>CM044003.1:29848036-30540536 GCA_024085815.1 Flaveria linearis
AAAGAAGTTTTGGCATTGTGGTGGATGGTGTGGTGTGGGTTCATCACTGTGGGATAACAGGGATGTCACCAGGAGCTATGCGCTCAGTCATCTCTGGAGGTAGTGGAGTATACCTTCCAGTGAAGTTGGCGGACTCTTCTTCAGTGTCTTGAAGATGGTAGGTCTCACTTGTGGAACAGTAAGAGCAGCTGCGCAGACAAGCTTGCTTGGTTCCATCTCACAGTTGATTATGTGTTGAATAAATCGGGGATACATGAAGAATGTATCCTGCTCAGATTTCCGATAAGGTTGGTCAACACAATCGTGAGTAGTTGAAGCGAAGACCTCTCACCAAACCCATGAACTAGGCATCCTAGTTCATACGGGATTTGATCCAACCCCCTGATTTGTTGGAGAGGCAAATGAGGATAATGTGCAGCAGGAACTTCCAATGGTAAGAGAAATTGAACTTGTACACGGTTGATCTGCTGACATCTCCTCCATATCCCATGAGGATATAAGTGCCTTCCAAGTCTTCCTGGGGAACTCAGTAGGAGCCCCATCATCATGAAGCTCGAGATGCTCCCTGATGAGTTGTCAGTGATGACCAACTCTTGGCCACAAATGCGGGTTCTCAGGACTCGAACCCCATTCAGAACTGCAGTTTCACCGTTGCTCCAGAATTCGGACATATGGTTGGAGTATACGGTTGGGTTAACTGTGAGTGCAGTGAGGTATGTGGATTCGGTAAGAAGGTGATGATTTGGGTGAAGTCGGCATCCCTTGACGAATCAAGTAATGCGACTTGGTTGTGCTGAGGGTTTAGCGCCATTGAAGAAAAGGTAAGCTTGAAATTTGGTGAAATTGAAGGTTTGACAGTGAAGGGAATAGTTAGGGCTGTAAAGTGGTAAAAGAAGATGAAATTGATCAGTCAGATTATTTAAAAGGGGTGAATGTGGTAGTGGTGGTAATAGGGTAACTGTTTGGGGTTACTGTGGGTGGTATGGTGGTTTACGGCGAGAGAAATGATAGTGGCGGCAAGGATAATTTAAATAATCTGACCATCATCAACAAAATCTTTACTTTTTACAGAGTGGGGCCCAAAAGATATCCGTTACATATAAAAACCTTTACTTCCGAGGGTAAAACATTTCCGAAGGTAATTTTCTTCCGAAGGCAATTTCTCTTCCGAAGCATGATATTGCTTCCGAAGGTAAAATTGTCCTTGAAGCACTTTATCTTCCGAAGCAAGGCATTGCTTCCGAAGGTAAAGTTGTCTTTCGAATGGAGAGTTGTATAAGTTCGGAAGTAGATCTGATGTAAGATCAATCGCTTCTTCCGAGACCAAAAACTCTTCCGAGAAGAAAATTTCCATTGAGGAATTTGGCTTCGGAAGATATTCAAGAATATCTTCCGAGAGTTAATTCCTCTTCGGAAGGAATTTACACTTGGAATAATTTAAAGATCTTTTGTAACTGGGCTTAAATTGTATTGACACAAGACTTTACATATTAAAAGGTTTTCAAAAGAGGTAGTTATTCAATGTTTATCATCCCAATTGCTGATATGAGATACTTAAATCTTTGTTCATCAAATGCCTTTGTGAACAAATCAGCATATTGTTCATTTGAGTCAACTTTGATTAACTTTATCAGCTGTTTCTCATGAATATCTCTAATGAAATGATACCTGATATCAAATGCTTTGTCTTGGAGTGCTTCACCGGATTCTCAGTAATGGAGATAGCACTGTTGTTGTCAATATGGATAGGAGTAGTCATGAAGTTGAATCCATAGTCTAACATCTGATTTTGAATCCATAGCAGTTGAGCACAGCAGCTAGCAGCAGCAATGTATTCAGCTTCAGCAGTTGATGTAGAGACACAGGATTGTTTCTTGCATTGCCATGAGATAATCCTTCCACCAAGAAATTGACATCCTCCTGATGTTGATTTCTTGTCAATGTTGCAGCCACCATAGTCACTGTCAGAGTATCCATAGAGATTGAAATCACTATTTCTTGGATACCAGAGACCTAGTTTAGGTGCTCCTTTGAGGTATCTGAGGATTCTCTTTGCAGCAGCTAGGTGAGACACCTTTGGAGCAGCCTGATATCTTGCACAAATGCATGTGGCAAACATGATATCTGGTCTACTAGCAGTGAGATACATCAGAGAACCAATGATTGCTCTATACTGATGTTGATCAGTATCCTCCCCCTCAAGGTCAGGGCAAAGATTATGGTTTCTGGGTATGGGTGTCTGGCTGGTTTACAATCCTTCATTTCAAATCTATCTAAGATGTCTGAGACATACTTAGATTGACTATGAAGAACCCTTCCTTCATCTGTTTCACCTGAATTCCAAGGAAAAAGTCCATTTTTCCCATGGAACTCATCTCAAACTTCTGCTTCATTATGCTTTCAAAGTCCTTGCACATTTGGTCGTTTGAAGAACCAAATATGATGTCATCAACATAGACTTGTACAAGCAAAATGTCTTCTCCACTCTTTCTGATGAAAAGAGTCTTGTCGATGGTACCTCTAGTGTATCCATTCTTCAGGAGAAACTGAGACAAGGTCTCATACCACAGCCTAGGTGCTTGGTGCAGCCCATATAGAGCTTTATCCAGTTTGCACACATAGTTGGGGTGCTGTGGGTCTTCAAATCCTGGAGGTTGACATACATAGATTTCCTATCTATATCCCCATATAGAAAAGCACACTTGACATCAAGTTGGTAGACTGTGAAGTTCTTGGATGCAGCATAAGCAAGGAAGATCCTAACTGCCTCAAGTCTTGCAACAGGTGCAAAGACATCAGTATAATCGATTCCTTCCTCTGGGTGTATCCTTGAACTACTAGTCTTGCCTTGTTCTTGATAATCAAGCCTCTATCATCTTTCTTGTTCCTGAACACCCATTTAGTGCCTATGGGTACTTGACCAGATGGTAGTGGGCATAGATTCCAGACCTTTTGTCTTCTGAATTGAAGCAGCTCCTCCTGCATCGATTCAACCCAACTACTATCCTTTAAGGCATCTTCTACCTTCTTTGGTTCCATCTGAGACAAGAAGCATGAGTACAAGCAGACATTCCCATGATGAGTTTGTCCTCTTGTTCTCACACCCTCAGAGACATTCCTATGATGTTCTCAGTTGGATGAGTGTTGTGAATCCTAAGACGAGGAATCACTTCCAGTTGCAGAGATAAGTCTAGGTTAGACATATTCTGATCAGGACTGGATCACTCTGTCCAACTGCTGTTTCAAAGTCATTCAATGAGGACTGATTGAATGATTGAGAAACATCATCAATGGTTGGTTGTGAAGTAGGATTAACAGTTGCCTGTCCTTCAGAATACTACTTCCCTCAACCTGGTGTTGTAATGGATCACCTGAAGAACTTTGAGGTTGATCAAGTGATTCACTTGTTGAAGCTTCATTATTCCTGGAGATAGTTACACTATCAGATCTGTGAATGGTTGAAGCTTGTTGCCTTTCAGCTCTTGGAGAATTTGGAAGAGGTCTGGGAAGCTCAAACAGTTGACTTGCATCAGCATCAGCATCAGCATTCTCTTGAGCACCTGTTCCAGCTGAAACATTCTCACAAGATGGTTTAGAATAGTTTGGAAACAATTCTAAATCAAAGATATACTCAGGTCCATTCCCCCTAACACAAGGAGTGTGCTCATTAACAACTATATTGGATGATTCCTCAAATTGTTGATTCTTGATATTGTATACTCTATAAGCTTTAGAGCTAGAAGAGTATCCAATAAAGATAGCATCATCCGACTTCTCAGCAAACTTTGCTAAGTTGTCCTTTGTGTTAAGTATGGTACACCTGCAGCCAAAGGACCTTAGAAAGCCAATGAACGGTGGCCTCTTGTTCCATAACTCATAAGGGGTTTTTCCATGGGGCTTAACTACAAGAACCCTGTTCTGCACATAGCATGCAGTGCTGACTGCCTCTGCCCAGAATGTTAGAGGCAGCTTTGAATCAGCTAACATGGTCCGAGCAGCCTCAATAAGTGTCTGTTCCTCCTCTCAGCAACACCGTTTTGTTGAGGAGTTCTGGGAGCACTGTATTGTCTGGCAATCCCTTTTGAGTCACAGAATGAGTCAAGAACGAAGTTCTTAAACTCAGTCCCTTGATCACTTCTAATGATCTTAACCTTGTGATCAATTTGATTTTCTATTTTAAGAATAAAAGATTTAAAGTTTCAGCAGTTTCATCTTTACTTCTTAAAAAGAATACCCATGTAAATCTTGTAAAATCATCAACTATCACAAGGCAGTATGATTTCCTTCCAATGCTCATTATACTTGTGGGTCCAAAGAGATCCATGTGCAATAAGTGTAATGGAGTAGTGATAGAGTTAACACATTTGGATTTATGAGATGATCTGTGTTGTTTCCCTTTCAGGCATGCAACACAGTTATCTTTGCAGAAAAATTCCTTTTTAGGCAAACCATGTACCAAGTTATTTTTAGCCAATTTATTCATGTTTTAAATTCACATGACACATGCGTTTATGCCATAGTGTTGACTCATCACTATCAGCTTTGGAAAGAAAGCATGATACTTCACCCATAGGAGAAGCATTGTTCATATCCAGCTTGTACATATCCCTTTCCTGGGAGATCTAAGAAGCACCAATTCCGGAGGAATTGTCATCCCTGGTTTGAGGATAATGCACTCATGTTCTGTGAAGAGCATCTGATGCTTCTGGTCACAGAATTGAGAAACACTTAACAGATTGTGTTCAAGCTGTTTGACAAAGTGAACTTTGTCAATGTTTATTCTGCCATTGGATATACTTCCTCTGCCCGAAATATATCCTCCGGCCTCACCTCCAATTGGACAGGCCCTCCATCAAAGTTCTGGAATTGTTGAAGGAGAGATCTGTTCCCTGTCATGTGCCTGGAGCATCCACTATCTACAATCCAGACATTGTTGTTCTTGTCAAATGGACGTCCCTGCACATAAGATGAGATGGTTAGTTTTGTTTGGAAGCCCAAGCCTTGCTGGTCTTGGGCTCTTCCAAAGATAGTGACATAATTGAACCAAAAGATATGCATTGGGGTTCAATAGAGGTCATTGTTGAAGAAGAGGTTTGGGCTGCAGCATCTTCCTTGATCTTCCAATCCATCCCTTGGTTGATCTTTGAAGATGAGCTTGTTGAAGCTTGTGCAGCATGGCCTTCTTCCGAAGCTTCTTTCTTTTCGAAAGAAGCCTTAACCACCTTTTCTTCCGAAGTAGTCTTCTTCTGAGATGGTTTCAAGGGAGCCTTCTTGTTCTTCCGAACCTTAGAAGGTTTGGCTTCCGAAGCCATTTTCCCTTCGGAAGAAGTAGTTTCTTCTGAAAGCAACTTGGCTTCCGAGACCAACTTTCCCTTTTTCATCATTTGGACCTTTGAAGTGGTCCAACTGAGAAACCTTCTCTGACTCCTTCTTTTCTAACATTATTTGCATAATGTGTGCTTGCTGGATTGTAGTAACAATCTTTAGCCATGTGGTTGTGCAGACCACACATTATGCAGGCAATGTTAGTCTTCTGGGAACTTGCAGGTTGCTGTTTCTTGGGTTTCTTCTCTTCATCAGCAACTTTTCCTTTCAACTTCTGATCCTTCAGTAGGACAGGAGTGCTGGTATTACACTCCTTTCCTGAATCAGAAGTACCTACCACTTGAAATCCGGCAGAGATGAAGACACCCTTTTGCTTTGGGTCGATCTTAAGCTTGGACTCTGCAACCTTCTTGGCAGTCCTTCTAGCAGCTTTAGCTCTGCTTCTTCTTGCCTTGGTGGTTAGGATTTGGTCTTCACAGGTGGAGATGAGTGTATCCTCCTGTTTCTCCCCTGTGGTGGCTACTATTTTTGCCTCATCCTTTAGTTCCAACGGAGAAGGGTCAGCAGTTGGAACCTCTTGCTCTTTAGTACCACATCTAGGTAGTCTAATAGACTCATAAGAGTGTGGTGGAGCTATTTCATTGGTTCCCAACCCTTCTTTGTTTTGATAAAACATTTTGGAATGAGAGGTTGATGCAAGAATAGTTGGAAGCTTTGCTCAGCAATAGCTTGCTTCCTGGCCTGAGCCTCAGCTGTGACCAACTGGGCTTGAACCTCAGACAGTTTGGATATCAATCTTTAATTTGAGTCTTATAATTAGTCTTTTCATGTTTTAAAAGAGACACAGTTTTCTCTAACTCCTCAATTTTCTTTTGATAGTCAGATTCAGCTCTCTTAAAATCAGATTTTAGCACATTTAAAGACTCAACCTCAGATCTGATTTCCAAAATGTAATCCTTATAAAGTTTAACTTTAGCAATACAGGCAGCAGTACAAAGATGTTCATATACCTGATCATCATCTGTTTCGGCCATGAGTGCTTGAGCAGGAGTCACATCCTGTACCATGAAGCTCCAGTCAACTTCTTGAGCCACAGCAGCTGTTTCAGTTGACTTCTCTTCATGCTTTGAAGCAGTGGGATGTGTGGAGGCCTGTGGGGTTCCCGGGTTGTTCTTGGGAGCCTTGCATTCCCTAGCAAAGTGACCAAGTTGGTTGCAGTTGTAACACCTTGCTTTGCTCTTATCAAACCCAAACTTGCTGTTGACTGGGTTTTGAGGGAATTGCCTTCCAGTTCTCTTGAAGAAATTCTTCGCTCTGTAAGTTAAAAGAGCTATTTGCTGGACAATACCATATACTCCACATCATCTGGACTGAAGCACTCAAGATCATCAAAGCAGTATTGAAAATCACCAGAGTGTCCACTTCCAGAGACAAAGGCACAACTATCTTGAGAAGAATTGTGTTGAACCTTTTGAGACTTTGGAGTCTCAGGTAGAGTAATGTAAGGTCCGCTGTGTGAGTTGTAGGGTAACATAGCAACTGATGTTGTGGTTCTATGGTTTCCCTTTCAACCACATGAAGGGCTGAACTCTGTTGGCTATTGGAGTGACCAGAGGAGTTCTGCATGTTCATCTCCATCTGGAATGCACTTAGGATACCATACAACTCTATCAGAGTAAGAGTCTTAAGGTCCGAAGTTCTCTTGATTACAACACAGTAATGTATCCATAGTTTAGGAAGTGAAGACATGAACTTCCTAACTATGTCTCTGTTCTCAAGAGCAACTCCAATATGCTGCAGAGTATCTACTAGCTCAACATACCTGAAGTATTGTTGAGTCAAGGTTTCACCGGCCTTGAAAGTAAAGTTCTCAAACTACTGCTTCAAGAGATCCTTCTTGTTCTCTTGGGTTCCTTGGATCCTTCATACATCAGCTTCAGTGCTTCCCATAAATCTTTGGCAGTTTTGCACTTCTTGAAGCGTCTGTAGACGGAGTTGGGGAGAGCAGTTTGGAGAGAAGTCATAGCCCTTTGATCCAGCTCTATTCTCTTCCTGTCTTCTTCTGAGTAATCATCAACATCTTTTGGAATGATGCGATTACCAGTGGCAGAAGTGGTGCTTGGTATGAAAGGACCATTGACAATGGAGTCCCACATCCTTGAATCTTGACACTTGATGAAGCCTTCCATTATGATGCACCATGTGTCAAAGTCTTCAGGGGTGATCAGTGGGGACTTGGTCATGGTACCAGTTTCCATATCAGCCTTGGAGAGAGCAGCCATTTGAGTGAGTGGTTTGTAGTGAGGAGTGAAAAACAGGTTGATTTGGATGGTAAGATCTCACAATCAAGAGCCTGGAGCTCTGATACCAATTGCAGGATCGAATATGGGATGGTTTTTCTCTCAACTCACTGTGAACAACACTCGGCAAGTAGTCTATGAAGAGTTGATCACAATATAACAAGTAACAAGCAGTAAGAAAATTAACACAACAAGTAAATTTTCAAGGTACTTTTATATATTGCTTCTCAACTCAAAGGATTACAAGACTCTTGGACTCAAATCACTTATCTAAAGAGTTACAGGGAGAAGATATATAATACTACCTACAGCCGGATATACTTTGATACCAGCTGGACACCTCTAACCTTACATCTATACTACAAGACTCTAGGTGAGGTCTTTCAGACATTTGCCTGAGAGTTGGTAGTCAGGACATGTCCCTGACTTACCTTTTGTCACCAACTAAAGTTGGTAACATGTACTATCATAAAAAGGTGAACAGTAGAATAAAGTATGGTCAAACATGGCTCTTTAGGAAGATGCCATGCTGTATCATAGGTCTGCAGCGGATTGTCAGGGACCATACTTTTATCTGCTGGACATAGCAATGTCTTCCGAAGGATAAAGTACTTCGGAAGAATAACTTCTTCCGAAGGCACTTATTCTTCGGAAGACTGCTTCTTCCGAGGCTTGGAGTCTTCTTTGTCTTCGGAAGCAGACTTTGTCTTCAGCTCTTTCATCAGACTTTGTCTTCGGAAGCTCAGACTTTGTCTTCAGCTCTTTCATCAGACTTTGTCTTCGGAAGCTCTTTCAGACTTTGTCTTCGGAAGCTCTTTCAGACTTTGTCTTCGGAAGCACTTTCAGACTTTCGGAAGATCTCTTGCTTGGCTTCGGAAGCCCTTCAATGTAGCACCAAAAAATGACTATGAAGTGGTTTTGGTTGCACCAGCCTTATCATGATCCAACAAAGGTGTATCACCAGATCTTTTTAAAGTCCCAACTTGATTTAGTCCTCTTCCCAAATTGATTTCACCCAATTCTAATAAATTCTTAACCTCATCTGTCTTAGCCTTTTATAAATCATCATGACGGTTACTGGAAGCGCAAACCACATAATAATAGAAACTAAGTTTGTAAAAATTGATGTACTGGAATAACTTTCCTTGAAGTATAAACCAAGGTAAGTTGTAACTGGAGCAAAAAACAATAGCGTAATAAACATTAAAGTATCTAGTTAAACCAAAGAAAAGAATAGAGAAATAAGTAAGTAATTAAACTATGAGAAAAGTAGTGAACATAATATGCATAAGGACAATCCTTAAGAACAAGTGCTTGTAATCCGTTCCATTCTCCTCTCATATTGCTAGCACCATCATAATCTTGACCGTGGATTTTACTAACATCAAACTGATACTGCAAAAGTTGTTTCTACACACTTGTTTTCAAGGTTGATGATAAGTATTCCTAACATGTACCAAGTCCAAGAACCTATCTTATATGATCCCTTTTGCATCAACAAATCTCAAAACTATGGCTATTTGCTCTTTTTTCGACTTATCTCACGACTCATCAACCATGACACAAAAGTATGAATCCCCCACTTCATTACGAATATGCTTTCGGACTTTATTTGCAATAATACTAAGAATTTCTTTTTGAATGTCTCCAGAAGTATACATTGAATTATAAGGAGTGTTTCCTAATATAACATTTGTAACCTCTTCACTATAAGAAGCTAGAAGTTGTAGTAATTCAAGAAAATTACCCCGATTCTTTGAAAGAGAAGATTCATCATGTCCTCGTAAAGCACAAGCTTGGAATGTCAATCACTTCACTACATCAATTGAAGCTTTCAACCATAACCAATTCTTCAATATTAGATCTTCACTTTGTTTCGCAAAGACATTCCCAATGTGTGTTGATTGGTTTAACAAATTTCACTGTATGTTACAACATCTCTATGTTGAGAAGAACTAATATAGTTCAAGTATGCATAATTTGTTCCATCATTAACTTTTTTCAATAGTCAAATCCTATAACTGTAAATGTATCATAACCGTTGAATACATTTGGTTATCATTAAACAAATAACAAAAACGACAATGTGAAGCATTTGTTGTTGGAGAATACTCTAACTAACTAGTAAAAATCTTGAACCAAGAGTATTGAAATATACAATTCTTTCATTCTTTAGGATACTCTTCAAGATGAATTTGGAAAGGTCCCAAATTCAAATAAGCTCGTCTTACTTGTTCTCTCAAACTAACGGGATAATCCCATAATTGTCTTCGTTAGCAAGGTCTCTTTCAAGATTGTTAAGATCAACTTGGTTAGCATTTGATTCTTTTGATTAAGGAACTTCAGAAGCATGATGCTCTGGTTGATCTTTTATGTTTTTCCGACTCACTAGTTGAGGTTTTTTGACGTTTCTCATGATTTGCATCATTAATTTTTCCACTAACATCCTTTCTTTTAAAAAAATAATCAATAGTTTTCCCCTTTCCCATGATATACCAATCTAAATTCAACATAAAATCAACAATTAGTCATACATTCAGTTGTCCAAAACCCATAAAATCAAACTTTAATTATTCATAAACCCCTAAAACCCCAATTCAAAACCCTAGATGGTTACATACTTACATTCAATCAATTTATAAGTTATAACAATTAACAAAACTTAAACAATTAAATCTTGATTCAATCAGTTTATCATAACTATGTGACTGAGATTACAGTAATCAAAGCGAACCACCAGCAGCAAGCGATGAAGAACCGAAGAAGACAAGAGGTTCGAGGTTCGAGCAGCAGCAGCCAGCAGCACTCACGTGACCAGCGGACCAGCAGGAACAACCAGCAGCAGGCGAAGCAGTCGTTGGCAGCGAGCAAAGCAGGCAAGTAGCAGCAGTAAGCTAAGACAAGTAATCCCCATCATCTAAGGCACTAGAGCTGGGGTATGCCCCCATCTATGGTGTCATCCTCTGCTCAAATAAATCATTGAAGGTAATGGTGGACCCCTACCCCCCTCTCAATTTGAAATCAGAAGAAGATATTATAAACAACCGAGCATGAAAGGCTACAGTCACCCTTATCATATAACGTGGGGAGTTATTTTCCTTCGGTCCATAAACGCAATAATCGCGAGACGGCAGACATCGGCCGATGAGAAGGAGTTTCCCTGAAAGCTATGCTATTCCTTTTTACCTCTCCCTGTCTATAATCCAATAATACTAAGAGCTCCAGGACCTAAATGTTGAGGTCCTGGATCGATGATCGAATTGGATGAACAATCGATGGGTACTGCACAGATTTGTGCAGGTAACCCAGTTGGGAGAACAGGGTCAAACAAGAACAAAGTTAAACATGCAATACTACTGTTATTCCACACATAATTTGACATACAAATAGAGAATTTATACCCTTACAATGACGGTTACAAACTACTAAAACCTAACATAACTAACCCTTTAATTCTCGCCAAATTAACAGTTTTGACTTTTCTAATTTTGACTTTTACTTGACTTATTTCTTGATTACAAAACATCCAACAATGTAGTGCTCGAATGTGCCTAAAGGCCAAAACTATTTTTGGCCAGCTGCTCCGACCTAAAGAGGTCTTAGATGTATATGCAATTACCTTATCCCGTTGCACTAAAACACATCCAAAACCTTGGCGTGATGCATCACAGTATACTACAAAGTCATCTGTTCCTTATGGGAGTGCTAAAATAGGAGCGCTACATAACCTATTCTTTAATAGTTCAAATGCCTTATTTTGTCTTTCTCCCCACACATACTTCTTATCTTTCTAGGTTAATTCTGTTAAGGGTTGGGCTATTCTTAAGAAATTTTCTATAAATCTTCTATAACATCCTGCCAAACCTTAGAATTGTCGCACCTCAGTTGGTGTTTTTAGAATTTCCCATTTCTTCACTGCTTCAATCTTTGCTGGATCAACTTGAATTCTTTTTTGCTTAATCACATGTCCTAGAAACTGTGCCTTCCTTTTCCAAAATTCATATTTGAAAATTTGACGTACAATTCCGAAGTAGTTCTAAAGTTAACATTAGGTGTTCCTCCTGTTCCTCCTTACTTTTAGAATAGATTAATATGTCATCTATAAAGATTATGACAAATTTATCTAAATATGGCTTACATACTCTATTAATTAAATCCATGAATACTGTAGGTGCATTTGCTAATCCAAATGGCATTACAAGGAACTCATAATGTCCATAACGAGTTCTAAATGCAGTCTTAGGTTATCTTCCTCCTGTACTCTTAACTGATGATACCCTGATCTTAAGTCTATTTGTAAAAATAACTAGATCCTTGCAATTGATCAAAGAGAACATCAATCCTAGGTAATCGATACACATTCTAAAAGTTCCAACTTTCTTCTTAACAAATAGAACTGGTGCTCCCTAAGAGGACACACTAGGACGTATAAACCCTTTATCTAACAATTCCTGAAGTTGGCTCATTAATTCCTTCATTTTTGTTGGTGCTAGGCGATACGGAGATTTGGCTACAGGGGTAGTTCCTGGTATTAACTTAATTTTGAATTCTACCTGACGAGGTGGTGGTAGTCCTGGTAGTTCGTCAGAAAATACCTCTGGAAATTCCCTAACGATAGGAACATCTTCTATGTTTTTCATGTCTAAGTGTGTATCTATTATGTGAGCTAGAAACGCTAAACATTTCTTTCTCAAGTATTTCTGTGCTTTCTTACATGAAATTATCCTTACAGTACTCCTAGTTTTTTCGCCATATATGGTAAGAATTGTATTGTTCTTATTTGTAGGGATTTTAAACATTCTTTTTCCTCAAATAATTTCAGCTTGATTCTTACATAACCAATCCATACCCGCAACGAAATCAAAACCTCCTAATTTAATAAGAATTAAATCAATATTAAAATAGTGATCATCCAAAATCATAGTGCAATTAGGAATAACTTTACTAGCTTTAATTATTTTTCCATCAGCTAACTCTATCATATATTTACCTTTCAGTTTTTCAGAGGTTAGGTTAAGTATAGACTTAAAAGTATGTGAGACAAAACTACGTGTAGCTCCCGTATCAAATAACACAGTTGCGTGTTGATTATTAATAGGAAACTTACCCGTTACTACTTCTGGTTATTGTCGTGCTTCCTCAGCTTGCAACATGAAAGCTCTACCATATGGGCTGTTTGTGGGAACTTTCTTCTTTAACTCCGGAAATTCATTGCAAAATTGGTTTTCATTTCCACATTGATAGCAAACTTGTTAAGGGTTTGCAGGTCCCTTACAGTCTCGGGATATATGTCCATTCTTCTTACATTTATAACAAATTGTAATCATGCACTTACCTTGATGGTATCTCTTACAATTGTTACACCATGGTTGACCTTCCGTCTGAGGTTTCCTTTCTTGTGCAGCTCCTAAGAAATTGCTCATTGGGTGTCTGGTTATTCTTCTCTACTGATTTCCTCCAGGTCTTTCACCAAAAGTGCTGCCATTCCATTTTCTCTTATTTCCCATCCTTGCATTGGTCAAGGAACCGTTTCTGATTATTTCATCAGTCAAACTTCCTTATAAAGTCACTGTATCCTGAAAAGTTTTTGGCATAACATAGACCATTCCTCTTATCTGTGGTACTAAACCCCAAATGTATCTGCCTATCCTTTTTGTTTCTGGAGTTACTAGAAGTGGCAATAATCTAGATAATTCGTTATACCTATCAGTATATTCCCGATATGTTACATCTTTCATCTCTAATGACAAGAATTTGTTTCTATTTTCTCTATTTCATTATAAGGGCAGTATTTTTTGATTACTAGATTCTTAAATTCTTCCCAGCTGTACCCGTTCACAACGTTCTTCTTTTCAGTTTAAGTCTCCATTTCCACCAAGATTGTGCCTCACCTTTCAGAGAATGTGAAGCAAACAAGGTTTTGTGGTTATCAGCACAGTTACTAATTTCTAACACTGATTTCATTTCTTCTAGCCAGTGTAGGGCTTGTACTGCTCCTCCTTTCCCGTCAAACTCCTGTGGCCTGCATGACATGAAAGTTTTATAAGAACATCCCCTTTTGAGTTGATCTGCAACTTCCTCCTCTAGGTGTACTCCTGTGTTGGCATTACTGCCTCATTTTTAGGTGGTACACCTCTAAAATTAAGGTTTTGTTGCAATGGGGCTATTAAGGTGGGTATTGTAGCCTCTAATTGTTGGTTCACTATTTGGGAAATTCTTTCGTCCTCAATGGTTATGGTAGCTTCTGGCGGAACTTCTTCTCCTAGTCTAGTTCTTGGTCTTTCAACGCGTGCAGTTCTCCTTATTGGTTGAGTAGTCCTTTTTGGTGACATATTTCACTACATGTTAATTATATTATTATTTTGAAAATAATAAGTAAAGATAAATGTAAATTATTATAGTAAACAAATATTTCATTAGTCTTAGCATAATAGAGGATAACTTATCATATATATTTACTTTCTTATTCTTGTAGCATACATTAAGTTTTCTAGGTTTTTATTTTCCCCAAATCCATTTTCATAGTTTTGTGAGGATGTTGTTGTCTTTCTTTCTTCCCTTCTTGACCTATCTTTTGATTATCCGTACTTCCAGTTGAATCTTCTTAACTCTCCTAAGTATCTACTTGGTTGTCTTTAGCTGCCATTCTTCCAACCTTTGTCTTTTACCTTCTTCTTCTGTCTCAGATTCATCAGATTGTGTCATTTCTAAATTTGGAGGAAAACTTTCTGGATTTGGACTTCCTGTCTCCTGTGTCTTATCAGTCAGGAGTTTCCTGCTATGGCGTATTCTCTTTCTAGGAGTTTGGATTGTGTAACCTCCCACGGTGACTGGTGCACGTCGTACATAAAATTTTGGAGAGGTCTGGATCCTGGTTTTAGATTGTGGTATTTCTATTTGATTTGGTGGTTCTATCTCAGGTGTTGTTTCTCTATGATCCGAATGATCAGTTTTGTTATTATAACTCTTTGTCTTATCAGAAATCATACTGCAAAATTATTACAAATTTAACTCATGTAAGTAACATAGAATTCATAAAAATTACATATATGAATCATACATATTTCAAGTTTCATAATTATCTAAGTATGAGTATGATCACATAAAATCATAAAAAGAAAACAGTGTCACCTTGATGATTAACATGTGAGCTCATGGTTATAGTCTAGGTATTTACTAATAATACCTAATTCTCTATAACCAATGGCTCTGATACTAACCTGTCACATCCCGACGAAAGCGTGAAATGCTTGGATGTGATCCTTTAGCTCAAAACACACTGATTATAAATAAACAAACATAACAACAATTGAAGACATAAAAACATAACATTATATAATTAAGTCAGTCCTTAGGTTACATGGATTTTACAAAATTTGTCTAACCAAAGACTAATACATGTAACCAAATCATTACATCTTTAACTGCTTCATATTTCTTAAGTAGTAGTGAATGTGTGCATCCACATTATATTAGGCTTGAATATGTTAACAGTTATTTTACACACGTCTTCCCAATCACTACGCCCCAACCGTTATACACATCGAATGAGAACATAACACTGTTAGTCATTTATTCTTTTGAAAAAGCATATTAAAAACTGTCAACATAATATTGATGAGAAACATTGGTTTAATAACCAAACAAAACATATTGATGCAACATAAATAAGATTACAACCAAACCTACTTATATGCAAGGTGATTCACAACTGTCACAAATACAAATCATAAAAATAAAATAATATAGAATCATAACACACATCCTGTTGGTGTAGGAAATATTTTCCTAAGTAGCGGTATCAATATTATCAGACGGTTCCTTATCCGAATCAATTATTGTAACTTACGGCACTATGACAGTTTATATCAGAAAGTCTTACTTATTTGCATCAAACACAAAACAGTGTGCTTTTCCTCCAAAACTCATAATATAAAACGGGGCTATGAATCTCACCTCAATTCCAGCGATAACCTATTAAATTAATTTATAAGTTAGAAATATATTCTTTAAAATTTTCAGTATCTCAGTCAAAATTCTAAAATAGTAACTATGATTACTTAAAATTTTCAAAGGTTTAATAGCAACATCATCTAAAAATATCAATGATCATATGAAAATCCCAAGTATTAACTAAATTCAGATATTTTTTAGAATTAATATAAACTTAACATAAATAGGAAAAATAGCTACTATTATTATAAAATTACCAAATTTTTCCACTTAGTTTACTTTGTAGTCTGTTATATCCCATAAATTTCCAGGTCTGTAATACATAATCAATAGTTTACTGTGATTTTTCCAACATTTCTAAAATTCATAAAAAATAGTTACATATATCCAAGAATTACGAAATTTACACATAATGTCAAATCCAGAACATCATAATTTATGTGAATTTTTCATAATTTATTTCAAAGTTAGATATTTCTTTTGATTTTACCATTACTTATAATAATAAAATATAATTCTCAGTCATATAAAGGAATTTAATCATGAAATTTATTCTGGAGTATCTACAACATACAATAATCATTATCTAATTCTTTCAGAGTTTTACCAGATTTGGTTCTTCCATATAGTATTTTTATTATTTTCCCTTATTTAAATCACGTAAATTAATTTACTCAACTTTAATATCCCAAAATTTATCGGTAGATATTTCTAGTATTTCTAAACATATTTTAGAATTTATTCCCACAATCACAATTATTTAAGTATTTAATCTAATTTTATCAAAAATACTAATACTTTATCCATTTTATTTGTAGTCCTTTATGTTTAAATCTTTGGTTTATAAAGCCTTAGTGTTTTAATTCTTAATTCCATTTCTCAATGATTTTTGATATAGAAATTATGTGTTCATGAGTTCTTGTAAGTATTCTTGATGATAAAAGTTATGTATGTGTTTATTTAAACACATACAACTTGGTTAATAACATGTTTATGGTGATCTAACCTTGTTTTAATAAGAAAACTTAAAGAAATTGCTTTGCTAGATGACTTGACAACCGGACGGTGATGTTACTCCTTGGGTTCCAAGCAAGATGAACCAAGGTGTTGATGATGATCAAAACCGAGCTTGATGGTGGTGAGCTTCAGGATTTATTGGTAAACCGTGAGTGTGATGATGCTAGGTTGTTGTTGTTTACTATGGTGGTAGTGATGGTTGGATTACGGTTGTGGTGGTTTGGTATGGTATAAACCTGAGAGAAAGAGAACCTCGAAAGGTGGTGGTCTCGGGTGGTGGTGGTCTCGGGTGGTGATGGTCGCGGGTAGTGATAGTTGTGATTGTAAGCCGAGGGAGAGCCAAGATATGGTTATGGGTGTGGTGGTTTGGTAAGTCACGGTTGTGGGGATGTAGTGGTTTCATTATGGCCGAGAGGTTTAATATAAGTGGAGTGCTCATCATTAGAGCTAGGCTAGGTGGTTTTATAGGTTTTCTTAGTATTTCATTAGTAGGTAAAGGTGGCAACTTCTAAGGAGTGCTTAGTGTCCATGAGTTTAAGGTGGCGGTTGAGGTGTTTGATTGTGGCCGAGAGTTGTGTCAAGAGGGTTAGGAGGTTGCCACCAATGCACTAGCAATAATAGCCTTGTAGTAGAGTAGCATATGTGGCAATTGTGAAGGATTTCTTAGTGTCAAAGTTGGTGATGATGCATGGGAGTCGGCCGAAGGTTAGTGGCTCGGTGTTCAAGGTTTAGATGTCTTAATTATATGCTTAGTCATTAAAACAAGTTTAACTAGTGATTTAAGTTACTAATCGGGTTGTTATCATAAGATGAATGAGGATTTTTTGTGTTTAGATGTGTGATTTGTCTTAGTTTTGATTCAAGGTTTCTAGATACTAATTTGATTAGTAATATTTGATGAAATCTTTTGATTAAACTTAGTTCATATTTATATATGTATGACATAACTTTTAGATTATATACATAAATGCATACGTAAAAAATGCACGCATGCCCATCATACATATATATAATTTTTATCATATAAAGTTACTTTACTAAAATCATAACGTGAAAGCATTTAAGATTCATAGATATATGGCAATTATCTTTTTAAATATATACATGCATGCATACGTAAATAATGATGCATGCATAACATACACACACATAATTTACTCATTCAATTAATGTTATATGTATATATATATAAATATATAAAACGTAATATATCAAATGATTATCTTAAACTTTTTTCTGACCTGGAACTTTATAGGATTCTCACATTCTCCCCCCGTAAAAAAAAATTTCGTCCCGAAATTCCTTGATAGTTATTTTCCATTTGGGAGAGGGCTTTTGCCTTGTAACAATACTGGTTCTTACGTTTAATCTTGAAATAGATATGGCTACCTTTTCTTGATTTCATCTTCGCGTTCCCATGTGAATTCGGGTTCTCTTTTTGAATTTCATTTTACTTTCACTGTCGGGATCTTACTTCTTTGTAAACTTTTTACTTCTCTGTCAATAATAGCTACTAGTTTTTCTACAAAGTGAACTTTCTCGTCTATTTTGATTTCTTGTATTGGGACCCTTAATGTTTCATCTATTAGACATTTCTTTAAATTAGATATATGGAATATGTTATGTATTTCACTTAGTTCTTGTGGTAAATCTAACTTGTAAGCTACAGGACCAATTCTTTCTATTATCTCAAAAGGACCAACATATCTAGGATTTAGCTTATTTCTCTTCCCGAATCGGATTATTCATTTAGATGGTGATACTTTTAGATATACCCTATCTCCTACTTAAAATCCTAAAGGCTTTCTTCTCTTGTCAACATAACTCTTTTGCCTATCACATGCTACTTTTAATCTATCCTTAATTTCACTAATCTTATTAGTTGTTTCCTGTATAAGTTCTGGGCCTGTAAGTCGTCTATCTCCTATCTCATACTAACATAGTGGTGATCTACACTTCCTTCCATATAGGACTTCAAACGGGGCTGCTCCAATACTAGCATGATAACTATTATTGTATGAGAATTCAAATAAAGGTAAGTGTGAATCCTAGTTACCACCAAAATCTAGTGCACAAGCTCGTAACATATCTTTCAGTATTTGTATTGTTCTTTCACTTTGTCCATCTGTTTGGGGATGATAAGTTGTACTCATATTTACTTTAGTTTCTAAGGCTTTTTGTAATATCTACCAGAATCTTGAAGAAAACCTACTATCTCTGTCAGATATTATTGATATACGTATTCCATGTCTAGACACAATCTTTCATGTAAATGTTTGCTAATTTTTCCATCTTGTAATCTTCTCTTATTGGTAAGAAATGAGCTGACTTAGTTAGTCTGTCTACTATAACTCATATTGTGTCATATCCATTTGTGGTTCTAGGCAATTTAGTTACAAAATCCATAGTGATCTGATCCCATTTCTATTCTTGGATTTCTGGTTGTTGTAAACATCCTGAAGGTTTCTGGTATTCAGCTTTAACTCTAGAACAAACATCACATCTTTCCACAAACTCAGTAACATATCTCTTCATATCTTACCACCAATATTGTCTTCTCAAATCCTTATACATTTTATTATTTCTAGATGTACTGAATATCTAGATTTGTGTTTAAAATGATTTCCATTAACATGTTATTGTTAGGGAACCAAATTCTTTCTTTATAAAGATTCCATCCTGTCTTGCTTCTATTTGCTTTCTTTGTCCCATTACCTCTTTCAGGTTGTCTTTCTGTTGGGCTTCTTGAATTTGATTTAATAAATCTGAACGTATCTCCATCCTCATAGCACGAACCCATAATGGTTTAGTTCTTTCCTTTCTACTTAAAGCATCAACTACTACGTTTGCTTTTCCTGGATGATATTTGATTTCACAATCATAGTCACTTAATAATTCTACCCATCTCCTTTGCCTAATATTAAACAGCTTCTGATCAAATATATGTTGTAAACTCTTATGATCCGTATAAATTATGCACTTAGTCCCATACAAGTAATGTCTCTAAATCTTTAATGCAAACACTACTGCTCCTAATTCTAAATCATGTGTAGTATAATTCTTTTCACTACCTCTGAGCTGTCTAGATGCATATGCAATTACCTTATCCCATTGCATTAAAACACATCCAAAACCTTGGCGTGATGCATCACAGTATACTACAAAGTCATCTGTTCCTTATGGGAGTGCTAAAATAGGAGCGCTACATAACCTATTCTTTAATAGTTCAAATGCCTTATTTTGTCTTTCTCCCCACACATACTTCTTATCTTTCTAGGTTAATTCTGTTAAGGGTTGGGCTATTCTTAAGAAATTTTCTATAAATCTTCTATAACATCCTGCCAAACCTTAGAATTGTCGCACCTCAGTTGGTGTTTTTAGAATTTCCCATTTCTTCACTGCTTCAATCTTTGCTGGATCACCTTGAATTCTTTTTTGCTTAATCACATGTCCTAGAAACTGTGCCTTCCTTTTCCAAAATTCATATTTTGAAAATTTGACGTACAATTCCGAAGTAGTTCTAAAGTTAACATTAGGTGTTCCTCCTGTTCCTCCTTACTTTTAGAATAGATTAAAATGTCATCTATAAAGATTATGACAAATTTATCTAAATATGGCTTACATACTCTATTAATTAAATCCATGAATACTGCAGGTGCATTTGCTAATCCAAATAGCATTACAAGGAACTCATAATGTCCATAACGAGTTCTAAATGCAGTCTTAGGTATATCTTCCTCCTGTACTCTTAACTGATGATACCCTGATCTTAAGTCTATTTTGTAAAAATAACTAGATCCTTGCAATTGATCAAAGAGAACATCAATCCTAGGTAATCGATACACATTCTAAAAGTTCCAACTTTCTTCTTAACAAATAGAACTGGTGCTCCCTAAGGGGACACACTAGGACGTATAAACCCTTTATCTAACAATTCCTGAAGTTGGCTCATTAATTCCTTCATTTTTGTTGGTGCTAGGCGATACGGAGATTTGGCTACAGGGGTAGTTCCTGGTATTAACTCAATTTTGAATTCTACCTGACGAGGTGGTGGTAGTCCTGGTAGTTCATCAGAAAATACCTCTGGAAATTCCCTAACGATAGGAACATCTTCTATGTTTTTCATGTCTAAGTGTGTATCTATTATGTGAGCTAGAAACGCTAAACATTTCTTTCTCAAGTATTTATGTGCTTTCTTACATGAAATTATCCTTACAACACTCCTAGGTTTTTCGCCATATATGGTAAGAATTGTATTGTTCTTATTTGTAGGGATTTTAACCATTCTTTGCCCATAAATAATTTCACCTTGATTCTTACATAACCAATCCATACCCACAACGACATCAAAACATCCTAATTTAATAGGAATCAAATCAATATTAAAACAGTGATAATCCAAAATCAATATGCTACAATGAACTATTAAAACTTAATGAACTATCTGTGGTACTAAACCCGATGTGCCACATCTAGTAACTCCAGAAAAGAATAAGTAAAGATACATGTAAATTATTATTGTAAACAAATAGTTCATTAGTCTTAGCATAATAGAGGATAACTTAGCATATATTTTTACTTTCTTATCCTTGTAGCATACATTAAGTTTTCTAGGTTTTATTTTCCCTAAATCCATTTCCATAGTTTTACGTGGATATTGTTGTCTTTCTTTCTTCCCTTCTTGACCTCTTTTTTGATTATCCGTACTTCCAGTTGAATCTTCTTAACTCTCCTTAGTATCTGGTTGGTTGTGTTTACCTGCCATTCTTCCAACCTTTGTCTTTTACCTTCTTCTTCTGTCTCAGATTCATCAAATTATGTCATTTCTAAATTTGGAGGAAAACTTTCAGGATTTGGACTTCGTGTCTCCTGTGGCGTACTCTCTTTCTAGGAGTCTGGATTGTCATGATGACTGGTGCATGTCATACATAAAATTTTGGCGAGGTCTGGATCCTGGTTTCAGATTGCGTCATTTATATTTGATTTGGTGGTTCTATCTCAGGTGTTGTTTCTCTATGATCCGAATGATCAGTTTCGTTATTATAACTATTAGTCTTATCAGAACTCATACTACAAAATTATTACAAATTTAACTCATGTAAGTAACATAGAATTCATAAAAATTACATATATGAATTATACAGATTTCAAGTTTCATAATTATCTATGAGTATGATCACATAAAATCATAAAAAGAAAACAGTGTCACCTTGATGATTTAACATGTGAGCTCATGGTTATAGTCTAGGTATTTACTAATAATACCTAATTCTCTATAACCAATGGCTCTGATACCATCCTATCACATCCCGACGAAAGCGTGAAATGCTTGGATGTGACCCTTTGGCTGAAAACACACTGATTATAAATAAACAAACATAACAACAATTGAAGATATAAAAACATAACATTATATAATTAAGTCAGTCCTTAGGTTACGTAGATTTTATAAAATTTGTCTAACCAAAGACTAATACATGTAACCTAATCATAACATCTTTAACTGCTTTATATTTCTTCAATAGTAGTGGATGTGTGCATCCACCATTATATTAGGCTCGAATATGTTAACAGTTATTTTTACACATGTCTTCCCAATCACTTCGCCCCAACCGTAGTACACATCGAATGAGAACATAACACTGTTAGTCATTTTATTCTCCTGAAAAAGCATACTAAAAACTGTAAACATAATGTTAGTGAGAAACATAGGTTTAATAACCAACAAAATATATTTGATGCAACATAAATAAGATTACAACCAAAACTACTTATATGTCAGGTGATTCACAACTGTCACAAATACAAATCACAAAAATAAGATAATATAGCATCATAACACTCATCCTGTTGGTGCAGGAAATATTTTCCTAAGTACCGCTACTAATATTATCAGACGGTTCCTTATCCGAATTAATGGTTGTAACTTACGACAATATGACAGTTTATCTCAAAATATCTTATTTATTTGCATCAAACACAAAACAGTATGCTTTTCCCCCAAAACTCATAATATAAAACGAGGCAATGAATCTCACCTCAATTCTAGCGATAATCTATAAAATTAATTTATAAGTTATGAATATATTTATTTAAAATTTTCAGTATCTCAGTCAAAATTCTAAAATAGTAACTACGATTACTCAAAATTTTCAAAGGTTTAATAGAAATATCATCTAAAAATATCAATGATCATATAAAAAATCCCAACTATTAATTAAATTCAGATATTTTTATAGAATTAATATAAACTTAACATAAATAGGAAACAATAGCTACTACTATTATAAAATTCCCAAATTTTCCAAATTGTTTATTTTGTAGTCTATTGTATTCCATAAATAGTCTGGTCTGTAATACATAATAAATAGTTGACTGTAATTTTTCCAAAATTTACAAAATTCAATAAAAAGAGTTACATATCTTGAAGAATTACGAAATTTACAAATAATGTCAAATCCGGAACATCATAATTTATGTGAATTTTTTATAATTTATTTCATAGTTTAGGTATTTCTTTCGATTTTACCATTACAGATAACAATAAATATAATTCTCAGTCATATAAAGAAATTTAATCATGAAATTTATTTTTGAGCTTCAATAACATACAATAATCATTATTTAAGTGTTTTAGATTTTTACCAGGTTCGGTTCTTCCATATAGTATTTTTCTTATTTTCCCTTATTTAAATCACATAAATTAATTTACTCAACTTTAATATACCAAAATTTACAGGTAGATATTTCTAGTATTTATAAACATATTTTTGAATTTATTCCCACAATCACAGTTATTTAAGCATTTAATCTAATTTTATCGAAAATACTAATATTTTATCCATTTTATTTGTAATCCTTTTTGTTTAAATCTTTTGTTTATAGAGCCTTAGTGTTTTTAATTCTTAACTCTATTTCTCACTGATTTTTGATATAGAAATCATATGTTCATGAGTTCTTGTAAGTATTCTTGATGATAAAAGTTATGTATGTGTTTATTTAAACACATACAACTTGGTAAATAACATGTTTATGGTGATCTAACCTTGTTTTAATGAGAAAACTTAAAGAAATTGCTTATAGGGTTGTCACAATATATATTAGTCAAATGCTAACCTTAAACATTTTTCTAACCTGGAACTTTATAGGGTTGTCACAATATATATTTAGTCTTTAGTTGCATCAATAACTTATAATCCATTGTAATTGGTCATATTTAGGCACAATATATGAGCGTGGCTAGTAGATGTCATATTTTTCTAGTAAATCTCACATTATAATAGGCGTTCTTTGGTCACATGAATCAATACAGTGGCAACTGATCACATTTGACTATAGTTGTTCGAGCGTGGCTTGTAACAATACTTTTCAATTAAAGCGTGTCTAATTGGTCAATTTTTATTGACATGAATCAAATGCAATGATAGTTGGTCAATGTGGCCTCATTTTTTCAAGCGTAGCTAGTTACTGTGATAAGTTTTTTTTATTTAATTTATTTGAAGTGTGAATAAAGGTTTCAGACTATTATATAACAGTAACATGAATCAATCAAATGTGTAGCTAAAATTAGGCTAGAAAGTTTCGAAATGGTATTAATGACCTTTAGCCACACATTAATTAATTGAAAGTATAGCAGTGAGGTTTTACAAAAATGTGGTGGTAGGACTATTTTGGCTCTATGACGATCAATCAAATATTGATACAAGCTAGTAATAAAAAGTGAAGAATAATCATTGTCCTAAAACACAAAAACTTACATGCGCCCCCGTGCACCCATGCTAATTGACGTTTACATTATATTGAAAATAAAATGAAAATAAAGATGCAATCTATGTAATTTATCAAACAAATCAAAGAGGACTAGGGTTGATGGTGGCATAGGACAGAAGCTCCGGCCGGATCATGTTCGAATATCTCCATTTCATCTGGACTTAATGAGACGATGGCTTCAACACCAACATCCTTTAGCATGTCATTCAAAACCAAAAGCCTTGTAGCTCCGGCATTCATCGAGTAAAACCATATTGGCTTTCCCCATCCGAAGTCCAACTCATAGATTCCACTATTCATCTGGCTTGTACTAAACATGCAGTCTCCTTTGTTTGCCACGTCCATCAGTTGGTGTATTTTCCTCAGCAACTCATTGAAAGTCTCGTGACCATTTTCCCCTTTCATGGACTCGATGTGATCGGAGTTTATTTTTGCTATCGATTCTCGTAGTTCGCCCATCAACGATGGCAAATCAAGGTGGCCACTGGGAAAGCACACTGCACAAGCTACATCTATAACATTTCCGATGGATTCTTTAGGCAGAGGCGGCGATGCCCTTTTTCGGAGATTCACCATTGACAATAAAACATGAGGTGATTGTGGACCAAATGGTCTTACTTAATTTTGATGCCGCTTGGGCTACAGCCTTCCACACTAGAAGAGTTGTGGCTTCCACGCGTGTCGGTGGATGTGTTAAGGTGGCGTACGCAACTGGTTGTGCCTTGAGTAAAGCCAAAGCCGTAGAATCAAACACAAATCTTTTTGTACTAAGCTCTTTAGTGGTAGGTAACTTAGAAGGAACCGGGTATTTTAAGTGATGATTGTTTGGAAAGATCATAGAAGCTGCAAAACTTGGTGAAATAATTTCGGGTGAACCTCTAGCAGCTGTTGCCCATGCCTTCATAAACATGAATAATGAATGCGCGTCAAAGATCTTGTGTGACACGATCGTGGAAATCCCAATCCCACCACATTTGAAAATGTTCACCTGATAAATTGCATATCTCAAGTTCACTTGTTTACTCAAGAATAGAATATATATTAGATTGATGATACAAATAAAATTTACCTGAATACCAATAACATAATTTCCTATCGAAGATTCTTTGCTGCAAGGTTTTTCAGGAACCAACCCTCTCACTCTTTCATCATCTGGGTGAACTAGAAAATCTTCAAGTGTCTCGTTGACTCGAGCCTCCGCAAAATAGACTCCTTCATCGTTACACTCGATCTGCAAGTTGTCCTTCAGTTTTCCAGCAAAAGGATAGAATCTTGTTAGAACCTTAGATAAAGCCTCTTTCAGATGTTTTGATCTTTTGGTTGCAACAGCTGTAACACTATCCTTGTTTGTATCAGGAATAAACAATATTGAAGGGGTGTAGACATCGTATGCAAATTGGTCTATAATAGAGAGGTTGAAGGTTCTTAGATGATGGGGAGTTGGAGAAGATGGTTTGACGATATCTCTTGAGATTATTTCAAGATCAACCTTGTTAACATCAGTTTCAATATTCCTCAACCTGCAATAATAATAATAATAATAATAATAATAATAATAATAATAATAATAGTAATAAGAAGAAGAAGAAGAAGAAACCACAACCTATGCATGTTAGAAAGTAGTTCATGTTAACAAAACAATTTTGGTTGCCATATCTAGTTACCTGTGCGATGATTCAGTAGCATTTATGGTTGTTGGGGTACTATAATAGTGAGCAGAATATAACGATGAAGACCGCGGTTGATCGGATTTTGAGGACCCGATTGGGTTCGATACAAGGAAAAATGGGCGACAAGAACCTCCATGAAGATGATATCGTTGAGAATTGAGGAAACGTTGGGTTGCTTTGTGGGCTGAGAATAACCACTTCATGATCGGTTGATGCTTCACATCACACTCTTCTGTTATAAGTTAATCAGAAAAAAAGCAAAGCTTTTGCAACACGCATGGTCAACTCCTTAACTGTGCAACTTAGTTCTTAAATATATTAGAATTAGAATTAAACAGTTGTTTGCAGCTGGTCACGAGCTATCAATGCTCTCACATTTTCTTTAATATATATTATAAATAGATTAATTATAACACCCGTCTACTACATCGCTTTAATCAATAAAAATAAGTTGAGTAAATAAGCATCTAAGTTTATAATGTGTTGATAATATTTTGCATATTGACTTTTACATTACATTTATAACATTATCTTGATGTAATATTAGTAGTCTTTTTCTATCAACGCTTATAACTCTAAATAGTATATTATGTTAAATGAAATGAATTTAAATAATAATTTAAGTAATAAACAAATGCAGTTATACGTGAATGAAATTTTTTAAAGATAAACTGATATTATTAATTTTTTGAATGAAAATTATTATTTTTATTAAAACTCAGGGAGTAAATTGAAACTTAACCCTAAGAAAATTTAAAAGGACTACATATTACATTAATCTCTAAGTAGTAATAATAAATGATATTAGATATAATACAAGACTTGTTTAGTGATACAAAAGGAAAACATTGTCATTGTGTGTATAATAAGGGTGCGGATGATATCAATATGAGTGAACTGAAACCAAAATAACTTATGCATCCTAACCGAATAACCGAACAAAAATACCAATCATTTGAATTGATGTTTATAAAAAAAATTGATGGTTTGGTTTGGTTCGATTTCGATTTTGTTTGTAACAGAATCCAAACCGAAAACCAATAGTTATTGTTTGGTATCGGTTTTCTTTGTAAATTACTGGTGTATTCGTACACTTATAAACATAATTGATGAATTAATAACTTATTAAACTTATGCTATCTAAAAATGATTGAATATTTAGGCTTTAATAAAATGCTTTGAAATTTTCACTTCAACCGGTAGATTAAGTAGATTATCTAAGTAAGATACCATCATAGGTTGAATGAAAAATATAAAATTTTAGATAAAATGTATATTAATGGATCAAGTCATAATTTGGTCAAAAACATCCCTCGTACCATTAAGGGATATACAACCATTATAAGTGAATGTTTCTTTTTTAAATATACTTGCTTTCTTCATAAAACGATTGCATCAAATTGGTCCTTTTTACAATGTTAACAGCCACTTAAAATACCAAATTACCTCCCCTTGAGGCCATATCAGATACAAATCCACCATATCAGATACAAATCCACCATATCAGCCACTTAAAAACTTTGATGTGTGCTAGACTATACTAAATTAAACTAACAAATAAAACTCTAACTAGACACTAAAAGGCTTTAAATTTATAAAACTAAGACTCGATCCTAAGCAACACAACCGGCAGTGTACCGGTCGACTGCAGAATAGCTATTAAGTCCGAGTTATCGAACCCATAGACTTCTGTATGGAAAACGAAAACTAAACTTACCTAAGACTCGACTAAAATACTAAGCGAAAGTAAAATAGGGGGTTTGTTTTTAAATTGCTTTAGAAAGAACTGAAAACAGGACAGACACAGAGAAAAGACTAGAATTGAGTTCAGATGATTAAAAACACTACCTAGGCAGACTCCTATACACGTTTTAGCTGTTCTTCTAACGGTTTTGGAAAGACTTATGTAACCGGGATCTAGAGATGCTAACTTAAAAGGAACCTAGAGAAACCTCGACACTTTCAAGGAAAGCAACTAGATAGACCTAATAAGCCGATAAAACACTGGTTTGTGGATTACCCTCACAGGTTCTCCAAGAGAGCTAATAACACACCCGATAGACACACTACCTCACGGCGCGAGTGTCACAATACCTAAAGGCAAGGGGATAGATCTGGAATGTCTAATCAGACTCAGGAAACTATGATATGAGCGGGAAACTAGACTGAACTCCTCACAGAGACTCTAATCTAGCAATCAATCACACAAGATAACCTGATAACCTATTAACCTCACAGTATTAAAATTAGTTGCATATTTGATTAGTCCAATTCAAGATCAATTACTTCAATGATTCAGTACGTCTACCAAATCATCTAAAAACCGCAAACACAAGGCAAACGATCTAGCATGCATCCATTATATGATAGACAATCACCAAGACATATGTGAAGCAATAAATCAATCACAAGAACAGATCTAAATACACATCCACAACTGATCATGCAAACCAAATCATTATCATTAACTTTTAAACATAAATGCAATCCAAAAACCGAAAGAATACTAAACTAAACAATGTATATTCATCAAACCTAAGTAGCTACAGAAGGACTAGCCAACAATCATGTTTAAAACAGTATCACAAGTAGTAGATGAAAACATTGTATCAAACAAAATCGAAGGACGAATAAAGAAACGCAAAACCAAATCGTTTAATCCTAGAATCACAATCTCTTCTTCACAAACTCCAATCCTTGCCTTCTCAACTTGCCCAGAACTCCGAAAATCGCCCTAATGCTCTCTGTAGCCGTCTGGTGATCAATGAATTTGGCCATTAGGGTTAATTTGGTTGAAAAACTAATTTTCCACGATTCTACACCCGTCGCGAAGCGCGACGGGCCTTCACATATTGTCGCGTAGCGCGACAAGTCACCACAACCCGACAAATTAGTCGGGTGGCAAATCCGGTAAATACCCAATTTCATTAAGGGCAAAATGGTAATTTACCAAACCCTCGCGTAGCGCGACGGTTTGTCTCTATCTGTCGCGTAGCGCCTGGTATGTGATTTCACAGAATGGTTTTTACTTTTAACGCCCGATCCTCTCATTTCGATCCTAGAAGCTCGTTCTTCTCTTTTCTACTGTTTTTAGCTTTCTTCTCGTCCAATTTACTACAGAAGACACAATCAATCAGTAGTATCCGAAACAAGGTAAAACAGATATAAGATGTTGCGAAAATTATGTAAAATCAACTATAAAAACTCATGTAATTTTCACCACATCACCTTCCCTTGAGGCCATATCAGATACAAATCCACCATATCAGATACAAATCCACTGTGAGCATGCTACTGCTCAATGTGTCTAAGACCTCAAGACCTACATTACCAGCCTTTTCAAGAAAGGAGTTACATGAGGTGCCTACAAAATGCAAAATGTAAAACTACTTTAGTAAAATAACAAAACCAGGTTCTTAAAACATAAATACAAAATCTAATAGTAAACCAAAGATGGAATATGATGACTTAACAAAATCAGATGTTACTTGTTAGTACCCCAAAGTAATTGTAATTTCACATATATTGTTGAACTTTAAGTTACTAATAAGTTAAGTAGTTGAATATGTATATCTTATTGGTTTCAATTTCCTTGCAATTTCAAATTATCATTGTGTGCATAAAAAGAAGATAAACCTAAATCATCATGAACATCATAATAATCAGTGTTGGATCATTATAAGGCTGGTGCAACCAAAACTACTTCACATAGTCAATTTTGGTGCTACATTCAAAGGCTTCCGAAGCTAAGTATGAGATCTTCCGAAGTCTGAAGGCAACAGCTGAAGACAAAGTCTGAAGAAAGAGCTGAAGAGTATCTTCCGAAGACAAAGTCTGAAGAATACTTCCGAAGACAAAGTCTGAAAAAAGAGCTGAAGACTATCTTTCGAAGACAAAGTCTGAAGAATACTTCCGAAGACAAAGTCTAAAGAAAGAGCTGAAGACAAAGTCTACTTCCGAAGACAAAGAAGACTCCAAGCCTCGGAAGAAGCAGTCTTCCGAAGTATAAGTGGCTTCGGAAGAAGTTATTCTTCCGAAGCAATTTAACCTTCGGAAGACATTGCTATGTCCAGTAGACATAAGTATGGTCTCTGACAAACCGCTGCAGACTTCTGATACAGCATGGCTTCTTCCTAAAGAACCATGTTGTTGACCATACTTTATTCTACTGTTCACCTTTTTATGATAACACATGTTACCAACTTTAGTTGGTGACAAAAGGTAAGTCAGGGACATGTCCTGATTACCAAATCTTAGATAAAATGTCTAAGGTACCTTAACCTATAGTCTTGTAGTATAGATGTTTGGTTAGAGGTTTCCAGCTGGTATCAAAGTATATCCGGCTGTAGGTAGTATTATATATGTATTCTCTTTGTAACTCATTAGGAGAGAGAGATTGAGCAAGTGAGCTTGAGCTTGTAAGAGTCTTTGTAATCCTTTGAGTTGAGAATCAATATATAAAAGTACCTTGAAAATTTAACTGCTGTGTTCATTATCATTTGTTACTTGTTATATTATGATCAACTCTTGTTAGACTCTTCCTGAGTGTTGTTCAAGGTGAGTTTGAGAGAAAAACCATTGGTTGAGTGACCCAAACTGATCCTGCAATTGGTATCAGAGCTTCCAGGCTCTTGATTGTGAGATCTTACCATTCAAATCAACTTGTTTTTCACTCCTCCCTACAAACCACTCTCTCAAATGGCCGCTCTCTCTAAAGCCGATATGAAAACCGGTACCATGACCAAGTCCCCACTGATCACCCCTGAAGACTTTGACACATGGTGCACAAGAATGAAAGGCTTCATCAAGTGTCAAGACTCAAGGATGTGGGACTCCATTGTTAATGGTCCTTTCATACCAAGAACTACTTCTGTTACTGGTAATCGCATCATTCCAAAAGATGTTGATGATTACTCAGAAGAAGATCGGAAAAGAATAGAGCTTGATCAGAGGGCTATGACTTCTCTTCAAACTGCTCTTCCAAACTCCATCTACAGAAGCTTCAAGAAGTACAAGACAGCTAAACTTATAGGAAGCATTGAAGCTTATGTATGAAGGATCAAAGGAAACTAAAGAGAACAAGAAGGATCTCATAAAACAGCAGTTTGAAAACTTCACTTTCAAGGCTGGAGAGACCTTGACTCAATAATACTTCAGGTATGTTGAGAAAGTGGATACTCTGGTGGATATTGGAGTACCTCTTGAGAACAGAGACATAGTTAGGAAGTTCATGTCTTCCCTTCCTAAACTATGGACACACTATTGTGTTGTAATCAGGAGAACTTCAGACCTTAAGACTCTCTCTCTCACAGCGTTGTATGGTATCCTAAGTGCATTCCAGATGGAGATGAATATGCGGAACTCCTCTGGTATCTCCAATAACCAACTGAGTTCAGCCCTTCATGTGGTTGAAAGGGAAATCACAGAACCACAACATCAGTTGCTGTGCTACCCTGACAACTCACATAATGGACCCTACATTACTCTACCTGAGACTCCAAAGTCTCAAAAGGCTCAACACAACTCCTTTCAGGATAATTATGCCTTTGTCTCTGGAAGTGGACACTCTGGTGATTTTCAATACTGCTTTGATGATCTTGAGTGCTTCAGTCCAGATGATATAGAGTATGTGGACATTGTCCAATAGATGGCTCTCTTAACTTACAGAGCGAAGAAGTTCTTCAAGAGAACTGGAAGGCAATTCCCTCAAAACCCAATCAACAGCAAGTTTGGGTTTGACAAGAGCAAAACAAAGTGTTACAACTGCAACCAACTAGGTCACTTTGCTAGGGAATGCAAGGCTCCCAAGAACAACCCGGGAACCCCACAGGCCTCCACACATCCCTCAACCTCAAAGCATGAAGAAAAGACAACTGATACAACTGCAATAGCTCAAGAAGTTGACTGGAGCTTCATGGTACAGGATGTGACTCCCGCTCAAGCACTCATGGCCAGAACAGATGATGCTCAGGTATATGAACATCTTTGTACTCCAGCTTGTATTGCTAAAGTTAAACTTTATAAGGATTACAATATGGAAATCAGATCTGATGTTGAGTCTTTAAATATCTTAAAATCTGACTTTAAAAGAGCTGAATCTGACTATCAAAAGAAAATTGAGGAGTTAGAGAAAACCGTGTCTCTTTTAAAACATGAACAAACCAACTACAAGACTCAAATCAAAGATCTGATATCCAAGCTGTCTGAAGCACAAGCCCGGCTTGTCACTGCTGAGGCTCAGGCCAGGAAGTAAGCTATTGCTGAGCAAAACTTCCAAGCTATTCTTGCATCATCCTCCCATTCCAAAATGTTTTATCAAAACAAAGAAGGGTTGGGAACCAATGAAATAGCTCCACCACACTCATATAAGTCTATTAGACTACCTAGATGTGGTACTGAGGGGCAAGAGGTTCCAACTGCTGACCCTTCTTCATTAGAACTAAAGGATGAGGCAAAAATAGTGGCCACCACAGGGGAGAAACAGGAAGATACACTTATCTCCACCTGTGAAGATGAAATCCTAACCACCAAGGCAAGAAGAAGCAGAGGTAAAGCTGCTAGAAAGACTACCAAGAAAGTTGCTGAGTCCAAGCTGAAGATTGACCCAAAACAAAAGGGTGTCTTTATCTCTGCTGGATTCCAAGTGGTAGGTACTTCTGATTCAGGAAAGGAGTGTAGTACCAGCACTCCTGTCCTATCAAAGGATCAGAAGTTGAAAGGGAAAGTTGCTGATGAAGAAAAGAAATCCAAGAAACAACAATCTTCAAATTCCCAAAAGACTAACATTGCATGCATAATGTGTGGTCTGCATAACCACATGGCTAAAGATTGTTATTACAATCCAGCAAGCACACATTATGCAAATAATGTTAGAAAAGAAGGAGTCAGGGAAGGTTTCACATTTGGACCATTTCAAACGGTCCAAGTGATGAAAAAGGGAAAGTTGGTCTCGGAAGCCAAGTTGCTTTCGGAAGAAAGTATTTCTTCCGAAGGGAAAATGGCTTCGGAAGCCAAAGCTTCTAAGGTTCGGAAGAACAAGAAAGCTCCCTTGAAACCATCCCAGAAGAAGACTTCTTCGGAAGAACAGGTGGTGAAGGCTTCTTCCGAAAAGAAAGAAGCTTCGGAAGAAGACCATGCTGCAAAAGCTTCAACAAGCTCATCCTCCAAGATCAACCAAAGGATGGACTGGAAGATCAAGGAAGATGCTGCAGCCCAAACCTCTTCTTCAACGACCTCTACTGAACCCCAATGCATATCTTTTGGTTCAATTATGTCATTATCTTTGGAAGAGCCCAAGACCAGTAAGGCTTGGGCTTCCAAACAAAACTAACCATCTCATCTTATGTGCAGGGACATCCATTTGACAAGAACAACAATGTCTGGATTGTAGATAGTGGATGCTCCAGGCACATGACAGGGAAAAGATCCCTCCTTCAACAATTCTAGAACTATGATGGAGGGCCTGTCCAATTTGGAGGTGAGACCAGAGGATATATTTCAGGCAGAGGAAGTATATCCAATGGCAGAATAAACATTGACAAAGTTCATTTTGTCAAACAGCTTGAACATAATCTGTTAAGTGTTTCTCAGTTCTGTGATCAGAAGCATCAAATGCTTTTCACAGAACATGAGTGCATTATCCTCAAACCAGGGATGACAATTCCTCCGGAATTGGTGCTTCTTAGATCTCCCAGGAAAGGGAATATGTACAAGCTGGATATGAACAATGCTTCTCCTATGGGTGAAGTATCATGCTTTCTTTCCAAAGCTGATAGTGATGAGTCAACACTATGGCATAAACGTATGTGTCATGTAAATTTTAAGACAATGAATAAAATGGCTAAAAATAACTTGGTACATGGTCTGCCTAAAAAGGAATTTTTCTGCAAAGATAACTGTGTTGCATGCCTAAAAGGGAAACAACACAGGACATCTCATAAGTCCAAATGTGTTAATTCTATCACTACTCCATTACACTTATTGCACATGGATCTCTTTGGTCCCACAAGTATAATGAGCATTGGAAGGAAATCATACTACCTTGTGATTGTTGATGATTTTACAAGATTTACATGGGTATTCTTTTTAAGAAGTAAAGATGAAACTGCTGAAACGTTAAAATCTTTTATTCTTAAAATAGAAAATCAAATTGATCACAAGGTTAAGATCATTAGAAGTGATCAAGGGACTGAGTTTAAGAACTTTGTTCTTGACTCATTCTGTGACTCAAAAGGATTGCCAGACAATATAGTGCTCCCAGAACTCCTTAACAAAATGGTGTTGCTGAGAGGAGACACATGACACTTATTGAGGCTGCTCGAACCATGTTAGCTGATTCAAAACTCCTCTAACATTCTGGGCAGAGGCAGTTAGCACTGCATGCTACGTGCAGAACAGGGTTCTTGTAGTTAAGCCCCATGGAAAAACCCCTTATGAGTTATGGAACAAGAGACCGCCGTTCATTGGCTTTCTAAGGTCCTTTGGCTGCAGGTGTACCATACTTAACACAAAAGACAACTTAGCAAAGTTTGCTGAGAAGTCAGATGATGCTATCTTTGTTGGATACTCTTCTAGCTCCAAAGCTTATAGAGTATACAACATTAAGAATCAACAATTTGAGGAGTCATCCAATATAGTTGTAAATGAGCACACTCCTTGTGTTAGGGGGAATGGACCTGATTATATCTTTGACTTAGAATTGTTTCCAAACTATTCTAAACCATCTTATGAGAATGTTTCAGATGGAACAGGTGCTCAAGGTAATGCTGATGATGATGCTAATCAACTGTTTGAGCTACCCAGACCTCTTCCAAGTTCTCCAAGAGCTGAAAGACAACAAGCTTCAACCATTCACAGATCTGATAGTGTAACTATCTCAAGAAATAATGAAGCTTCAACAAGTGAATCACTTGATGAAGCTCAAAGCTCTTCAGGTGATCCATTACAACACAGGTTGAAAGAAGTAGTATTCTGAAGGAACAGGTAACTGTTAATACTACTTCACGGCCAACCATTGATAATGTTTCTCAGTCATTCAATCAGTCCTCATTAAATGACTTTGAAACAGCAGCTGGACAGAGTGATCCAGTTCCTAATCAGAATATATCCAACCTGGACCTATCTCTGCAACTGGAAGTGATTCCTCGTCTTAGGATTCACAACACTCATCCAACTGAAAACATCATAGGGAATGTCTCTGAAGGTGTGAGAACAAGAGGGCAAACTCATCATAGGAATGTCTGCTTGTACTCATGCTTCTTATCTCAGATGGAACTCAAGAAGGTGGAAGATGCATTGAAAGATAGTAGTTGGGTTGAATCGATGCAGGTGGAGCTGCTTCAATTCAGAAGACAAAAGGTCTGGAATCTATGCCCACTACCTTCTGGTCAAGTACCCATAGGCACTAAATAGGTATTCAGAAACAAGAAAGATGATAGAGGCTTGATTATCAAGAACAAGGCAAGATTAGTAGTTTAAGGATACACCCAAGAGGAAGGAATCGATTATATTGATGTCTTTGCACCAGTTGCAAGACTTGAGGCAGTTAGGATCTTCCTTGCTTATGCTGCATCCAAGAACTTCACTGTCTACCAACTTGATGTCAAGTGTGCTTTTCTATATGGGGATATAGATAGGGAAATTTATGTATGCCAGCCTCCAGGATTTGAAGACCCACAACACCCCAACTATGTGGGCAAACTGGATAAAACTCTATATGGGTTGCACTAAGTACCTATGCTGTGGTATGAGACTTTGTCTCAGTTTCTCCTGAAGAATGGCTACACAAGAGGTACCATTGATAAGACTCTCTTCATCAGGAAGACTGGAGAAGACATTTTGCTCGTTCAAGTCTATGTTGATGATATCATATTTGGTTCTTCAAATGACCAAATGTGCAAGGACTTTGAGAGCACTATGAAGTAGAAAGATGAGTTCCATGGGAAAAATGGACTTTTTCCTAGGAATTCAGGTGAAGCAATTGAAGGAAGGATTCTTTATCAATCAATCCAAGTATGTTAATGACATCTTAGAGAGATTTGAGATGAAGGACTGTAAGCCAGTCCAGACACCCATACCCAGAAACCATAATCTTTGCCCTGACCTTGAGGGGGAGGATACTGATCAACATCAGTATAGAGCAATTATTGGTTCTCTAATGTATCTCACTGCTAGTAGACCTGATATCATGTTTGCCACATGCATTTGTGCAAGATATCAGGCTGCTCCAAAGGTGTCACACCTAGCTGCTGCAAAGAGAATCCTCAGATACCTCAAAGGAGCACCTAAACTAGGTCTCTGGTATCCAAGAAATAGTGATTTCAATCTCTATGGATACTCTGACAGTGACTATGGTGGCTGTAATATTGACAAGAAATCAACATCAGGAGGATGTCAATTTCTTGGTGGAAGGATTATCTCATGGCAAAGCAAGAAATAATCCTGTGTCTCTACATCAACTGCTGAAGCTGAATACATTGCTGCTGCTAGCTGCTATGCTCAACTGCTATGGATTCAAAATCAGATGTTGGACTATGGATTCAACTTCATGACTACTCCTATCCATATTGACAACAACAATGCTATCTCCATTACTGAAAATCCAGTGAAGCACTCCAAGACAAAGCACATTGATATCAGGTATCATTTCATTAGAGATATTCATGAGAAAAATCTGATAAGGTTAATCAAAGTTGACTCAAATGAACAATATGCTGATTTGTTCACAAAAGCTTTTGATGAACAAAGATTTAAATATCTCATATCAGCTATTGGGATGATAAATATTGATTAAACAACCTCTTTTGAAAAGTTTTTAATATGTTAAGTCTTGTGTCAATACAATTTAAGCCCCGTTACAAAAGATCTCCTTGAAATATTCCCAGTGTAAATTTCTTCCGAAGAGGAATTAACTCTCGGAAGATATTCTTTAATATCTTCCGAAGTCAAATTCCTCCATGGAAATTTTCTTCTCGGAAGAATTTTTAGTCTCGGAAGAAGCGATTGATTTCATATCAGATCTACTTCCGAAGCTTATAAAACTCTTCATTCGGAAAGCAGTTCTTACCTTCGGAAGCAATGTTTTGCTTCGGAAGAAAGAATTGGCTTCGGAAGACAAATTACCTTTGGAAATGTTTTATACTCGGAAAAGGAGCTTTTACTGTGTAACAGATATATCTTTGGGCCCCACTCTGTAAAAGGTAAAGATTTTGTTGATGATGACTGATTATTTAAATTTATCCCTTACCGCCACTGTCATTTCATAACCGCAAACAGCCGTCCTACTACCATTACCGCAATTCTTCCCTTTTAAATAATCCACATTGTTTAATTTCATCTTCTTTTACCGATTTACTGCCCTAAACATCTCCTTCACTGTCAATCCTGAAACTCACCTAAATTCAAGCTTACTTTTTCTTACAATGGCGCTAAACCCTCAGCACAACCAGGTCGGATTACTTGATTCGTCAAGAGATGCTGACTTCACTCAAATCATCACCTTTCGGTCTGAATCAACCTACCTCACGGCGCTTACTGTTAACCCCACCGTTTACTCCAACCACATGACTGAATTCTGGAGTAACGGTCAAGCTGAAATCCTAAATGGGGTTCGCGTTCTAAGAACCTGTATTTGTGGACAGGAGTTGGTCATTAGTGAACAACTCATCAGGGAGCATCTCGAACTTCATGATGATGGAGCTCCTACTGAGTTTCCCAAAGAAGACTTGGATGACACCTACATCCTCATGGGATATGGTGGAGATGTGAGCAGGTTAACCGTCTACAAGTTCAACTTCTCATATCATTGGAAGTTTCTGCTGCACATTGTTCTGCACTGCCTATCCAACAAGTCTGAGGGATGGGATCAAATCCCATACGAACTAGGATGTCTAGTTCACGGGATGGTGAGAGGCCTGCGCTTCAACTACTCAAGGTTTGTGTTGACCAATTTAATTAGGAATCTCAGAAGGGACACATTCTTTATGTATCCCCGATACATTCAACACATCATCAACTGCGAGTTGGAACAGAGCAAGCTTGTCTGCGCAGCTGCTCTAACTGTTCCCCAAGTGCGGCCTACCATCTTCAAAACTTTGAAGAAGGTGTCCATCAACTTCACTGGCAGGTACACTCCTTTACCTCCACATATGATTGAGCGCATAGCCCCTGGTGACATCCCTATTGACCCCACAGGTGATGAACCCACACCAGCAACCCTCACCATAAATGTCCCAATACCTTCTCCACCCATCAAAATCACATATCAGAGACACCCCAAACGAACCCTTGTTCAATCTACTTTGATTGAACAAGCTTCTCCAGTTCTATCCAAAAGGACTAGAGTGGAAACATGGGCTGCCACTCAGTCCGAGGTCACACCATCCTTCACCATTGACCTCAATTTGGGTTTTGAGCCTCCTCAGTCTCAAACCCAAGAGCCTGAAACCCAAGCCTTTAGCCCACAGGGTGAGTATTTACACTCCCCTGTGCAGCCAACAAGGGACAGCCCCACAAGAGGCTCAATGCCTGTAGACATTGATCTAGGTCCCGGGTCAGTAGGTTTAACCTCTATATCCTTCACTGACCTTTTAATCCGAACTGATGAAGAGATAACATCTCTCCACGGCCATGAAGTTGATTTTCAACACCGTCTCAAAGATCAACAGAGCCAAGAGAGATCCCTTATCTCTAGCCCCTATCAGAAGTCAACTGAGGTGAGTCCCACTGATGTGGAGGGGACTCATGTAGGCTCAGCTGCCACTACTCAGAGTCTCTCATTGAGCTCTCAGGACAGTGGTAACATCAATCAGACTGAGTCTACGGCAACTTTGCCCATTGACATCTCTGAAAGAGATGAATTTGAGCAAAGGTATCCAGGGTGCTAAGAAGCCACATCCGGTGGTGAGACTGAACATACTAGGTATGTTATCTCATCTCCCTGTGATTCTTCACATGAAGATGAGGGAAGTATGCAACTCACTCTTCAGTACTTGATCTGTAAGGTCTCAAGTCTTAAATCTCAGGTTAGGATCTTAGAGACAAGGACAGTCACTCAGCAACTTGAGATTGACAATCTCAAGGCTCAACTAGCTGAGAAACAGACGGAGAGGTCTGTTAGGCATGTACCTATTCAGGTCTCATTGACTTCTTCCTCTAGCTCATCTAGCTCTCAAGATGATGCTACCAAAAAGGGGGAGAAAGATCAGAGACAAACATCTGAGGAACCACTGATCTAATCCTCTACTTCCCAACTCATTACCCCAGCTGAGTCATCTCAATCAACACTAAAGATTGACTCACAAATGCTTCATGATCTCTACAGACTTGTAACACCCGTATATTTCTTTTAAAGAAATAAAAGAATAAAATAGAAAGAAAATGGGGGAAAAGAAAGTCAAACCCCAAGGTTGAGGGACCAAAAGTGTTAAATATGATAAAAATCTTAAAAGTTGGTGTAAAAGGCGATATGGTCGCCCATAACCCTCTGCACACCCTTTCTTGTTCGGATTTTAGTAAGAGAAACAACAGAGACTACGAGCTTTAGAGAGAGAAAGAAGAAGAATCCAAGTTTGAGGTAAGATTAAGTGTTTTAAGTCATTTTTGGTTGATCTAGCCTCGGTTGTATGCTCATAGGTGTGATTGCATGTTCGGGTTATGTGTTTTAGTGGGTTGTAGGTGTTGAGAACATCTGAGAAATTCAAGTTTTAGAGTTTGAAGGTTTAAAACGGCACAGGTGAGTTTCTAGACCCCCTTTTTACTCGTTTTTAAAATGATTTGGGGCTGGAAAATGCATGTATGTATGTTTTTATGGATTTGTGTATGAAACCCGTATGTTATGTACCTGGGTATGATTACAGAGTATGTTTTAGGGTGAACGTATGTCTATGTTTGTGTTAAGTTATGCCTGAATCCGTATGTACATGCTTAGAAATAGGTATTATGATGTTTGGGGACTGGAATACGACTTAGACACATGAATAGGCTGCTAATACAACTAATAAGACCAAATAGTGGTCGTATGACCATTAGAAATTTTCTAAGTGTGGGTTATACGACTGAACAGTGGTCGTATGACCATTAGAAATTTTCTAAGTGTGGGGTTATACGACTGAACAGTGGTCGTATGACCATTAGAAATTTTCTAAGTGTGGGGTTATACGACTGAACAGTGGTCGTATGACCATTAGAAATATTCTAAGTGTGGGGTTATACGACAGAACAGTGGTCGTATGACCATTAGAAATTTTCTAAGTGTGGGGTTATACGACTGAACAGTGGTCGTATGACCATTAGAAATATTCTAAGTGTGGGGTTAAACGACTGAACAGTGGTCGTATGACCAGTAGAAATTTCCTAAGTCTGGGGGATGAAACGACTGAGCAGGGCTCATACGACTGAGCAGGGCTCATACGACTGAGCAGGGCTCATACGACTGAACAGGGCTCATACGCCCAAACACTTGGAATTTTTACAGAAATTTTCTGGAAATATGATTTATGGGATTTTGACCAGGGTTGACTAGGGTTAATAAATGATGATATTTTATGAATGTAATGATGATAATTGATTGACCCTTATTACTACTGATTTTATTATCAGTATTTTATTATTATTAACAATATTATTATTATTTTAATATTGTTAAGTATGTACTGGCATGACGATAAATGACTAAGATTTAATGAAGAATATAATCATTAATAAGTAAAATATTACTGCATGATTCGGTCGCGTGAAGGCCCTACGGCTGAAGTATGTCCAATCAACCAAATAGGGCTGACATGTACGAGGGGAGAGATAGTATTGCATGTATATAAGTGAAGTATGTATGATAAGTACGATGTTACTATGATAGATGATGAATACCGATGACTTGTGAAGGTCGATGTTCGATGCTTCGATACGTGTTTATCTTCCCATGGCTTTACAAGTTATGATTAATAAATGTAACGAAAGTATTATGTAATGTAAAGCGAAAGATAATAAAAGAGGGATGTAATGAATAAATGCATCATTAATGAACGAATGAAAGCGTGAGAGACTCGCAAGCGAAGTGTACCAAAGTGCACGGCTCTAAATGCCTCAAGCTCAGCCATGTGTAGTTCAGCTAATCTTTAAGGGTGCATGTAGGGGTTCCAGTCTTGTGACTGACCTTCGGTGTGGTACATGGTGTATAGTAGTTACCCACGTAGTTGGGGGTGTAGTATGTCACAGTTACCCATTTAGGTGGGGGTGTAGTTACCCATTTCGGTGGGGGTGTAGTTACCTATTTCGGTGGGGGTGTAGTTACTCACTTCAGTGGGGGTGTTGGTACCCACATTGGTGGGGGTGTTGTTACCCGAGTTATGTTTAACTTCGGGGGTGAGCGACTTTGTTGCGCAACAGACTCGGATGGAGTTCAGTCTCCGTGATTGACTCGTAGAGGATTTTTGTCGCGTATCCCGGTGCTGTGGCTGTCATGTATGAATGTATGTAAGAGACGCACGAACAAAAGAAAGAAAGTAAATGTTAATGATGAACAGTACACGAACGAAAGCTAATGAATGAATGAGAAAGGAAGATAATAATAATATTATCTGTGTGTACGTACTTGTGTGACCGCATATAAGTAAAGAAAGGTTTAACGAATGAAAAGTATGTTTTATTACAAAACTAGAACTCACTCAGCAACGCTGACTTTTATGTATTTTCCAGTTGGCAGGTAACAGGTTGCTGAGGATGGTACACTGAGATGGCTACTCGGCAAGACAAGACTGACATCCAAATTATGTTTTGACGATACTGTTGTTTTGTAATTCATTCGACTAATTATTTTGTGACTTATGAACTAGAATGTATTGCTTAACAACAGTTTTTAAAATGAATGAAGGGTTTTTGCCAACTTAATTCCGCTGCTTAATTTATTAATATGTATGTTTTATGCTGTGAATGACCGACTGTGAGGTGCCCGGGAACGGGGCCTTACAAGACTTTTCACAAAGTTTGTATTGAGATCCTCCTTAGAACAGCCCAGCCCCGACACCACACTAATATACTTTAGGGCTGAAGAGCTTAAGAGGCTGACTGCACCTTCTACCACTGTAGAGGAAGTTGGTCAACCTAAGGTCCACATGGAACCTGAGATTAACTTCGAAGGGGAAATGGGGACTGATGGCCCAGCAACTGAAACAGTTGGGACAGAACTTGCATCAGTATCTTCTTCCGAAGCTCAGGCTGAACCTTCCGAAGCTCAGGCTGAACCTTTCGAAGCTAAAGTTGAAGCCTCGGAAGAACAAGATAAGTCTTCCGAAGCTGAGATGGAAGCTGCGGAAGGTTTGTTCCAAATGTCCGAGGAACTGATCATCACAGATGTCATTGCTAAAATAGCATCTGAGTTGAGCAGGGAGGACATTTCTGATCTACCTCCATCCCAAACACCAGCTGATCCTCTCTCTCAATCAGAACCCTCTATCCAAGAACCACCACAGTCAAGTTCTGCTAAAGACAAAGGTAAAAAGAAAATGACTGAGGAAGAGCTTCCGGAAGAGGAAATGATTGAGAAGCTAAAGAAGAAAGGTAGATTTCCTGCTGAGATGCTGCTAGCTCAAAGGCAACTGCAACCAATCAAGAGGAAATCAACAACAAGAGAAGGACAACACTCATTGATCAGCTCATCAACTTAGGAGCTGCCAATGAGGAAGTACTCTTGCTACCACTAGAGGAGTTGGTGACTTTGGAGAGGACAACCAGGCTAAGACAAGAAGAGGAAGCCAGGTTGGCCTTGGAGAGGGAAGAAGAAGAACAAAGGAAAGCAGCCTTGCAGCTGAGAGAGGCTAGGATTAAATTCTTACTCTCAAGAGGCTTCAGTCTTCCTGAACTTTCTCCACATGATGATGATATGATCCTGCTACTCCACAACAAAGAGCAGGATCAAATGGAGAAAGAAAGGAAGAAGGCTGCAAGGGAGAAGATGAAGAAGAAGAAGCAGAGGGAGGAAGAAGAAAGGGTCACTGCAGCCAAGAGGTCCAGTGACAAAGCCTGGATGAAAGACTATCTCCAGGCTCATGGCTTCTCTGGCAGGCAGGTGGGACCTATGTCCGAAAGGACACTCCAACGGATTGTCAGCGAAATAAAGGCTGACATCTATATGGGAAAAAGGAAGGAGATGTACAGAAGGGGACAGGGAATGATCTTCACCCCTACCACTCAACCACAACCTACACTAGAAGAACCAATCCCATTTCCCATCAAAACTGAGCCCCTAGACGAAACCTTCACCCCTGAACCTACAACTCTACCCATACCTATTTCATCACCACAACCACCTAAAATTCCCATCCTTAAACCCAAAACACAATCCAGAACCACTGAACCCAAACCTACCCAACAGAAACCAAGATCATCCCCTCAGCCTTCTCAACATCTCTCTGTTGAAGAGTTTAAGGAAATCAAGACGAAGCTCAACAACTGCACAACCCTGAGTAACATCTCCTGTGAGAAAGATCTCATCAACCTCACCTATGTTGATGACTCTTCAAGTTCCCTCACATTAGATCAATTCCTTGATTTGCCTAGAGGAACTTTGGGCCAGGCCGCAAGACTTTTAGGTCTCAACTCTGATTCCCTAAATGCTGAAGAGAAGAGACTTAGAAGGAAACTAGCGACTCTACTGGATACAAGGAATGAGGACAGGATTCCTAGTCAGTCTCCTGGGCCTAGGAAAGGTATAATCCAGTGGAGGTTCGATGAATCTTCTCATAACTTTGTTGTAGAAAGAGAGAATGGTGAAATCAACCGGCTCAATGCCACTTCTCTACTGCATCTCAGCAGATTTGACATTGCTGAGCTGGCAGAAAAGCCATTCTCCAATCCCTCTAACTCTGAGACTGCTGCCGTAATCAGAAATCATCTCAGCAATATTCACTTGGCTGAGCTAACTGCAAGGGCAAAGATCAATAAAGAGTTGAAGTTGAGAAGACAGGAAGAAAAGGAAAGACCTACCACCAAAGGCGCAGCCTTTCTACAGATGGTGGAGGGTCCGAACTTGGATCCTATAGTTAGATGGGAATATGACTATAGTTCCCATCAACTAACTCTTTTCAGAGGGCCACAAGAAAGGGTACATATAATCCAAGGTGACAGACTGGACGTTCTGTCTACCAAGGATTTGTACAAACTTCTCAGCACCACATCAGGGAAGAACAAGGAAACAGATAGATATCTATTTTCCCTGGTGCTGAAAGTTTTGAGAAGAAGAATGAAGTGAGGTTTTGGTAGCATCAGCCTAGGGGGAGTTTGTTGGATCATTATAAGGCTGGTGCAACCAAAACTACTTCACATGGTCAATTTTGGTGCTACATTCAAAGGCTTCCGAAGCTAAGTATGAGATCTTCCGAAGTCTGAAGGCAACAGCTGAAGACAAAGTCTGAAGAAAGAGCTAAAGACTATCTTCTGAAGACAAAGTCTGAAAGATACTTCCGAAGACAAAGTCTGAAGAAAGAGCTGAAGACTATCTTCCGAAGACAAAGTCTGAAGAATACTTCCGAAGACAAAGTCTGAAGAAAGAGCTGAAGACAAAGTCTACTTCCGAAGACAAAGAAGACTCCAAGCCTCGGAAGAAGCAGTCTTCCGAAGTATAAGTGGCTTCAGAAGAAGTTATTCTTCCGAAGCAATTTAACCTTCAGAAGACATTGCTATGTCCAGTAGACATAAGTATGGTCTCTGACAAACCGCTGCAGACTTCTGATACAGCATGGCTTCTTCCTAAAGAACCATGTTGTTGACCATACTTTATTCTACTGTTCACCTTTTTATGATAGTACATGTTACCAACTTTAGTTGGTGACAAAAGGTAAGTCAGGGACATGTCCTGACTACCAAATCTTAGATAAAATGTCTAAGGTACCTTAACCTATAGTCTTGTAGTATAGATGTTTGGTTAGAGGTTTTCAGCTGGTATCAAAGTATATCCGGCTGTAGGTAGCATTATATATGTATTCTCTTTGTAACTCATTAGGAGAGAGAGATTAAGCAAGTGAGCTTGAGCTTGTAAGAGTCTTTGTAATCCTTTGAGTTGAGAATCAATATATAAAAATACCTTAAAAATTTAACTGCTGTGTTCATTATCATTTGTTACTTGTTATATTGTGATCAACTCTTGTTAGACTCTTCCTGAGTGTTATTCAAGGTGAGTTTGAGAGAAAAACCATTAGTTGAGTGACCCAAATTGATCCTGCAATCAGTCTTGTATTAAGGAACCACTTAAATTGTACATGAACAAAACCTTTTATAAAAGAATTCCCTAAACTGTTATGAAACCTATTTAAAAAAAACATAACTCACCAATTAATTGTGTAGATCAAAGCTTGTTGGTGCAGATCAAAGGCTGCTCTGACGTCAATAGAACACCGTTTGTTAGTCATCAAAGTCTTATGTACTACCTTCAGTTTAATAACCACCATCTTCGCCGGCTGGAACATATGTCAGACCCCTGAACTAACCAAGATAACATTAACGTAAGAGCACAACTAAAAGTCAACATAGAGGTAATGAACCGATCTACGGTGAACAACGGCGTACAATAAGTAATTGTGCCTTAAATCATCGATTGAACCTCTTTGTCGGAACCCTAATTCACTGCTCCGCCATTGCTTGAGCCCCTTGCCAAAACCCTCGGTCACTTTACGGCCTGCCTCCGCCGCCTACCACCACGAAGGGTTGCCGATCAGACAAGGAGGATGATAATGGATTAACATGGTGTTGACCTCATTTGATTAGCATCTAAGCTAAAGATGTAACAACGAAGAACATGATTAATAGATTTACAACTAATAAATGAAAGCCTTAACGCAATAGCTCCTAAGAACTCAAGCTTGGCTGCGCTCTCGTCGACTAAGTTTGTGCGCCGACATTGGATGATTCTAATGAAAATCCGAAGTTAAATGGATGATTGTTCACCTTCTTTGCTAGAAAGACATGGAGGATTGAAATCTCTGCTTCTCTCTCTCTCTTAACGGGCTGTGCATGTTATAAGCGGGAGAATTTAAAAATTAAGCTGGGCGCCGCATTTTAAAAAATGACGGATAAAGATGACACGCAAAAATGCATGTCATTATTTTTATAAAATTTGTAAAATACGACATAAATTTTATGACAACGAAAATGCGCGTCATCTTTTGCACGTCATGTATTAACAGCTTTGTAGTAGTGTTCCTTCCTAAAAATCCTTGCTTAGAATACTCAGCGTCTTCCAAGTTTTGAGCCACCAAAAGATTTAGTACAAAAAGATTTGTGTTCGATTCTACGGCTTTGGCTTTGCTCAAGGAGCAGCCAGTTGCCAGCCCTTGTAAAGTAAAAAGTTAAATGTTTTCTTAAAACATAAGTTTTCAATGATAATATACAATGATCTTCAAGCATGATTTGGAAAAAAATATGTATTTTTCAAGTTTGGATATATGCAATTGTCCCTAAAATTTATTGTCCATTTAAAGTAGCTTAACTTTCATTAGTTATTCTAATCTTGTGTAATTTTGTACTGATAGTGTTCAGTAACTAAGATTCATATATATTTAATTTGTTTCACTTAATTTGAAAATTTTAAATTCATAAAAGATTTTACATAAAAGTAAACAATTAATGAAAGTTAACTAAAAGAAAAAAACTTTAAGTGGTTATTTTCTACACTTTTAACTGTTTAAAACAAATATTATTACTCTTATATTCATGGTACACCACTATTAATATATTTTACATGTGTAAAATGTTAAATAGGCTATAACTATTTCCATTAGATATGCCTTAAATATAATATTTAGTAGTTAGTAAAATTGAATACTTTATCCAAGACTAACCTCATTTATACACAAACATTTAAAACTTCTTCTATTAAACTACTAAACAAAAAATTGGGTTGTGGTAAGAATGACCAGGTTGCAATTGATGTTGGCCACGGGGAAAGTCTCAACCAAATAACATATTTCAGCATTAAATGATCAAATTTCAAACCATTTATCAGATTAGCTAGTAGTTTGTATCATATCATATGTGGTTGTAATGTGTCTTCACGAATGCTAATAGGTCATATTTGGAAATATGGGGTCTAAAAGAGTCATATTTGGGATAACAGGAACAAATGGATCATTTTTGAGTTAGTGGCTTATAGCATGTTTGGTTGTATAGTCTACCTAACATTGTTAATGATTTCTATTTGGTTATAAGGAGTTTCGATAAGTTATATTTGAGCTTTTTATATTTAAACGTGAATTTAAGTACATTTTTATTGATTATAAATAAAAGATTGAATGAAATAATCGAAAAGCTGGTGGTCGAGAAAGAAATGGAAAAACATAAGAAAAGAAAAAAACTGAGAAAATAACTTTGCTTGATAGAATAAGGAACATTGAAGAAATGTTAATACTTATGACTCAAAAACCACCGTCATCGAGTTAGGGAATGGCTTCATTCTGTGATCATATGACTTTGGATGTTTTCATATCTAATATGTTAAGATACACGACTTTGTTTTGTAATCATATGAAATTTAGGTATTTAGATCGTATGTTATTTTAAAATTTGAATTATATTATATTTGGTTGTCTAGTTTAAATTATTAAGAGGTTTAAACACAAAAAATAATAATAGTAAAAAAAAATAAGTAAATATAATATTTAAAAAAAGGAGGAAAATTTGTGGCGAACCAATTGCAAATATGACCACTTGGCGGTGGCAATTTGCTTGCAAAACACACTAGCAAAATGCAACTAGCAAAATGCAACTAGTAAAACCGTTGGCAAAATCGAGTTCGTATACTAGTGGCAAAATGAAGGTCGCGAATTGGGTGCGAAAGGTCAATCGCAAACCGGTGACAATATTAGCTTCTACAGAAACAGTAGCTAATTTCGACTGTAGAATAACTTCAGATCAGAATTGCCCATCTTAAACGCCAATTAAACGCACCCACAAAAACAGTACTGTCTTTTTAATCCGATTAACATAGTTTTTGCATTCTCGGTAACCTTACCAATTTTTGCAACTTCTTATGCAAATTTTATGTTTTTGACTTTCCTTATGAGAGTATTTAAACTATAAACTAATACTCCTAGAAAATATTTAATAGCTATCGTGATACACACGTTTAATATAATATATATTCTCATTATTTCCCTTTACAAAATGTTTACGAAGATAATAAAAATATAAGTATATAATATATATCAAGGCGCATGTGACAGCCTTGGTAGCTCGTGTCACGTGACCAGCTACAAACAACGGTTTAACTCTAATATTTATATCTATAACCATCAAGCTGCACATTTAAGGTGTTGACCATGCGTTTTGCACAAGGTTTGCTTTTGATGATTCACTTATAAATTGAAGATTGTGATGTGAAGATGATCATCATCAACCGATCATGAAGTGGTTGTTCTCAGCCCACAAAGCAACCCAAGGTTTCTTGATTAATTCTCAACGGTATCAATATTTTCATGAAGGTTATCCTCGGCGATTTTTCCATGCTTCCAAGCCAATCAGGTCCTCAATATCCGATCAAATGCGGTCTTCATCCTTATATTCTGCTCACTATTATAGTACCTCAACAACCCAAAATGCTACTGAATCATCACACAGGTTATAAGTAACTAGAAAATCGTTTAGTTGTCTTAACTTGAACTATATTGTAACATGCATAGGTTGTGGTCTACTATTATTGTTATTGCAGGTTGCGAGATATTGAAAACGATGTTAAGAAGGTTGATCTTGAAATAATCTCAAGAGAGATCGTCCAACCATCTTCTCCGACTCCCCATCATCTAAGGACCTTCAACCTCTCTATTATAGATCAATTAACATATGATATCTACACCCCTTCAATATTGTTTCTTCCTAATACCACCAAGGATAGTGTTACAACTGCTGCAACGAAAAGATCAAAACATCTGAAAGAGAGTTTATCTAAGGTTTTAACAAGATTCTATCCTTTTTGCTGGAAAACTTAAGGACAACTTGCAAATTGAGTGTAACGACAAAGGAATCTATTTTGCCGAGGCTCGAGTCAACCAGACACTTGAAGATTTTCTACGTCATCCAGATGATGAAAGAGTGAGAGGGTTGATGCCCGAAAAACCCTGTAGCAAGGAATCTTCGATAGGAAATTACATTATTGGTATTCAGGTAAATTATAATTCTATCAAAAAATTTAATATTCGATTCTTGAGTAAAAAAGTTAAACTTGAGATATGCAATTTATCAGGTTAACATTTTTAAATGAGGTGGGATTGGGCTTTCCTCGATTGCGTCACACAAGATCTTTGACGGGCAAACATTTTTCGTGTTTATGAAAGCATGCATGGGCAACAGCTGCTAGAGGTTCACCTGAAATGATATCATCAAGTTTTGCAGCTTGTGAGATCTTTCCTAACAATCCTCGCCTAGAATACTCCGCACCATCTAAGTTACTAGCCACAAAAAAGCTTAGCACAAAAAGATTTGTGTTTGATTCTACGGCTTTGGCTTTACTCAAGAAACAACTAGTTTGTAACGCCACCTCAACATAACCACCGACGCGCATGGAAGCCACAACTTCTGTAGTTTGGAAGGCTGCAGCCCAAGCGGCATCAAAAGTAAGACCATTTGGTCCACAGTCACCTCATGTTTTATTATCAATGGTGAATCTCCGGAAAAGGGCATCACCCCCTCTTCCCAAAGAATCCATTGGAAACGTTATTGATGTAGCCTGCGCGGGTTGCTTTCCCGGTGGCCACCTTGATTTGGCAACCTTGATGGTTGAACTACGAGAATCGATGGCGAAAATAAACTCTAATCACATTGAGTCCATGAAAGGGATTAAGGGGCATGAGACATTCAATGAGTTGCTGAGGAAAATACACCAACTGGCGGATGTGACAACCGAAGGAGACTGCATGTTTACTACAACCGAAGAAAATTCCTTCTATTTTTTTCCGATGCCTCAATGACTTCCATAAGCGCATTGTACAAAGAGAAGTAGTAATTATAAAAGCAATCAAGTACTCATCTAATAAGAGTCACTCGACCACCAATGGAGAAGTGCTTGGCTTTCCAAAGTGGAAGACGCAATTTGAACACATCAATCGCTGGTCTCTAGTTTTCTTTTTGCCAAATTCATATTGGCAACCAAGATAAGAAAAGGGGATCCTATAGTGGACTTTTGAGGCAAGAGCTTCAACACAATTCCTTTCAATATTAGTATCGATAAAGCTATACATTATCTCCATAGACGAATAAGATTCATACAGTTTGACTTGGACTATTCACCTAAAATAGTTACGTCATGTGCCAACAAAAGTTAAGAGAAAATTAGGCCATCAGAGACAATCAATGCCTTTAAAAACATCAAGCGATCCGGCTTTAGAGAGCAACAAATTGAGGGGCTCCATGATAATGAGAAATATGATGGGAGAAAACGGTTCCCCTTGATGAAAACCACGAGAACAAGTAAACTCCTTTGTTAAAGTGCCATTGATTAGAATAGAAGCTTTTGTAGAACCGAGGATTACATTGACCTATGACCCCACCTTAGAGGGAAGTTTATTTGAAAGAGAATTAAATCAAGGAACTCTTATGATACACAATCGAAAGCCTTGTTAAATCCACCTTAAATATTAAGCTTTTAAATTTTGAGCACTTCAGCCATGACAGGATTTCATTGATCACCAACGGACATCTTAGATGTTCATCTTTAACAAGAACCTAATCTGGCAATCAGATATAATGAAACATATAACTCCTTTAATCATGTTTTCAAGGACCTTAGAGATATCTAACTTTGTTTATGCAACCAATAAGAGAGATAGGGTGGTACTCATCAAACATAGAAGGATTAGTAACTTAAGGGATGAATGTGATGAAGGATAAGCTGCACGCACTACTAATTAGCTTCTCTCTATAAAAGCCATTGAAAATGTCCAAAAAGTCAAATTTTAGAACTTCCCTCAAAGTTAATAAAGGCGTTTAAGCCATCAGACCAAGTGCTTCTTCACAACCATTATGCTACGTCATAGCCTTGATTTAATCAAGAGATAAAAGGAAAATGAGGGAATCAGCTTCCATAGGAGATGGTTGATTAATACCACAACATACCATAACAGGTCTGGGCTTAAGCACCTCCTTAAATCTTGCCTCAAAAACCACTCCCTTCTTAATAGCTTTTGGGTTAGAAGTCCAAGCCCCATTAGGAGAGGTACCATTAATCATATTATACGAAACTCTAGACTTGGAAATGCCATGGAACAAGGAGTATTCTTCCCCTTTAATGCTCTATTTAGCATGTGTTTTTTGTTTAATATCTTCCATATTCTTTTTTTTCTAGATCCAAAAAAACTTTTTTTCACCATGTTTCAAGACTATATATCCTCTTTAGAGAGCCCCTAAAGTCTCAGCTGGATCATCTGTTAGGACCGTATACGTACGGAGTACTAATTGATTCAACGTGTAACCTAATCAAATAGTGCGGAATCTTATTTGATTGGTGATCCAATATGTGAGAACGAAACCCCGGATCAATCTAACGATAGAACAACGTTAAGAATGATTAGAAAAAGATCCGGGACGAACTATAAACTTGGATGGACGAAATAGAACTCTCTGGACAGCTAGGGTATGATAGAATTCAAAGTGTTTTTTTTCCGATAATTCTCCCCCTAAAATTTTAAAACAAAAAATGTTTTTGTGTCTTTTAAATTTTCAAATGCGAAAAAACATAAAATTGAAAAAGAAAATAAAAATAAAATTAAATAAATAGTAAACTGAAGATGCTTTGGCAAACTAAGAACTTGATTCCTCCGGAATTACTTCTTCTTTCTTTTTGATGCCGTTAACCTCTAATAGATAATAAAATCTAGGTTTGTCAAATGGTTTTGTATAGAGGTCGGCACGCTGAAAATCCATGTTAATTTTAATCACATTGATTAAGCGTTTTTCAAAACAGACACGTATGAAGTGATACTTTATGCCGATGTGTTCAGTTTTAGGATGTTGTGCCGGATTTTTAGTGACAGCTATAGCAGCAGAAAATAGGAGTGTTAGTAAATTGCAAACCGTAGTCTCGCATTTGCTGTTGAATCCAAATGATTTTAGAACTGCAGCTTGTAGCAGCAATAGATTCAGCCTCACATGTTGACAGAGCAACTGAAGTCTGCTTCTTAGATTGCCATGTGATTAAACGCCTTCCACAGAACTGACACCCCGCAGATGTTGACTTATAGTTCATCTTACAACCTCCATAATCCGAGTCACTATATGCAGTGAGTTCAAAGTCATCATCATGAAGATACCACAACCCCAGTGTTGGTGTACCCTTCAAATAATGAAAAATCCGTTTCACCCCAATGAGGTGATTTACTTTTGGTTTCGACTGATATCTTGAGCAAAGACACGTGGCATACATGATATCAGGATGAGAATCCCTGAGATACATAAGAGATCCGATCATCCCATGATACATGGTGGCGTCCACCAAATCCCCATTTACATCAGGTGCCACATCGTGATTCATGGCGAGAGGGGTACCGGCGACAGTGACATTCACCATGTCAAACCAACTTAGAATGTCTCCAACGTACTTAATCTGATGTAGAAAGATGCCGGTAGGGGTCTGATCCACCTGTAATCCCAGAAAGAACTTCATTTCTCCCATTAAACTCATTTCAAATTCAGCTTTCATCACTGCTTCAAACTCTTTACATAATTCTTTGTTTTTAGAATCGAAAATTATGTCGTCCACGTATATCTGAACCATCAGTAACTCACCATCCTTTTCTTTTATAAACAACATGTAGTTAATTACTCCCCTTTGAAAACCATGTTTTAACAAATGTGTGGAGAGCTTCCCATACCAGGCTCACGGGACTTGGTGTAAACCATACAAAGCTTTGTTTAATTTATATACTGATGCTAGGGGTTTGGAATGAGGTTTATCATGATTAAGTGGTTAAATTTGATGCATTTAGTATGGTCAAGTGTAAGAGATTGTGTTGAACAAGTTAGCTACGAGGATTTGATGTTTTGTAGGTTAAACGCAATCATTTGAGGAGTTTTGAAGAATGCACATGGATGATAATCAAAGATCATGATAGATGAGATGATAGAGAATTTAATTACGAGAATGTGGCCGCAAACGGGGAGGAAAACGGAGTCTGAACGAAGAAGTTATGAAGAAAACAAGAATCGGACAAAGTTGGTCGACCATGACCTACGACGGAAATCTGACCTACGGCGCATCAGTTCAAGAAAAACAGAATGGCCTTGGCGTAACTTACGGCAGAAGCATGACTTACGGTACTGGACACGCTGAAATCATTTATAAGTCGCGAAAATTAGGTTTTAGGGGATATCTTTCATTCCACACCTCCAGAGTCTCCCCCTTTCGTCCCCAAGGCTTCAAGAGGCTCCCGAGAGGCGATTTCAAGGCTTTTCAAGTGTTTTTAATCATTCGGTTTGATCCTTTAACATTAGATTTGATGTTTAATTTTGATTTTGATTTGATGTTCTTCATTACCATGTCTAGCTAATCTCCTAGTAATCTTCTTTGGGTAGTAAGGTTTACTACTATGATTTGTTCTTGATGATTTGTGATTGAGTTAATGTTTGAACACGGTAGTTTAAGCCGAGTACATTATTTGTTGGTTGAAAACTCTAAAATATATGTGTTGCTTTCAATTCACTTGTTCCACTTTGATTGTTTTAGATTTCTTTTCATCTGGAAACGTTAATGTTGGATGGGATTGAGTATCACAAACATAGGATATGATTCGAGTAGTTCTTTAACAACAGTCTTATTCAATCTATTGTTTTTACCCAAATTGACCCGTTAAGCTTATATGACTTTTATGAACACTCAAAGCAAATCTAAGTAGTAAACCTGAATCCGGAGAAGATTACTTATTTACATTATTGTTTGCAACTCAATTAATCATAAAGTTCGTTACTTTTCTCGATTAGTCATTTTTACTAAGTTTTTGTAATCAAGCTACAAACTTTTAGATTTAAACTACAAAACTTTCCACATATTCCCTGTGGATCGACCCGACTTACCCTAGCTATCTTAGGTGAGTTTGGAACCTTATAAATTGTTTTTGATTAGGCTTGACAAACCGACATCAAAATGGCGCCGTTGCCGGGGAATTAGTGCGCAAAGTGTCAAGTTTAAGTCTTTACTTGTTTAGCTTGTTTTATTTACTTTCTCTTCTTTGTTACGCTAGGTGTGCTTGTGTGTGCAGGTGACAGCTTCGTGCATGCATACCCGGTACGCAAGGAACAAGTCCTCGTTAATCTTTGATCCAGAAGTTGAAAAGACCGCTCGAAGAAATCGAGCACAATCCCGTGCAAAAACTCAATCATCAAGAGCAGTCAAAGAGTGCAAGATGGAACACAACCCACCACCACCACCACCACTTAACCAAAATCCACCCAATGACCAACCGCCAAATCCACCAATTGATCAACTTCCACCAAACCAACCAAATGACCCATTACCCTACCCAAATTTGCAGCCACAAGCACAAAACCCAATTTCCCACAACCTACCACCTCAAAGACAAAATCCTTATCCTCAACCAAGGCAAAACCCCTATCAACCTGGACTCCCAAGACAAAATATGAGACATCAAAGGGGGGTTAATAGGATCGAGGCCGAAGAGGATAGATTTGACAGATTAAGCATCCATACTTGGGATGATGACATAGATGGACGAAGTGATGGGAATGAAGATGAGTATGTTGAGGAGGATATGCAATACTATGAACCTAATAACAACCAAGGCCGATACAGACAGAATGAACAACCAAGGCAATATAGGCAAAATCAGGGCCAAGTTCAAGGTAGAAGACAAGGATTTCTTCGGGCAAATCGAAACCCCGGGCTTCAACCCTACCAAGCCATTGTTCAAGGGGTTGATAGCCATTTTCGCCCTACCATAGCTGGAGCTTCATCACCCATAGTCAGGCCACGATTTAGAGGGAAGTCATTTGAGATTAGGTCCAATAGTCTGGCTATTCTTCCTGAGTTTCATGGACTGTCCAAGGAAGAACCCTATTTGCATCTGAACGAGTTTAGTGCCATTTGTGAGACTATTGGGGCACAAGGTTTTACACCCGAAGAAGTGATGTTAGTGCTATTTCAGTTCACATTGAAAGGAAATGCGAAAAAGTGGTTTCATTCCCTACCTGCTGCCAGCATTTACACATGGGAGCAAATGCAGCAGGCCTTCTTAGAGGAATACTATACACCACAGAAGACAAGTGAAGCTAGAACTGCCATTCGTACATTCAGTCAGAAACAAGATGAGCCATTCCATGAAGCTTGGACCAGATTCAAGGAGTTGTTGAGAACTTGTCCACATCACGACATTCCTCAATGGGAGTTGATTTCTTCATTTTATGATGGGTTATCTGCTGAAGATGTAAGAGATGTGAATTCAACGAGTGCAGGAACCTTCATGACTAATACTGAGGATGATGATTGGGAGTTATTGGAACGGATGAGTATACGTTCAAAAAGGCAAGCTCAGTCTTGGAGGAAATCAAGGAATGTGGTTGATGATTCGGATAGAAGGACTTCCAGGTTGGGTCAGTCATCAGGTAAGGCTACAGTAAAGGCTACAAGTTCTTTTACTATATGTCAGGGATGTGGTGAAGCTGGACATACTGCCAGAGATTGTCCAGAGTTTGATGAGGGGTTGGAAGAGGTGAATTATGTACAGGGTGATAGGCGACCATACAGTAACAACACCAATAATAATACTTACCATCCCGGTTTGAAAAGCCACCCTAATTTGAGGTATGGTAACCCAGACAACCAGTTGAATCCAAATTTTCAAGGTCCTTCACATCAGCAATATCAGAACAGGTCAATGGGTCAGGGTAATCAATACAATCAAGGAAGTTACAACAGGGGTGGTCAAAGGAATTATCAGCATAACCAGGATCAGAGTGGATCAGGAGGAAATGCAGAGCCAACAAACAGGGAATTGTTGGAGTTCATGAAGGAGATGAAGAAATCCAACGAAGTTCGAGATAAGAGTGTTGAAGCTTTATCCAAACAAGTGGGGCAGTTGGCTGAGGAAGTTGCAATTCTGAAGAAAGCTCCAGGGAAACTTCCTAGTGATACTCAAAGAAACCCAACTCACAGCTCCTCTAATGCAGGACCATCAAGTAGCAGACATCCTTCAGTTAGCCAGGTAAGCATTCTTCGCTCAGGTAAAGTTTATGATAATAAAGTTGAACCTCCACCACAATTCATTGAAGGAGTGGTGGAGGATGTCAATGAGGATGAGGATAGTTATTGTGAGATTGAACCTGTCACACCTAAATCACCCAAGAAAGTAACTTTTTCAAATAAAATTGATCGGGTGATGGGGGAGGAATCAATTAGTGTTCAGGAAAAGGGTGTGGAGGCTAATACCATCCCATTTCCTAAGGCATTAATCGATCCGGGTAAAAAGGTTTTATCGGGAAAAAGGGGACCACAACAGGATGAGATGTGGGAAGTTTTTCAACAAGTAAAAGTTAATATCCCATTACTTGAGGTAATTAAACAAGTGCCCGCGTATGCAAAGTTTTTAAAAGACTTGTGTACTCAAAAGAGAAATACAAAAATACCCAAGAAAATTGAAGTGTCTAATAATGTGAGTGCCATACTAGTAGGACAACCGGTTCCACCCAAGCTTCCAGATCCAGGAGAGCCAGTGATATCCATTCAGGTGGGTGATTTTCACATATCACGGGCTTTGTTAGATCTGGGAGCTAGTGTGAGCATTCTCCCGGGCAGTTTATATGACCAATACGATTTTGGTCCGTTACATAAAGCCCACACCACTGTGGTGTTAGCTGACAGAACACCCAGACTGCCTAGGGGAATGATCTTTGATGTTATTGTTAGGGTGGAAGACTTTTACTACCCGGTTGATTTCTTAGTTCTTGATTATGTGTCGGGAGAGTCAAATGATCAACAAACAGTCATATTAGGTCGTCCATTTTTGGCCACTTCCAACTCACTAATCAATTGTAGAACCGGGGTAGTTGATATGACTTTTGGAGATCAAAGGCAGTTAATAAACTCTTTTTCCCATGCATTTAATCCTCTGGTCCATAGTGAATGCTCTTGGGTTGACACTATGGATAGGTGTGGTCTTCATGTCAATGAGGAAACATCACAGAGGCGTGTGTTTACTGTGACAGGGATCAGGTGGAACTAACCAGTGAATTGGAGAAGGTTGAGCAAGAGATGGAAGTGATGGCAGTCAAGGAAGGTAGACCTACTTGGACCCATCAAGTGGAAAGCTTACCCGAGCATATCGACACCAAGCTACAACCATCATTAACGTCGCCTCCTAAGTTGGAATTGAAAGAGCTTCCTAAGCACTTGAAGTATGCGTTTGTTGGAGACAACAACACCCTTCCGGTGATTATTGCCTCCAACTTATCAGAAGAACATGAGAAGGCTTTGATGGAGGTATTAGTAAAGCATCGGGCTGCGATAGGATGGACAATCGCAGACTTAAGAGGAATCAGCCCATCTATTGTCATGCATAAAATCATCACCGAAGAAGGAGCAAAACCATCTCGAGATGCTCAGAGGCGATTGAACCCAAACATGAGGGAGGTAGTGAAGAAAGAGGTGCTGAAATGGTTGGATGCAGGTATTATCTTTCCTATCTCTGACAGTGAATGGGTCAGCCCAACGCAAACAGTACCAAAGAAAGCTGGCATCCAGATTGTTCAAGGCGCGGATGGTACGGAGGTAGCCACCCGGCCGGTAACCGAGTGGCGGATTTGCATCGATTACAGAAAGTTAAATGCTGCAACCTCTAAGGACCATTTCCCATTACCTTTTATTGACCAAATTGTGGAAAAATTAGCGGGTCAGAAATATTATTGTTTTCTAGATGGATATTCAGGGTATAACCAAATTGCAATTCATCCAGATGATCAACATAAGACCACTTTCACTTGTCCGTATGGTACTTTCGCATTTAGGCGAATGCCATTTGGCTTGTGCAATGCTCCCGCCACCTTTCAAAGGTGCATGATGAGTATCTTTTCAGATATGGTGGGGGATTCTATGGAGATCTTCATGGATGACTTTTCAATATTTTCAACATCTTTCGAATTATGTTTAAATCAATTACAAAAAGTGTTAAAAAGATGTGTTGACTCGAACTTGGTCCTTAGTTGGAAAAAGAGCCACTTTATGGTTCAAGAAGGTATCGTGTTAGGACACGTTATCTCAAGCAGGGGGATAGAGGTTGATAAGGCAAAAGTGCAAGTCATATCCACTTTGCCACCACCAACAAATATTAAAGGCATTAGATCATTTTTAGGACATGCAGGCTTTTACAGGCGTTTTATTAAAAATTTCAGTATGATAACAAAACCTTTGTGTAACTTGCTTCTAAAAGATGTCCCGTTTAACTTTGATGATGAGTGTTTACAAGCATTTAATATTTTAAAAGAAAAGTTGGTGGAAGCCCCAATTTTGCAATCACCGGATTGGTCACTTCCTTTTGAAATCATGTGTGACGCCAGTGATTTCGCAGTTGGGGATGTGCTGGGTCAAAGAGTAGATAAGAAGCCGGTCACTATTTACTATGCAAGTAAAACTCTTTCTGATGCTCAATTAAATTACACAACTACTGAAAAAGAGTTACTTGCGGTTGTCTATGCCTTAGATAAGTTTAGGTCGTATATTTGGGGCAGCAAGATTATTGTCTATTCTGATCATTCTGCTGTCAGGTATTTGATGGATAAAAAGGATGCCAAACCTCGATTGATTAGGTGGATACTGCTATTGCAAGAGTTTGACTTAGAGATAAGAGATAAGAAGGGAAAGGAAAATGTCGTAGCTGACCACTTGTCGAGAATCATCCATAACTTGGATGAGCATGAGCTAGAAATCAATGAAACCTTCCCTGATGAGCAATTATTGTCTGTTTCTACATCTAATGATCCATGGTATGCTGACTTTGTCAATTATTGTGTTGCAGGTGCAATTCCCGAACATTGGTCAAAGTCGAAGAAGAAACATTTTGTGTCACGTGCCAAACAATACTTTTGGGAAGATCCAGATTTGTTCAAGATAGGGGCTGATCAACTGATCAGAAGATGTGTTCCGGACTCAGAGATACCGGATGTATTGTGTTTGGCACATGCATCTGCATGTGGTGGCCATTTCAGTGGCCAGAAAACAGGGCATCGAGTGTTACAATGCGGGCTATTTTGGCCTACTATTTTTAAGGATGCTTTTGAGTTTGCAAAAACATGTACAAATTGCCAAAAGATGGGTAGTATCACAAAACGTAATGAGATGCCCATGCAACCAATCCTAGTGATTGACATCTTTGATGTTTGGGGGATTGATTTCATGGGACCCTTCCCCAACTCGTTTGGCAATTTATACATCCTATTAGCGGTTGATTATGTGTCAAAGTGGGTCGAAGCCATTGCCACAAAGACCAATGACCATAGTGTTGTGTGCAAATTTGTTCAAACCAATATTTTCTGTCGATTTGGGGTGCCCCGTGTGATCATAAGTGATGGGGGATCACATTTCAAAAATTTTAATTTTGGTAAATTGCTTAAGAGATATGGTGTTGATCATAGGATTGCCACACCTTATCATCCACAAACAAGTGGCCAGGTGGAGGTGTCAAATCGACAAATCAAGGAGATTTTACAAAAGACAGTACGACCTGACCGCAAGGATTGGTCTAACAAATTGAATGACGCCTTGTGGGCATATCGTACTGCTTACAAAACACCGATTGGCACCACCCCTTACCGGTTGGTTTACGGGAAGGGTTGCCACTTGCCTTAGAATTAGCTCATCGTGCGTTATGGGCCATTAAAGAGGCTAATTTTGATTATGACTCTGCAGGCAAACATCGGAAGTTAAGCTTGACGGAACTAGAAGAGCTACGGGAAGAAGCTTACGAGAATGCCACGATTTACAAAGACAAAATGAAACGCGTACACGATGCGAAACTAAGACTGAAGAATTTTGAAGTCGGGAGCTTGGTGTGGTTATACAATTCTCGCCTGAAGCTGTTTCCAGGTAAACTTAAAAGTAAGTGGACAGGACCATACAAAATTACACGAATAGGGAACTCGGGAGACATCGAGATCGAAGATTTTGACGACCACATCCGACAAGTGGTCAATGGTCACCGCTTAAAACCATACTTGCGACCAAATGATCTGAATGGACCCGCTAAGCAAACCGAAGAACTTCTATCGGTTAGCATCCGGATTTCTGACCCGATCTGAGGGTACGTAGAAGGAAAGTCGAGCTATAGACTTTTAAACGTAGCGCTTCCGGGAGGCAACCCGTGTTTGTGAGTTTGTAGTTAATTTTATTCGTTTTCATTACATTTTCGTCGTTTCATGTGTTGTGTGTTGTTTTGTTTTGTTCATTAAGCAATTAATCAATCAGGTACGTTCCCTTTTCCAAAACCGTGAGCCGAGGACGACTCGTTTCAAACGTTGGGGGTGGAGGTGGTTTACAACGAATGCGTTCAGTGGTTTAACGATAAATTTTATGGTTAATGATAGGTGCTTATTCGTATTTTAAATTTTGGTAATTAAAATTTAAAATTTTGGTAATTAAAAAAAAAGAGTGAAATAAAAAAAATAAATATATGAAAATAGTAATTGAAATAGGTAGTATAATATATAAGAGGATGATTGGTAAAATATGACGATGGTGAGAGTTAATGATAAATAGATGAGTAGTTGCTAGATAATATGAATTATTGAGAGGATGATAATATAAAGTTAGCAATGAGTTATAATTAAAGTACAAATTAGGGAAAAGATGAAAATTATGTAGATGGTGTGACTGCTGGGATTGATATTATTGAAGAAAGAGGGTTAATAAATTAGAAGTGGAAGGAAGTGGGATAATACGTTTAAAATAAAGTGTATAGGGAGTAGTGGAGGATAAAGAATAGGAGAAGAAACCATGAGTGGTGATGCTGCCCGGGAGAAAGAAAAAACAAGAAGGGCCCACCGTAGGTTACGGTGGGGAGAGGTCTTACGGCCGGATCGAAGGAGCAAAAAACAGAATGAGCCCACCGTAACTTACGGTGGGCATAGTTCCTACGGTAGGCTGCGAAAAAAAAATCAAGCGGTTCTTTTAAAACATCACAACATCACAGATCAAACTACACTTTTCACCATACTTCTTCTTCTTCTTCCCTAAACACTCTCAAGAACACCCAATCTCCCTCAAACCATAACTTCCCCGATTCTTAACCAAATCAAACGATTCTTGAGTCTAAATTGAGTAACTTTTCGAGAGGAACAAGAATCCAAGGTTAGTTTCTTCAAATTCCAACTCGTTTTTGGTAAATCTGCACGTGGGTTACGAACCCTAAAATTTTAAAGTTTGAATTCTTCACTTCCGGGTTGAATTTCTGGGTGCTAAGGTTCGTAATAACCTCCTAAACCACAAAGGTATGATTTTCTTGCCACATTGTACGAATGGATGAAGTGTGATTGTTTGGTTTAGTGGTTCACATGAGTTTTAGAAGTTTGGTTGAATTTTGCATGATGAAAGTGGTTAATGTTTTGTATGAACAATAGGTAGATCCCATGTTTGAGACAATGGTACTCCTTGAAAATGTAGCCCAAACTTTGTTAGCTATGAATGTCATGATGGGATTAGGTTGATGGTTGATGTTGGCCTGTGATGTTAATTGTCATATGTTACTTTAGTGGTGGTCATTAAACATGTAAGTTCTAATTTAGTGGTGCATAAAGCGTAAAGTGGATCAATTGTTGTTGAGAAACTAATCTAATGACATAATTCATTATGTAACTCATTAAAAGTGCACAACTCAATGATCATCCTAAGAGTAACCACCACTAATGGCATGCAATGAAGCAAGTGTGGGGATGTGGTTATTTCACACTTGTTTTGTTAGTTATATTGGTTGGTTGGACCAAGCGGTTCTTTTGATTGTTTATGGTTTAATGTGTGCAGATGGGACGATCTGGGAAAGAACAAGCTCGACCTTCCAAGAAGGCAAAGAAGGCAAATCCACCCTTGACAATCATGGATGAACCAAGACCATTGCGAGAGGAAGTGATGATGGAGGACATACCTAAGTGGAAGGGTGGACCTTTGACAAAGTTTCACCCTAGATTTCAACCAAGTCTATGGGAAGAAAAGATGTCCAAAATGAGAGACAGAAAAGAAGCATATTTGGTGGAAAGAGAGGTCCCTGAATCATTGTTTGCCCATCACCAGGTACATGAAAGATTTAAAAAACTAGGATGGCAAGCAGTGCTTAAGTGTTATGACCAGGAGGAAGACAAAGTGTTTGCACCAGCAATAGATGAATGGGTTAGTACACTGCAGATGGAAGGGCCAAAGAACAGTCAGCAAATGAAACTGGTGGGATATTGCCGAGGGCAAAAGGTTACAATGTCCATGACCAACATGAAAAAGTTGGCACCATTTGATTCTCTACCCACCAGCCAATATGAATTCCCTGCTGAAGACAATCTGTGGAATAGACCGGACAACAGTCCATGGTGGGAGTTGATGAGGGATACAATTTTTAAACCCGGTAAAACCAACACAATGAAAAGGGTGGACTTGAAGAAGGAAGCAAGGTTGATTCAAACCATTGTAACCCAGAATGTGATGCCTCGCAGGGGGGACAAGGAATCGGTGCGGTTTTGTGATGTACCTGTTCTCTACTCTATCATGACAGGGGATCACAAAATGTCATTTTGCTACTTAGCCATGATGAACATTTGGCTGGCCCGTATCACTAAGGCTAAACAGATTATCCCCCACTGTAGGTTGATTCAAGCCCTATTTAAACACTTTAAGGTGATTGCTCATTCAGCATATGAAATGCCAACGAGTTATATTGTCAAGGACCTGGAACCATTCAATGTAGTTCTTATGGCTCGAGTAGGTTGGGAATGGAGTACAAATGATACGTATGCAAGGTGGAAACATAAGAATGGGGAAAAGATTAAAGTGAAACGACTGGATGCAAGACCATTGGGATCAGGTGAGGAAAGCGAAGCTGACAGTGAGGATAGTAAAGATGAGGATGATTTGAATAACCCAAATGAGGAAGAGGACCCTGTCCTAAGACCCCCATACCCAATGCCTGATGACATGTGGGCTCGGGTGCAGGAGTGTAGGCCAGAAGGATTTGGCATGTGGCCTACTTATAATCAAAACAATTGGGATTTACAACAACACAGCAGGTTGCAAGTGGCAGATGATGCTCAAGCAGTCATAGCAAATCAAAACCATTGGAATCGTGTTAATCTTGTGCATCAAGAAATTCAAGTCAACAATAACTGGGAGTCACATCAGCAACTTGGTTATCATGAAGCTTACCACCGCGGAGAGCCGTTTGTACAAGCACCACCACCAATCAACTACCTCACTCTCCCACCCTATGATGGAGGGGAGAGGCTGCCGAGACCCGAGTGGCATCACTCGGAATGGATTGATCCGATACAATTTCAGCAACAACAGCTTGAGGTGCAGCAGTTTCATCAGCAACAGAGTGGAGAAGGAAGCAGTAGTGGACCACAAGGGAGTGCATTCCAGTTCAGTGAATGGATGGACGAGCTGAACAATATATTTGGACAACGTCAGTCACGATACTTTGGGGGCAATCGCTGATCGTGAGTGTTCCGATCGATCAGGTCCAATTGCTCTAATTTGCACTAGATTATCTTATGTGGTTGTGTGCATATTTGTTTATGTTTCAGGTTGGTGGCAAGAACAATCTGAGGGGGGTGGTTGGTGTTTCATGTTTGAACTATCTATGTTTATGTTTATGCTTAGGAAATAAGTAGTTTGTTTATAGTGATTTTGTCATTGATTTTAAGTCAAATCAAGGGCCTTAAAAATGCTGACGGGGGTACATGAGGGATTGAAAGGTTGAATTTTCTTGAAAAACTCATACATTGGGGACAATGTATCCCAAGTGTGGGGATGGGGGATTCATAGGTAGACACATATTTTGGAGAAATGGAAATTTGGACAAAATTTGAAAATTTGAAAATTTTTTACATTTTTCTCTAAAAATACTAATCATTGGTTAAGGTTCTTGGTCAAGATTAATTCCCCAAAGGTTTCAACCCGGTCGGTTAATGGAAGTTGGAAAGGGAATGCCTAGCTAAGGGTGGCAAACATTGGGTGTAGTAAACTTGCACATGTCATGTCGGTAGCCCAATTCCACCATTTCCATATGTGAGAAGCCTATTATTTGATATTATTAGATATATTTGCTTGTTTGAGTGTGCAATGATGCAATCTAATGGTAGAACTTGTGGAGTGCGTGCATATTGAAGCTTGAAACCGAGATTCCCATTAAAATGATTGAGGCATTAGGATTAACCCCAGGATATCCCCATAGGACCCACCTATTTAACATTTAACCGTAGTAGCCAATTTTAAGCCTTCTCCCATTCATTTGTTTCCCTAAACTTTTTAACCCACTAGCCTTTTGTATAGCCTATTCACTTATTTACCCATGTGATGGAACTTGAGTTAATTAATGGTAGTAGTATTAAGTTTGATTTGATATAATAGTTCAAAGAGGTAGTTGGGGATAGTCTAGCTTAGTAAATCCCTTTGTATTTTGTTAAGTTATAAAAAGATGAAAAAAGAAAAAAAATGGAAAGAAAAAAAATTATGTCAAAATAGTGAAGTTGAAAAACGGAAGTATTAGACATGACAAAAAAAAAAAATTGTGCCTTAGAATAAAGTGTAGTTAAAAGGTTTGAAGTCGTTGAATAAAGTAGTTAACTCAAGTTTTTCATCACTTTAGTCACTTATACCCTAAATTATCCTTACCCGAACCTAGGCCTAACATTACAACCTTTGAAAAGCCCTCATGATTGGTGTGCAATCTCGTGTTAGTGAGTGGAGATTTGATTGTTTTACAAGCCTATGCTCACTAGTGTTCATCATTGCTTGAGTGCTTCATAAATACCGGCACATCTTTGGTCGGGCCAGAAATTACACCGAGTGGAGAGTTTTATTGTGAGGGGTATGATATGTGCAAGGGAACCACCTAGAGTTTGAGAATCTTAGTTAGGCAGTCCAGCGGGTTAGAGGTTTGTGGTTGTTAACGGGTCATAGTTGCTAACTTGGGAATTAGGTATGCCCTTGAACCTTAATCGAGTTTGGTATGTGTGTGTCTATGTGCTCACCTAATTTTTATTTGATTTGAATTCCTGATTCTTAAAAGCAACCTCGCTTGAGGGCAAGCGAGAAACAAGTGTGGGGATGTGATGCTAGGGGTTTGGAATGAGGTTTATCATGATTAAGTGGTTAAATTTGATGCATTTAGTATGGTCAAGTGTAAGAGATTGTGTTGAACAAGTTAGCTACGAGGATTTGATGTTTTGTAGGTTAAACGCAATCATTTGAGGAGTTTTGAAGAATGCACGTGGATGATAATCAAAGATCATGATAGATGAGATGATAGAGAATTTAATTACGAGAATGTGGCCGCAAACGGGGAGGAAAACGGAGTCCGAACGAAGAAGTTATGAAGAAAACAAGAATCGGACAAAGTTGGTCGACCATGACCTACGGCGAAAATCTGACCTACGGCGGAAATCTGACCTACGGCGCATCAGTTCAAGAAAAACAGAATGGCCTTGGCGTAACTTACGGCAGAAGCATGACTTACGGTACTGGACACGCTGAAATCATTTATAAGTCGCGAAAATTAGGTTTTAGGGGATATCTTTCATTCCACACCTCCAGAGTCGCCCCCTTTCGTCCCCAAGGCTTCAAGAGGCTCCCGAGAGGCGATTTCAAGGCTTTTCAAGTGTTTTTAATCATTCGGTTTGATCCTTTAACATTAGATTTGATGTTTAATTTTGATTTTGATTTGGTGTTCTTCATTACCATGTCTAGCTAATCTCCTAGTAATCTTCTTTGGGTCGTAAGGTTTACTACTATGATTTGTTCTTGATGATTTGTGGTTGAGTTAATGTTTGAACACGGTAGTTTAAGCCGAGTACATTATTTGTTGGTTGAAAACTCTAAAATATGTGTGTTGCTTTCAATTCACTTGTTCCACTTTGATTGTTTTAGATTTCTTTTCATCTGGAAACGTTGATGTTGGATGGGATTGAGTATCACCAACATAGGATATGATTCGAGTAGTTCTTTAACAACAGTCTTATTCAATCTATTGTTTTTACTCAAATTGACCCGTTAAGCTTATATGACTTTTATGAACACTCAAAGCAAATCTAAGTAGTAAACCTGAATCCGGAGAAGATTACTTATTTACATTATTGTTTGCAACTCAATTAATCATAAAGTTCGTTACTTTTCTCGATTAGTCATTTTTACTAAGTTTTTGTAATCAAGCTACAAACTTTTAGATTTAAACTACAAAACTTTCCACATATTCCCTGTGGATCGACCCGACTTACCCTAGCTATCTTAGGTGAGTTTGGAACCTTATAAATTGTTTTTGATTAGGCTTGACAAACCGACATCATATACCCAGTCTCGATGATAAGGATCTTCAAAACCCTCTGGTTGACTGACGTGTACTGTTTCACGGATGTCACCATGAAGGAAAGTACTTTTCACATCCAGTTGGTAGACCTTGATTTTCATGTAGGATTCATAAGCTAGGAAGATTCTGATTGCTTCCATCCTAGCCACTGGTGCAAAAACTTCATTGTATTCCGTACCTTCGACTTGTCTGATTCCTTGAACCACTAATTGTGCTTTGTTTCTGATGATAACTCCTTGGTCATCTTTCTTGTAGTGAAGAACCCATTTTGTTCCAATAACCTTGGCACCCTTTGGCCTATCCACTAGTGTCCAAACGCCTACCTTCTTAAACTGTAGCAGTTCTTCTTGTATCGTATTAACCCGTGCCTCATCTTTTAAGGCATCACTGACATACTTAGGCTCAACTTGAGAAACAAAACATTTGTATGCCCTATCATTCACTTATCCCTTTTCCATCATAGCTGTGTAGTCAGTATTGTACAGTTGATTTCTTGTTTGTACCCCAGATAGAAGATCCCCAATGATGTTTTCGTAGGGATGATTTATGCTAATCCTTGTCACCGGAGTTGTGGGAATAATCACTTCATTTTTCAAATTTGTGGTCGCTGGTTCATCATCTGTACCAGTTTGTTGACTTGCCTCAAGGGGTTCAGCCGAAGCATTTTCAACTACAATTGAACTTTCACCCGGGCTAACGTGCTCCTCATAGCTTGGATTTTCATTTTTCGTTTCCTCATCATCTGAGAAGTGATCACTTACTTCTAGATCTGTCCCTGAAGGCACAAAAGTACCATTTGTTTGAGCAGTAGTGCTGGAATCTAGATTTGAAGTGTTCAGAACATCATACATCAGTTGAGCAGCTATCTCGTCGACAGAATATTCAGGAGGAAGATTGAATGATTTGAGAAAGCCATCATAATCAAAGAATGATGATGGACCTTTACCAGTAGGGGAGTGGTGTATCGTTGAACGTCTACATTGTACCACACTTCAACTTGACCTGTCGAGTTGTTATACACTCATTTGGCAGGTATCTTGTATCCAAGAAAAATACATTCATCTGCTTTTTCATTAAACTTTCCAGTCTGAGTTTTCTTCAGTAACATGCAAAGAGCTCCAAACGGTTCAAGATACACCAGATTTGGTTTACGTTGTTCAAGTAACTTATAGCAGGTTTTTCCATGACGCTTAACCACCAAAACTCGATTGAGAGTGTAGCATGCATTAGCAACAGCTGCATTTTAGAATTGAACATGCAGTTTTGAATTTGCCAACATCGTCCTTACAGTTTCAATCAAGCTTTGATTTTTGCGTTCAGCAACTCTATTCATCTGTGGAGTATAAGCAGAAGAGAATTGATGAACAATTCCCTTCTCTTTTCCAAAGGCATCCATCCACTGATTCTTGAATTTTGTGCCATTATCTGAACGAATCTTCCTCACTTTCAACTTATACAGAGACTCCAATGTAGTGACTAATACCTTAAATGAGTCAAATGTCTCTGATTTAGACTTAAGAAACATTACCCATAAGAATCTTGAATAATCATTTGTGACCATAAACAGTACCAGTCCCTAGCTATGCTTTTAATACTGACCGGTCCTAATAAGTCTATGTGCAGGAGCTCCAGTGGTATCTCAATTGAATATACTTTCTTTGATTTATAAGATTTCTTGGTTTGTTTCCCTTTCTTGCATGATATGTAGAAATCTGGAAGCTGAAAGTTTTTAAATGTAACTCCTTCAACCAGATTATTTTGAACCAAGTGCTTCATCTTCCGTGGATTGATATGTCCCATTCTCCTGTGCTAAGATATAGACTCCTTCTCTATGGCTTTTGACAGGAAACACTATGCAGTTGACTCAGTGGTAGAAGCTCTTGACATGTCCAAGACATTTAGATCATTATATCTTAAAGCTGACATTAAGATTTGCTTCTCAGGGATAACATATTCTTTCTTCAAAATGTATCATTTCTTATCATCGAACATCACTTTAAATCCCTTATCGTAGATTTGAGAAACGGAAAGTAAATTGTTTTCCAGTCGTTGAAGGTAATTTACTTTATCAAAATTCACCTTCCCGTTTCCTACTTCACCTTGAGCTGTGATGTAGCCTCCTTTATTTCTATCAAAGGATACATGTCCCCCTTTGATTTGCTTGACATTGAAAATGAGAGACAGATTCTCGGTCATGTACCTGGATGCCACACTATCAATAATCCAGGTGTTAGTGATAGCGCTGTAGCGGACAACCTGCACAAAAATAGAAATGATTAGTTTAAGAATGGGACCCAAGCCTTTACTAGATTGGGTTTCCCAAAGGCATCACACATAATAAATTCTACCCACTGTCCTTGTGAAGTTGTAAAGACAACATTCTTCATCTTATCCTTACTCTCAAACACCACTGATGATTTGGCTTTTCATAAAACAGTTTTGTGTAAAGATTGTTTGTGATAAATAGAGACTGCTTGATTTTTTGAGTCTATGGTTTGCTTTTATCAATTTGTTTTACCTCAGTCATCACAGCTTTGCCAGTGGTTTGTCTGTTTTGCCTGGTGTTTGGGAAGGGTATTTTATCATGTTTTAGTAAATCTTGGTTGATTATCTTGAAGAAGATCAATCCTTCATCTTGGTGTCTGATAGTAAGGACAATTTGGAGATATATGTCCTTGTTCTCCACATCTAAAACAAGATCTCCATTCTATAGGACTGGGCGATCTTTTGTGTGGTGGGGAGTATGGTCTTGGATTAGGCTCATTTTTCTCAACCTTAGGTTTCTCACCTTCTTTGACAAACTTAATTTGTTTGACATTTTTATTACAATTGCCTTTCTTTTTGTTGAGATTTTAATGATAAACAGTTTTAGATTGAATTGATTCTGAAATTTTAGGTTTTGAAACATAAACTTTTGAACCTGGTCAGTTACCGGTGGCACAGGTTTAACTGTGGTATCCGGATCACTGACTAGAGGAGTTGTCACCACATGATCCTTTATTGGGTTATAATTTATGGGTCGACATTTTATGTTTAAAAGGATCGCATGTGGTGACGGCACAACCTGATAACCAATCCCTTCCCCACCATTTCTCTCTTTAACCAAATTCTAAACAATGTGAGAGGGACTAGCGAGACAATGAAGTTTCTGATTTAAAGACTCAATTTGAACATGAAGAATTGCCTTTTCTTTCTTCGTTTCCTCTATTGTTGTTAGATAAAATTTAATATCATTTGCTTGATTAAAGGCAACAACCTCAGTTTCCCTAATTGCTTTCCTAACATTCAATCTTTTCTTTAAAACTGTTTTCATGAAATTTATCACATTCTACACAGGCATGTTTATTAAAAAATTCATCTTTAGATTCTACCTATGATGTGCCGGAGGTGTCAGCCATGAAGGCAACCTAAGTTTCCTCGTTAGTTTGAGATTCTGTGCTCACAGCAGCCATTTTGTCTTCAATCAAGTGCTCTACCATATCTATAGCTTCCTCGGTGTCTGAATAGGCATTATTAGCAACGTTATCTCCTTCACTTGCTCAATCATCGTTAAGATCTTCCACCAACGCCACATTGGCTTCACCACTAGAGATAAACCGAAATGTCTAATCCTGTCCTTCATCTCCTTGAGCCACCATAGCTTTGGAATCTTGGCTGGATGAAGTCATGTTCTTTTCCTTGTCCTGATGGTTGTTTGATGTGAAAGGGTTACCATTTCCAGTCTTCTTTGGTTTCACGCACTCTCGTTTGAAGTGTCCCTTTTCACCACAGTTAAAGCATGTGACTTTTGTTTTATAAAACCAAAAGGTTGTGTCTTTAGTAGCAATCTGGTTTTGATCAGTCTTTTTCACAAACTTCTCCGCTCTTCTAATTGCACTAGCCAAATCCGGCATTATGTCCATTCTTTCCAATTCAGCCTTGTCAACCTGTTCATAGTCTTTATCAGCAAGGTGACAGTTTCCAATCTTTCTAGCCACTAATCCATCATAAGAGTGCATAACAGTAGCAAGAAGGTCCATTTGTTCCTTGGCTACTTCAACATTAACATTTCCCAGATTATCAGTCTTTAGCTTTGTTGGATTTGCTTCTGGGATATTGTACTGAGCACCCGATGATCCTGACATTTCACTTCTAGATGAACCACTCTAAGAATTTCCAGATGTGTTAGATACGAACGTTGTTTGAAGAGGTGCTCCTGATGAAGTAGGTGTGGGAACAACGTTATACGGTGATGGATTCTGAGTATATGACCCTTTCTTGGACTTGTATTTTAGCCTCATTTCATCCTCCTATAACTTCAAGATAAAATCATTGATGTCTAGAGTGGCTAAAGTATCATTCTGTCTCAGATTAGAAACAAAGGGATCCTATTTATCCGGCAAACCATCAGCAAAGCTTGCAACTTTATCTTCCATTGATGTAGTTACCCCATGTGTTTGCAACTCACTCATCAGATGATAGAATCTGTCTATAATGTAATCCAAGCATTCATTTCCAATGGATGAGAAGTTGTCAAATTCCTTCTTGAGAGCTTTAGCCTTCAATGCCTTTAGAGTGGCATTACCATCATATCGCTTTTCCAACGCTGACCATAACTTCTTTGACTGTTTATGTTCTACAAATTGATAGAAGATATCCTTAGGAATTGACTGTGACAGTAAAGCGTATGCTTTCTTCTCAATGTTGTGTGCAACCTTTTGCACATCATTCATCCCACTCAAAGTCATCTCAACTCTATTTTCCCTAACTAGTGTAGAATAACCAGTTTCAATAGCAATCCATAAGTCTGGATCTACTCCATTAAGGTAAATCTCAAACCGTTGTTTCCATTGTGGGTATTCATCCAAAGTCAAAAGTTTTGGAGGCTTGTTGTGATTTCCAATTTCATTCTCCAGTAGTAAGAGAATTTGAATTCTTGAGTCCTTCCCAACAATAAACGTAATGTTCTGATCGTCCATGTTATCAACACTTGAGGGTACCCAAAGTCAATTGATCAAACTCGGAAAACCTTATGTGACTGAGTCAATTGTACGATTCAGGGATACGAATGAGTTCAATCGTATGAATGTAGAGTGCGAATGAATTCAATCATACGACTCAAGTCAATCATGCGATTGAGGATGCGACTAAGTTAATTGTGCGATTGAGTTGTGCAATTGGGATTCAGTCGTGCGATTGAGCCAATCGTGCGACCGAGACTGCTAAATTTGAAAAGTTTGAGATTTTGAACACGTTTAGACTCAAAAAGATTTTACACAAACCTTAAACTGTTATAAGTCAAAAAGTTCAAAACTTTTGAATCATGCGCACGTCAAAAATGTGTTTTGTATCGAAAACAAGGATTTTTGAATAAAAACATTAACTTTAACCAAAACGCCGATCGAATCCACGAAGAATCAAGAGCCAAGGCGCTGATACCACTTGTTAGGACCGTGTACGTACGGAGTTCTAACTGATTCAACGTGTAACCTAATCAAATAGTGCGGAATCCTATTTGATTGGCGATCCAATCAGTGAGAACGAAACCCCGGATCAATCTAACGATAGAACAACGTTAAGAATGATTAGAAAACAATCCGGGACAAACTATGAACCTGGATGGACGCAATAGAACTCTCTGGACGGCTATGGTATGATAGAATTCGAAGTGCTTTCTTTTTTCCACGAATTATATGGTATTTATAGGTTTCAGTATACATTCGTATAACTGAGCCATTAGCATGGTTCAGTCGTGTGACTAAGCCATATGATTTGTTCATGCGCACGATTGAAACATACACTTGGTCCAATCGTGCGACTGAGCCAGTCTCATGACTCAGTCATGCAACTGACCCAATCACCTGGTTCAGTCATGCGACTGGTCCATAAGCATGGTCCATTAGCATGAATAACCATAAGACTAAGTCAAACACATTCCTGGATCATAATTAGCTCAAAACTATGACTGAATACTACAAACCTATATATAATATTCATTCAAGCATGTAATTATAAATGATATAAGAATAAAATACATTCAATAGCAAATATACATTCAAACACATATCATATTACCAAAATGTCTATTCATTACACATATGTAAGAGTGAAAAACATAAACATTTGAGTACAATGAACTAGGGACATCATGTATCAACATCATCTAATAATCTTCACTTACCCATCATCTCATTTCCATGATTTTCTTCAACATCCTTCATGTCTTTGTTCCAACGTTTCAAGGCTTCTTAGACATCTTTTAGTTTTGCAGTAAGTTAGGCATCTAGCTTTGCGGGTAATGCTAGAATGATGAGAGATGACATCATAATTTCACCAATTCCAATTTTAGAGAGCCATGGTGAAAAAGAATAAAAAGGTTTGGGCCTGAATTAGTCCTTGATCTGATTAAAGTAACATGGAAGTGATCAAAAAAATTCCAAGGCTAAGCATTAAGTGAAGCATCAAGCCATTTAAAAAAGAAGGAATCACATACTAGTACTTGATCAAGTGTACTAGCCTTGATGTCATTATCGTTCATGTATGTAAATTTATAATCCATATGTTATACTCATTTAGGTTTGCATCATAATGAGTTCTTATGCTTGATGGACATTATACTTCTCAAAGACAGAAGGATCCCAACAGTTAATAATCCTGTCAAACCTTCCTATAGCATCCACATAATCCTATTTAATAGATTAAGACCCCCATAAGCTTTTGTTAGGAATTTTATTTGAGATTAAGACAAGAGATTTTTAAATAGCCAAGTACCTTACATTATGCTTCCCAATTAGTGATTTGATCCAACTACACTTCATCAGATCACCGAGCCCCTAAATATCCATTGTCATGAAATCTATTTAAAAGTGACTAAATCTTTATTACCCGAGACACTACCTGGTTGTAAGCCTTAAATTTAGAAAGATAAATCCAACTTCCATGGTATTATCGACTTCATTTCCACCAGCTTGATCTATAGTATTCTTAGTAGGGGTGTGCAAATTTCGGTTCGGTTCGGTTTCACCCATCACCGAAACGATAGCTGAATTTTAATTTTTGAAAATTCTACCACCGAATTGATAACCGAAGATCAATTCGGTTTTTCAGTTAATATGTCAGTTTTCGGTTCAATTTCGATTGGTTCGCTTAATAACTAAAACCAAACTTTGACTAAAATTAACAATTACCATAGTAAGCCAACCAACTTTTTATTTAAATTTTTAGTCAATGGGCCAAAACTATCCAAGATGAGGTTAAAAATTTATGTTGATACATGGTAATGTACCTAGTTTATGAGCTTGAATGTAAAAGTCTTTCATGTCTTACATATGTGTAATTAATGTAATGGTTTGAATGAATGATATAAAGTGCATTGTGATGTTTGATTTATATTTTGATTATGTTATGATATCATTATATTCAATGTGTTGCACATGTATGAACTAACTATATAGGTTTGATGTTGTTTGATAGTTCATGCTAATGGCCCATGCTAATGGACCATACGCATGAATTCATCATGCTTATGGACCAGTCGCACGACTGAACCAGGAGACTAGATCAGTCGTACGATTGAAATATAAGACTGACTCAATTGCATGACTGAACCTTCAGTCGTGCGTATGAATCAATCGCATGATTCAGTCGCATGACTGAAGCATGCTAATGGTTCAGTCGTACGAATGTAAACTAGAAACCTATAAATACGACTTAATTCGTGGAAAAATGAAGGCAATTGAAACACTTGGAATACTTACGTAACCTAGCCGTCCAGAGCGTCCCTATTTATCATTCCAACTTCATAGTTCGTTCTTGATCGATTTCTACTCATTCTTAACGTATAGTCTATTCTAATATCGATCAAAGTAACGTTCTCACTGATTGGATCGCCAATCAAATAGGATTCCGCACTATTTGATCTGGTTTCACGCATTATCAGTCAGTACTCCGTACGTACACGGTCCTAACAAGTGGTATCAGAGCTTTGGCTCTTGATTTTGCGTGTGATTCGATTAGTTTTTGGTGTTAAACTTAACGTTTTCATACAAAAGAGTTAATTTTTTGAGTCAAAAGGTGTTTTCGAAGTTTTTTGATCTTAAAGTTTTGATTGTTCACTATACGACAGATTAGGGTTCTTGAAAAATCGCGTTTTTGTGTCCAAGTGTCAAAACCATTGATTTTGCCAAAACAGCAGCCTTCAGTCGCATGAATAGCTCATTCGTACGATTGAACTCATTCGAACACTCCATTCGCATGACAGAACTCAGTGGCATCCTTCATTCGCAAGACTAAACAGCTCCAGTCATTTGAGTCCATTCGTCTAGTTCATACGCATGACTGAATCCAATAGCACGATTGAATTCATTCGCACCCTTCATTCGCACGAGTGAACCATCCGTATAGTCCATTCGTACGATTGAAATTGTTCAGTTCTCCAAGTCTCAAGCTTATAAAAATGGAAGATCATTTTGCTGCGTTTACTGCCGGGAAGGACTCACGCATCCAGAACCTTCTGCTTCTAGAAAATGAGATAGGAAATCATAATAAACCGCCAAAGCTTATCACGTTAGATGATTATCCACAATGGAAATAGTGGTTCGAGATTTACTTAAATGGAGTTGATCCCAATCTTTGGACTTCTATTGAGACTGATTACGTGGTACCAGTCAGTGCTAATGGGGTAAAACTTACTTTGGGGGGAATGAGTGAATCACAAAAGACTTTGCATAATGCTGAAAAGAAAGCTTATGCCCTGCTGACTCAGTCAATACCTAAAGACATATTTCATTAATTCTCTGAGAATAAGCAGTCTAAGAAGCTATGGGAGGCCTTGGAAAAAAGGTATGAAGGCAATGCAACGTTAGAGGCACTGAAGGCTAAGGCTCTTAAGAAGGAGTTTGAAAATTTCTCATCAATTGGAAATGAGAGCCTGGATGACATAATTGACAGGTTCTATCATCTCATGAGTGAACTGCACACTCATGGTGTAACCACATCAATGGAAGATAAAGTTTCAAGTTTTGTTGATGGGTTACCTAAGAAATAGGATTCATTTGTGTCCAATCTCAGACAGAATGACATTTTAGCAATGTTGTACATAAATGACTTCATCTTGAAGTTAAGAGAAGAAGAGCTGAGGATGAAGCACAAGTCAAAGAAAGGATCCTATGTTCAGAATCCTTCACTCTATAACTCAGATTCGTCTCCAGCTATTTCAGGAGCACCTCTACAAACAGCTTATGTGTCCAATTCATCTGCTACTGCCTCATCCATAGCTTCAGCACCAGAAATGTCAGGGTCATCTCTTACTCAATATATAGTGCATGAAGCCAATTCTACAAAGTTAAGACCGAGAATCTCAGTAATATCACTGTGGAAGTTGCAAAGGAGCACATGGATCTTCTAGCAGTGGTTGTCCAATCCTATGATGGTTTTAGTTGCTGGGAAGATTGGAAATTGTCACCTTGCAGATGAAGACTACGAGTAAGTTAATGAAAATGAGCTAGAAAGAATGGATATTATGTGGGCTTTGGCAAGTGCAGTCAGAAGAGCTAAAAAGTTTGTCAAGAAGACGGGACAGAACCTAGTAGCCACAAAGGACATGACGTTTGGTTTTGACAAAACCAAGGTAACATGCTTCAAATGTGGTGAGAATGGGCATTTTAAATGTGAATGTGTAAAGCCTAAGAAAACAGGTAATGGAAACTCATTTTCAACCTTCACCCGTCAAGACAAGGAACAAATTGGAACTGCTTCTTCAAGCAAAGATACAAAGGCTCTTATAGCTCAAGATGATGAAGGACAAGACTGGTCCTTTAGGTTTGTTTCTCCTAAAGAATCAAATATTACCTTTGTTGAAGCAGTAGATGATGAGTCTGCTAGTGAAAGTGAGGGTACAACTGAGCAAGCAATGTCAGATGTTGAAGAAGCTACGAATGTGGTAAATCACCTGGTTGAAGAAGATCCTAGAGCAACAAGTACAGAATCTCCTATCACAAAAGGATCTGATTCTACTTTGATGACTAACTCAATCGATTCATCACGGGTAAGTTCTCTAGACCAGTTATTTGATAAACATGATTGTCATGACTGTGATATGTTTAGAGAAAGCATTGACTTGAGATTTGCTAGGTTATCAGAACACAATGATAACTTAGTGAATGATTTACAACTATGCACTGAGGCTAATCGTATTTTAAAACAAAATGAGTTCATTTTTAAAGAAAGGATAGAACTTTTGGGGAAACAACTAAGGGAAACCAAGGTTGTTGCATTAAATCAATCAAATGATATAAAGTTTTATCTAAATTCTTTAGAAGAGACCAAAAAGGAAAAAGCAGTTTTGGAAGTCGAGGTAAATTCATTAAAACAAAAACTGCATAGTTGGGCTAGTTCTTCTCACATAGTTCAAAACTTAGTGAAAGAACGAAACAATAGGGAAGGTATGGGGTACAAGGCAGTAGCACAAACACATGAAATCCTTTTAAATCCAAAGTGTAGACCTGTAAATGACAACCTAGTAAAGGATCATGTGGTCTCCACTCCTCTGGTTAGTGATCCCGATTCCATAGTCAAACATGTACAAAAGATCACTAAACAGAAGGAGACTGCTTTGAAATCTAATGGTAAAATGCCGGTTGATTGTTTGGATGATGAAATTAAAAGGGTTAATGTAAGGTCAGGATTACATACGTCTACTTCAGACTCAAGACTGATCAAACCAGTTAACCATAAACATGTTAGTCATCAAAGTCCAAATAAAGTGCAAGTTAAAGATGTACAAAACGTTAAAACAAATAATTTTGTTAATCAGACTGAAACATCTAAGAAGGAAGTTATTAAACCCAAACAGACAAAGGCCACACCTATGCAAAACTCAAACCCTCATAAATATTTTCCTCAATCTATAGAAGTAAAATCTTGCTACAATTGTTGAAAACGAGGACATATCTCTTCAAATTGTCCTTACTATCAGACTCCCAAAAAGAAAATTGAACTTAATGATACCAAACAAAGTTTTACACAAAGGAGATCTACTGCTCCACCAAAGAGTATTAATGAACCTAAAGTTCAAACAATAAGCCAGTCGTCTGTCTATCACAAACAGGCCTTACACAAAACTAGCTTATGGAAAGAAAAGTCAAATAATTTGTCTAATAGTGAGGAAATTGTGAAGTCACTGGATCGATAAACATCCGAGTGTGTTCTTGACGGAAGGTGATAAACCAAAAGTCGAATAATAGTACGAACAATAATCGAATAATTTCATTGATAAAATCTAACGATTACAAGTTCGTTACAACATAAGAATCAAGACTCTTGGCAAGGGGAGATCGAGCATGATCTCCCCTCTCATCCGGCATCACCTGGGCCCCGGGAACACTATCAAAAACCCTTCGGTTTCTACACAATGAAACTGGTATATACAGGCTTTGGCCCATATTAGATGCGACTGGGCCCATTCATGTGATTGGACCATGCGTATGGTTCAATCGTACGACTGGACCATGCATATGGCTCAATCGTATGACTGGACCATTCTTATGGTTCAGTCTTATGAATGCCCCAATCGCATCTCTCAGTCGCACGACTGGTCCATTAGCATGGCTCAGTCGTACGACTGAGTCTCATTCGCATATGCTCCTGCGAATGACCCAGTTTCATGTGTTTACAAGGTGTATAACATTAAGCCTAGACTATTCGTCAAGCGACGGACACACTATATATGACAATATATGCTCCAACAGAAATTAAGAAGAAAGATATGCCCTCATCTTCTGAAGGTCAATGGGTTAAGTTTATGATGTGTGATTCCTCCGGGACACCCAAGCCAGTTAAAGCTTGGGTCCCAAATCTGAACTGATAAGTTTCTTTGAATGTGCAGGGTGTCCGCTATAGTGCTATCACAAATACATGGATTATTGATAGTGGGGCATCCAGGCACATGACAGGGAACTCATCTCTCCTTTTTAACGTGAGAAAAATTATAGGGGGACATGTTTCATTTGCTGGGAACAAAGGAGGTTACATAACAGCACAAGGCGAAGTAGGAAATGAGAAAGTTAAGTTTGACAAGGTCAACTACATTTAGCAACTACAGAACAACTTACTTTCTGTTTCCCAGATCTGTGACAAAGGATTTAAGGTTGTATTCGACAACAAAAAGTGCTACATATTGAAAAAGGACTATGTGATTGAGGAGGATAAAGTTCTTATGTCAGCTTCAATGCTTCAATGCTTCTTGCCAAAGGAAACTGAGAAAGAGTCAATCTCCTGGCATAGGAGAATGGGAAACATTAATCCAAGGAAGATGAATCATTTGGTACAGAATGATTTGGCAAATGGAGTAACTGTCAAAAAATTCCAACATCCTGATTTTTGTGTGGCGTGTAAGAAAGGGAAATAGACCAAGAAAGCTCACAAGTCCAAGAAAGTTCATTCAATTAATCTTCCGCTTGAGCTTTTACACATGGATCTTTTTGGTCCTGTCAGTACATAGAGCATTGCTGATGACAGGTATTGCTTTGTAGTAACAGATGATTACTCAAGGTTCTCTTGGGTGATGTTTCTGAAAGCCAAATCAGAAATCTTTGACTCATTCAAACAGCTGGTTACTACCTTGGAATCACTCTACAAGTTGAATGTACGACAGATCCGATCAGACAATGGCACTGAGTTCAAAAATCAGTGGATGGAGACATACTGTAAAGAAAGAGGAATTATATATCAATTTACTTCTGCCTACACTCCACAAATGAATGGCGTTGCTGAAAGGAAGAATCGGAGCTTGATAGAGACCGCCAGAACAATGCTAGCTGACTCAAAACTGCCAATTCAATTTTGGAATGAGGCGATAGCTAATGCTTGTTACACACTCAATCGAGTCTTAGTGGTCAAATGACATGGGAAAACATGTTATGAACTGCTCCAGCGACGTAAACCCAATCTGGAGTATCTAGAACCATTTGGCGCACCGTGCATGCTGCTGAAGAAAACTCAGACAGGAAAGTTTAGTAAGAAGGCAGTAGAAGGTATATTTCTTGGATACAACATACCCAACAAGAGAGTTTATAACAACTCAACAGATCAGGTAGAAGTGTAGTGCAACGTTGATGTTCAAAGATTCACCACCCCCTGCTGGAAAAGGACCGTCATTTTCCTTTGATTATGATGGATTCTTTCAATCCTTCAATCTACTATCTTCTCCTACTAGTGATGAGTTATCGACTAAAATGATGTACGAGGTTCTCAACTCACCACCAGAAGACTCAACAGCATCGATTCCACTAGATGATTCCCCTAATACTTTAGGGGGAGCACTTGATGTAAGCGACTCATCTTCTGATGATGAAGCAGTTGAGACTGAAAATGTGGAACAGGCAGAACAGGTTCATGCTAATTCAAGTACACCCACAACTGAAACAGAAGCTGCCGAAGCATCGGAACCTCATACTCCAACAGCACATGAGATTCCAAATCTGGATAATGAGGTAGTTGTTCCCACCCCTCCTGGAATCCGAATAAATTTTAATCATCCTTTAGACAATGTCATTGGAGATATTAGATCGGGAGTACAGACAAGAAATCAACCATACTCAGCTGATTATGCCTCAGAATGGAAAAGGGATATCTATAAGATGGTGCATATCGATGTTTTGTGTCTCAATTTGAGCCAAAATATGTGAGTGAAGCTTTAAATGATAAGGCATGGGTCAGTGCAATGCAAGAAGAACTTCTACAGTTCAAAATTTACGAGTATGGGCCCTTATGGACAAACCAAAAGGTGCGAAGGTAATTGGTGCTAAATGGGTGCTAAAATGCAAGAAAGATGACCAATGGGTCATAATAAGAAATAAGGCTCGACTTGTAGTTCAAGGATTTTGACAAGTTGAAGGCATAAATCACAATGAAGTATTTGCACCGGTGGCGAGGATGGAAGCAATACGTATATTTCTAGCCTGTGCATCCTACATGAAGATTAAAGTCTATCAACTAGAAGTGAAGAGTGCATTTCTTCATGGTGAAATCCGTGAGATGGTCTATGTCAGTCAACCTGAAGGATTCAAGGACTCTTATTATCGGGACAGAGTTTACAAACTAGACAAGGCTCTTTACGGGCTACATCAAGCCCCTAGAGCCTGGTATGAAAAACTCTTAACTCATCTTGTGAAACACGGGTTTCGCAGAGGAGTGATTGACTGTACATTGTTTATTAAAGAAAAAGATGGAGATTTACTGCTGGTACAAATTTATTTTGATGACATAATCTTCGGTTCCAAAAACGAAAACTTATGTAAAGAATTTGAATCGTAATGAAAGCAGAATTCAAGATGAGTGCCATGGGGGAGATGAAGTTCTTTCTCAGCTTACAGGTGGATCAAACACCAAAGGGAATCTTTCTACATCAGACCAAGTATGTGGGAGATATCCTCAGTCGGTTCGATATGGAGAATGTGTAACACCCCGGCCCGACAAGGCTGACGTGTCACTAATACGGATATCAAATCAAAACGCATTCCCAATATTAAAAACGATTACAAGTTCAAATTCCAAAACCTAATTAAGATGTTCAATACATTAATTAAAGTAACAGATAATCTTGGTCTTCAATTCACTCTTCACTGGTTTCCCGGATTACCCTGCTGACCTGACGTGCATGAAAACAAAAGCACGCCTGAGCATACGCTCAGTGAACGGAATAGCGGATAACAAAAATAAACAGACATGACGATAATCAAGAATCAGCAGATATCAAAAATAAACAGACATGGTGATAATCAAAGAATCGACAGATATAAAAAATAAACAGACATGTGATAATCAAGGAATTGGCAGATATCAAAATAAACAGACATAATGATAACGGAGAACCAAAGATCATAAGATATATATATATCAAATAGAACATACGTCATAAGACATATATCAGATAGAACATACCCCGAGCTAATAATCATATCATATAATAACTGAACAGGGGGAACACAGGTAGCGAGCCCGTGAACCAATGTGAAATGGAGTATGGGCAGACATACAAACCATTCACCAGAGTCCTGCATGGAATGGTGTGTAACCATCCATCAGGAAATAACAGAACTAGCCTAGGATCGATCCATACGCCTCTGAGGAAATAATAATATAACCAGACATAATTTCAGAGTCCTCTTTAGAGACGCCGTGATCTCAGCTCACCGCCACGGTTGGTGCCACGTTATCGATGCCGCAATAACGCGTCTTGGTCACCCCCAAGATAGGGAGAGCTCGGGTAACAAATTCAGAAATATATAGTAGTCAAGCTACTTATAACAAAATCAAAAGTAAATTATATATGTATGACAGGAATCAAAACTAGAAATGAAGGGAAATCAGATACGAGACAGAAATCAGGAATCTGTACTGCAAAGTAACGGAACCAAAAGTAAATACTTATGATAACAAGGAAACAGAATCCATACAATAAGCAACAGAACAAAAGTGCATATTATGATAACAGAATCCGTACTTCAAAGTAACGGAAAATATTATTTATACTAAGATATAAAAATCAGGAATCCGTACCTTATACACGAATGACAATAATCAGAAACAAGGTCTAAGCTCGGTTAACGCCGTGAGAACCTACGATAATGTAACGCAAATTATAGTTTGGATTTTCCTATTTTAAATTGGAAAAATTCCAGTTCTGCCCTTGTCTTTTCGTACTCGTTAAAAATACTAAACGACGTTTAAAAATTTTAAAAATCTCCAGTTTACTAGATTAGTGATTTCTAAACAACTTTCATTTAGAAATGTTTCTGATTTGGATCACCGAAATATGAGAAAAACGTGGATCTTTACAGCTGCGCAGAACTGCTAGCTGTTACGAAAACGACTATTTGGAGGTCTAAACGAATGAGTTTTTCTATGTTTTATATATCAACAGATTCGTTTTTCGACGAACTTCGTCGTGGACATAAGGTTTAACTGATTTGGATCTGTTATGATAAAGTTATGGCCTCCGTAAGTTGGCTGTAAAATACGTATAAATCAAGGTATTTTGGTAAACCGTAAAATTATTTCTAGTTAAAATACGTCCGTTACGGGTCTGGAAATATTTTTATAAATAAGTATAAATCATGATTGACTTCTGAAAAATTTGGCTAATCATATTATTAATCCGTTTGTCATTTATAAAATCACATTCCAAAATATTTATAAAAACTAGTTAAACGTGTGACTTGTTTAAAATGCTCGGTTAATGACTAAATCTTAATTTGGTCAAAATACTTATATTTCCAGTAGCCAAAACATTATCAAAATAGGATCGTATCAAGTTTACTAAGTTAAGCAAGGAAACTATGTTTAAAACGTAAACCGAATTAAACGAGTACTTATTCAAACGGGCATCCTATGATCGAAGGCAATGAACTAGAATACTAATTAGGATGTCTAAGATTCAAGGATAACATAATGACTAATAACATCTTAATGATTCCCATTATTTAAAGTTTATTTTTATAAAAATAAACTAATTATAACGTTTTCTTACTATTATATATAATAATTATTAAGGTGTTTTAATGAAATAACTTTACAGAAAATAGTTGGATAACTTTTAAAATAACCAGGGTTTATAAAACTTGTTTTTATAATTTTTAGAAATTTTTACAAAATTTTAAAAGGTCAAAAAGGCATAAAAAAAAATAACAGGAGGTGCCCGGGGTCGAACCCGGGACCTCATCTAAGGCAAAGAGCGCAGGAACCGGTGAACCAAGGCCGCAGCCGCGGTTTATGTTGGGTTCCTTTACTTTTAAACACATATTAGAGAAATCCCCAAATTGCAAGAACCCTAGAATTGATCCTCCCCCAAATCGAACCCCAATTGGCTATTGTATATGAAATCAAGCTTAGGGCTTTGATTGCCCATGTGAAACCGAGTAAGTAGGTGGTTCTAATTACCTGATTTGAAGTGCAAAACGTCAAGAACAATCGAAGTATAGGTCGCGGCTGCCCGAGTTCCAATCGATGTGCAAATGTGGATACTAATTCAATTCGTTTTACAGGAAGCTTCTACTCGATCAAATGAAGAAAAGCCCTCTATTTAATTCGATTAACCTTGATCGCAGGTTGGGTTTCTGATGAGTTGCAGGTCCGAGACGAAAGTGGCGATTGAAGGTGGTGTTTTAATGTATTTTAGATCGAATTGAGTTCTATGGAAGGTTTTAAATGATTATACGATCGTTAGTGCTCCATTATTTCAGTTATTAAACACGTTTAGTGCGATTTGAATGTGGGTGTCGGCCGAAAGTATAAAGTGGTCAACTTAGATCGCACTAACGATGTTAATAATCAATTTGTCGTGGGGTATTATGTTCGCCTCTTTCACGTGAATGATTTGGTGTATTTTGGCATTTAAACATTGAGTTTTTGAGTGGGTTCGGGGTCGCCGGAGGGCCGACCGGACTTTGGCCGGAAAACCCACCGGAAAAACGGGGTCGGGAGAGAGAGAAAGAGAGGTTTTACATTTTACACAAATGGTCCCTGTGGTTTAATCTCTTATCATTTTATGCCTAAACTTAATAATTTAAGTTTCTAAATTGGCACAAACGCCCCCTGAACATTTATTATTATTATTATTGTTATTATATATATATATATATATGTATATTTTTTTATGGGTATTATAATTCTACCCCCCTTAAAATAATTTCGTCCACGAAATTGCTAGGTATAGATCGTAACAAGATATGACATAACGAACACGGAGTAGTAGGAATCAACAGTGAACGAAATCCCTCATAACTATTCAATAGCTGAAACAGAATCGATTCGGCAGATAAAATTGTACAAGAGATGACTAACGTGACGTTCAAGAAACAGATAATTGATAACTTCATAACTGATAACAGAAACATATAGAAGATAATAACTAAGAGGTAAATAGATACGGATATTGAGAACGGATTTCATCTTCTATCTCCCATGTAGCTTCACGTTCGGAATGGTTTTTCCATAATACTTTTACAAAAGGAATAGTTTTCCTACGCATAATGCGTTCCTGCCGGTCAAGGATAGCTTCTGGTTCTTCCTCGAATGATAAATCTTCACGAATCAAATGAAGCGGATAATTCACAACGTGAAGAGGATGATAATTGTACCCCCTTAAAATAGATACATGGAAGACATTATGCACATGTGACAGTTGAGGTGGTAAAGCCAAACGATACGAAACCTCACCAACTCTTTCCAGGATTTCAAAGGGTCCGATAAACCGTGGACTAAGTTTCCCTTTTAGACCAAAACGTCGTACGCCTTTGCAAGGCGAAACCTTCAGGAAAACTTTGTCACCAACCTTAAACTCCAAAAATCGACGGTGTCGGTCTGCATAACTTTTCTGTCTACTTTGAGCTTCCTTTAACTTTTCTCTAGCAATAGCAACTTTCTCATTCGTGATTTGAACTAACTCAGGTCCTTCGATGACTCTTTCACCGACCTCTTCCCAACAAATAGGTGCTCTACACTTACGACCATACAATAATTCGAAAGGTGCCATGCCAATGCTAGCTTGCCAACTATTATTGTAAGCAAACTCGACCAAACACAAGTACTCGTCCCAGTTCCCAGTCCACTCTAAAGCACAAGCTCGAAGCATGTCCTCAAGTGTTTGAATAGTACGCTCCGACTGACCGTCAGTCTGAGGATGAAACGCCGTACTAAACCTCAACTTGGTACCCCATGCAGCTTGCAAACCCTTCCAAAAACGAGAAGTGAACCTCGGGTCTCGATCAGACACTATAGACACCGGAGTGCCATGAAGTCTAACTATCTCTTGTGTGAACACTTCAGAAAGTTTGCTAACCGAAAATCCTTGCTGAATTGGGAGAAAGTGAGCCGACTTTGACAATCTGTCAACTACAACCCATATTGCATCATTCTTCTTAAGTGTCCTTGGCAACCCTGTCACAAAATCCATGGAAATATCATCCCATTTCCATACAGGAATAGGTAGTGGCTGAAGCAAACCACTAGCTCTCTGATGCTCAATCTTGACCTGCTGACAAGTAAGGCAACGGCTAACATACTTAGCCACGTCTTCTTTCATACCATTCCACCAAAAATTCTGATGAAGATCACGATACATCTTAGTAGATCCTGGATGGATAGAGAACGGAGAACTATGTGCCTCAGCTAATAACGATTCTCGAAGAGAAGAATCATTAGGCACACATAAACGTTTACCACACCAGATTACTCCATGCTCATCTACTCTGAATTCTGATTGCTTACCAATCTCCACATTCTGTAAGATTGCCCAGAGTTCACCATCGTCTTTCTGTGCGTTCTTAATCCGGAATATTAAGTCTGATTCTATCTGAAGACTAGCGAGATATCCGTCACTCTTGCCAATATGTAGGCCAATACCTAATTTATCAAGATCGGTAATGTTCTGAGGCTGTAGCTGTAGGGAGGCTACTATTCCTGAGCTCTTCCTGCTAAGAGCATCAGCTACCACATTGGCCTTTCCCGGATGATATTGAATATTGGCATCATAATCTTTTAACAATTCTAACCATCTTCTCTGCCTCATGTTTAGTTCTTTTTGTGTGAAGATGTATTTCAAGCTCTTGTGATCAGTAAAAATATCACAAGTCTCTCCGTAAAGATAGTGACACCATATTTTCAGCGCGAAAATAACAGCAGCGAGTTCAAGATCATGCGTAGGATAATTAACCTCATAAGGTTTCAACTGTCGCGAAGCATAAGCAATGACCTTACCATGCTGCATTAGCACACATCCGAGTCCCTTTTTAGAGGCATCGCTGTAAATCTGATATCCACCTGTGCCCGATGGAAGTGTAAGAATCGGGGCAGACACCAATCTCTTCTTAAGCTCTTCGAAGCTTTTCTCCCGCTCATCATTCCAAGAGTACTTAACCCCTTTCCTTAGAAGTTGCGTAAGGGGTAAAGCAATAACAGAGAACCCTTCGACAAATCTACGATAGTAACCAGCAAGACCAAGGAAACTCCGGACTTCTGTGGCTGAAGTAGGTCTTGGCCATTTAGTGATTGCCTCTATCTTTGCTGGATCTACCATAATACCATCTGCAGAGACCACATGACCCAGAAAGGCTACTTGACTCAACCAAAATTCACATTTTGAAAACTTAGCATAAAGCTTCTTTTTACGCAGAGTTTCAAGCACGATACGAAGATGGTCTTCATGTTCCTTCTTACTCTTAGAATAGATAAGAATGTCATCTATAAACACGATGACGAACTTATCCAGATAGTCATGGAAAACTCGGTTCATTAGGTCCATGAAAACAGCTGGGGCATTCGTTAACCCGAACGGCATAACCAAGAATTCATAGTGACCATATCGCGTACGGAAGGCAGATTTAGGGACATCAGAATCTTTGATCTTTAGTTGATGGTAACCAGACCTCAGATCGATTTTAGAGAAACACTTTGCACCCTGAAGCTGATCAAATAAATCATCAATACGAGGCAGAGGGTAACGATTACGGATAGTGATCTTGTTGAGTTCTCTGTAGTCAATGCAGAGTCTCAAAGAACCATCTTTCTTCTTCACGAATAGGACCGGTGCACCCCAAGGTGAGACACTTGGTCTAATAAATCCAAGATCTAATAACTCCTGTAATTGCTCCTTCAGTTCTTTGAGTTCAAGTGGTGCCATACGGTAAGGTGCCTTGGAAATCGGTTCAGCACCAGGAATAAGATCAATAGTGAATTCCACCTCGCGGTCTGGTGGAAGTCCAGGTAGCTCCTTAGGAAACACATCGGGAAAATCACAAACAACCGGATAATCAGAAATACTAGGCTCTTCAGGAGATAAAATTTTAACTGAAGCAAGGAATCCTGCAGCGCCGTGCAGTAGGGATTTACGAGCCTTAAGTGCTGAAATTATTTGAAGAGTTTTTCAGGTTTAGTCCCCTGATAAATGAGTTCAGGATGATGGGGATCTCCAAACAGAATGCGACGAGTCTGACACTCAATTGTAACATGATGCCGAGTTAACCAGTCCATTCCTAAGATGATATCAAAATCTTCCATTTGCATGGGCAACAGATCCGCTGTAAGAATGAGCGATTCAACTCGGATCGGACAATCCTCATACACATGAGAGATTGTAACAGAGTTTCCCATAGGAGTCATAATATTCAAAGTACTTTCTAATAATGTTGGGCTCATCGTTAGATGTTTAAGAAAAGATTGAGAAATTATGGAGTGTGTTGCTCCAGTATCAAATAAGACTTGAACTTCACGAGTTCCTAACATGAGAGTACCAGAAACAGTACCTAAAGAATTTATGTTACCATGGCACACTTAGTATATAGATAACAAGCATAATTTACATGGTAAGACTACTAGATTATTCAGATACGACAGATTCACATATGGGAGGAATATCAAGAGTCATACCTGGTGTGTTTGCTGCATCCTTTGCGTTCAGAGCAAACACTCGTCCTCCATTAGTAGGCTGTTTTGCACTATTTCCAGCCTTCCCTTTGTTATCAGGATACGGACAGTCTTTCAGTACATGGCCGGTCTTTCCACATCTAAAACAGGCTCCTGAAGCTCGCCGACAAACACCAAAATGACGTTTTCCACATGTAGTGCATACCGGGACTTGCTCTTGACCTTGGTTTTCGGCAGGTTTAGGATTCTGCTGTTTTTGTTTCCATTGATTACCTTGGCGGTTATTATTTCTGTTGAATTGGGCTTTTCGATCACCTGTATGGTGTTTCTCGCTTGAAGATTGCCCAGAAGGTGCGGTATGGTGTCCTTCACGATTTCTCTTTCGACTCTCCTCAGCTTTAGCTAACCTCTTCTTGTTTTCCATGTCAAGTGTTTTCACGGCATCAGCTACTTCATTGATATTGTTAAACCTTTGAGTCACTATCCACCTCCGAGTCCTCTCATGAACAGCCCATTTCAACTTTTCTGCTTGGGCCTCTGGGCTACCTGCAGCTTCCCCAAGAAAACTAGCCAACCTACAGAATCTTGCCATGAATTCTTGCCAAGGTTCACCATCACGTTGCTCAATAGATGCATATTCCCGTGCATACTCACTTCGTTCCACTTCAGAGAAATACTTTCGGAAGAATATTGTGCGGAAATCGGCCCAAGTAAGGGTAGCAGCATAAACTTCTCCACCATGTGCAAGTTTTACCCCTTCCCACCAAACTAGAGCATCATCCTCCAGTTTGTAAGAGGCCAACCTAGTTTTAAATATGTCATCGACTCCTAGTACTTCGAATATCTTTTCCACATGGGCTATCCAGTTCCGAGCATCCATCGGTGTAGCAGCATCACTAAAAGATCTTGGTCTTTGCTTCATAAAGCGCTCAAGCCAGACATGAATCTCAGCCACAGATGGTGTTGCATTTCCACCGGAAGATGGTCCAGTGTGGTTCCCGCCAGAAGGTGGCTCTGAGTTATTTCCACCGGGTGGAGGTCCTGTGTTGTTTCCCTCCGAATTTGCCTGTTGCATCTGCTGGATGACTGTTTGAGCAGTCTGAGTCATCAGGTTAGGGAGTATTCCAGAAATGGCAGCGTTTACAACATTAGCAACGAGGGTTTCAAGAGGAGTATCAGATGAGGGGCCACTCGATTTATTGCAGTTGTTCACACGTCTCTTAGGAGCCATCTGAAATGAAAACATACGTGTGAACACTGGAATTTAGATTGGAAACAGATATTAGATCCTAACCCAACGTCTACCCATTACCTCACAAGTTTATTATTAATGTTTAAGTTTTCTACAGGAAAGAGCCCTGGCTCTGATACCACAACTGTAACACCCCGGCCCGACAAGGCTGACGTGTCACTAATACGGATATCAAATCAAAACACATTCCCAATATTAAAAACGATTACAAGTTCAAATTCCAAAACCTAATTAAGATGTTCAATACATTAATTAAAGTAACAGATAATCTTGGTCTTCAATTCACTCTTCACTGGTTTCCCGGATTACCCTGCTGACCTGACGTGCATGAAAACAAAAGCACGCCTGAGCATAACGCTCAGTGAACGGAATAGCGGATAACAAAAATAAACAGACATGACGATAATCAAGAATCAGCAGATATCAAAAATAAACAGACATGGTGATAATCAAAGAATCGATAGATATCAAAAATAAACAGACATGTGATAATCAAGGAATTGGCAGATATAAAAATAAACAGACATAATGATAACGGAGAACCAAAGATCATAAGATATATATATCAAATAGAACATACGTCATAAGACATATATCAGATAGAACATACCCCGAGCTAATAATCATATCATATAATAACTGAACAGGGGGAACACAGGTAGCGAGCCCGTGAACCAATGTGAAATGGAGTATGGGCAGACATACAAACCATTCACCAGAGTCCTGCATGGAATGGTGTGTAACCATCCATCAGGAAATAACAGAACTAGCCTAGGATCGATCCATACGCCTCTGAGGAAATAATAATATAACCAGACATAATTTCAGAGTCCTCTTTAGAGACGCCGTGATCTCAGCTCACCGCCACGGTTGGTGCCACGTTATCGATGCCGCAATAACGCGTCTTGGTCACCCCCAAGATAGGGAGAGCTCGGGTAACAAATTCAGAAATATATAGTAGTCAAGCTACTTATAACAAAATCAAAAGCAAATTATATATGTATGACAGGAATTAAAACTAGAAATGAACGGAAATCAGATACGAGACAGAAATCAGGAATCTGTACTGCAAAGTAACGGAACCAAAAGTAAATACTTATGATAACAAGGAAACAGAATCCATACAATAAGCAACAGAACAAAAGTGCATATTATGATAACAGAATCCGTACTTCAAAGTAACGGAAAATATTATTTATACTAAGATATAAAGAATCAGGAATCCGTACCTTATACACGAATGACAATAATCAGAAACAAGGTCTAAGCTCGGTTAACGCCGCGAGAACCTACGATCATGTAACGCAAATTATAGTTTGGATTTTCCTATTTTAAATTGGAAAAATTCCAGTTCTGCCCTTGTCTTTTCGTACTCGTTAAAAATACTAAACGACGTTTAAAAATTCTGAAAATCTCCAGTTTACTAGATTAGTGATTTCTAAACAACTTTCATTTAGAAATGTTTCTGATTTGGATCACCGAAATATGAGAAAAACGTGGATCTTTACAGCTGCGCAGAACTGCTAGCTGTTACGAAAACGACTATTTGGAGGTCTAAACGAATGAGTTTTCTATGTTTTATATATCAACAGATTCGTTTTTCGACGAACTTCGTCGTGGACATAAGGTTTAACTGATTTGGATCTGTTATGATAAAGTTATGGCCTCCGTAAGTTGGCTGTAAAATACGTATAAATCAAGGTATTTTGGTAAACCGTAAAATTATTTCTAGTTAAAATACGTCCGTTACGGGTCTGGAAATATTTTTATAAATAAGTATAAATCATGATTGACTTCTGAAAAATTTGGCTAATCATATTATTAATCCGTTTGTCATTTATAAAATCACATTCCAAATATTTATAAAAACTAGTTAAACGTGTGACTTGTTTAAAATGCTCGGTTAATGACTAAATCTTAATTTGGTCAAAATACTTATATTTCCAGTAGCCAAAACATTATCAAAATAGGATCGTATCAAGTTTACTAAGTTAAGCAAGGAAACTATGTTTAAAACGTAAACCGAATTAAACGAGTACTTATTCAAACGGGCATCCTATGATCGAAGGCAATGAACTAGAATACTAATTAGGATGTCTAAGATTCAAGGATAACATAATGACTAATAACATCTTAATGATTCCCATTATTTAAAGTTTATTTTTATAAAAATAAACTAATTATAACGTTTTCTTACTATTATATATAATAATTATTAAGGTGTTTTAATGAAATAACTTTACAGAAAATAGTTGGATAACTTTTAAAATAACCAGGGTTTATAAAACTTGTTTTTATAATTTTTAGAAATTTTTACAAAATTTTAAAAGGTCAAAAAGGCATAAAAAAAAATAACAGGAGGTGCCCGGGGTCGAACCCGGGACCTCATCTAAGGCAAAGAGCGCAGGAACCGGTGAACCAAGGCCGCAGCCGCGGTTTATGTTGGGTTCCTTTACTTTTAAACACATATTAGAGAAATCCCCAAATTGCAAGAACCCTAGAATTGATCCTCCCCCAAATCGAACCCCAATTGGCTATTGTATATGAAATCAAGCTTAGGGCTTTGATTGCCCATGTGAAACCGAGTAAGTAGGTGGTTCTAATTACCTGATTTGAAGTGCAAAACGTCAAGAACAATCGAAGTATAGGTCGCGGCTGCCCGAGTTCCAATCGATGTGCAAATGTGGATACTAATTCAATTCGTTTTACAGGAAGCTTCTACTCGATCAAATGAAGAAAAGCCCTCTATTTAATTCGATTAACCTTGATCGCAGGTTGGGTTTCTGATGAGTTGCAGGTCCGAGACGAAAGTGGCGATTGAAGGTGGTGTTTTAATGTATTTTAGATCGAATTGAGTTCTATGGAAGGTTTTAAATGATTATACGATCGTTAGTGCTCCATTATTTCAGTTATTAAACACGTTTAGTGCGATTTGAATGTGGGTGTCGGCCGAAAGTATAAAGTGGTCAACTTAGATCGCACTAACGATGTTAATAATCAATTTGTCGTGGGGTATTATGTTCGCCTCTTTCACGTGAATGATTTGGTGTATTTTGGCATTTAAACATTGAGTTTTTGAGTGGGTTCGGGGTCGCCGGAGGGCCGACCGGACTTTGGCCGGAAAACCCACCGGAAAAACGGGGTCGGGAGAGAGAGAAAGAGAGGTTTTACATTTTACACAAATGGTCCCTGTGGTTTAATCTCTTATCATTTTATGCCTAAACTTAATCATTTAAGTTTCTAAATTGGCACAAACGCCCCCTGAACATTTATTATTATTATTATTGTTATTATATATATATATATATATATATATGTATATTTTTTATGGGTATTATAGAATGCTTCAGCAGCTGGAACTCCACTTGCCACGAATCATGACGTATAACCCGACGAAAATGGTGATCTAGTTGATGCCACCATGTACAGAGGAATGATCGGATTTCTCATGTACCTCACCGCATCACGTCCTGACATCATGTACGCGACGTGTCTTTGCTCACGATATCAGGCGAAACCAAAAGTAAATCATCTCATCGGGGTTAAAAAGATTTTTTGTTATCTGAAGGGTACTCCAACACTAGGGTTATGGTATCCTCATGACGATGACTTTGAGCTTACAGCGTATAGTGACTCAGATTATGGTGGTTGCAAAATGAACTACAAGACAACATCATCGGGATGTCAGTTCTTTGGTAGATGGTTAGTCACCTGGCAGTGTAAGAAGCAAACCTCCATTGCTCTGTCAACATGTGAAGCTGAATACATTGCTGCTGCAAGTTGCTGTTCACAAATCATCTGGATTTAACAGCAAATGCGCGACTATGGTTTGCAATTTTCTAACACCCCTATTTTTGTTGATAATTCTGCTACTATTGCTGTCACCAAAAATCTGGTTCAACACCCTAAAACAAAACACATCGGTATTAAATATCACTTCATATTAAATATCACTTTATACGTGACTATTTTGAAAAGCATTTAATCGATGTTGTTAAAATTAATACGGATTTTCAACGCGCCGACCTCTACATAAAAGAATTTGATAAACCTCGGTTTTTATATCTATTAAAGGTCAATGGCGTAAAAAAGAAAAGTGATGTGATTCCACAGGAATCGAGTTTGTAGTCCGTATGTCTAATTTTTATTTTATTTTTCTTTATTTTTCCTATCTTAAAAATCCAAAAACACAAAAAGATTTTCTGTTTTAGAATTTTAGGGGGAGATTAGTCTAGGTTCAGTATTTATTCGGTATTCATTTACTTAAAGAAAAGGAGGGTGGGCAGATAGGCTGAAATCAAATCAAAACTGGGAGACTGATTCAAAATCATGGAAAATGATAGTACACAGAGAACTAATTGTTTGGGACTTTAGAAGGACTGAAAAGATCATAATGTTATATTAAAATTACAAGTCTGAGAAGTCTAAGCCAAATAAAGGAAAAATGATAGTACACTAGTCTGTTGCTGAGGTTACATAGAGAAAGTAGGCCTAGAGGTTGCTAGTTCATTGTATGATGTGTCAGTAGATTCAACACAATAGACAGCTAGACTTCTTTGGTGAAACAATTTAAACTAAATTGTTCAACAGGCTGTGGGCTTCCAACTTATCCCTGGTTAACGCAATCAACGCATTTCCTTAATGGGTGACGAGCAAATAAACGCCACAAATGTGTACGGACGACCATAAGAATGAGCAAAGCACATGAAAAGAATGATAAACGCAATCCAACTAATGACTAATGTTGTTGGTGCGTTATGTGTAAAAGAAAAAATTACTCTTACAAGAAGATAGGTTGTGTGCCTCTCTGTTGTGCGATGGCACTGACCTGAGGATAAGCACAACCTAAATATTCTAGAATTTATTGTGATTTGCGCCTCTCTGCTGTGCGATGACATTGACCTGAGGCTTTGCATCTCTTTGAAAGCTTTTAGAATAGTTTCTTTTTGTCTCAATACCCGTAGACCGCTCAAAAATCTCCTGAGGAATGTTAATTACCATATAAGTGTGGGATCCACAAATGCTTGTTGAAATAATACAATCTAATCACCAATGTGAGTCAAAAGTCTGTGTATGGATTTAAGTGGACAACAATACTGATAATCGTCACGGCTGCAACTCTCGACAGTCAAAATCATTATATGCCTCTTACAGCCCTAGTATGATTTCCTGTGAGCGCTTGTGACTCTGAGAGTAATAAGGATCATTAATTTAAAGATATATCTAAGAGTCCCAAATAATAATGATACACCTGTATTGTTCCATATGAATCTCTCCAGAGATGATCAATAAAACCTAAGCCGTTCTGCTCAGGGGAGAAATCGGTTAAATGATAATTTAATAGTTTTCAACCCATCTCAAACAAAAACACAAAAATATGTCTTGTTTTGTTTAAGTTTCAAGTTGTTTTCCATTTCTAGTTATTGTCTTTCATGTCGGACTATGTAACAAGATGAACTCTGTGAATCATACTTTAAAAGGGTCACGTCTGAGGTGACCAAATTATTGCAAAAGTTAAAAGGATCATATATGAGATGATCAAAGTTTTAAAGGTAAAAGGGTCACGTTTAAGGTGATCAAAAGGTTTTAATTAAAAGGATCATGTCTGAGGTGATCACATGGTTTTTCTTTAAAAAGATCACGTCTGAGGTGATCAAATGGGTTTTCGTTAAAAGGATCATGTCTGAGATGATCGGTGCGTATAATGTTTTATCAATCAAAAGTGAAAATTGAAAGTTTGGAAAAGTATGAAGTCAACTCATGAGTATGAATCAATCGCACGACTGGATCATAAGTATGAACCAATCGTACGATTGAATCATTAGTATGAGCCAATCGTACGAGTGGAACATGAGTATGAGACTGTCGTATAATTGGACCACAAGAATGATCCAGTCGTACGAATGAACCTCAGTCGTGCACGACTGAAACCCTAATCAGTATAAATAGAGGCTCAGTCGGTCGGAATCCCCACCAGACTTCAAAATTTCCAAAACCGCCTTTACACTGTTATGCTGCCCAAATTTTGAACTTTTGAGTTTACATTCTGATTTGAGTTCTAACCTTGATTATACTTTTCTACATGTAATTTGTGAACGATTCAAGGTCAAACAACCAGTTAAAACAAATCTAATGTGACCTAAATTGTTAAATCAAATAACCAAGAGATAAACCCTAAAATAGACCACTTAAATGAACAAGATTGTCGATTTAAAGGTGTTTAAGTGATATATCGGGTCCCTGCGAACCATATGAACCCAAAGACAATGTCTAATTTCACTTAATACCAAGATTCAAGATTATGGTGTCACACAGGGGTTTATACGAATGGATAGACTGATGAACTCCAATCGTACGATTGAGCCAGTCGCATGCTTCAATCGTACGATTGAACCAATCGGTGATTCAGTCGCACGACTGACTCAACCGCATGGACTTGCATACGACTGAATTCAATCGCATGCTCAATCGTACGACTGAATCCATTCGTATGGTTCAATCGCACGATTGAACCATATTGGTCAAAATCTGTTCTAAGTCAAAATGTTTATCAATTATGAACAGAACTAACTTGTTTACCCCTTGTATTGAAGAAATATGGCGGATCGTTGGACGATGAGTTCTAAGCACAACATATGTGCTCATCTGGACCCCATATCTCGGAATGCTTCCGAGTTTACAGGTATTATAGCTTTTCTTCGACGTTCTAGGATCTTCAGGGCTATATCTACACAGTGTACTCCATACAGATCACTCTAGCAGACCTTCTCGAAAGGGCCCACCGTTGATAGGTCCACTGAGCCATATTGTATACAGAGCTCGATCTTCGGACAGGAGATTAGTATTACTGCAGCTGATCTCAGGCAAGTCCTGGAGTTAGGTGATGATGAGGATCACCCAACCAAGCTTCACCCTCTGACTGTTAGGGGTGCTTTCTATGGATGAAGTACTCTGGGGACATCAACGCAGGTGTGCTCAATAAAAGCAATCTGTGTCCCCAGTTCAAGTACTTAACACACGTGATTCTGAAGTGCATTGCTTCAAGGAGAGGGGGATTTGACAAGCTCTCAGATCAAATCCAGAACGCCTATATGGCTCTGGTGCTGAACCACCCGTTTGGTGTCTCCCAGATGATCTTCTCGTACATGGTCGAGAATATAGAGGCCAAGGGGAAGGAAGGGTTTTGCATGTACCTAAGATTTCTACAGATGATCATAGATCAGAAGCTTCCTTCCCTGCCGAAGGAGAATGACGATGTTGTGGTGCTTGAGGTGATGGATGATACCACCTTGGGCAGGATAAGAGTGTACCGTGGGAAGCAGGTGAAACCCCCGGTCAGGAGACTGTTTGGGCATCTGGCCCATGAGTATTACATGGCAACAGATACTATGTCTCCACCACCCCCACATGTCAGTTCATCAGCTGCCGGTGGATCGGAGCAGGGGGCCATCCATCGGGACTTTCTTCATGATGAGGGAGATGAAGAGTCGGATGAAGAGCCACTCACACGGACTGTGGGTAGTCGTGTGGTGGCTACAGAGAGGGGCATGGAGGCGGTTGGAGGATACCGGGCTGAGGGAGAGAGGACAGACACTGCTGACCCTACATACTCTCCTCCTTAGCCAAGCCAGGGGAAGCACAGAGCTTAAGGGGCTCTCGGCTTAAGAGGATGGCTCAGCCATATGGTAGGACGGTCAAGAGATGACGCGTAATGATGATGACGTCTCGTCCACCTCAGCCACTACATCTACCACACCTACCACCACCACAGCCACCCTATCTACTACACCCACTACACCAATCACCACCACTACACCTACCACCACTACAACTACCATCCCTCCACCCATCTCATCCATCCCACCATAAACCACTACCACCACCAGTCCCACATATACCATATCCACCACTCCACCCACCACATCCCAGGTTGGACCTTCCACCTCATCAGTACTACTGAGATCCTTTCTGCCCAACGTTGGGCTAGAGGAACAGCTTGCCAGCCTCAACCATCTGGTTCTCAAACTGCTCGCCACCGATGATATACGAGCAAACCAGATGAATCAGTTGATGGCTGTCAACGCTGCGCAGGGCTAACAGATTGCCCTACTGACAGAGAAGATGATTGCTCAGAGTCAACAGATTACACAGCTGACTGAGAAGGAAGCTGGACTTGAGAGCGCTATGTCCTGAGCTCACCGTGCCTTGACCACACAAAGTGATCTTCTGAAGGCATTGGTGAAGCGTATTGAGGATGTTGAGACGACAAACAAGAAACTACGCCTAAAGCTCAAGGGAACAAAGGGCGAACCTCTAAAGATCAAAGGTGATGGTGACGATAATGATGATGATGATGAGTCATCTGATGATGATGAGTCAGATGATGATGATGAGGTTGAAGGAGAAGGAAGTGGCAAAGATAGGGAAGGGGAGACGAGGATGAGCCCGAAGGTGATGCATCTGCATCAGCCTCAGATCCATCGGCTCAGGAGCGAAGGTCCAAAATACGTCAAGAATCAGGACCGTCCACCTCTGCCCCTCAATCTGAAGAGCAAAGTGATCAAGAAAAGAGTAATGCTTAGATGTTTTAATTTTGATTATCTCTTGTACTTTGAAATATGTATTACACTTATGTAATTAATGTTTATCAATGTTTATTAATATAAATGTTTTGATTACTGATGTGCTTGTGTTGGTTTGAAATATTTAATCAAACAGATGAAAATCAACAGACCGATGAGTTTAATGTCCAACCCCTTCAGCAGGTTAAGAATCAATTAACAATAATTCTTGACTTGCAAGGGATAGTAAGACGGTATGTTAGCTACACGCCAGAGGAAGGAGAGATAATCCACGTCCAGTCGGATGAGCAGCTGGCTGAGATCTTTAGGCTGAATCAAGACGAGTTGGTCAAAGATGCTCCTATAGTTGATGTGGCAAGTGACGATGAGCTTCACGATGTTGATGAAATTGAGATAGAGGATGTCACTGCTGATCACTATCCTCAGTACATTGATCCGAAAGGACATGTTGTCCCTAATTTGGGTGAAACCTTTGACTGTGGTACTTTTGATAAGTTGGATGAACTGGAGAAAGAAAAGGAGAAAGAAGAAAGTATTGTCCAAGCTACAGACGAAAGTGTTGATGCCAAAAAGGCTGAATTGGCAGCTTGTTTTGCTGGAATGAAAGCCCAGCGCGCGCCTCAAAAGCAGAATGCCTACACAAAGCTTTATAGAGTCAAATGTCATCAGAAAGTGTCTGGCAAGATCATTGCGTGGGCATATTTTGAAGATTTGGACGTATATGCCGTGAAAAGAGAGAAAGGGATAGAGTAATTTAGATACCCGCATGATCTGAAGACTCTTCCTGGTTTTGAGCTCAGCCGACTGGCATGCTTAGATCTACTGTATGCCATTCCAAGAAAGATGTTAGGTTGGTTTGAGGAGGCATTAAAAATGGAATACCACACCAAATGGATAAACTTCAGACCTCAACAACCGACGAGGTACATCCGTAGGTCTGAAGTGGCTCCTATAACTGGAAAGCCTAAGATCATGCTGAAGTGGAGTCCTCCACGCACAATGTCTAAGATTCCTATGTGGCAAAATGCCTCAGGACTTCACTCCACACTTCAAGTGGTGGTATTATGATTGGAGGACGGGTGAAGCAGTCACAGTGCTGAATAAAGAAGGAAAGATAGAGACTATCCGGGTATTTGATCCCATGTGGCTAACCAACTTGTCAGCTAACGATGTGTATACATTATACAAGTGGCCACTGTTCTATGACTCGCAAGACATTGTACAAGCTCTCCAGTTTCAACACGTCACACGACTCTGCTTTGCATTTGAAATACATGCAGGAGTTACAAAAGAGGAGAAGTACAAGAAATTTGAAGAACATATAAAGAGTGTTAGACAATAGAGGAAACTAGGTCCGAGGGGGAGTTTGTTGATACATGTTAATGTACCTAGTTTATGAGCTTGAATGTAAAAGTCTTTAATGTCTTACACATGCGTAATTGATGTAATGGTTTGAATGAATGATATAAAGTGCATTGTTATGTTTGATTTATATTTTGATTAGGTCATGATATCATTATATTGAATGTGTTGCACATGTATGAACTAACTATATAGGTTTGATGTTGTTTGATAGTTCATGCTAATGGCCCATGCTAATGGACTATACGCATGAATTCATCATGCTTATGGACCAGTCGCACGACTGAACTAGGAGACTCGATCAATCGTACGATTGAAACATAAGACTGACTCAGTCGCACGACTGAACCTTCAGTCCTGCGTATGACTCAATCGCATGATTCAGTCGCACGACTGAACCATGCTAATGGTTTAGTCATACAAATGTAAACTACAAACCTATAAATATCACTTAATTCGTGAAAAAACAAAGGCAACTGAAAACACTTCGAATACTTACGTACCCTAGCCGTCCAAAGCGTCCCTTTTCATTATTCCAACTTCATAGTTCGTTCTTGATCAATTCCTACCCATTCTTAACGTATAGTCTATTCTAATATCGATCAAAGTAACGTTCTCACTGATTGGATCGCTAATCAAATAGGATTCCGCACTATTTGATCTGATTTCACGCATTATCAGTTAGTACTCCGTACGTACACGGTCCTAACAATTTGGACCTATTAGGCTTGTTTTATAACACTAGGTTAGCTGAAGCTTTTTTTTTGCTACAAATGTGGGATTGTAAAAACAACATCAACACATAGCAATAGTTATTAGTTTTCAAACACTTTAGGTATTAGATATGTATGAAAACCTTATGTGTCATATATGATCCCTTGTTCCATTTATAATCTTTTTTATTATAATAGTCTCTCATAAAGAAGCCTTAAAGATAAACAAAAAAATGGATGCATAAAAGCTAAAAATACATTGAAATATGAATGATGCGGTATGGTTTCAATTATTCATTTCGGTTATTCGGTTAACCAAGAGCACAAAATTGAAACCGAAACCAACTTTCGGTTAATTTGGTTATTGGTTATTTTGGTTTTTTATTTGGTCAGTTTTGGTTAATTCTGGTTTAGTTTCGTTGGTTAATGGTTTGGTTTTGGTTAATAGTTTGGTTTTTGCTCACCCCTTACTCTTAGACTCTAGTGATTGATTAAGATCAACAGTAAGAAGAATTAGAGGGGAGGGAGGATGCATCAAGCACTTGAAACATTTGAATCAAAAGCATTAGGGTGAGATATTAATGTACCATGAGGGTTTTCATCGCAACCATAGAAACCGAAAGGGAATGAGTTCCACAAATATTTAAATCTCCATCGTATATCTATTACCTCCGTCTTCTAGCTCTCTTGATTTCTCTTCTATTTATGCTTTGAGCCTTAGAACACAGGTCAAGGGATATGTTTTTAACTTTCCTTTTAATCTTATCATGGGCCCTGGAGGTAAAATTATACCATTCAATCCAAAAGGGTTTGAATTCAAGATCTTTAGGAAGGGGGATATCCTCATTATTAATTATGATGAGGTCAACTATTAGATTGAAAGAGGTGACATCTTTGGGACCAACTTTATTAAGAGGATCATCATTCAATGCATGAGAAAAACGTTGAATTTCTGAGGGATTTTAAGAAGGGGAAACGTTGCATGATGGCTTGTCAGCAACATTCATGAAATGCACACTGACGAGAAGTCACCAAAGAGGCCTTGTCAACCGACAAAGATTGATTTGAAATAAAATTAGAAGCCCAACAACGCTAGATTTTATTAACATCAACCATAATTCTACAACATTTTCCTATCAATACTAGTGGAAGCCAAAATTTTAAGGGGATTTTGGACAATAATTCTGGTTTGATTAGCTGAGAGGTTTCCATCATCAACTGACGCTTTAGAGTGGATAACAACCTTACCAAAACTTTTCCCAATCATAAAAAAGACTTTCTATTCCCATAGTGTGATCAGGACAACTCGAATTAGGACCAAGCAAGCCATTCATATTGAGTAAATTGCTCATACCAAACCTCCAAATTGAAAAACAAATTATTCCCATGCATGAGAATAATATTTTGGAAAGTTACTAGCCTATTCAGAAGATTTAAACGTTAGAGATATCGACTATGCATGACAAGGTTAATAGTGTCGGGCATTCTTAAAGTTGCATAACATTTCGATGTTAATCACTCCCCTACTAAGGAACAACCCCTCTATGATTTAAATGCATTTGCACCTTCCTCATTCTTGATAATCTAACCAATATTGATCATCATAAGAGCATTTTTGTAGGAGAAGCCTGTATTAAACCTAACACAGGTTTAGATTATTTGTTGTGTTCGGATGTCTAGGGAGTTTGCTTAGAAACACCTTGCAACCATAAGAACCTAAAGAGTTTATCCCATTCCCATCGAACTTTCCAAGGTTTACGGAAAGGACTATGCTTTTGAACACTAATGGAGTTTAAGGGCATATCCAAATCACTAACCAAAAAACACATTACAGAGGCGAAACATCCATCGGCCCGTTTAATTTTCTTTCTAGGGATGAAACACATCCACCAAGTTTTCAAGATTTCTGTATTCATCTTATAGCTCCTTGGAGGAAAGATCTGAGAGTAAGAAAGTGATAATGTTTTTCTTATTCTTTATGGTAGATTTCCTTCTTTCGCTATCCACTATCCTCTAACCTCTCTCGTCATTTGTCTGATGATCTTATTCTAACTTTATATTGTCTCTTTGGCTCCCCATATTTTGTCTCCTAGTGACTAATGATTAATGTTTTTCCCGCTAAAATGTTTCTTTGAGTTTAATTTACTACAAATGACACCTCATTAGTTAATTTAGTTTCATTTATTTTATACGTCCATGAATATCACCTAATTATGTTAAAATAATAAGTAATTTAACAAATATTAAAATTACAAAAAAATATGAATCTTGATGTCTTTCAGTCACACTAGATTATGCCATAGATAGTTTAAGCAACATGTGTCCTATGAACGTTTGATATAATCTTTGGCATGTGAATTTATGTATGGCTTGAAGGCATAAACAAAATGTGTATGGTGCTTAAATACTCGACAATTACAACATATTTCTAAGTTCTATGATAGTTATCTATGCACTTGTTTATAGTATTAGTTAATTGAGGTTATTAGGTTTAGATTCTTGAAAGTACAAAGTTAAGTGATATTTAGGTGCGAAAATAAACTGTTCTTAAAAAAATATTAATGAAAGTTATCGACTCCATAGATTTTGTTTGTTATTATCATAAAAATTGTTAGAATTATGATATTATAAATTGTTAGTGTTTATCATATTCTAAGATTTTATTATACCATCTCAGGTTCTGAACTCGAACTCTATATTTGCGGTTATATATTTGATGTTGCTATTCTATCATATTGCCTCTATGTCACACTCGTTTCACTATTAGTAAATTTATGTTGATCAATAAGCTTAAGTTTCCAAAAAATTACATGTTTATACTTTTTATTTCATCAAGTTGTAAGGAACACATTTAGAGGCTGATGCAACCAAAAAACAACTTAAAGAAATCGTAGCATGCACATGTCAAGAACAAGTAAGTTACTTGGAAGATTTGATATAACTTAGTTAATTATGCTAAGTATCAAATCTTCTAAATCCAAAAGACCAAATCTCCAAAGCCAAAGATGAAGTCTTCCGAAGCTTCAAAGACAAAGTCTTTCGAAGCCAAAGACTTATTTCTTCCAAAGACAAAGAAGACATGCTTTTTCTAAATCACCTTTTAACAAAATCCGAACTACTTTCTGCTGCCACTTCTTAAGACTCACCAATTTATATGAGTTGGTGAAAACTACTTACTTTTATCAAACTGTAGAATAATGTCTTTCGTCTGTAACTTTCTACTCTTGTAATTTTATTCTTTTTGTAATAGATAAGGATATGAGCTATGGCATGTCATAGTCACTAGTTAAAAGGCAATCTGTCTTTTGATTCTAAATCGATCTTGTTGTGTAGATTAGTGTCTCTAGCTAGCCTTCAAAGCATAACCGGTTATAGGATATAGTGTAAAGTATCTCAAGTAGTTGTATCTTAGAAAAAGCTTTGTAACAATGGTAAGAACTTGCGAACAATATACATCATTCTTGAAAACAATATTTGAGTGTTCTTGTTTATTGTTCTTGTTACTTGTGTTCATAGTTTCATCCTAACAGGTTCCCTATTTGATCTGCTTAGTGTTCTAAGTCTCTCCTCATTTTAAAACTATTGCATTGACCCCTTCACCGGTCCTACAATTGGTATAAGAGAATTTCATGCTCTTGATTGTAATATCTCACCATCTTAGATCTCTTTAGTTTCACAAAACACTTATAAACTCAAATGGTAGAAATCTCAAATGCTGATATGGAACCATATCATGAATAAGTCTCCACTGATTACTCCTGATGATTTTGATACTTGGTTCCAACGTATGGAAGGGTTCATCAAGTCTCAAGATAGCAAGATGTGGAGATCTATCATTAAACGACCTCACGTCCCAAGCACCTTTTTAACCACTGCGGGAGGTGGGATGATACCAAAGGAAATGGCTTATTATTCTAAAGAAGATTGGAAGAAAATTGATATAGATCAGAAAGCCATGACCCCTCTCTAAATTTCTCTTCCAAGCTATATCTACAGAGGCTTTAAGAAGTGTAAAACTGCTAAGCAACTTTAGGATGCACTAAAGCTCGTGTATGAGGGGTTTGAGGAAGCCAAAGAAAACAAAAAAGACCTCATGAAGTAGTAGTTTAAGAACTTCACCTACAAGACAGGTGAAACCATGACTTAATAATACTTCAGGTATGTTAAGATTGTGGATACTCTAATAGATGGAATAAAACTTGAGAATAAGGATATTGTGAGAAAGTTCATGTTCTACCTTCCCAGACAATGAACTCACTATTGTGTATCCATTAAGAGAACTAAGAACCTCACTACCCTTACTCTCATTGAATTGTATGGTATCTTTAGTGGATATGAGATGGAGATTAACATGCAAAATCCATCAAGTAGCTCTTCCAACAATCAGTAGAGTTAGCCTTTCATTTGGTTGAAAGGGATAGCAGATAACTATAACATCATCTTATCTGCTACCCTGAGAACACATAAAATGGTCCTCTTATCACCTTTCCTGAGACACCAAAGGAGAGCTACATCCAAGGAAGCCCATTCCAAGAGACAAGCTCTACTCAAGCCTTCGTGTCTGCTAATGAAAGTTATGGCAACATTCTATTCACTCGTAAAGAATTGGATTGTATCCATCCAAATGATATCGAGTACATGGAGATAGTTCGACAAATGACTCTTCTCACTCATAGGGCCAAAAAGTTCTACAAGAGGAAATGAAGAAAATTTCCCAGCAATGTATCTAGTAGAAAGTTTGGTTTGGATAAAAGCAAGGTGAAATGTTATAACTATAACCAAATTGTACACTTTTCTAGAGAGTGCAAGGCACCAAGGATAAATGGTGGCCAAGCACAAACCAAATCAAACTACACTGCGGACCTGAGAAGCCTAGCCAACCAAAACAACATGCTTCTGTTCTATTGAAGAGGGGGGCTTTGACTGTAGCTTCCAGATAGAAGTGGTTTCTCCCAACCAAGCACTAATGGCTGAACGTGAAGAAGCCAAGGCATTAGAACATCTTTGTACTCCTGGATACATTACTAAAGTAAATATGTACAGGTCCTATAACTTAGAAGTGAGATCTGAACTTGAGTCCTTGAATATTTTAAAAACTGATTTCAAAAGGGCTGAAAATGATTATAAACTTAAAACATAAGATTTAGAGAAAACCATTTCAACTCTTAAGCATGCGCACACAAATTACAGAACTCAAATAAAAGATCTCATTATTAAGTTAATTGAATTGCAGGCTAAGCTTGTGATTAGGAAAGTTGAGGTAGAAAATGTGTTCTTGAAGAGGAAACCTTCAAGAACATGATATCTTCATCATGCATGCAAAGATTTTTTATCAGAAGATGCAAGGATTGGGTTCGAGTAAGATATCTCCTCCATATACATTGTTATCTGTAAGACCTCTATTGTGGAACTTGTCAAGATAAGCTGCCTTTTATAGACCCCATTCAAGAAGAAGATGAAGATGAAGAGGAGATAATGTAGGATGGATCTGAGGTGAGTGAAGATGATCATCCTAAAAAGGGTCACTATTCTCCTGAGGAGAAGAAAGAACAAAGGATAACAAAATCTGCAAGGAAGAACTTGATCAGGGTTGCCAAAAGAAAATTAAAAAAAGCCTAAGAGATCAAGACCACCTTCAACTCCAAGCACAAACAAGTATTCATCTCTGCTAGATTTGAAGTGGTGAAGACTGAATACTCAACCAAGGACTCTAGTACAAGGAGTCCTAGTTCATGTACAACTTATCCTGGTCAAGAGAGTAAGGCTGATCAAATATGCACCACTATGGCACATCCTGAACCATAAGAGTTCTAGGAGTAAGCCTCACCTTAAGAAGCCTGCTTTATCATCTTTGAAGATGAAGATGGAAGTGGAAAGTGATCAAGCTCAGCGTTCTACTCAGAAGAAGAAGACTCTCAGTAGGAATTTAACTGAATGCATCATGTGTGGTAGTACTTCTTATTTTGTTAAGGATTGCATCTACAATCCTAATAGCACTACCTACAAGACTAAGAAGAAAGCCTCTGAGAAGAAAAAGAAGAAGAAGATAACTTCGAAAGGAAAATCTCTTCCTTCTTAAAGCTCCAAAGTGAATAAGAAGATAAGTGAGAACTTACCTTTGAAAGAAAAATTCATCTCAGAAGAAAGGAATGATTCCGAAGTACTGAAGTTTGCTACAGTGGATGCAAGATCTTCCGAATGTCTAGTCTACAAAACTTCTGAAGTCACCAAAAATTGCAAAGTATTGAAGGTCAAGTCTGGTTTTTGAAAGATGGTATGGAAGATGAAGGAAGGCCATGTGATTGAATTTTTTCATCAACAACAGAAATGATCCTCAGAGTTTGCATATAGGATCTATTACTATTGCATTCTATTAAGTTCACTTTGATAAGCCCAATACCAGCAAGGCTTGGGTTTTCAAATGTAACTAACCATCTTTTTTTATACAGGAACAACTAAAGACCAAAGGAGATGTACAGATCATTGATAGTGGTTGTTCCAAGAACATGACAGGAAATTGCTCTTTGCTTTAAAATTTTGAGAAAATTGATGGAGGGCCAGTTGTTTTTGAAGGAGATTCAGGTGGTTACATCATTAGAAGGGGCAGGGTCACAAATGGTAAGCTCAACATTGATAAGGTAAACTTTGTTAACAATCTTAGGTACAATCTTTTGAGTGTATCCTACTTTTGTGATTAGAGATATAACATGTTCTTTACTGAGCATGAGTACATTGTTCTTAAGCCCAGGGTTGTTATTCCTCAAGAGCATATTCTACTCAGAGCATCAAGAAATGAAACATCTACGAGATGGATTTATCGAAAACATCCCCATCATGAGAAGTTTCATGCTTTCTATCTAAAGCCAATAGTTATGAGTCTTTCCTATAGCATAAAAGAATGTGCCATGTAAACTTGAAAAACATGAATAAACTAATTAAGAATGATTTGGCAATTAAAATGCAAAAGAAATAGTTACAAGTGATGACCATTGTGTTGCATGTCTAAAAAGAAAGCAATACAAAGTGTCTCACAAGCCAAAGAAAAGAAACTTAAACACTACCCCCCTACACTTATTAGGTATGGATATCTTTGGTCCCACCAGTGTAATGAGTCTAGGAAGGACCTCTTATTGTTTGGTGATCATAGATTATTTCATAAGATACACCTGGGTCTTCTTTCTTAGAGCTAAGGATGAGACCACTAAGATCTCGAAGAACTTTATTATGAAAATTAATATTCAATGTGATCATAAGGTTAAAATCAGAAGATGTGATCAAGGAACTGGATTCAAAAACTAAATATTGATGCATTTTGAGATGATAAAGGTATTACAAGACAATATAGTGCACTTAGTACTCCTTAGCAAAATGGTGTTACTGAGAGGAGAAACAAGACACTTATTGAAGCTGCAAGAACCATGCTATCCGAATCTAAACTGCTCATCACCTTCTGGCCAAAGGCAGTTAATATTGTTTGCTATATGCATAATAAAGTTTTATTAGTTAAGACTTATGGTAAGACTCCTTATGAGCTGTAGCACAAAAGGAGACCTTTTATTGGTTTCCTCAGATTATTTGGATGTCCTTGCACCATCTTGAATACCAAAGACTAGATAGCCGAATTTGATAAGAAATCATATGATGGACACCTTTGTTGGATACTCTTCCCAAGCTAAGGCTTATAGATTATACAATCTTAAAAATAGAGTAGTAGAGAAGTCAGCCAATATGACCTTCAATGACCACACTCCTAGTGTGAAAGGTTCTGGTTCTAATTGGTTGTTTGATCTTGATTTGGTTAACAACTGTTAAAACAAATCTTGTGAAGATGTTGTAGGATCTACAGGTAGCTTATCAACAGGAGATCAAGGTCCAAGATTTGAGCTGAGAAGACCAAGTCAGAATACTACTTCAGCTCCAGTAGTAACAAATCCTACAGTTGGAAATTATATGAGCACATTAATGACAAACTCTTCAGCTGACACATCTGATTTGCCTACAAATTCTATCACATAGGCACAAAACAAAAATAAGGAGTTTTAAATGTAGGAGGAGATGGTGGTGGTGATAGCGATTAGGGATTTCTTGATGTTGATAACCCCTCCATGGAAGACAATAACAATGATGTCACACACTCATTGGATCAAGCTTCTCTTGATAAATACACTGATGTGGTGAGTGATCCTCAATCACCAGATCTGAATTTCACCAAATTAGATCTGTCTAAGCAATGTGCTATGTTTCCCTAACTGAAAATACACAAGTCCTATCCCACTACAAACATTACTAGAGATGTTCAGAAAGGGATGAGAACCAGAGGACGAACCCATGACAAAAATATTTGTCTTCGCTATTGTTTCTTGTCTTAGATTGAGCCTAAGAAGATTGATGAGGCTTTGAAGGTTAGAAGTTGGGTTGAAGCAATGCAGGATGAGCTGCTTCAATTCAAAAGGCAAAAGTTTTGGAACATATGTGCTCTTCCTCAAAGGAAGGCCATAACAGGTACTAAGATCGGATTGACTACACAGGTGTTTTTGCTCTGGTAGCAAGAATTAAAGTTGTTAGGACATTCCTTGATTTTGTTACATCCAAGGATTTCATGTTTTGTTGAAAATGATATTCATGTTTCTTTAAATGATATGTTCTATTTTAAAGCCATTCCCATTAATGGTATTTACAAATTGGTTCATGAAAATACTTTAAATAGTTCATTGTACCAAACTAACACCAAGAAACTCAAGTTGGATTTGAGTGATACCTATCTTTGGCATTTTCGTCTTGGTCATATAAACAAGAAACGTATACAAACACTTCAAAAGAATGGTCTTTTAAAAACAAATGAATATGATTCATTTGATGTATGTGAATCTTGTTTACAAGGAAAAATGACTAAGGCACCCTTTAGTGGAACTAACGAAAGGGCAAAAGATTTATTAGGAATCATACATTCGGATGTATGTGGTCCTTTTAAGCCAATGACTAGGAATGGTGAAAGATACTTCATTACCTTTACCGACGATTATAGTCGCTATAGGTATGTGTACTTATTAAGGCACAAAGATGAAGCTTTTGAAACGTTCAAAATCTTCAAGAATGAAGTAGAAAATCAATTCAACAAGTCGATTAAAGTTCTCCGCACCGAGAGAGGAGGTGAATACCTAAGTGATGCCTTTCAAGATCATCTTAGGAGTTGTGGGATTGTCTCAGAACTCACTCCACCTGGAACACCACAACATAATGGTGTGTCTGAGAGGAGGAATCGAACCTTATTGGATATGGTCCAATCTATGATGGCTAGAAGCACATTGCCTCTATCATTTTGGGGTTTTGCTTTGCTCTCCGCAGCCCGTATTCTAAATATGGCCCCAGCCAAAAAGGTGGAAAGGACACCTTTTGAAATATGGCATGGAAGAGTTCCATCCCTATCATACTTAAGGGTCTGGGGTTGTGAGGATTATGTTAAGACTCCCACCCCAAACAAATTGGAAGTCCGATCCACCAAGTGTATCTTTGTTGGATATCCTAGAGATTCTATGGGATATTATTTCTACGATCCACTGGAACAAAAGGTGTTTGTTGCCAGAAAGGGTGAGTTCTTAGAAGCAAAGTTCCTTATGGAAGAAACTAGCAGTAGAACAGTGGACCTTAAGGAGGATCAAGAACCACAACCCGATGCACATTTTGTTGAAACTAGCACTCAACATGAGGATGTTGAGGATGATCAAGCGGTTGGTCAATACACACAAAACGTTCGTAGAAGTGGTAGAACTAGTAATCCACCTGAAAGATACGGATTTTTCATGGATGGATGCTATGTGGTAGATTCAGATGAACCAACCACATACCATAATGCAGTGTCCAATTTGGATTGTGACAAATGGCTTGAAGCCATGAACGTTGAGATGCAATCCATGTATGACAATCAAGTTTGGGAACTTGTTGTACCACCTTTTAATTCCAAGGTAGTTGGAAGTAAGTGGGTTTTCAAGAAGAAAACCGATATGCATGGAAACTTGGATACTTATAAGGCTAGACTTGTAGCAAAGGGTTTTACACAAACTCAAGGGGTTGATTATGATGAAACCTTCTCACTGTTATGATGCTAAAGTCTATAAGGATATTGTTTGCCATAGCTGCTCATTGTGATTATGAGATTTGGCAAATGGATGTCAAAACCACTTTCCTAAATGGATATCTTGAGGAAGATGTCTATATGGTTCAGCCTGAAGGTTTTGTTGATCCAAAACATCCTAATAAAGTATGCAAGTTAAAGAAGTCAATCTATGGATCGAAACAAGCATCGAGAAGTTAGAATCACCGTTTTGATGAAGAAGTAATTAAATTTGGATTCATCAAGAACGCTGATGAAGCTTGTGTATATAAGAAAGCTAGTGGGAGCATCATCACTTTCCTAGTATTGTATGTTGATGACATACTACTATTTGGAAATGACATTCCAACCTTGGAAGGTGTAAAAACCTGGCTTGGAAGTTGTTTTTCCATCAAGGATCTTGGTGAAGCTGCCTATATTCTGGGATAAAGATCTATAGGGATAGATCAAGGCGGTTGATTGGTTTTAATCAAAGTGCATACATTGATAAAATCTTGAAAAGGTTCAAGATGGAAAACTCTAAGAAAGGTACGGTACCTATTTAAAGAGGAATGATATTAAGTACAACTTAATTTCCTAGCTCAAAGTATGAGCAAGATAAAATGAAGGTAATCCCATACGTATCTGCTATTGGATCCATCATGTATGCAATGATATGCACTCGGCCGGACGTGTCATGCGCCTTAAGCATGACAAGCCGATACCAGCAAAATCCTGGAAACAGTCATTGGATGGCTGTTAAGAACATACTTAAGTACCTAAGGAGGACAAAAGATATGTTTCTAATCTATGGATCTGGTGATGAGGAACTCGTTGTAAAAGGTTACACGGATGCGAGTTTCCAAACCGATCGTGATGATTCACGGTCATAATCGGGATATATTTTCATTCTAAATGGAGGAGCAGTCTCTTGGAAGAGCTCCAAACAGGATGTGGTGGCTCTATCAACTACAGAATCAGAATACGTAACCGCCTCATTGACAGCTCAAGAAGCTGCATGGTTGAAGAAATTCATTGCCGATCTAGGGGTTGTCCCTTCCATTCAGGAACCCCTAGAGATCTTTTATGATAACAAGGGTGCGATTGCTCAAATCAAGGAACCTCGTACTCATCAAAAGACTAGGCACATTGAGTGGAGATTCAACTACATACGAGATAAGTTGAAAAGGGAAAGATATGTATTCGCAAAGTTCACACGGATCAAAACATTGCAGATCCTCTCACGATACTCCTTGAAAAGGCAAAGCATGAAGGTCATACTTGTGCCATGGGACTTCGATATTCTAGTGATTGGATTTGATCTGTAAATTTTGTATTTGGATATGTGGAACTCTTTATTATTTGAATAAAATTATTTGGTTATAATGTTCCAATTAATGTTCCAATTTAGCATGTTTAAATCCATAGGTAAATTGTTTACTCTAAATGTCTGTAGTCGTTCATACTTGTGGAACAAGTATGAGGGTAAGACTATTATGAATTAGGATTGGTGGATATTCATAAGGATGAATATAGAGCAATTGGTTGCTGCCAAAGTTCATAGATATTTGTGGGATGCAAATATTGGACTGACCTGCATCTCAAATATTACTACATGGAATCTTCCTGATTGATCATAAGTAAATTTGAGTAAAGGCGAACATCATTTGGTATCCTCTGACCTAAGATACATATTGGATCTTGATATTTACCAAATATTATACTTTGGCTTAGTTCTTCGCTGTTCTGAAGTATGGTAGTACAAAAGTCTGAGTTCAGGTATGATATAAGGTAATTGTGAGAGACGTATGTAGTCAAGATGGGATTTGTCCCTCTTATTCGTTAAGAGCAAGATGTATAAGGCCTGATAAAGTTAAATCAATGGAGAATGATCACTCTGTGTCTCTGGGATTTAACATGACATCTGTGACAAAAGGATAGATGATTGATTCACCTAAAACATTTCAAGTATGGCACTTGAAAAGGATAATGTTATTGAATGGCAATAACTCATACGTATTAAGGGTAGTAAACTGTTGTTAGGCGGTATTTACTGCTTGCATCAATCTTCTATGAATCTTGTACAAGTGGGAGATTGTAGGATCTTATATGCCCAAGACACATACAAGATTGATGTGGTTAGTACGTTATGATCCAAGTCGGGTCATACCCAATAACAAGCTTAGCAAACACAAACTTTATTTAATTGATGATATGATCATGCAACTAAATAAAGGAACACCAATTTAGAAAATAGGTTTTCTAAATAAATTGCCTATGAGGAAGAACAACTTACAAATATATTTTGTTCATAAGTATTATTTGTAATAATATTTAAGTTAGTTGAATAACATCACATAATAATAGAGTGTATCAGTTTTTAAATTAAAAGGTTAATTTAACTACTCAACTTGTAACTAGTTAAAATAAATTGGGTGATTAAAATTGGGTGGGAAACATTTTTAAAACACCCATTTCGGCCGCCCCTTTGCATAGGGGGATGGGTTTTGCTTTATAGAAAACATACAACCATAACTAGTTACACACTCAAGACAAACTCTCTCTCATACATGCAATTGAACCCAAGAAGAAAACTCTCTCTATTTTCTCTTGAAGATCTCGGCTGGCACAAGGCTAGCAGCCTAATCTTTGGTTCTTTGGTGTAAAAATCCTAGCAACACAAGTGTTTGCAAGAAGCTTGAGGGTATGGAAGCTTGAGGACGCCTTTTTCTTGGTGTTTTGGCCTTTCAAGAACAGCCCTATCTTCTTCAAATCATACGGTTTTAGCAGCCTTACAAGGATCATAAAACATCATCATCCTCTACCATTTTCGTCCCTTTTGGCAGCTTAAAGGTAGTTTATGGCAGCCTCTATATGGCTGTCCATAATGCATGTTTATGTTTTTTCATAGCTTGCTTATTCACATAAAATGATCCTTTGTAATATGGGTTTGTTTTATACATATATTTGTCACCTAAAGAACATGATTTTTCAGTTTAATAATGATGTTTCAAAACATATATCCGCTGCGTTTTTCAGAAAGTTTAAATGGTTAAACTTTGATTTTATGTTCTAACAAACCCTTCAAACCACTTAATTCGTGGAAAAACAGAACACTTCGAGAATTCACAACCCTAGCCGTCCCAGAACGTTCAAGTCGTCCCTTCCAACTTCATAGAGCGTTCCTGATCATTGCTAATCAATTCTTAACGTTTTCTAATCGTTAGTTTTGATCAGATTAACGTTCTCCCTGATTGGATCGCCAATCAAATAGGATTCCGCACTATTTGATCTGGTTTTCACCTAGTTTCGGTTAGTACCAGTTCGTATACGGTCCGAACAATACTCCCCCTAAATTGTAGATTTCTAATGATAAAAATTAAAACTTGATATTGATGTTCCTTGTTGATGCTATTTTGTTGAATAGTTGATCCATGTTGTTGTTTTTGTTATTGTTGTGGAAGCGTGTTCTTGAATCAACTATTTTGGTGAGGTTTGAGGTTTTTGTTTTCTGTTCTTGATGCATTAGGTGATGTTGTTGTTGTTGGTGAGGCAATGATCAACAGAGTGTTGTTCTTGATGCTTGAATGATGTTGAGAGTGTTCTTATTGTTGTTGTTGATCATGATCTTTATGCTTTTGATGTTGTTACTGCGTTTCATGTTGTTCTTAATGTTCTTGATGGTTCGTTGATGTTGTTTGCTGCTGTTACAACCATGCAGAAGCTACCCAAAAGATGCAGCCCACATAAGGGGCGCACCAAACCATTACAATAGGCGCATCAAGTGATGTTTTGAGCTGCACGGGCTTCTGCTTCTTTGATGATTGAATGCAGCTCTTTTCATGTTCATTTGTTGTTGTTTTGATGCTAAAACACTGCCCAAAACATACTTTTGAAACACTGATTTGCTGCTGCACATTCTGCACAAGTGCAGCCCAAAGGGGGTGTACCATGTGCTAAATCCCAGCTCATTTGTGCAGATCCAAATCGACCCCTTTTGTTGTGTTGCTGTTGCTAACATTCTGCACAAATGAAGCACTTGTAACGTCAATTTGTTGCAACATTTTGATGAGAATTTGCTGTCAAAATGCACTGATGCAACCCAAAAGGGGCGCATCAAATGCTATGGGGCGCATCAAATGCTATGGGGCGCATCAAGCTGTTTGAGGTATTCAAGTGTAGCTCGTTTGATGTTGATCTATTGGTGTTTTTGTGCTAAAACGTTGCCCAAATGAAGCTATTAGTAATGCTTATTTGCTGCTGCTATGTGGTTGAAATGCTACTGATTCACAGTATTTTCATGAGCTGCAAGGCTACTGTTATGTTGCTGTTTGATGTGCTGTGGTGCTGCTCATATGTTGCTGATTCTTGTGCTGCAGGGCTACTTATATGCTGTTGAATTTGCTGTTGAAACACAGCCTAATTTGGTGCTCTTATGCTGCTGAACCGCAGCACGTTTGTTGCCGATTTGCTGCAGAATCTGTTGCTGAAATTCCACCCATTTTGCTGCTGTTAAGCTGCTCAATTTGCTGTTAAAATGCTGCTGTTCGAGCTGTTAGAAGGCAGCCCATTTTGCTGCAGAAATGTGCTTATTTAAAGCCTAAAACACTGCTCAGACACGCCTCTTAATGTTGATGATTTGCTGCAACATAATGCTAAAAATTGTTGCTGTCCAAACCTTGTGCAGCTGTTGCCCAAGGGGCGCAACAGCCTCTAAATGGGGAGCATCAAAACAAGGTGCTGGAGCATCATAAGGGGCGCAGATAATGTTGTCGAGGAGCATGAACCTGTTTGTGGGCTGCATCATCTACAGAGTCCGATCAGATGGGCACATTAGGCTACAAGGGGGCGCACCAAAATCTCAAAGGGGGCGCACCAAAGAACCATTTTACGCAGCACCCTTTGAACCATCTAAATCGAACCAATTGTTTTGATAATCTTGTTGAAATTTTAATTTTATCCAAAACTGCTGTTAATGCTGATCTGATAGTGAAATTGGTGTTGTAACATCAAGTTGATGGATCAAAAACAATCCAAGCTCCATATCTATGATCCAGATCTGGGAATTTGATGAAATCACCAAGAACACACACTAGTGTGTGAAAAAGACGAACACAAATCAGGAAATCCTAAATCTCATGGATTTTGATCCAAACTTCGATTGTTTTGCTTCCAATTGATGATTGATCATAGATAATGATCAAACAACGTCAGTTTCAAGCTGGATCCATCAGATTCATGATGAAATCCATGGATCTAATGATGAACACTCATGAACTTGTTCTTCAAGCTATCTTCAAATCTTCCTCCATTTTAGCTTTCTCACCATGAAATGCAACCTGAATCAATACGAATCCACAACCTTGGCTCTGATACCAATTGTGGTTTTGGATTTGAATCCAAAACATGTTGAGCTCATGGATCTTAGGATTCAATTGAATAGATCTAAATTTGATGATTAAGAGAAGCTAAAATGATGATAATGATGAACAAAGAATTTCTGTTAAATATTCTTATTTATGTTTATTGAAGAAGAAAGGAATTCATGATTAATCATCATCCTTTGAAGGACTGATGATGTTATGCTCTCATCCTCACACCTCTCATGTTTTGGCGCACCTCCAAGGCACACACACTCTTGGAAGGCACACCTACAAACGATGTAAATTATTCTATTTATACTAAGATAATTACAATTGTAAACCCTAGACTAATAATGTTAACTCTTTGTTGACTTGTTGACTTCAAGCTTCAATTCTTCATCTTCTTGTTGACTTGAATGTTGACTTGAAAATCTTCAATTTATTCTTGTTGGCCCAAAACCCAACAATAATTTTTACAGGATAACAAGATTATGGCTAACAAGGGAAAGGCACCTGCGCACCCGATTGACGAGACTACTCCCGTTGGGACTCTCAGGTGGGCTAAGCCCAGTCTGAGTACGAGGCATACCTGAGAAGGTGTGGAAATCCCGCTAGGTATCCGCAACTTCTGACTGAGCCATATCCGGCTAGGAGCCGAACGCGTTCCAACTCACCACACGTCGTAGCACCTACCCACTCGCCTATCCAACCTATTGGGAATAGGGGAGCTTGCGTTATCACTCGACCTAGGAAGAGTGCTAGACCTAGATCCTCAGTCTCTTTTAGGATGCCCCCTCCTCCACCCCCTCATGTGATAGTTCCAGTACCCGCACCGCCTAGGCGCCTTCCTCACAATGAGTACTGGATGCCACCGAGGCGTAGCTTGTACGATGGACCTAGTGTGCTCGCTGGAGACCCCTACTCCCAGTCAAGCCATCAGGCTAGTGATTTCGGTCCATCAGACCCTACTTTGAGCGAGATACTAAAGACTATCCAGCGTCACGAGTTGACCCTCCAACACATCACACGAACTACACAGTGCGCTCAGTTTCAGGCAATGATGGCGTCACATGGTGTGCAACGCTTGGAGCAAGAGCAAAAGAAGAAAAGCACAGGTTGGTTTGGATGGTTGAAGAAGAAGTGGCAGAGGTAAGGTGGTGATTTTTGAATGTAGGACAGTAGGCTACGAAACTATCTGAGAAACTACTCTATCTAACTATTTTAGAAACTATTTCTATTTATAGGGGTGATGGCACCTTCCAATGCATGAAACAATATCACTTATTATTATGTATAGTTGACTCTATGTTTGATTTATCTATGAAACTATTAATTTACGATGCTAGCTTTCGCAGGATGAATTATTTTAATGTGCTAATCCTTGTGTTGGGTGATTGATAGTTTCTTATAGGTAGTTACCTACGGATACTTTGAGTGAAACGCCCATGCGTGGTTGTAGTGTATAATAGGAGTAAATATGATGCAATATAATAACTAAAACCAAATGTATGAGATACTAAACGAATTTATCTGAAATTAACTTGGCACATTCTCTTATGCCATAGAGTCAACTCATCACCATTTTCTTTGGAAAGAAAGTATGATACTTCACCCAGTGGGGAAGCATTATTCATATCAAGCTTGTACGTATCCCTTTCCTGGGAGATCTAAGAAGCACCAATTCTTGTGGATTTATCATCTTAGGTTTGAGGATAATGCACTCATATTCTATGAAAAGCATGTGGTGCTTTTGATCACAGAATTAAGAAACGCTTAATAGGTTGTGTTCAAGCTGTTTGACAAAGTTTACCTTGTTAATTTTCAACTTACCAATGGATACACTTCCCCTGCTAGAAATGTATCCTCTAGTTTCACCTCTAAACTGAACAGGTCCTCCATCATAATGTTGAAATTATTGAAGAAGAGATATGTTCCCTATCATGTGCCTTGAGCATCCACTGTCCACAATCTAGATATTTCTATTTTTGTCAAGTGTCCCAGCACATAAGGTGAAAAAGTTAGTTGATATTGGAGACCCAAGCCTTGTTGGTCTTGGTTCTTCTAATTTGGATGATGGAATTGAACCAAAATGTAGACATGTGAGTTCAATTATGTTTTTAGAAGAAGACGTTGTGACTACAACATCTTCTTTGATCTTCCATTCCATCCTTTGGCTGATCAACAAAGATGAGCTTGATGAAGCTTGAGCAGCAGAGCTTTCTTCTAAAGCTTCTTTCTTTTCGGAAGAAATTTTCAAAACCTATTCTTCCGAAGCAGTCTTTACTTCGGAAGGTTTCAAAGGAATTTTCTTGTTTTTTTGAAATTTTCTTTGTCTTTACTTCCAAAGCTATTTTTCTTTCGGAAGAATGATTTTCTTCCGAAAGTAATTTGGCTTCGAAAGTAAGTTTTCCTTTTCTCATCATTTGAACCATGTGATAAGGTCCAAATATGAAACCTTTCTTGACTTCTTATTTCTTAACATTATTTGTATAATGTGTGCTTGCATGATTGTAATAATAATCTTTAGCCATGTGGTTGTGCAGACAACACATTATGCATGCAATGTTGCTTTTCAAGGGGTGTGCACACTGTTGTTTCTTGCACTTCTCAATAGTCTTCCTTTTTAGTTTCTAATCCTTTGGTTGGACAGGAGTGCTGGTACTGCATTCCTTTCCTGGATTAGATTTCCGACCACCTGGAATCCTGGTGAGTTAAACACACCCTTTTGCTTTGGTCTATCTTCAGCTTGGATTCAGTTATATTTCTTGGTAGTTTTCCTGGCTAGCTTGGCTTTGTTTCTTTTGGATTTGGTGATCAAGGGTTGTTCATCACAGGTGAGAATCGAGTTTTCTACCTGATCCTTTCCTGTATTGGTCTCCATACTTGCATCATTCTTCCTCTCATAAGATAAGGGGTCAACAGATGGAACCTCTTGCTTTTTAGTACCCTATCTTGGTTGTCTTATAGGCTCATAAGAGTATGGTGGAGCAATTTCATTGGTTCCCAACCCTTGTTTGTTTTGATAAAATATTTTTGAGTGGGATGATGATGCAAGGATGGTTTGGAAGTTATGCTCTTTAATAGCATACTTCTTTGCTTTAGCCTCAGCTATGACTAGCTGGGCTTGAGCCTTAGTTAACTTGGAAATTAAATCTTTGATTTGAGTCTTGTAGTTGGTTTGTTTATGCCTTAAAGAGGACACAGTTCTTTCTAACTCTTCAATTTTTTTTTATAGTCAGCTTCAACCTTTTTAAAGTCAGATTTTAAAATGTTTAAGGACTCAATATCATATTTGATTTTCATGTTATAGTCCTGTTCATATACCTTGCTATCATCTGTTCCAGTAATGAGTGCTTGAGCAGGATTCACTTCTTGCACCATGAAGCTCTAGTTAACTTCTTGAGCAACAGCAATAGTTTATTGATCAGTTGATGCAGTTTTATGTGTGTTAGAATATATGGAGGCTTGAGTGGCTCTTGGGTTGCATTTTGGAGATCTGAATTCCCTGGCAAAGTGACCAAGTTGATTACAGTTGTAACACGTGGCCTTGCTTTTGTCAAACCCAAATTTACTGTTGGTTGGGTTTTGAGGGAACTGCCTTCCAGTTCTTTTAAAGAACTTCTTTACTCTATAAGTTAGCAGAGCCATTTGTTGGACTATGTCAATGAATTTAACATCATCAGGACTGAAGCATTCTAGATCTTCAAAGCAGAACTGAAAATCAATAGAATGTTCATTTCCTGAAACAAAGGCACAATTGTTTGGGAAGGGACTTGATTAAGCCTGTTGAGACTTTGGTGTTTCAGGAAAAATGATGTATGGACCAGAAGAACTTGGTTGCTGCTGAGAGTAAGTCAGATACTATTGGGACTGGGGGGTTTCTTGATCCTTTAGCAACAACTATAGCATTGCTAGTGGAAGGACCAGAAATTCTGTTCATCTGATGGCCTTTCTGAGTCTCCATCTCTACACGGTATCCATCAAGAATACCGATTAGTTTAGTCATTGTGAGAGTTTTCAAGTTCTCTGTTCTCTTGATAGAGACACAATAGAAAGTCCACTCTTGAGGAAGTGCACTCTTGAACTTCCTTGTTAGGTCTATTTTCACAAAAGAGACTCCAACTGACTGAAGTGATGAGATAAGATCCATGTACCTGAATATATTGCTGGCTAAAAGTCTTTCCAGTAATATAGGTAAAGTTTTCAACCTGCAGCTTCATGGAGTCTTTTTTGGAGTCATTAGAACTATAGTAAATTTGAGTCAAAGCATCAAAGAGTTATTTAGTTGTCTTGCAGTGCTCAAAGCATTCCATGATGGAGTTTGGTATGGTCGTAAGTAGTATAGTCATGGCTTTGCTATCGATGTCCATCTTCTTATGATCTTCATCTGAGTAATCTTCAACACCCTTTTCTATCATGGCACATTTTCCATGAGGTGATGCCACCTTTGGCTTGTAAGGACCATTAATGATAGATCTCCGCATTTGGTTGTCTTGATACTTGATAAAGCCTTCAATCCGCATCCTCTAGGATCTGAAATTTTTAAGAGTGATGATAGGAGCTTTAGTCATCTTTCCCATTTCAAATTCTGGAGATTTCTAGTTCGTGGCCATTTTGAGTGAAGTGAGTGTATGAGTGAAAAGTCAAAATGATTTGGGATAGTAAGATCTCATAATCAAGAGACTGGATGCTCTAATACCAATTGCAGGATCATTACAAGTCACTTAACACAATGGTTCTCTCTTAGACTCACTTGGTTTAACTCAAACAATGAAGCAGAATCTTCTAAGAGTTGATAGTAATATATTAAGTAAGCAAGACACAAGAGTTGATAGTAATATATTAAGTAAGCAAGACACAAGAATAAGTTTTTCAAGATATTTGTATATATTAATTCTCAACTCAAATATTACAAGACTCTTACAAGCATACTCTAATGAGCTTACAATGAGAACTATATATACTACTATGTACAGTCGGTTATACTTGGAAAACCAGCTGGAAAATACAACTAGACAATATACTATAGATGCTATAAGTATGTAAACTAAGATAAAGTATTATCCTAGTATTAGGTAGTCCTGACAAGCCCATGACTTACCTTTTGTCACCAACTAAGGTTGGTAACTATACTAATCTATGATGGATGAGCAGCGGATAAAGTAAGGTCAAACATACCCACATGGAGAAGTTCCATGCAGTCTATCAATGTAGCAGTTGACTAACATACACCTTACTTTATTCACCTTTCAAAGTTGTTGCTTCCAAAGTTAAGTAAACTTCCGAAGACAAAGTCTTCCGAATATACTTTGGCTTCAGAAGGAACAACTCCTTCAAATCAGGTGCTTCCAGTCATTGTCTTCTTTATACTTCGGAAGAGTAAACTTAGTCTTCGGAAGACTAAGTTTCTCTTCGGAAGTTCTTCTACTCTTGGCTTCGGAAGGTGGTAGACTTGTCTTCGGAAATGCAGCTTTGTCTTCGGAAGTCCTTCATATATTGTACCAAAATCAAGTTTAAGTGTTTCTTTTGGTTGCACCTACCTTACTAGACCCAACACATTCCAAAGATAGCATAAAATGCTTGAAGGAACAAATGACTTAAATTTCTAGTTCGATAAGCAAGATAAAGACTCAAGGTAATTTACCCATGTAAAACGAGAATTACCCAAAGCAGAACGTTAGTTCCCTTACCTTGATAAGCACTACACTAGAAGAAGACTATAAAGAAGAAATTATTTTTGAGAAAACAGATAAGGGGAAAAATGTCCTTGAAAAAGAAGAGAAAGAAAAGAAGAAACTGCTAGAACTAGTTGAAAGTGAAGTAAATGTCACTCATCGCCCCTCATTCCCTTCACGACTAGATGCACAAAGAGAAAAAGAGAAGATGAAGAAATCATGGAGGCATTCACGGAGGTAAATAATAGACCACCTTACTATTGCGAGATCAGTTTTAAACAAAAGTTTTGATGATGATACGACTGAAGAAATTACGGAAAATTTCAAGCTTGGGGAGGTGTTAATGGAAGTATTGATATTTATGAGTGCACAAAAGAAAACAAGGTATGAAAAACAAAAAAATAGAATTACTTTGTTACTATTGAAAAAGTTTTTCCGATTATTCCACAGGCACCAGATTGAAGGAGATGAAGCCTACGTCTAGCCAAAGACATTAAAAAAATGCGCTATACGGGAGGCAACCCGTATTTTTGTTATCTTTTTATTTTTATTTTATTTTACATCTTATTTTACATCTTATTTTACATTTTATTTTACATTAAGATAATTTTTTTTTGTTTTGCTTTGTGTCAAGCAGAAAGTTAAAACGACCGTGTTGAAAACCATTTATAAAAATGGAATAGCCGTGTCAGGAATGAAAAAAATGTAGAATTTTGAAAAGGCCACATAAGGATTGCTTTATAAGCAAGACACGGCCGCATAACGATTGCTTTATAAGTAAGACACGGCCGCGTAAGCATTCTGAGTTAAAAAATGCTTAAACCAATCTCTAACCATGATTGCTATTTGGCTTCTTTTCTTACCTCGACTTCACAACCACACCCTAACTCTGCTCCTTTCACCACCACTTGCCAACATCAACCACCACATTAGGTTTGTTCCACTCTCTTCTTCAAGACTCGAGGACGATGTTGGATTTTAAGCTTATAAAGAGGTAATTTCTAATTTATCTTTATTTTTTTTGTTTTTGTTTTTTAATTTATATTCTTAACACTTTCATTGCATTGCATTTAGTTACATTTTCATAAAAAACAAAAAAAACAAAAAAATAAAAATTAAATTTAGAAAAACAAAAAAAAATGATTTGTCTTCCTTTTTCACACATCTTTATTGTCTCAAAAGATTTGTGAGTGTAACATGAAAAATGATGTTGACTTTATTATGTTAATCATAAATTGAATGCCAAAAAGATTGATAGTAATAAAAGACATGCATATATCCTTACGTTAGTGTCCTTGTTCTTGGATTTACACAAATAAAACATTTAATATCCATGTGTATTTAATACCAATCTAATCACATAAGGAAGCTAAGACCTAGAAATAATATGCTGAGAACCGAGTTCAATTAATTCAATTAAAAAAAGAGAAAGAAAAACTAAAAAAAAGAAAAAAATGAAAAGCATTATTTGGTGAAAAATGGACGACGCCAGTGACAGGATCTCAGCCTCTCGTTTGATCAATCAGATTGGTTTGCAGCGGATTTAGCACGTTAATTAGCAATTATAGCAAGGACATAAAAGATATTGCAAGTAAAAGCACAAACATAGAGAGAGAAAAGAGTTCTGCGAAAATTAATTGTTCTATTGCTCAACACGTTTCGGCCATTAAAACAGCATGGTTCACCATCCTTTTATAGGCGGCAAAAGGATGGTGATGATGTCCTTTCTCTGACATCAACCGATTATTAAAATTACAACTGACGGAACATAAAACTACTGAAGATGTCAACAGCTGACATCTTCTTACAAAAGTGTTCCTATCTTTTACAAGTACTGACAAAAGTAAACTACTGAAATCCTACAACGACTGAAGAACAAACTCTTCAGTCTTTTATAACTACTGATACTATAACAGCTGAAGAACAAGCTCTTCAGCTGTTGTACACACTACTGAAATAAAATTACAAACTACTGAAAGGGAAAAACCATCACAACAACTGAAGAAGACTTCTTCAGCTGTTGTGACAAACTCTGAGTCTTCAACACTTGGTTCTTCAGACTTGGGTTTCAGATGATGTATCAGCTGATGACTTCAGTAGATGTCATCAGCTGTTGTCTTCAGTCTTTGTCTTCAGACTTTGTGCTTCAGTAGAAGGTCTTCAGTTCTTCAATTCTTCAGCTTTTGATTCTTCAGTACTTATCTTCAGTACTTGAAGTCTTCAGTACTTGTATGATCAGTACTTCAGACTTCAGTACTTGTCTTCAGTACTTTAGAGTCTTCAGCTGTTGTTCTTCAGTTCTTTGATCTTCATACTTTGATCTTCAGACTTTGTCAGAACAGCTGATGGGAGTCTTCAGCAGTAGTTGCAGTGGCATGTGGGACTTAGAGGTTTTCCTGATCTTGGCTCATTGGTTCTTTTGGTCCAACAATCTCCCCCTGAACCAATGCAGCCAAAACCTCTAATTATTTGTTGTCCCACTTATTATTGGCATAAAGATTGGTCTATTTCCTTCTGGATCAGATCAGAAGTTGACCCTGATAAGCACTGGCCTGGGAGAAGGTTTCTAGTATTTGTTTGGCTAAGTATGGATGGGAGCTCTGTTTTGGGGAATTGGACACAGAGCTGTTATCCCATCCATGAAACCTACCTCCCATGTACTTGCCTATAGGATTCTCTGGTGTAGGCTCGGACAAAAATCATTTGTTCTTCTTTGGTCATGTCTTCAGCCCCACCATCGAACAATCCTTCACGGCCGTACATCTCTGAGACAAATTTGACCTGTTTGCCATTCTTGAGCTCAACTGTTGTGATTTGCTTATATGCAAATTCATCTGGATGTTTGCCTTCTAGCAACAAGTTGAGCTCATCTTTGTGGAAGTTCTCAAGCTTCTTATAAACTAAGTCTTTCCTCACCATCCTATTCTCCAACATCATTTCGGGTGGTTGCTTAGATTTATAAGCCTTCTCGAACTCATCCATAATTTCCCAGGGTGTTAATACAAGAGCCACAGTTATTACTTCATCTATAATCCTCTTCATCTGGCTCTTGTACCTAACAGGAATATCTTTCTTTGTGATCCTGTGAGCCACCCTAGGATCAGGCCAAGTCCTCACTCTCTCTTTTTTATATTGGAAAGTTTGTTTGAGAGTGAAGAGTCTCAGAGCTTCCTTCTTTATGTTCATGATAGAGGTAGAGACAGCATATGCTTGGTCAATTGACTTAAGCATTTCAGCATCATGAAGATGTTGCTGCTCCTCTTCCTCTATCTTAACCCTCACAGTATCCATCTGTGAGGTGGGAGTGATGGTTTGTGATTTGGCTTTAGGTAGAGGTATAACTGCAGAAATGGGCAGACTATCCTCCTCATCCTCCTCCTCTTCTTCTTCTTGCAGCCTCAACACCCTTCTCTTCTTCTTCAAGGGTGGATCATTGGCTGCGGGTTTTGATGGTGAAGGGGTTGGTTTTGTGGTTGTGGTTTGGTGGTTGGTGTGGGAATGTTGGCAGGCACTGCTAGCAATCTAGAGATGAGATGGTTTGGTCTGTTTTGCTAGCAGTGTCCTGTTCCCAGCACCAGCTTCGGAGAGGGCCTCAGCGACCAGTCCTTTGGTGAAATCACCAGCTGAACAGATCTTGGCGGCTATAGCCAAGATTCTGTCCCTGGTCCATGCTTTGACATCAAGGACTGGCCTGCCCAGATACTTCGAAATGAATCTACTCATAGCGTCGAGTCTCTTTTTGTCCTCTTGGCTATAAGTAGACCATCGGTGTTCGATCTCCCTAGTCTCCATCTTCCTAAGCTCCTGATCTAGCAATGCTGTGTCCTTGTCAAAGCGTTGCCTGAACAGCTGATCAATGGCAGAGTCCATTGATCTGCTTTGTTCAGCATCAGCCTCCTTGACAAGGGCTGCTAGATCGGAGTCAGCCACCTTCTTTCCATCCTCTCCCTTTTTCTTATAAGTGACACTAAATCCTTTTGGATTCCAGCCACTTCTATATGCTCAACCTCCCTCTCTTTCCTCTTCCCTTTCTCCCTCACCCTACTACTCTCCTCAGCCCTCTCCCTCTCAACCACCACCTCTTTCTCTGCCTCTAACTCCTCCTCTCCCCTCTTCCTCTTGGCTTGCACTGATGTCTCCCCCTTTTTGGGTGCATTGGTTGGGGTTTGACTATCAGCAAGCGCCTTAGTAATGGCAACCTCCACCATGGGTTGGATATAAGTGGGAAGCCTCTCATCAATGGTTTGAATGACTATATCTTTTAGTATGGGTGTGATGAGAGGCAGGGATTTCTGGAGGATAGCATCCAGCTGCTCATGGGGTTCTGACCCTGAGAGCTAGTGCCAGAAGCAGGGGCTGGTGGCCGAGTTTGTGGGAGTGGCTCAGTGTTTGTGAGACCTTCAGGTGAAGGTGCCATCTGTGGGGTTGTGGTGGCAGATGGACTTCTATCTTGAGTCATCTGAGCAAGCAGCTCTTTGAGTCTGCTTATCTCATCCTCTAAGATAGTGTTTGTGAGCTACAACGTCGAAGAAGAAGCTCAGGTCATCATCAGTATGAACTGAATCACCTGACCTCCTGACAATGTCAGGATGTACATGCTCTGAGTGTGGCTCAGTAATAGCATGTGCCCCTTGTTCATGGTACTGGGGACTTCCAGCCTCCGGATTGGATCCATCATCGGCAGTTGCCTCTGGTGAGGTCTTATTGATGTTACCAGCTTCACCCTGCTCAGATGTTGATGCAGAGGAAGTGGCAGCCTCACCAGATTGACCTATCTCCCTAGCCACACTGGGAGATTGGACTTGTGATTCTCTGTGCTGTGGGCTCCCACCGGCACTTGTATCCACCCCCTCTTCGGTTGGAGTCTCCCCAGTTGTGATGGGTTTCTCGGGAGAGGGTGGAGTGCTCAGATGGGTCAGCACTTTGGCTATCGCCAATGTACGGCTTTGTGGGGCGGTCTCAGTGGTTGAGGGGCTTGAAGCAGTGTGCACAGGGGGAGGACTGTGCTTTTCAATGGCGGTCTTCTCAAGTGAGATAGACCCCAGAAGTGTGGCTGCCCCAGAAGTGGTTGCATCAGGCTCCTGTTGAGAGGAAGCCTGTGCGGTTGTGGTGGATGGAGTCGTGGTAGCTGCTGGGAGAATCGAACCAGCAGCCACATCCTGCCTTTGTGTTGCAGGGGCATCCTCAGGGGACTCATTTCCCTGAGTAGCCTTTTTGGGCTTCTTTTTGGCTTTTGGCTTGGTGGGGACTTTGGATTTGGAGGTGGAGGCTGTGGGTTCCTGCTGCGTGGGTTTTCACAGCCGGCCAGCCTATTTTAGGGATTGGTCGTGTTGTGCCTGAGTATACCTCGGCTAGAACAGCCATGGTAGGGATCCCAGTGCAAACAAGTCCCTCAGCCTGAAGCTGGTCTATTATCATGGCCATAATGAACCTAGGATATAAATCCATCGGTTTAAAATAGGTTTAGCAGCCATATCTTTGAGTTCCAAAAATATAATTTCAGTTAAATTTAGTGGTTGTTTCTCAAAGACAGAATATATACCTGTTGCCACCTTGTTGACATCTGGTCCCATGAAGAGGTTTTGGGAGCCAGACACACGTTCACCATATGAAAAATGAGGCGTTGGGGATCAGGGAAGTGTTTCTTCAACAAGGTTGCGGCGGAGAGGTCACCTGGTAGTCGTTGGATGTGAAGGATAGATCCAGGGCGCCTTTGGGGTAGGAGGTTGGGTAGGTGGCATCCTCCAGCTTTAGGGTTTGGCAAATAGTGGCTGGAGTGATAACCACTGGGTGGTTGTTGACGGAGGACCGGAGAGAGACCTCGCCATCGTGCTCTCCGGTTTGGACGGTGATGTTCGTCCAAAACTCCGTCAGGGAGTCGGTGTAAATGGTAGGGTTCAAAAGGAATGCCGTTTGGTAAGGTGAGTCGTGCATCAGATCGACGGCATGGTGAAATTTTGGCCATAATGGCGATTTGGTGAGATGAGCGACACAGTTGTGTCGAGGTTTCAGTTGCATGGTCGCCATTAATGGTGTATAGGAAGTTCAGAGGTTTTGAAAGGTTAGGTCAAGTGAGGAGTAAATGCTCTGAACGTTGGGTATTTATAGGGTAGGGCAAAGGCTGAAAGAAAACTACTGAAGGTTTTGGTGTTAGTTATCAGTTGTTGTAACGCTGATGACGTGGTCTTAACCTTCAGTGGTTGTAACATCTGAGGACTTGGTGTTAGTCTTCAGTAGTTAAAACTACTGAAACCTTGGTTTTGTCTTCAGATGTTGTAAACGGCTGAAGAGTTATTGTCAGTCTTCAGTAGTTATGAACTACTGAAGACCTAATATTCTTCTTCAGACATTGTAACAACTGAAGACTTGGTGTTAGCCTTCATAGTTGTGAACTACTGATATCAGTAGTTATGAACTACTGAAGACATGGTATTGCTTCAGTTGTTGTAAACAACTGAGGACTTGGTGTTAGCCATCAGTAGTTGTGAAACTACTGAAGACATGGTTTTGTCCTTCAGTTGTTTGGGTATGAAACAGCAGCTGTTGGCATCAGCTGATGAGAAATTACTCATCAGTTGTTTCCGTCAAATCATTGTTTCATGCTAGCCTCTACACTTACTCATCAGCTCTTTGGCTGACTTTCAGATGTTTCATTGACCCTTCAGCTCTTGTGAATATTTATGCCTTCAGCTCTTGTGATCAGATGTTCACAAGTGCTGATGAAATACTCTTCAGAGCTGGTGAACAATTTTGTCTTCAGTACTTGTGTAAGATTACACATCAGTACTTGTGAGCAAAATTTGTTCTTCGGTACTTATTTATTTGAAAATCAACATCAGTAGTTGTAATCCACCTCACTACATCAGTTGTTTTCAATAAATAATGTATATCAGTACTTTGAGTCATTTTAGTCTTCAGTAGTTGTGAAAGAGCTGAAGACTAAATTACTCATCAGTACTTATATTTGACCTTTGCTCATCAGTAGTTGTGAAGTAAGAGCATCAGCATTGGTCAAATTACTCTAGCTGCAGCATACCAAGCCTTAGTACCAAATTTTGGAATGTAGCACTATCTAAGGGCTTAGTAAAATGTCTGCAAGCTCATCAGCACTAGGCACAAACTTAGGATCAATCAGACCTTTTTCATAGCAATCCCTGATAAAATGATGTTTGATCTCTATATGTTTGGTCCTAGAGTGCTGGACTGGATTTTTAACAATACAAAGAGCTGAAGCACTATCCATTAGTAATGGAGTCTTAGTCTCAGTAATGCCATAATCCAGAAGTTGATTCTGAAGCCAGAGTATCTGAGAGGTACAACTTGCAGCAGCAATGTACTCAGCTTCAGCAGTGGATGTAGCAATTGATGTTTGTTTCTTACTCTGCCAAGAAACTAAACAATTGCCTAGGAATTGGCAACCACCAGAAGTGGATTTTCTGGTGACTTTGCATCCTGCATAGTCATTATCAGAGAAAGCAACTAATTTGCAAGAATGCCCAGCTGAATACCAAAGACCTAGTGATTGGGTACCTTGCAGATATCTAAAGATCCTTTTGGCTGCAATCAAATGGGATTCTTTAGGTACAGCCTGAAATCTAGCACAAGCACATGTTGAAAACATGATGTCTGGTCTAGAAGCTGTAAGGTACATCAAGGACCCGATCATACATCTGTAAAGGGTTTCATCAACCGCTTTACCTTTCTGATCTACAGTTAGTTGTGTGATGCTGCTCATGGGAGTAGAACAGGGCTTACAGGTTTGTAAATCAAACTTATTCAACAACTCTTTTGAATATTTGGACTGATGGATGAAGATTCCATCATCCTGTTGTTTGATTTGCAAACCTAGAAAGAACTGTAATTCTCCCATAGCACTCATTTCAAACCTTAGCTTCATTAGCTTTGTAAATTCATCACACAACTTTGGATTAGAGGATGCAAAGATGATGTCATCTACATAAATTTGAACAAGAGCTTATGTTCTCCCACAGTCTTGATGAATAAGGTTTTATCAATGGTGCCTCTAGTGAACTTATTCTCTAGAAGAAAGGTTGAGAGTGTCTCATACCAGGCTCTAGGTGCTTGCTTCAGCCCATAAAGAGCCTTATCAAGCTTGTACACCCAATCAGGATGTTTATTGTCCTCAAAGCCTGGTGGTTGACACACATAAACCTCTTCTTTTATTTTTCCATATAGGAAGGCACTTTTGACATCCATTTGATAAACCTTAAGACTGTGAAAGGCAGCATAAGCTAAGAACAGTCTGATTGCTTTCAGTCTGGCCACAGGTGCAAAGGTCTCATCATAATCGATGCCTTCCTCCTGTGCAAACCCTTGAACACCAGTCTAGCCTTGTTCTTGACAATTTGGCCCTTCTCATCTGTTTTGTTCCTAAATACCCACTTGGTGCCTATAGCACACTTACCTTTGGGTAATGGAACAAGCTCCCACACTTGCTGTTTTTTAAACTGAAGAAGCTCAAGCTGCATAGCTTCCACCCATCCATTGTCTCTTAAAGCAATATGATAGTTCTTTGGCTCTTGCTGACTGATGAAGAGAGCATAGAAGCAGAAGTTGGACAATTGATTCCTGGTTGAAACTCCAGCATGAATATCACCAATGATTTAAGATGTGGGGTGATTCTTGAGCTCTTGATAGACTATGATATCTGTGCAAGTGTTTGTAGACCCATCAGCAGCAACAGATAATGATGGAGATTCCTGAAACCATGTAGAGGATAGCAGCTCAAACGAAGTAGAGCAAGCAGAAATCTCATCAGCATTTGTAGTGGATGGAGCTGCTGAGGCTACAGGAGCATCAGGTTCAGTGGACTCAGGCAGGTTGTCACTAAACCTGAAGAGGTGAGTACTGACTACATCATCATCAGTACCACCAGGTGGAGATCTGTTGACAGGCTCAACAGCTGGAGGTTGATAAGGAACATATTGTAGTATGTCCAGATCAAACAACTCCACAGGGTTTTGTGGAATCTTGTCCTTTGGAGATTCATTGAACTTCACATGCAGAGTTTCTTCAACCCCCCTTTGTTCTACAGTTGAAGACTCTGTATGCCTTGCAAGTTGATGAATAACCAACAAAATACCCTGCATCCACCTTACTAGCAAACTTCTGGAGTGGGTTGCTAGTGTTGAGAATGAAACATGGACACCCAAAGGCTCTAAAGAATGAAATCAGAGGAGCCAAATGATGAAGAACTTCATAAGGAGTCTTCATCAACCTCTTATTCACTAAAGCTCTATTCTGTACATAGCAAGTGTGTTGACAGCTTCAGCCCAAAAGGTCAGTGGCAACCCTGAGTCAGCCAACATGGACCTTGCTGCTTCAATGAGAGTCCTGTTCTTTCTCTCCACCACTCCATTCTGCTCAGGAGTTCTAGGAATAGTAAACTGCCTTCGACTTCCCTTGGACAGGTAGAAGTCATCAAGTGTGTGGTTTCTAAACTCTATTCCATTGTCACTCCTCACACACTTGACCTGTAGGGAATACTGCTTTTCTATAAGTAACACAAAGTTCATTATAGTCTTGGCTGCTTCATCCTTGGAGTGCAAGAAGAAAGTCCATACAAACCTGGAATAATCATCCATAATTACCAGGCAGTATTTCTCCTTTGCCATGCTCATCACTCTGACAGAACCAAAGAGATCCATGTGCAGGAGCTGCAAGCAGGCAGTGGACTTTGGTTCTTCTATTGAAGGGAATGAAACTTTGTGTTGTTTTCCTTTCAAGCAAGCAGTGCAGTCATCTTCACACTTGAACTCCTTCAGAGGCAATCCTCTAACTAAACCATGGCTTATTAGCTGATTCATGTTCTTGAAATTAACATGACCCAGCCTTCTATGCCATAGTGTAGACTCTTGAGGAGAGGCCTTGGAGAATAGGCAAGGATGGCCTTTTAGATCTATCTTTTTGGAAAGATCTAAGGCATACACTCTTCCTGTCATGTTGGCCTTCAGGAGAGTGTGTTCATCCAATGCCTTGTCAATCAAACTCAAACTTTGGATGACAGAATCCGACAGTTCTGGCTTGTGAAAAGGGCAACATGGCCTTTGTCACACATTTGACTGACACTCAAGAGGTTGTACTTGAGATTCTCCACATGGTTCACATCATCAAACCTTATTTCCCCATTGGAAACAAAGCCTTTTCCGATGATGTAACCCTTTGCATCATTGCCAAAGGAAACAAATCCCTTCTTTCCTTGAAGTAGTCATTAAGAAGGGAGCTGCTTCCTGTCATGTGCATGGATCCTCCACTGTCTACATACCAGATGCTTCTATGGCATGTTGAAGAACCCTGCAAACACAACCATGTGTTAGTTGGTCTTGGAGACCCAAACCTGCTTGGTTTTGGGTCTGTTCTCAGTTACAGGTGCAGCTCTAACAGTTGTGTTAAGTGTGACAGCCTGAGGTGAAGAAGATGGTGCATAAGAGGAACCCTTTGGCTTGGACTTCCTTTTCTGTGGTTTCAACACAGGAGCATCTAAGTGGTTGACTATTCCCACTAGTTGCTGAACCATCATCACCAGCTGTGTCTGATTCTGTGATAAAGCTTTAAGTTCTTCAGACACATTGGAGTTTGCTGATGATGGATCCCTATGTTGTACCATCTTTTTCTGAGCAACCTCAGCTGTTGCCTGAGTAACCCCTACCTTCTTTTTAGATTTAGCTTTGGGCTTAGGGATTTCAGGCTTGGATGTTGCTAGTACAAACTTGGTTTCAAACTCATTCTTCATTTTATTGATGTCCTCATTGATTTTCTCCATCGTTTGAGTTTGGAACCCCTTTTGTACCAGCAATCATCAGTAAGATGATTGAACAAGCCACATATCTCACATGGCTTCTTCTTCATCTTATGCTGATCATCAGCTGAAGAGGATGAAACTGCTGAAGACTTGTTCTTCAGCTGTTTGCCATCAGTACTAGCAGTTTTCTTCCTAGTGCCTGCTTTTCTGGTATCCTCTTTAGCTGTCTTCAAACCTTTCCTACTGTTAGTTTTCTTCTCTTTAGTGCTAACAGTATTTGAGGTTTGAACTTCAGATGTTGTCACTTGCTCTCCAGTACCTTCAGTACTTCTAGTGACAACACCTGAGTTGATCAGCCTTTTGGTCATATGACAGTCAGCATTTGAACCATCAGCTGTTGTAGCATCAGCTGATTGGTTTTGGCAGGAGTTAATGCTGACTTCTATCTCTGATGATGCTGATTCAGAAGATAGTAGGTCACATGATGAGAAGGATTGGTTATTGCTCTCCCCATCAGATTCAACTTCTGCTCTTGAAGTGAAATCTGTAGGAGGAGCAGTGTGATTATAACCAATGCCAAACTTCACATTGGAAGCCGATTGCTTGCTAAGAAGCATTTCAAAACCCTTGCATGATTGCACCCATCGATCACACTCAACTTGGGTGGTTGCAAGAGTTTCCTTGAGGTCTCTGTACTTCTCTAGAAGTACATCTTCCCTAGCTTTATCATCTTTGATTTGGCATTTAAGCTTGTAAATCTCATCATTTTTATCTTTGAGTACAGCCTCAAAATCAGCTTTTCTTTTGGAAATAGTGTGCTCAAGCTCAAGATTTTTATCTATTAAAGCTACATTTGCTTCTCTAATAGAAGCAAATGCTGCTATGCATGATTCTGAACAAAGCTTGGCTTTTGCCTCAGTGGATACCTGAGATGAGGCATTCGATGATGACCCCTCAGCAGAATCAAGGGCCATCAGAGCAAGATTTCCAAAAGGTTCGTCACCACCATGTTGACCAGCACCTTGGAGTAGTTGCTCCTGACCAGATAGCTCTTCTGGTAGACTACTCCAGTTAACAACACTTGGGGTGAAAAAGCTATGTTGTTGAGGTTGTGTGTGATGATGAGATTGGGAAGATTGAGGCTCAGGAAGAGCATGAGGTGGTTGAGCCGAGGGTGCTTGAGCTTGACTAGGCTGAGGCATGTAGTAACAGGGTAAGGATATGGCATATGACCCTGTGGCACAAAATAAGCAGGTGGTGCCTGTGCTTGTGATGGATGGCCAGAACTGGAGGAAGGTTGCCCTCTGTGCTGTGAGCTATTGCTGGGAAAAGTCACAAAGGGTGCAGAGGAGTTAGATCCAGACGATCTACACTCTCTTGCAAAGTGTCCAAGCCTTTGGCACTTGTGACACCTCAACTTGCTCTTGTCAAAACCAACTTTGGTTTTGCCAGAGAGTCCAGGGAATTTCCTACCAGTTCTCTTGTAGAACTTTTGAGAGAGGATATTTATCATTGCCATTTGGTTTAAAATATCCATCTCTTCCAGATCATCATCTGGAATGCCCTTCAAGTCCTCCATCAGAAAACACAAGTTGTCACCACCACCTCCTGAACTACTAACACCAACAAAAGCTTGTTCTGAGTTGGTAGAGAAATCAATATGCTCATCATAAGAACTTTCTGATGAAGCATATTCTGACTCATGACTTATCAAGGCAGCATTACCTTGGACAAAGTCATCAGCGAGCTTGCCAGAAGAGGACAACTTCCTCTTTTGCTCTATCTCTCTCTCAAAAGTGAGCAGTTTCCCATGAAGTTGGGTGAGAGATAGAGTTTCCAGATCAGCACTGGAGCGTAGGACAGTGGTATATGTGTCCCATCTCTCAGGCAGTGACCTGAGGAATCTGTTGTTCATCTGGCTGTTGGAGTACTCTTGTTTGACCATCTTCAGCTCAGAGATCAAACAAGAGAACCGCTCAAACTGCTGGGTCAGAGTCTCACCCTTTCTATATGAGAATGTCTCATATTGTTGGGCGAGGATTTCCCTATTGTTTGCTAAGACCGAATCAGTTCCTCCAAATTGTTCCTTTAGAGCAACCCATAGGTCATGAGCAGACTCATGATGCAAGAGCCCTGAATAAATCTCATTAGGAATAGCCATGGCTAAAATTCCATGGGCTCTAGCATCAATTTCGAACAGCTTTAGATCTTCGTCCGAATATTGTTCAGGTTTCTTAGCAACCTGTTCATTAGATTTAGGGACGCTCACCATAGGCTTGTATGGTCCATGCACCACTGACTTCCAACAACCAGCACTGTTGACAGCCAAGTGGTGAATCATACGTCTTTGCCATATGTTATACTCGTTCCTAACAAGCACCGGAGGCTTGGTTGAGGAACCAGTATTGTGAGGATCATTAGTTGGTGTCGTCATCTCAGGTTTTAGTCAAAAACAAGTTTAAACAAGACAAACGTAACTCAAAACCACCAGAGGACCTCAAGATTTTGGCCAGAAACAGCAGAAACTCACTCTCTGTGGCTAATTCTTGCAAATTGCTAATTCGATCAAACAGAGAGATCAAAAGAGCAGTTTCAAATGATCAATAGTGAAATCGATCAATGATTAACCAGCTCTGATACCATTTGACAGGATCTCAGCCTCTCGTTTGATCAATCAGATTGGTTTGCAGCGGATTTAGCACGTTAATTAGCAATTATAGCAAGAACATAAAAGATATTGCAAGTAAAAGCACAAACATAGAGAGAGAAAAGAGTTCTGCGAAAAATTAATTGTTCTATTGCTCAACACGTTTCGGCCATTAAAACAGCATGGTTCACCATCCTTTTATAGGCGGCAAAAGGATGGTGATGATGTCCTTTCTCAGACATCAACCGATTATTAAAATTACAACTGACGGAACATAAAACTACTGAAGATGTCAACAGCTGACATCTTCTTACAAAAGTGTTCCTATCTTTTACAAGTACTGACAAAAGTAAACTACTGAAATCCTACAACGACTGAAGAACAAATTCTTCAGTCATTTATAACTACTGATACTATAACAGCTGAAGAACAAGCTTTTCAGCTGTTGTACACACTACTGAAATAAAATTACAAAACTACTGAAAGGGAAAAACCATCACAATAACTGAAGAAGACTTCTTCAGCTGTTGTGACAAACTCTGAGTGTTCAACACTTGGTTCTTCAGACTTGGGCTTCAGATGATGTATCAGCTGATGACTTCAGTAGATGTCATCAGCTGTTGTCTTCAGTCTTTGCCTTCAGACTTTGTGCTTCAGTAGAAGGTCTTCAGTTCTTCAGTTCTTCAGCTTTTGATTCTTCAGTACTTATCTTCAGTACTTGAAGTCTTCAGTACTTGTATGATCAGTACTTCAGACTTCAGTACTTGTCTTCAGTACTTTAGAGTCTTCAGCTGTTGTTCTTCAGTTCTTTGATCTTCATACTTTGATCTTCAGACTTTGTCAGAACAGCTGATGGGAGTCTTCAGCAGTTGTTGCAGTGGCATGTGGGACTTAGAGGTTTTCCTGATCTTGGCTCATTGGTTCTTTTGGTCCAACAGCCAGTACCAAATCATATGTGATCTCGCATGGTGAAAAATTGCCCACTTGTTCTCTATAATCCTTGAGGTTAGGAAGGTTTTCACCGTGTGAAAAAAAGTGTTGGCACAGTTAAACAATAAATATAACATGGATTAATTTATATAAAACGATAAGTCTGGAACTAAAGGGTTTGACGATCATAACTAGTAAATTGAGTATGTGGTGTTAATAAAATATTGGAAGCCTTATTTATGCATGTCAATTGAAAAAAGATAATAATATGATTTCATGCTCATAATTTTTATACGGGACGAAAAAAGGTGTAGTTGTTATGAGTTATGTTCTTATTTATTTTCACATCCATGTTTATACTTGTTACTTGTTCTTGACTTCATGGAGGACAATGAAGAGTTTAAGCTTCGGGAGATTTGTTAATAGTATTTTTAAGCATTATTTATCATTGTTTTAGCATACTTTGTTATTTCATATCATGCATTTATTAGACGTGTTTTCGTTTATTTTTATTTATAAAGGATTTATTTGTGAACACATGAAAGAATGAATATAATTTTTAATTTAAGGATTTATCTCTTAAATATTTAGTTTAATTCAAATTTTGAAAAGTAAATCTTGATAAAAGAATAAGTTGGAGATAAAAAGACGATATATATGATCTTGAGAATAAAGAATGTATCTTGAAAAAAACCCACCCAGGGAGCTTGGCATTGCAGGATCAAGAAGAAATGTTAAAAGCTTTTGTGGGTTGTGGAATTCAAGTTATCTTAAAAGTTTAATTAATTGGTTCGTAAGTTTTTGTTTACTTTTGTTTTAGTTGTTTAGCTGACATGTTCAGCTAGAACAATTTTAGGTTTTGACACTTGGGTTTGTTTCTTTGATTTTGATTCGTATCTTATGTGAAACGTTTATGTGATTGTTTATTTGAATGATTTGTTTGCATGATTCTTGATCTTAAACACGGATGTACTCCGGTATAAAAGAGATTGTTAATTAACTTGATCAATTTAATAATGTTTCTAATAAAGTTCTTCAATTTTAAAACCCGTAATTTTTTATACAAAGTACAAATAATGTTTTGTGTTTGTCTATGAGCCTAAATTCATTATAGAGTTATTAATCTAGTTAACCATTCCGAGAGGCGTGAGTGTTTAACTATAATCGATATTTCTATCACTGCAACCCGCACACTAATATCCGAACAACGTGAGCTTAAAGTAGCGAGTTGGCTCTAATCAACGAACTGCGTTTGGTTAGACATTAGATGGAGGGTATGTCCGAAAGGCGCGATATCTAGTGTCGATACAAATTGTTTACATAAATGATCATTGCACCATAATCGTTAATGGTCGTAAGTCGGATCAAGTCAAGAAAACCCTTTTGTTAAAACTGTATTATAAAATTTGATTTTTCTTTACATTTTATTAGTTTTAATAAATATTCATCATAAATAACAACTTTATTTTTTTGACAGAACTTTAACACGGCCGCACAAGAATTTCTTTGTATTTTTTACACGACCGTGTTAGCGTGCTGTAATTTTTTACTTTTATATTTTTTTTACTTTTTTTTTTTAAAATCCCCCATTTTATTTTGTTTTCATAATAAGTGTACTTGAACTTGAATAGTTTTGGTATAAACTCGATTAACACGCATCTCTGAGGACACGAATCCTATTTTCGCTCATACTATTCTTACTATGTGTGATGGTAGGTTCACATTATAATATTTTATTTGCTAGATTCGACACCCAGGATCAACCCCAAGATGTCAAATCTGGTTGTTGTCAAGAGATATCTTAGATATCTCAAAGGTGCTCCCAAACTGGGCATTTGGTATCAAAAGAATTATGACTTCAACCTTTATGCTTATACAGATAGTTTACTATGGTGGCTGGAACATGACTGTAAGGCCACATTTGGGCATGTCAATTCTTTGGTGGATGGATAGTCTCATGGCAATGCAAGAAACAATCATGTGCGTCTGCATCAACTGCTGAAACTAAATACATTACTACTGCAAGCTATTGTGCTCAAGTGCTTTAGATTCAGAATCAGATGTTAGACTATGGATTCAACTTCAAAGAGACTACCATCCATATAGACAACAACAATGCTATCTCTATTACAGAGAATCATGTGTAGCACTCAAAGACAAAACATATTAACATCAGATATTATTTGATTAGAGATAATTTTGAAAAAAGATTGATAAAACTGGTAAAAATTCAAACAAATGAACAATATGCTGATCTGTTCACAAAAGCTTTTGATGAGCAACGGTTTAAGTATCTTGTATCAGTTATTAAGATGATTAACTTTGAGTAGATTTTCTTAAACTAAACTCAAGATTATTTTTTAATATGTGTGTCTTAAATTGTCTATATCATCACGTATATAAGCCCAGTTTACTTTGAAAGAAATTTTTCAAAATGATATTCCTTGGAATTCTAAAAATATAGATATTCCTTATAATTCTGAAATTTAAGATATATTTTCTCTTAGAATATATTAAGTTGTTTTCAAAAGAACATTATGTCATCAAATCTAATAACTACTCTAAGACATTTACCTTTGGAAGAATTTTGATATATCTTACGAATCTTAAATATGCTTCTAAGTACTTTTATGTTTTGAAAGACAATTATCTTCCGAAAGCAATTAAGCCTCGAAGCTTTGTTCACTCTTGAATAAAACTTCTGAGATTTAATATCTTCCGAAACCAAATATATACTCTATTCTCCGAAGCAAATTTTCATCAAGCTAAGGAATATCTTCCGAAGCCCAAATTGGCTTTGGAAGTTTTCTCAAAACTTCCGAAAACAAATTATATTCGGAAGATTTTAGACTTCCAAGAAAACTACCTTTTTTGGCACTTTTTCAGAGGTGGGACCGACATCTGGATTTCAAATTTTATCCTTTTGCATTAACTTTGCCTCACATCTAGTTCATATAAATATACCTTTAATGGTCCCCCCTTTTTCACTTTCTTCTTCATCTGCAAAAGGTCATAACCTAAATTTACCCACAAATCGCCTTTGTTCTTACCTTTCTTCACTTTGAAGCTACTCTAAAATGACCAACCCTGATCCCTAAAACCAACCTGATTTTTCCATGTTGTTACACAAGCAACATAGCCAAGTTGTTCTGTTAACATCTAAGAAAGATCCAGATTTCTAATATGTCTGCTGTTTCTTTGCTCTCTCAAACTACTGCACTGCCCTCTCTATAGACCCTCCACATTATGAAGATCAACTCCTGGAGTTCTGGATGACCTGCCAAGAGGTCATCTTGGATGATGAGAAGGCACTATCTGCCACACTGTATGGGAAGATAATTATCATCACTCCAGCCACCATCAACTCTCATCTATGGCAGGATGATGAAGAAGGAGAATTGTCCTTTCTCAAATCTATTGTAAACAACTTACTCAGTAAGAACCTTCAAAAAGGGAAACGTTTTCTCACAATAGAAGTAACTCCTTAATATGGTCATCCATTTTCTGTCCAACAAGCATGGAGGTTGGGATCAAATTCCTGTGAACCTTTCCTACATAGTCCATAGGATGATTCAAGGGTTCAAGTTCAGGTACTCCTAATTTGTTTATATAATTTGCTTGCAAACTTTGTAACATCTCGTATTTTCGTTAAATAAAAGTTAACCTTGTTAAATACTTATAAGGTCTATTCACGGCTTTTATGAAAGTTAATAAACAATTAAGTTTAATACGTTGATATTAATTCCAATAATTACAATAATCATAATCATAATAATAATAATAATAATAATATAATAATAACATCATAATAATAATAATATTGCTATTAATAATTGTAAGAATTATTAAGAAAATAAACAATTATAAAAAAATTGGATTTAAAAGTCTAGGGGTATTTATGTAATTTCAGAAACATTAAAAGAAAGTTGCAAGCATAAAAACAACACTTTAAACCACAGGGACCAAATGTGTAGTTTTCTTTTAAAATACCCATCCCCCCACCCGTCACCCCTCTCCCCTCCGGCCACCGTCTCCGCCACCTCCGACGAGCCACAAACACCTCAGTTAACTCGATTTCAACCAAATTAAACACTACCGACAGCCTTGCATGGAAGATTCGAACACATGCACCAATTCAATTTAAAAATTATAGTGCGATTGACAACCAAATAATTCCGCACTCACAAATGTTTAATCGATTATAATCTTCCACCGAATTCAATTTGGTATAAAACACGCACAAACACCACATTCGATCACCACCACCACCGCGACCTGCAACATAGTCGATACCCACCTTATGAGCTTTATTTCACGAAATTAACATAGGGCTTTTCATCTTTAGAGCCATTAGAAACTGCCTGTGGAAGGAATTCGATTATCATCAATGTTTGACACTTGAACTGGTTCTTGCAAAGCCGCGACCTAACTCGAACTCAAACCCAACGATTACATCATTTCACCAGGTAATAAAGGCCTCTATAAACTCGTTTTTTACTTGGAGATTAAAAGCCTCAAGATCAATTTCATTAACAGTGTCGAATTGGTGTCCAATTTGGTACTAATCGAAACTAGGGTTCTTAGGATTGGGGAAATTCGTTGAATTGGGTTTTAAAAACAATGGGAACCGGCTTATACCGCGGCTGTAAGCCTTGGTTCACCGGTTCCATGTCCACTTGCATACTTTGAGGTCCCGGGTTCGACCCCGGGCACCCCCAACGTTTTTTTTTAGGCTTTTCAACCTTTTTAAAATATATAAAAATTCCTAAAAATTATAAATAACTTTTATAAACTTCCTTTATTTTAGAAGTTATCAAATGAATTCTGGAAATTTATTTAATAAAACGTCTTAACATTTTTGTGTAAAACATTATTCTCCCAACTATTTAGGTTATTTCTTATAAAATGTACTTTAAATAAAAATTAGCAAATATTATTGGTCAATACGTTATTTTGATTAATGTCAAAACATGTTCATTGCAAATAATTACAAAAACTTATTTACACCTTATGTTTAAACTTTATTACAAGTGATTTAGATTCGTATCATTTCTTTATATTAAATTGCATAAATAGTATAACCCTTTTCCATTGAAGTAAAATATACGTGGTTTCATTATTTAATTTTACTTATCTATCAAAGCCTAAATTCCACTTGAAACCCTAATCCTCGTCAATTCGTTAAACTTAATATTAAACTTAAACCTTGTAAACTTAAATATATATATATATATATATATATATATATCTTAGGTACCTTGTGAGGGATTGCGTTGGAACGTTTATAATCATCATCCTTATACATATTTGCCAAGGGAGTTTTACAGCCCCACTTTTACTTTATACTATTTTTGGGGGAGAGAAAAATGCTGCTTTCATAAACGTTACATTACTTGGGTATTTGTGATACTGCATATACATGATACTATGGTGTTATACTTTGCCCTTCGGACCGTTAATATGCAAATAGCGATGTGATTGTTAGTAGATCTACTGGGATTGACATACCCTGCCCGGGCTAGTCGCGCTAGCTTGACTGGAGGTCAAACGTTGAACAATTAGCCTGTTTTTCAGTGTTGTGGTGGGGAATCCACAGCCGGGCCTACATTATTACTATTGATTACATGTCAGCTCGGTCGTGACTTCATACACATAGTGATTGCTATGGGCTAGCTACCCATTATATGCTTTGATTACTAAATCCGAAAATTTCATTACTGATACTTACTGTTTTCTGATAAACCTATGAACTCACCAGTCTTGTACTAACTTTTGCATGTTTTTTCTCAGGACATTGAAATGGCACGTTTAGGAGCACAGCATCCACTGCATGTCATTCCGCATTCACCCCAAACTATTTTCAAGATTAATTTCATGTACTTTACATAAATTGGATAGGGCGCGTGTTTGCGTGTTCCAAAACCGTTGTTAAATGTTTTCCTGTTTTCGCTTCCGCAATACTTAAATACAAGTTGGTTTATTTCATTATTACTAAGCAACTTATATGATTGTAATTAACGAGTCGTTTGGTGTAACTGATGCTTATCTGAGATCCTGGTTATGTCACACGCCTGGCGGTAAACCCCGTTCGTGGAAATTGAGGGTGTGACAGATTGGTATCAAAGCATTAGTTATAGTGAACTAAAATGAACTTTGCATCTCATTTGCATTGCATTTTAGACTATAGCTGGATTTGCATTAGTTACACACACATAGATTACTAAGTTGTGCTTACTTAATTTGGTTGCCTGAGAACTTTTGCTTTAACATATCCCTGTGAGCTTGCGACTATAGGATGGTGCCTCCAAATTGTTGTGAGTCACGGAGGGGTTACTTATGAATTTCCTGAACCTTACTGATCCTTTCATATACTTTGATTGATCGACCCCGATATAATACTTACATATTTGGTACTTCTATCGTTGATGACCACTGTACTTGGCAAGATATGTTAGCCTGATAGGAGGAACTGGGGTGATCATGCAAAGCAAATTACCATTACGGGTGCACACGTAATTGTAATTTGTCGTGCATGCTAAGTCCGGTGAGTTTGGTCGGGTGGTAACGTTGTAGTCGGTATAAGTCATCGTTTCTACACCGTGAGCAAGAAATTTTCGATTTCATAAGAACATAGATACTAATGTGGAAACTATCCTTCAATTCTACTTGTATGAATGCTCACTCTTACCTCGAATTCGGATGAAATTCAAACCATGACATGAGTCCTAATCCCTCGGATTCGAACTGATCTTCTAGCTTGTCTGATACTTTAAATTCTTGGACCTCTTTTCCTTTTCATTCCAAGACAAAGGGGTTATTTTCATGCGACTGATAGCTTTGAATTTTGATATCTGGTTGGATATTTACTTATTTATCTATATGGTAATTTAAAGAATGTCTGGAAGAGGACATGGACGCGGGAGAGGTAACATCTCCATGACGCCTGCAGAATTGGCGGCGCTAATCATCAGAGTGTTACCGCAGCATTGGCAAGCCAACACCTTCCACGACAGAATCCCATTGGATAACCAGTTTGCACCTACAAGTCCTTTATGGACTGCAAACCTAATCCATTCAGGGGAACTGAGGGAGCAGTGGGATTGCTCCGTTGGTTCGAAAAGCTGGAGTCGGTGTTTAAAATCTGTAACTGCCCTGCTGAGAATAGGGTGAAATATGCTGCTGGCATAATGGATGGTGCTGCTCTGAGCTGGTGGAACACACAAGTTCAAATGTTGGGTGTTGAAGCTGCAAATGCCACGACATGGGAAGAATTCAATAACTTGCTGAAGGAGGAGTACTGTTCAAGAGATGAAGTACAAAAACTGGAAACTGAATTTTGGAACCTGAAGATGGTAGGTTCTGAAATCGATCAACCCGGATTACAACAGGTTGAGAGGTACATCGATGGGCTAGTTCCAGAAATACAGAGCATGGTCACCACTACTAGACCAGCTACCATTCAGAAAGCTGTCCAACTGGCCCCACAAGCTGACTGACCAGGCTGTCGCTCAGGGTAAACTGCCCCCGCAAGGTGCTGCATCTGGTTTCAACGATAACAAGAGAAGATAGGAACCATCTGCCAGCGGGAAGCAATCTTCATCCTCTGCTCACCAACCCCAACACAAGAAGTTCAACCCGTCCCAATCTTCTCATGACATGGGGAATTCGGGTGGCTATCATGGAAACCTTCTGAAGTGCAACAAATGTAAGTTCCATCATGCTGGACAATGCACAAGGAACACTTGTGAGAGGTGTGGAAAGTTGGGCACGTTGCTAAAAACTGCAGGGTAAACCTCTCAGGAAAAGCACCTCAGCAGCAGCAGAACTACAACCAGACTGGGTGTTATGAATGCGGTCAACCCGGTCACTTTAAAAGGGAATGTCTAAGACTGAAAAGAAATGGTAACAATGGTGCTGCTAATAAGCCTAAATACAACAACAATGGTGGTGGCGGTGGTAGAGGCAGAGCTTTCATCATGGGTTCAGGTGAGGCTCGAAATGACCCTACTGTAGTGTCTGGTAGATTCACTATTAATGGATGTTATGCCTCTATTCTATTTGACTCTGGTGCTGATAAAAGTGATGTATCCATAAAATTTAGCAAAGTACTAGGGATGGTACCTACTAACTTGACTTCTGAGTATACCATAGAAATAGCCGATGGTAGGACGATAACAGCAACCCAAGTGTTTAGAAACTATAAGCTAGCTTATCTGGACAAACTTTCTGCATAGACCTTGTTCCTGTCACACTCGGTAGCTTCGATGTAGTAGTCGGGATGGATTGGTTATCCAAGAACAGTGCTGAGATCATTTGCAAGGAGAAGCAGATCAAGTTACCTATTTCGGACGATGAAATTCTTACAGTGGAAGGTGATAAGGTGAGTGCGGTGGTCGGCATCATATCATATTTGAAGGCTCAGAAATGTCTCAGAAAGGACACCTTGCCTTGTTGGCACTTGTTACTGAAACGAAGATGGATGAAAGGTGAGTCGAAGATATTCCAGTTGTGAGAGACTTTCCTGAAGTATTTTCCGAAGACCTACCTAGCCTTCCTCCACACAGACAGGCGGAATTTCAGATTGAGTTAGCACCTGGAGCAGCTCCGATCGCTCGGGCGCCATACCGTCTGGCACCGAACGACCTACAAGAGCTGTCTAAGCAATTGCAAGAGTTGTTAGACAAGGGATTCATACGTCCCAGCTCTTCACCTTGGGAGCTCCAGTGCTTTTCGTTAAAAGAAAGATGGAACCTTTAGGATGTGTATTGACTACCGCGAATTGAACAAGGTGACGATCAAGAAAAAGTATCCACTTCTGCATATCGATGACTTGTTCGACCAATTGCAAGGATCTAGATACTATTCCAAAATTGATTTGAGATCGGGTTATTATCAGTTGAGGGTTCGAGAGGAAGACATCTCCAAGACTGCGTTCCGGACTCGCTATGGGCACTACGAGTTCACTGTAATGCCTTTTGGACTGACCAATGCCCCAGCAGTTTTCATGGACCTCATGAACCGTGTCTACAATCCTTATTTGGATAACTTTGTCATTGTCTTCATTGATGACATACTGATCTACTCTCAGAATAAGGAAGATCATAAGAGCATTTGAGGACAATTCTGGACTTGCTGAGGAATGAACAGCTTTACGCGAAGTTCTCAAAATGCGACTTCTGGATGCGTGAAGTGCAATTCCTTGGGCATGTGGTGAATGAAAAGGGTATACATGTTGATCCTACGGTTGGTTCTTCATCGCACGTATGACATACATTTAATACATGATCATAAAATACGCAGCGGAATTAATAAAACATGCATTCTCATTACATCATAAAAGCTTTTACATCATGTCTTGATTACAAATACAAGCTTTTCTTTACATTGCTTAACTATACTATGATTGCTGCTGATGCATATTCCACAGCAATCATAGGGTCATACAGCGACCTCTACCGAAAGAAAATAAATAAAAGAAAATATATTCTTCTTCATATAGAAGATATTATGTTCAAAAATATTTTCTCTTTCATAAGCAAGATTTCTTAAATAATCATGTCTATCAGGATTATCAAGAGATCTTGCACTTGCATGCAACATGATGTGTTGCGCGCATTACGGGCCACAACACATGATGTGGCTGCATAATCAAAAAGTAAATGCCATCCCAAAAGAGCTGAGTAGTCGCCTCGTGCCATCCTCAGCAACTCTACCTGCCAATTGGAAACACATAAAAAGTCAGCGTTGCTGAGTGAGTTCTAGTTTTATAATAAAACATACTTTCATTCTCATTAACTGTTCTTCCATACATGTTTCACACATCATACGTACACGTAGATAATATTGTTATTATCTCATCATTCATTACTTACTTTCATTCGTGTACACTTCATCATTCTCGTTTACTTTCATACATACATACTTTACATACTTCGTACGTACTTTACTTTCATTCATACATTCATTACTTACGTTCGAACATTCATTACATTCATTCATACTTTCATTACTTTCGTTCGAACGTTCATTACATTCGGTGACATGTACAATACCCCACTTTCATCATACATACTACTGGTGCTGGACCTGTGGTGGTTAGCCACGAACGTTGTGCACAAATGCTGATCCAGTCACCTGGGGTAAGTACATGCACCACTTGTCTTTCACTTTACTACATACGTTAGCCGAGTCTGTTGCGGCGCGCGGCTGCTCACCTCATGACAATCTTATGATTGTCTGCTAACCGAGCTATTGCAACACGAAGTTGCTCACCTCATTATCAATCTCAATGATTGACCCAATGTGCATCCTTCGGGGTAGCTAACCCGCACACGTTGAGCTAACACCTGCCAGGGGTGTGCACCTCCTTCATTTGCTTGCAAGCCTTTCTTACTTTCTCTCATTAATGCATGCATTCATTCATCATGTTCCTTCTTTCATTATCTTTCACTTTACGTTCTTAATACATTCATTTCATCCTTTCGTTCATTCACGTAAAGATATTAAAAGATAAGACACATACACATAAGGAACATAAATATTTACATATCATCAGTATTCGCAATCTATCATGGCAACATCATACTAACATACATACATCATTCATACACTTCTACATTCACTCACATCAGCCCTGTTCGGGCGACTGAACTATCACCATCGCATGTCCTCCATGCGACTAGGCCATGCGATTGGGCTATCATGCGAATGGGTACTCAAACGTGCGATTGAACTTCCTTCCGTACGACTAGACACTATGCGACTGGGCTATATGCGACTAACTCTTAACCGTACGACTGAACTACTCTGCGATTGAACTCATGCGACCGAAACCCTCAGTCGCATCACCTATCGTGCGATTGAGGCTCAATCGGGCTTCTGAGCCTCAGTCGGGCGATTGGACATCAACTAACACTCATTCGGCCGAATGGCCCTTCAGTCGCATAACCCTAACTGGGCAGCGACTGGAGTTCTTCATACACTGCAGTCGCGAACCCCCGTGCCCACACTCGTCTTAAACCCATTTTTAGCCCAAATCGACCCTCCCTAGCCTCAGGGATTCATACTAGGACATCATACAAGCATATACAAGTCCTACTTCATACCATAAACACATTACTCAAGATTTACCCAAATGGGTCAAACTTACACTATTTCAAAAATAGGGTTTATATGTGAATCCAGCCCCAAATTCGTTAGAAAACTCGTAATGAGGGGTCCTAGAACTCACATTGTCAGTAGGAGTTGATGAGCTTCGATTTGGCTAGCTTCACGATCGATCTTGAACTCGGCAGCACTTTCCCTCTCTTCTTTCTGTTCTCTTTCGCTCCCCTGCTCTCTTCCCGACTGAAAAATGGGAGGAGACTGGAGCTGCTCCCCTTTTATACCCACATCTCAGTCGCATCTGGTCCAGGGGCGACTGGACCTTCAGTCGCATCAACACTGTGCGATTGGGCCCCAATCGCACGTGTTCCATGCGGCTCATACTTCATTCGGGCGGTTGAACTCCAATCGTGCGGTTGAGCTTCAATCGGCCGAATAGCCATGCGGTTGACCTCCAGTCGCATAAATCACAGGCGACTGAGGCTCAGTCGCATAGCCTACCAAAAAGTCATACTTCCGGGTGTTACAAGTCCACCCCCCTTATTTTAGGTTTCGTCCCCGAAACCTGTCATTCCTCGAACAATCGTGGGTAATGCTGCCTCATTTCTTCTTCAGTTTCCCACGTCGACTCAGATCCCTTCCTGTGTCGCCACTGTACACGCACAAGGGAACCACTTTATTTCTCAATCTCTTCTCTTTACGATCTATGATCGCCACTGGTTGCTCTACATAATTGAGCTTTTCGTCTACCTCGATATCATCCAGTGGAACGACCATGTCTTCGTCCGCCAAACTCTTCCTCAGATGAGACACGTGGAAAGTCGGGTGGATTCCACTTAGTTCATCTGGCAGATCTAACCTATAGGCCACCTCTCCTACTCGAGCAATGATTCGGAAAGGGCCTATATATCGCGGACTCAACTTACCTCGCTTCCGGAATCGAATGATACCTTTCCAAGGTGAGACCTTCAACATAACACGATCTCCCACCTTGAACTCAATCGGCCTGCGTCGTTTGTCGGCATACGACTTCTGTCGGTCTTTGGCCGCCTTCATATAAGCTTTAATTCTTTCGAGCTTTTCAGTCGTAGCCTCGACCACTTCGACGCTTCCCAATTCTTTCTGACCAATTTCACCCCAACAGACGGGTGTCCTGCATCGCCTACCGTATAGCATCTCATAGGGTGGCATGCCGATACTGGCATGATAGCTGTTGTTGTATGAGAATTCGGCTAACGGCAGGTGGTCATCCCAACTTCCACCGAAGTCAATAACACATGCTCGGAGCATGTCCTCCAAGTCTGAATGGTCTTTTCCCGACCATCAGTTTGAGGATGATAAGCCGTGCTAATATGCAACCTCGTCCCCATGGCGTCGTGGAATTTCTTCCAGAATTTAGATGTAAACCGGGTGTCGCGATCAGACACAATCGACACCGGTACACCGTGACGAGTCACAATCTCTTTGATGAAAAGATCGGCCAACTTCTCGGACGAATATGTCTCCCGCATCGGTAAGAAGTGAGCACTCTTCGTCAATCGATCCACAATCACCCAGATCGTATCATACCCTTTCGGAGTACGTGGCAGCTTTGTGATAAAATCTATGGTGATGTGCTCCCACTTCCACTCCGGGATGTCCAAAGGTTGAATCTTTCCGTACGGCTTCTGGTGCTCCGCCTTTACTTGCAAACAAGTGAGGCATTTACTCACATACTCCACCACATCACGTTTCATACCCGGCCACCAGTAATCTTTCTTCATATCTTGGTACATTTTGGTAGCACCGGGATGAATGGAGTATCGAGACTTATGAGCTTCATCCAAAATCTTCATTCGCAGATCCCCAAGACGAGGAATCCACATACGCCCAAACCGAGTTCTAACACCCGTTGCGTTCTCACCCAATTCTGCGACCAGACCTCTCATGCGTTCAGAGTTAAGATGTTCGTCTTTCAAAGCCTCATCTTGGAACTCTTTGACCTGTTTCATTACGTCGAAAGTCATGATTAGCTGGTACGCCTTTACCCGAATTGGCTCGGGCCTCTCTTTTCGGCTAAGGGCATCCGCCACCACGTTGGCTTTGCCCGGATGGTAACGGATCTCACAATCATAGTCCTTTATAAGCTCCAACCATCGTCGTTGCCTCATATTCAGATCTTTTTGCTCGAAGAAGTACTTCAAGCTTTTGTGGTCCGTGAAGATGGTGCACTTCGTCCCGTACAGATAGTGCCGCCAAATCTTCAACGCGAAAACCACAGCTGCTAGCTCCAAGTCACGAGTAGGGTAGTTAACCTCATGAACTTTCAGCTGTCGGGATGCATAGGCTATCACCTTTCCTCTCTGCATTAATACACACCCCAACCCCGAGTAGGAGGCATCAGAATAAACCACCAAATCTTCACTCCCCTCGGGTAACGCCAATACTGGAGCTTGGGTCAATCTCGTCTTCAGTTCTTCAAACGCCTTCTCTTGAGCTTGACCCCATACAAATTTCACATCCTTCCGGGTCAACTTTGTCAGTGGAGAAGCAATTTGGAAAAGTCTTGGATAAACCTTCGGTAGTAGCCCGCCAAACCCAAGAAACTACGGATCTCGGACGGCGTCTTCGGAGACTTCCATTGCATCACTGCTTCCACTTTCGCCGGATCGACCATAATCCCATCCGGATTCACCACGTGACCCAAGAATTGAACTTCACGCAACCAGAATGCGCACTTGGAGAATTTAGCATACAACTTCTCCCTTCTCAACGTCTCCAGAACTTCGCGAATGTGACCGGCATGCTCAGTCTCATTCTTTGAATAAATCAAGATGTCATCAATGATACAATCACTGATTTATCCAACATCGCCGGCACACCCTATTCATCAGGTCCATAAAAGCAGCTGGCGCGTTGGTCAAACCAAAAGACATAACGACTCATAATGACCGTAGCGCGTACGAAAAGCTGTTTTAGGGATATCCTACTCCTTCACCTTCAGTTGATGGTAGCCTGATCGAAGATCTATACGTGAAAACCAACTAGCACCCTGAAGTTGATCAAATAAGTCGTCGATCCTCGGCAAGGGGTATCTGTTCTTTACTGTCAGCTTATTCAGCTCGCGGTAGTCGATGCACATCCTCATACTACCGTCCTTCTTCTTTACAAACAGGACCGGAGCACCCCAAGGTGAGATACTCGGTCGAATAAACCCCTTATCCAACAGCTCTTGTAACTGATCCATCAACTCTTTCATCTCCGTCGGGGCCAATCGGTATGATGCCTTGGCAACAGGTTGGGCGCCTGGTACTAAATCAATCTGGAACTCGATCTCTCTGTCAGGTGGCAATCCCGATAAGTCTTCCGGGAACACGTCTGGGAACTCACACACAACCGGAACATCAGACAGTTGTGGTGCTGGCTTTTCTACATCTTTCACATAACATAAATAGGCGTTACATCCACGCCTCATACATTTCCCCGCCACTACCATTGAGATCACCTTCGGAATCGTAGTAACCCGATCCCCATAAACTGTCACTGGACTACCGTCAGGCGCTGTCAAACTGATCATCTTCTTGCGACACACAATGCTTGCCTCAAAATCCGCCAACCAATCCATTCCGAGCACCAAATCGAAACCACCCAACGTCATCGCAAACGGTCTAACTGGGAATTTGTGACCCTCCATTCTACATCGCAACCCTCAATTACCTCAGAAATCCTGGTGGTTTTGCCTATAGCAGTCTCTACATCAAACGGTACATCCACACGTCTACTACTAATGGGCAATTTGGCACAAAAAGCAGCAGAAATAAAACTCCTACTGGCACCCGAATCAAATAACACAGAGGCTAAAGTTTGGTTCACCAGAAACGTACCGGACACTACATCGGGGTCTGTCCTCGCCTCTTCCTGCGTCATCGTGAATGCTCTGGCGCTCGCTTTCGACCCTTCACCCCCTGTCTTCTTCACTCCGGAACCCTCAGATCTCGGCTTCTTACAGTCTTTATTCATATGACCACTTTCCCCACAGTTATAGCACCTCATCGCTTTACACTCTTTGGCCATATGACCGGCTTTCCACACTTGAAACATACATTCAGCACCCATCTGCACTCACCACCGTGCTCTCGCCCACACTTCCCACACTTTCTCGACCCTGCACTTGTCACGACCACACGACGATCATCACCCGTGCCTTCTTACTACTTGTCGAAGTATCACCCCGACCAAACCTCTTTCCCTGACACTTCCTCTCATCACTTCCCTTCTTACTGCCCTCAGATTTCACCATCGCCGCCCGTTCATCGTACAATCTCCCAGCTAAATCCACCGCCGACCTGAAAGTACTGGGTCGGGCGGAAATCAAATGCCAACGAATTTCGGCTGGCAACCCCTGAATATACCGGTTAATCTTGCGAGACACCAGCGTCACTTGCTCTGGCACCAACCGTGCCATGTCGTTGAACTTGGTCGTGTATTGTTGGTGGGTCATCGTTCCCGCCTCTAACTGCAGGAACTCTCTCTCAACTCTATCCATCTCTCGACGAGGACTGAACTCCTGGATCACCATTCTCTTCAACTCAGACCACTTCATTTTCCCAATGGCCCTGCTACCCTCGGCCTGGACAATATTGTCCCACCAGCACAATGCCGTCCCCGTAAACGAGTGGGTAGCAAACTTTACCTTCTTATCCTCCTGGCAGTCACTGATATCAAGGACCGCCTCCATCTCTCTCACCCATTGGTGAGCATCAGCAGCCGTACCCGAACCATCAAAAGTCGGAGGCTTGCATCTCATAAATTTCCCGTAATCACAACCCCGGGCCGTCTCCCGTACCTGCTCTTCCTCCTCTTCCTCTTCGTCATCGGACAATACCGTTTCGGCCCCTGTCTGTTGCTGTCTACCGGAGGACCGATTCCTCCCCTGTCTCTCGTCTTCACGTACTGCCTTAATCACTTCGGTTACTACAGACGGCATGATCGTCTGCATAACCTGATGTACCTCCTCGACAACTGCCTCTTTTACCGAGGCTCTCAACTTGGCGCTTTCGTCTGTCTCTTCCTGATGAGGAATCTCGTTCTCCTCACGAACTACTTTCTCTTTCCTAGATCTTCCTCGCGTGATACGCGGCTCATCACCACGTCCACCATCACGGGAAGCATCAGATGATCTATCACCGACCATCTTCTATCACACTGAAAGATTAAAACACCAACACGGTCATTCAAGGAAATAGCTCAGTTTATGTTAAGTACAGTAAGTCCCTAATTACAGTGGCCAGTTGTGATTAGCCACTTACTCTACTCTTCACACCCCGAGCATCACCTGTCCTGACTACATTAGCATCTAAATCTAACAGTACACGTCATTCACATAACAAGCGCACATAATACCAGTTAATCTTTAAGAAAATACCTGATGGCACGCGACTACTCAGATGGCATTCTCATTCTCCCTGTCCCATTCTCAGTTTAAGTCTAGGTTTATTATGAAAATTTACCCTTTTTACTTAAACTTTTGCTCTGATACCAACTTCTAAGGCCCCGCTCACCGGGCACCTTACGGTTGGTTCTTCATCGCACGTATGACATACATTTAATACATGATCATAAAATACGCAGCGGAATTAATAAAACATGCATTCTCATTTCATCATAAAAGCTTTTACATCATTGTCTTGATTACAAAATACAAGCTTTTCTTTACATTGCTTAGCTATACTATGATTGCTGCTGATGCATATTCCACAGCAATCATAGGGTCATACAGCGACCTCTACCGAAAGAAAATAAATAAAAGAAAATATATTCTTCTTCATATAGAAGATATTATGTTCAAAAATATATTTTCTTTCATAAGCAAGATTTCTTAAATAATCATGTTTATCAGGATTATCAAGAGATCTTGCACTTGCATGCAACATGATGTGTTGCGCGCATTACGGGCCCACAACACATGATGTGGCTGCATAATCAAAAAGTAAATGCCATCCCAAAAGAGCTGAGTAGTCGCCTCGTGCCATCCTCAGCAACTCTACCTGCCAACTGGAAAACACATAAAAAGTCAGCGTTACTGAGTGAGTTCTAGTTTTATAATAAAACATACTTTCATTCTCATTAACTGTTCTTCCATACATGTGTTCACACATCATATGTACACGTAGACAATATTGTTATTATCTCATCATTCATTACTTACTTTCATTCATGTACACTTCATCATTCTCGTTTACTTTCATACATACATACTTTACATACTTTCGTACGTACTTTACTTTCATTCATACATTCATTACTTACGTTCGAACATTCATTACATTCATTCATACTTTCATTACTTTCGTTCGAACGTTCATTACATTCGGTGACATGTACAATACCCCACTTTCATCATACATACTACTGGTGCTGGACCTGTGGTGGTTAGCCACGAACGTTGTGCTCAAATGCTGATCCAGTCACCTGGGGTAAGTACATGCACCACTTGTCTTTCACTTTACTACATACGTTAGCCGAGTCTGTTGCGGCGCGCGGCTGCTCACCTCAGTGACAATCTTATGATTGTCTGCTAACCGAGTCTATTGCAACACGAAGTTGCTCACCTCATTATCAATCTCAATGATTGACCCAATGTGCATCCTTCGGGGTAGCTAACCCGCACACCGTTGAGCTAACACCTGCCAGGGGTGTGCACCTCCTTCATTTGCTTGCAAGCCTTTCTTACTTTCTCTCATTAATGCATGCATTCATTCATCATGTTCCTTCTTTCATTATCTTTCACTTTACGTTCTTAATACATTCATTTCATCCTTTCGTTCATTCACGTAAAGATATTAAAAGATAAGACACATACACATAAGGAACATAAATATTTACATATCATCAGTATTCGCAATCTATCATGGCAACATCATACTAACATACATACATCATTCATACACTTCTACATTCACTCACATCAGCCCTGTTCGGGCGACTGAACTATCACCAGTCGCATGTCCTCCATGCGACTGGGCCATGCGATTGGGCTATCATGCGAATGGGTACTCAAACGTGCGATTGAACTTCCTTCCGTACGACTAGACACTATGCGACTGGGCTATATGCGACTAACTCTTAACCGTACGACTGAACTACTCTGCGATTGAACTCATGCGACCGAAACCCTCAGTCGCATCACCTATCGTGCGATTGAGGCTCAATCGGGCTTCTGAGCCTCAGTCGGGCGATTGGACATCAACTAACACTCATTCGGCCGAATGGCCCTTCAGTCGCATAACCCTAACTGGGCAGCGACTGGAGTTCTTCATACACTGCAGTCGCGAACCCCCGTGCCCACACTCGTCTTAAACCCATTTTTAGCCCAAATCGACCCTCCCTAGCCTCAGGGATTCATACTAGGACATCATACAAGCATATACAAGTCCTACTTCATACCATAAACACATTACTCAAGATTTACCCAATGGGTCAAACTTACACTATTTCAAAAATAGGGTTTATATGTGAATCCAGCCCCAAAATCGTTAGAAAACTCGTAAATGAGGGGTCCTAGAACTCACATTGTCAGGTAGGAGTTGATGAGCTTCGATTTGGCTAGCTTCACGATCGATCTTGAACTCGGCAGCACTTTCCCTCTCTTCTTTCTGTTCTCTTTCGCTCCCCTGCTCTCTTCCCGACTGAAAAATGGGAGGAGACTGGAGCTGCTCCCCTTTTATACCCACATCTCAGTCACATCTGGTCCAGGGGCGACTGGACCTTCAGTCGCATCAACACTGTGCGATTGGGCCCCAATCGCACGTGTTCCATGCGGCTCATACTTCATTCGGGCGGTTGAACTCCAATCGTGCGGTTGAGCTTCAATCGGCCGAATAGCCATGCGGTTGACCTCCAGTCGCATAAATCACAGGCGACTGAGGCTCAGTCGCATAGCCTACCAAAAAGTCATACTTCCGGGTGTTACAAAAGCGTAGCAAAATTCCCATTGTGCGCGTTAAATGGAACTCAAAGCGTGGACCAGAGTTTACCAGGGAACGTGAGGACCAAATGAAATCCAAATACCCTCATCTTTTTGTTTCAGCCTCCTCGTGATTAAAATTTCGGGACGAAATTTCTTAAAAAAGGGGAGACTGTAACATCTCATATTTTCGTTAAATAAAAGTTAACCTTGTTAAATACTTATAAGGTCTATTCACGGCTTTTATGAAAAGTTAATAAACAATTAAGTTTAATACGTTGATATTAATTCCAATAATTACAATAATCATAATCATAATAATAATAATAATAATAATAATAATAATAACATCATAATAATAATATTATTGCTATTAATAATTTGTAAGAATTATTAATAAAATAAACAATTATAAAAAAAATTGGATTTAAAAGTCTAGGAGGTATTTGTGTAATTTCGGAAACTTTAAAAGAAAGTTGCAAGCATAAAATAACAACACTTTAAACCACAGGGACCAAATGTGTAATTTTCTTTTAAAATACCCATCCCCCCACCCGTCGCCCCTCTCCCCTCCGGCCACCGTCTCCGGCCACCTCCGGCGAGCCACAAACACCCCAGTTAACTCGATTTCAACCAATTAAACACTACCGACAGCCTTGCGTGGAAGACTCGAACACATGCACCAATTCAATTTAAAAATTATAATGCGATTGACAATCCAAACCCAACCACCCCACTTCGGCTGAAACTCTAGCCACGATCACGCACTACACTCCATGATAATCAAATTAATTCCGCACTCACAAATGTTTAATCGATTATAATCTTCCACCGAATTCAATTTGGTATAAAACACGCACAAACACCACATTCGATCACCACCACCAACCGCGACCTGCAACATACTCGATACCCACCTTATGAGCTTTATTTCACGAAATTAACATAGGGCTTTTAATCTTTAGAGCCATTAGAAACTTCCTGTGGAAGGAATTCGATTATCATCAACATTTGACACTTGAACTGGTTCTTGCAAAGCCGCGACCTAACTCGAACTCAAACCCAACGATTACATCATTTCACCAGGTAATAAAGGCCTCTATAAACTCATTTTTACTTGGGGATTAAAAGCCCTAAGATCAATTTTATTAACAGTGTGGAATTGGTGTCCAATTTGGTACTAATCGAAACTAGGGTTCTTCGGATTGGGGGAAATTCGTTGAATTGGGTTTAAAAAAAATGGGAACCGGCTTATACCGCGACTGTAAGCCTTGGTTCACCGGTTCCATGTCCACTTGCATACTTTGAGGTCCCGGGTTCGACCCCGGGCAGCCCCAACGTTTTTTAAGGCTTTTCAACCATTTAAAAAATATATAAAATTCCTAAAAATTATAAATAACTTTTATAAACTTACTTTATTTTAGAAGTTATCAAATGAATTCTGGAAATTTATTTAATAAAACGTCTTAACATTTTTGTGTAAAACATTATTCTCCCAACTATTTAGGTTATTTCTTAAAAAATGTACTTTAAATAAAAATTAGCAAATAATTATTGGTCAATACGTTATTTTGATTAATGTCAAAACATGTTCATTGCAAATAATTACAAAAACTTATTTACACCTTATGTTTAAACTTTATTACAAGTGATTTAGATTCGTATCATTTCTTTATATTAAATTGCATAAATAGTATAACCCTTTTCCATTGAAGTAAAATATACGTTGTTCCATTATTTAATTTACTTATCTATCAAAGCCTAAATTCCACTTGAAACCCTAATCCTCGTCAATTCGTTAAACTTAATATTAAACTTAACCCTTGTAAACTTAAATATATATATATATATATATATATCTTAGGTACCTTGTGAGGGATTACGTTGGAATGTTTATAATCATCATCCTTATACTTATTTGCCAAGTGAGTTTACAGCCCCACTTTTACTTTATACTATTTTTGGGGGAGAGAAACATGCTGCTTTCATAAACGTTACATTACATTGAGTATTTGTGATACTGCATATACATGATACTATGGTGTTATACTTTGCCCTTCGGACCGTTAATATGCAAATAGCGAGGTGATTGTTAGTAGATCTACTGGGATTGACATACCTCGCCTGGGCTAGTCGCGCTAGCTTGACTGGAGGTCAAACGGGTGAACGATTAGCCTGTTTTACAGTGTTGTGGTGGGGAATCCACAACCGGGCCTACATTATTACTATTGATTACATGTCAGCTCGGTCACGACTTCATACACATAGTGATTACTATGGACTAGCTACCCATTATATGCTTTGATTACTAAATCCGTGAATTTCATTACTGATACTTACTGTTTTCTGATAAACATGTGAACTCACCAGTCTTGTACTGACTTTTACATGTTTTCTCTCAGGACATTGAAATGGCACGTTTAGGAGCACAGCGTCCACTGCTTGTCATTCCGCATTCACCCCAAACTGTTTTCAAGATTTAATTTCATGTACTTTACATAAATTGGATTGGGCGCGTGTTTGCGTGTTCCAAAACCGTTGTTAAATGTTTTCCTGTTTTCGCTTCCGCAATACTTAAATACAAGTTGGTTTATTTCATTATTACTAAGCAACTTATATGATTTGTAATTAACGAGTCGTTTGGTGTAACTGAAGCTTATCTGAGATTCTAGTTATGTCACACGCCTGGCGGTAAAACCCCGTTCATGGAAATTGAGGGTGTGACAAACTTGGACTCCTTAGAGTATTATATGGTCCTTAGATATGTTCAATACATTCTTAACAGTGAACTCGGCTCATGGTTAAGGGGAACATGTAACACTCTTAAACTTGGATAGATGAAGCCCGACATCTTCAAGATAATAAGAAAGACCTCAACTATGGCAACCCAACCCATTGACACTTCTTTTGAAGATATCATGGTGGAGAAGAAATACATTAGCCAAGAACTCAATGCTAGTGATAAGGAAGAATACTTTGGTCTCATTCTCTCATCCCCCCATGGTTCTTCTGATTAAGATTAGGGGGTCTATAACTAAAGGTGAAAAAACTATCAAGAACATGAACCTATTTAGTTTCAAAGCTGAGTCACCTAGAATCTCATGTGGCTACCTTAAAAAGAAGGGTCAATGATCAGCAACATGAGTCACCAAACTCCAGGGCAAGTTAGCTGAGAAACCCCTCAGGAGAACTCAACCAGGCCCACAAAAACCTTTAGATGTTGTAGACAAAAATGGGGAGAAAGTCCTACCTGCAATCACAGAACCTGTTAGTTCCTCCTAGAGTATGGAAATGGAGGACTCACCACCCTCACTTGCAGTTGTCCATACTCAATAACCTCCTCAGGTCCACATTGATATGAAATCACTCATTTAAAGCTTCTTTGAGGAGGGTATACCAAGGGCAATGCCTACTCCATCTCACCCTACTGAGAATCCAATAGTGGGATGGAAGTATGATGCTGAAAGGAGAGCCCTAGTAATCTCTAGGTTTCAGGGACAACAGGAAATCTTCAACTTCTACAACCTGAGATACTATGAGAGCACCTACTTAGTTAACCTCCCACTTGCCAACCCAAGTCAAAGCAGGCAAGCTGGAAGTTTAGTTGATAGGATTCAAGACAGGGTGCTTAAAGAGTTCAATAGGAGAACCAAACTATATAGATAGAGGCTAGCAGGCAAGACTATTGGTCAACTGGATGTTAAGATGGAGCCTAAGATTAGCTTAGAATGGGAAATCTTGGCTGAAGGCCCAGTAGTTGAGCCTGTGAACCTTGAGATAGGAACTGCTTCAGCACCCATTACCCTTAGTGAGGCACCAGCTGGTGAAGGTGTCTCAGTACCTCCCTCTGGCCAGAGCTCAAGTGTAGCACAAAGCAATGAAGGTCAAAGCTCTCTCCACCATTAGTCACATAGACTTGTGAGTGACAAAGGGAAGTGAAAAATGACCTTCGAGGAGATTAAGTAGGATGAGAGAAAGAGGGGAAGACAAAGATAAGGGGAGAGAGTTCAGGTGAGACCCCTAGCTTCATGGAAGCTACAATCAGGGTTGCCCCTAGGCCAAGTACTCAAGATGATGAGTTAAAGGAAGCTATATTAAACTACCTGTAGATAAGAAATTACAACAGTGATGAACTCGTCTCTTTTCCCTTAGAAGAACTGAATGAACTGGCTGATAATGAGTTGTCATAGGAGAGAAAGGAGGTTGAGGATGCAGAATTGCTCCTAAAAATCAAGGAAGAAAGGAGAAGGAAAAGACTCTACAAAGATCCACTCTCTCTCTCCAGTTCAAGAAAGCCCTAAGAAAGAAGTCATGGCTACTGAGCAAAAAACTCAGGTAAGTAGGGAACAAGATAGACAAAACATGATAACCTATCAAGTAGCAGACCTCCCTCCCTTATCATATGAATATATAGAGTTTGAATACCTTAAGAAGCTTGAGAAACAAGTTCTAAAAGAGCAAAAAGCTGCTAATAGAAAGATAAGGGAAGAGGCTGTAAAGTCAAGAGCCACCATCAGAGCAAATCTGAAGAAGTCTACTAATAGACAAAAGATAGTGAGCTTCTTGAAGCTGTATGGATTCTCCGAAAGGAGACTTGATCCAATGTCTCTATCCACCACGGATGAGCACATTAGAGTGATCAAGCAGAAGATCAAAAAGGGTGAGCTTGTTGACTTGCATTCTCCACCAAGTCAGGCTGCAACTGAAGTTGAGGTCAAGGTTGAACCACAAGAGACAACAGAACCTGGACCTGGTGCTGAATCACATCCAATTTTATCTTCTGATCCACAGTAGGGTCCTGATCCTTGTCTTATGGAACCTGTGAAGGAGAAGAACCCAACTAAGGAAGACAAACAAGAACAATCCAGTACCGCATGCCAATCTCCTCAGTTAAAATACAGAAAGAGGAAAATGATGGACATCAGAAGGGACAAAAAGAAAAAGAAGAAGAAGAAGAAGAAGAAGAAGAAGAAGAAGAAGAAGAAGAAGAAGAAGAAGAAGAAGAAGAAGAAGAAGAAGAAGAAGAAGAAGAAGAAGAGGAAGAAGAAGAAGAAGAAGAAGAGGAAGAAGAAAGAGGAAGAAGAGGAAGAAGAAGAAGAAAAGAAGAAGAAGAAGAAGAAGAAGAAGTCCAAGGCATCCACCTCTTCACCTTAGGATGGGTCAGAACATCCTGAGGGTGCTCAAGAAGAGGCTGCTCAACAAAGTCCACTTATAGTAGAGCCTTTTGTTGCAGAGAGACCCATCCTATCCTAGGTGTTTGCAACTAAACCAGACAAATGGTATGTCATTAGAGATCAAGGAGGTCATTAGAGATCAAGGAGGTCAAGACATGTACTTTTGGCAAAACATTCTTGATCCCTCTCCATGATCTTTATCATATGAGGAGATACTTTGAGAGTTTGGGGAATCCTCACCAACTAATGATGAAGGGAATGGTCTTGATTCTAATAAGGACTGTTAATAGATAAAGATCAAGACTCAAAGATCTCTTTAGTTTTGATAGCATCAGCTCAGAGGGAGTTTGTAAGGATCATACTTAGAGGCTCATGCAACCAAAGTACAACTTAAAGAACTCTCAGCATGCACATGTGAAGTACAAGGAAGTTACTTCGGAAGATGTGATATAAATCAGTGAATTATGCTAAGTATCAAATCTTTCGAAGCCAAAATACCGAATCTTATGATGCCAAAGATGAAGTCTTTCAAAGCTTTAAAGACAAAGTCTTCCGAAAACAAAGACTGATTTCTTCTGAAGACAGAGAAGACATGCTTTTTCTGAATCACCTTTTGACAAAAGCTGAATAACTTTCCACTGCCACTTCTCAAGACTCACCAACTTATATGAGTTGGTGAAAAGTCCTTACTTTTGTCAAACTGTAGATCATAATTTTTGTCTATAACTTTCTACTCTTGTACTTTTATCATTTTGCAATAGATAAGAATGTGAGCTTATGACATGTCATAATCACTAGTCAAAAGGCAAGCTGCCTTTTGACTCTATATTGGTCTTATTGTCTAGATTAATGTTTTCAGCTGGCCTTGAAAGTATGGTCGGCTGTAGGATTTAGTATAAAGTATCTCAAGTACTTGTATATTAAAAAAAACGTTTTTTAACACCGGTACAAACTTGAGAGCAATATACATCATTCTTGAAAAATATATTTGAGTGTTCTTGTTTACTGTTCTTGTTACTTATGTTCATAGTTTCAACCTAACCGGCTTCTTATTTGGTCTACTAAGTGTTTTAAGTCTCTTCTTATTGTGAAACTCTTGCATTGACCCATTCACTAGTCCTGCACAAATTTTAAAACACTTAACATAAACTTTCACTAGTATAAAATGTAAATTTTAAAGCATTGAAAATAAGGGTGTAAAGCGGTTTCATGATCACTCCAAAAAGTAATGCTTCAAAAAATAGAGATATAAAAGACAAAATTACCAAAAAAATCCTTCTAAGTATATATAAACTTGCAGGTTCCACACTTTATCTTCAAAAAATATAGAATTCATCCTTTATCTACACAATTTGTTCCAGGATAAATCCTTTAAGCTGACTATCTTTAAATAATATGTTGAATGATGTGTTAAATAAGAAATTTACTCTTTATTTTTTATTCTACTTAACCTTTTGACTTTTTATCTTCTGGTCATCTTTTTTTTCTTTCTTTTGAACGGTTCATTGATTACTAACAAACTATTAACCCATCCAATCATTTCATGACTCGAATATGAAACCCGAGACCATCCTTAGTAGGAAACTCACCATAGGTAAGAAACCTTTTGACCCAACCTAGAACCCCCTTTTCTATCACATATAAGACTTGAACCCAAAAACTTATTTTAATAAAGTTTTGAAAAGTTTTTCTCAATCACTTGTACTAAGAATCATTGGTTCTCTTTTCATTATCTATTTTGAATCAAAAGAGAAATTGGATCAAAATTGTGAGATTTGAATCCAACATGATGGGGAATTATCATGACCCTCTAAACCTACATCACAAATTCACAACCACCTAGTGTCTCCTTGCCGCCATTATATTCCCCAAAATATAAATCTTTGACGTTGCTGAGTACTCCACCGTCGGCAAATTAGTGTTGGTACCTGTGGAGATATTCACAATAAGTTATATGAATGACGAATTGACGATCATGATTGACAGTGGTAGAAAAAGTTTGTTCGTATTGCTCACCCGACCATTGATGTCAGAGAACGTGATGGTGGTCGAAGTAGAAATGTTATTTGATAGCATGCATATAATTGAGGTACAAAGAAATGGGGCGAAGGTTATAAGGGGCCGGGAGGTGATATGAGCTTTGGAGCAAGTTGGAAGTGAGCTTTTTCTTTTGGGAAAATTACTAGATTGGTCATTTGACCAATCTGATTTTGAGTAATAGCCTTTGACTAATACAATTACCAAAATAGCAGACCAATCACGAGTGGCCAAGTGTCACAATATCTCCAACCGGCGATACAAAAGCATGATATATCGCCAAAAAGATCCAACTGGCGATACATACACATGAAGTATCGCCGGCGTATCGCCCAAAAATTAAAAAAAAAATTAATATCGCCTACTAGCGATACATCATGGTTAGGTATCGCCGGCGTATCGCCAAGCAATAAATTTAAATTTTAAAATAAGGCCGGCGATACGTATCGCCGGTATATCGCCTTGTAATTAATTTCAGTTATTATTTCACTTAATTATAAAAATAACACCTATTTTTTGATTTTCTTCTGTCTATTTGCGTGAAATTCATTAAATAATACTCCATAAAATATTATATTACCAAAACAATAATATGAAGAAAAAAAACGTCATACATAATATTACAATAAAATCATTACAACATGTTGAATAATAATACATATATTAATACAAGTATAAAAACTTTTCTATATGATCTTGTTTTAAAAATCATTACAACTTTTCTTCTTATAAAAAAAATGCATATATTACAATAAAGTGCATATATTTACTAGCCAATTACATATTATGAATTAAAAAAAAATCGTCGTCATCTTTTGTTTTAAAAAATCTATATGATTTTGTTATAGTATATCTACATGTACTTATCTAATTATTATATTGAATGATAATGTTTGTACAATTTTTATAAATCTTACGACTAATTATCAAATTGTGTTTTTACATGATAAGGCACTTCATATTTTTATTATATATTAAGAAATTCAACAAATAATAATATATTATTTTTATAAATTGAGAAAAGTAATTTTTTTAAATAAAAAACCGCCGGCGATACACACCTGGTTTCGTATCTCCGGAGTATCTCCGACCAAATGAAATTTAATTTTTTTTCATCTAGCGATACGCAAATGGTTTCGTATCGCTGCCGTATCTCCAGACAAAAAATAGTAATTTTTTAATTGCCAAGTGAGCGATACCACATGCATTGGTATCGTCACGTGGCAATATATTGGCTATTTTTACAAATTTTAAAGTCAATGGCTATTACTCAAAACCATATTGGTCAAATGGTCAATATGGTAATTTTCCCTTTTCTTTTTCAGTTGACTTGCATTAGATTTCCTTTCTAAATCTGATAAACTCTTATATGTGATTGTGTTTGTGTGTGAAACTAGAAGAAATTATGACCTGATCATCCGACGAAGTTGAGAACGAATGCGACCAACCATTATTAGACTTTATTTTAGTTCTATTTTAATTTTCTTTCATGTTTTTAGTGATAAGAATAGTTTGGTCATTTATAAAAATTTAAACACATTATTTAACGGCAATTAGCATAAAGGATTTATCCAGTAATATATTGTGTAGATAAAAGATGAATACAATGCTTTTTGAAGATAAAGGAGGAAGCCTACAAGTTTATTAATACCTAAATAACTTTTTTGTAATTTTACTCCCATAAAATCGCCCTCTTATTAGGGTAGATTTATACTAAAAAAAAGTTTGATCTAAAAAGGATTGTGGGCCTGACACGTGTACTTCTATTGTTTTAAAAGAATGACATTTTGGTCATTATGTAAAATACGTCATCTCATTGTGTCTTATAAGTTCATTGTGTCTTATAAGTTCATTGTGTCAGATATCAGTTCATTGTGTCATATATTTTACATCATTTGTTATGCGTATTAATAATTGTATTTTACATTTTAGATCATTTTGTGAAATTTTTGTCATTTTTATAGATTATAAACTTGTTATCTATCATTGTGTTTTACAATTAGAAGACACGATGATATACTTTCACCAATCTAGTTTTCAAAACTCATAGTGTTTAAGATAACACAATGTGTTATTTTTGTTATTGTTTTTTAATAGATTATACAAACGTGTTACTATTCATTGTGCTTTATCATTAGAAATACACAATGATTTTATTTCAACAATGTATTTTTTAAAACTCATATTATTAAAGATAACAGAATGACGATCAAAAGACACAATGAGACATTGTGTTATTTTCTCATTGTTTTTAATGTATTAGACTAATTAGTTGTTAATTTATTATTTTATTTTACATATTAGAGATGCAAAACAATGTTATTCCGTTATTATATATTTTTTAAATTAATCATTTTAGAAAAAACACAATAGTATTTAAAATTAACACAATAAGCAACAAAAGACACGATGAACTGCACTAAAGACAAAATAACAATATATGAGCTTAAAAACATTAATTTTTTTAAATCTTTTTATATAACAATACTGTACTCGTATTAGAGATAAAAAAAATTATGGTGTATTTTTTTATAAAAACTAATGTCATATATGTAAGTTGTGAACGTTTAAAAGACGAGAGAACTTGCAAAACGTCAACAAAAGTTGTTATTCCTAAAATACACATCTAACAAACTTTTTTCTACAATTTGATCTCAAATATTGATTAAAAAGATGGATGGTTGATATTACTTATTAGACTTTTCAACTTTAAAAGAACTTTTATTTGAACATTTTTCTTAAAAAGTAGTTTAAACCGCTCTAAAAGACCCTATTTGTAAGTCTTTCTTTGGGCAATGTTTCCAACTTCTAAAACTAAATATTTGAGTTATACTTTACAAATAGATTTGATTTCAAATGATCAAAGTAATTGTTACTTCTCTATCACTAGCCATCATAACAAATAAATTAATTTGGAGCTCGTCGAGTGGTAGACTGAACGTTTAATTCATTTTTGGAGTAACAAAAATTAAGCGTTATTTCTTTTAGACCTCCATGAAATATCTTTGGGTACGAGGTTTTTGTCGTGTGTCGGTAACAAGTAGATAAATTATATCAAATCATTCGATTCAACTCAACTATTTTCGTCCATGAAATATCTTTTTAAACAATTACTATGTTAGACATGATTAAAAAGTTATATGTTTCAAATAATAATTTAATTATGAATAAAATTTTTAGATATTCATTTTGTGCAACATAACTCTATTTTGGTTGTTAATTGATATAATTTCATTTTTAGCTTCCGCGTTAATTAAAGAAAAAATGTAAATCAAATAATAAAACATGAAAGTCGAACATAATATTTAAAACTCAAAATCCAACGTGGCACCTCATATCTTTTGATCCGATCAATTCTTGCCACGTGGATTATAAATATTACACACAACAGAACACCAAACTTTGACAATACTAAAAAGTAGAAAGCAACATAATATGACATCCAAAGGTAGAGCTCACACTCTATTCTTCTTTTGCAACTTCCTCAGCTTGTTTTTCACCTTCCTCCACGGTTTTTTCTGTCCCCTCTGTCACCGTCACCGGAGTTTCTTCCGCCACCGCCTCAGTAGTCGTGGCGGGAGTACTTTCTTCCGCCACTGCTTCTGTAGTGGCGGGAGTTTCTTCCTTGGCTTCCTCAGTTTCCTTCACCTCTTCTTGAGTCGTTTCCGACTCAAGTCCTTCTACCTCCTTAGGCTCCACCACCACTTTAGTCTCGGCTTCTACGGGCTCTTGGGCGGTGGGTGGCTCTTCCACCGGTGGTGGAGCGTCAACGATGGTTGGCTCTTTTGTTGACTCCTCCACCACCGGCTCGGGAGCTGGTGGTGTAGAGACTATTGCCTCTACCTCTTTTGGTGCTTCTTGTGTGGTTTCCACCTCTGGCACGACGTTTGCAGCTGATTCAACCTAAAACATTTATGATCAACCATTAGGGGCGGATCGTATGTGACACTAGTAAAAAAAAGTATGCTTAATACGACAAATTTTTATATGTTAGATATGTATCTTCAACATTAGGGTAACGATATATCAAAGAGTGACACCAGTAAAAAAGAAATCTAGTTTCGTGAAACAAGCATTGAGATCATTATAGTTATATGATATGAGTTTTGAATGTTACAATAAATATATGGAAGAAACAAAGGGTGAATACTTTAGAAATTACCTCAACAGTTGCCATTGGGATTGCTTGGAGGATATGAATGAAGGATTAGAAAAGAAAACAAAGAGTGTGGGGTGAGTGGAACAAGAGGGATATGAGACCCATTTATAGTGCTTCATGGAAAATAAAATACTAATTAATTTAATAAATATTAAAACTTACTAGAAGTATGAATCATGATGTCTCTCAGTCACATGAATCATTATTATAAAACATTAGATGATAATAAATCAAACGAGTAAAATAGATTTCTTTAGCTATACGAACAATGTGTTCTGTGCATGTATCATTATGTTAAGCTTAAGTCATTGTAGTTTTAAATATATTTTTAGAAGATTTTAAGCTATTATCTAATACATTTTTATTTATAAAACTAAAACTCTATTCATATATAATGATCTAATAGAAAACTAACTTAAATGTCATGTGGCATGATTCTATGTACCCGTTCAATGTTTTTCCTGCACAAATCAATTAATCATAATTATCATATTGATTAGTTTATTTAATTATATCAATATAAAAAAATCAAATTTGATTTGTTATATTTGCTTTAGTTAATTTACTTTTATTGCTTTAGTTAATTTACTTTTAAAAAAAAGTAATAACAAATGAACTAATACGATTGAATCAATCCCGCTTCACACATATTTGACATACTTTTTTTCCGAATTAATACAAAATGCTTAACTTCGTCGGATCTGTACATCGTTTTGATTTTATCAACTTTCTCACCATTTTGGATAATTAAGTTTTTGAATGTGAAACAATTTGTATGTTTTATTATATTATACTTATTCTTTATTACGTAATATGGTTTATAGATATTATCCGTTATGTTATTAGTGATTTATAATTACTGTATGTACGTTTTTTAACTGTTAAACACGTGTATTACACGGGTAAATAACAATCTCGTAATAGATTAAATTGCTAACTAGTCCACCTTGTAACTAGCATGGCTCAACCTGCTTCGAGCTTTCGACCTTAACTTAAAGATGATCAGGGCGGTTCTATGCGGTGACTATAGGTATCATGCTACATTAATAATGTTTTTATATATGCATCTGAGTAACACCGTATATTTCAGAAGATAACATCGTATATTTCATATGATGACATGATAATCACATGAGGTAGAGAACCATAAGATTTTGAATTTATTCTAGACTTTTAACACGAAGCATGACATGTTTTATTTGAAAGATAATGTCATATGATTCTCAAGTTTTCATTATTATTAAAAATTTAGGCTTTTTGTTAATTTCAGTGACTCGATGATTCTATAATGACTTTTCATAGACATCTGAAACCGGAACATAATATCACCGATAAAAATTTTCTGAATTTGCACAAAAGATGACCGTTATTAATTATAGAATGATGCATTAAGCTTGTATAGTTATACAAATTTAAGTTTTGTTAATGTGAAAAGTACAATTTTTAACAACTAAATTTTAATCTTTATTATAATCGCCACAATAATATATATCTATAATCTATAAACTATAATATAAGACTAACTATGCGTACACATGGCGCATTTTTAGCACATCCAACTAAGAGCCACATGTGCATCGCCACATGTCACTACATCTTTCAATCTTGAGTTAATATGAATTTGAAAACTATTATCCAATGTTTTTAAAACCGGATCGGACGTTTAACCGGACGCCTTACTGGTTTGATGGTCGGACCAGTTGGACCGGATTTAAAATTTTGATGACGTCATAATTAAATATATAGTATATTATACATATAGTTATATATATAATTAAATATAAGTATTTTATATATGTATTTTATAGTTATATATAAAACTAAACTATATTTTTATATCCAACATATTAATTTATGATTCAACACCCTGTTTTCACCCATTAAAATAAAAAATCAAAATCTAGTTCGAACCGGTTCGGTTTCTCGGTCCGACCACCCATTCGGGACGAACCGGACGGTCAAACCGGCCCAAAATGATTTGAACCGAACCGGACCGGTCACCTAGCCGATTCCCGGTTGGACCGGCCGGTCCGATCCTGTTCCAACAACAAAGCTATTAACTCATATCAATAAAAATAAATATTAGATTTTTGATCAATTATAACTTTTAATTTGTTTGACATCTTTTATAAGAAATTGTTATTTATATTAACGAATAATGATTAGGTTATTAATTTTAATATTGTTGTTAACAAATTTTGTTTTATTAAAATAAAAGTTTTTGTCATATATTTTTTTTTTTGAAATAATGTTTTTCTCTTAATTAATTTTAAAATTCATAACATTATTTATATTTTTTATTATGTATGTTTATTTTTTAACAACATTTCATTACTATGACTTTTACCCATCCTTTATAACTTCAAATATCATTACATAACGAAGTATTTACATCTTTAAGAACAATTAGTTTTTAATTTTAATTGTTTCTTGTCTTAGTTACGTATCATCGTTACACACTTTTGTAGATTTTATCAAATTTGTTCATTAGTTTATATTGTTTCTTTATTTTGTATGTTCAATTGTTCTACCTTCATTTGTCTATTGTGGAACGTCGTAATTTTTTGATATCATTGTATAAACATAAGACGTCATTCTAATTTATCTCTTCAATATATATATATATATATATATATATATATATATATATATATATATATATATATATATTACTGTGAATTTATTTACTTATGTGTCATTTTAAGTATTAGTCCACGCGTTTAACATGGGTCACTAACCTAGTTTATGTATTTATAGAATGATATGTACTGATGATCTAAAATATTATGTAGATGTGTTTTAGGTTGTAAAGTATATATAGAAGTTGGATGGATGAGGAAGTTCACATGCTAAAGGGGGTAGTGAATTATGGGCTTCATTTCATCTTTATTTAAGTGGAATCCATGTTGTACGAATCGGGACAATCATGTTTTCATGTTCATGCTTTTTTTTATTTCATTTTCATGTTTTCATGTTCATGCTTTTTTTTATTTCATTTTCATGTTTTCTTTTCTGATTTAGTTATCAATTTAGTTATTAACTAGCTAGCTATAAAAGCCCCACCCCTTGGTGTGGTGGCAAAGGATTTCACAATTAACATGGAGGTTGGGGGTTTGAACCCCACTAACTACTAATTTGGTAAAAGATTTCACAATTAAGAAATTAATCTTTTAAAAAAAAAAAAAAACTAGCTAGCTATAAAAATTATTGCATATGTCATCTAAATATCTCTAGATTTTTCGAATCAAAAAGTCATGCTGTACAAATGAAATGTTAAAATTTTATGAAATCTTTTTTTTTTTCAAACCAAAAAACAATGTTGAGGTGGTATTAAAATTATAAACATAATTACAACACCAAATAATCAATTTTCAGGGGATCAATTTCAGCTGTCGCAAAAAAAATACATGAAAATGCTCACTCGATTTACTGCTCAGTTGTAAATGAGCCGATCGGCTCGGTTCAGGTTGTAAACGAGCCAAGCATGGCAAAGGTCTGCTCGGTTTGGTTCGGCTTGAATTATCTTTTAATTACTTTATATATACATATAAATATAAATATACAATTTATATTGTATTTAATTTTATACATACCACTATATTGTAAAGTCGACTATATATAAATATACAATTTATATTTATACATACTAGACAATCAACCAAATAAAAGTTTAATATTAAATTTAAAAGTAAAACATTAAATTGTTAAGTAATAGTCTTTCACCCGGTTTGTCATTCATAAATAAAATTATGATATAAAATTTTATTGTTTTTTAAAACATAATAACTTGAGACCAAACATATTTATTGTCTCTCTTTGTAAATTTAAATTGTATGCCACATTAGACCACCGTATGACTATCAATATCATGGGCTGTCAACAACGTTCGTCGATCGCTCAAAGCTTGCTCGAAAAACTAATGCTCAAAAATGCTCGCTCGATATTTTGCTCTGATGTAAATAAGCTGATTGGCTCGGTTCGATATGTAATCGAGCCAAACACGAGCAAGTATTCACTCAGATTGATTTAGCTCGTGAACAACCCCAAGCATTTTTTATAAAAACTATAGAATATGTTATCTGTTTATTTTTAAGAGTGAAAACGATAATAACAAAGAAAAACATGTATCACTCTTTAGTAGGGGTGTTCATCGGATCGGATAACGGATTATTCGGATTATTCGGATCAGATTATTCGGATTTGAAAATTTCAGGACCCTATCCGAAATCCGATCCGATCCGAATAAGGATTTTTCTATCCGATCCGAATCTATCCGGATTCAATTCGGATCGGATTCGGATATATCCGAATAATCCGAATTTATCCTAATAATCCGAATAAACCAAATAACATTTTTTTCTTTTTTTTCTATATATTTTTTTTGCTAATTTTTTATTCTTTCCATTTTATAAGTTGGAAATTATAATAAAATATATAAAACTAAAAAATAAAATTTGACTTGTACACAAATTCAAATTTTAGAACATAATAGGCAATTGTATAGAACCCGAATATTAGAATCTCTAATTTAGAACGCCGATCGATTATTGCATAATTATTTAGGATATGACTAGAATGAGTAAAGATTCTTATGTATTGAGTTGAAAACATAATATATAGTTGAGTAATGAGTATTGGGTTAGAAACATAGTTGAAGTCTTATTCGGATTAATCGGATATCCGAATAATCCGAATAATCCGAATAACCCGAATAAAAAAATTGTGATATCCGAAATCCGATCCGAAATCCGAATAAGGAATTCGGATTCGGATGAGATCCGATCCGAATATCCGAATAAGGATTCGGATCGATTTATTCGGATTCGGATACGGATCGGATTTCGGATATTTTCGGATATCGGATTTTTTGAACACCCCTACTCTTTAGTGCATCATTACTATTTTTCATGTCTATGTCTGCTATTAAATGAAAATACTAATAGTAATAATATCAAATAATAATAAAATTAGAAAAATATATATTTTGAAATATTAAATAACAATAATATTAAAGTAACATTTTTGTTTTAAACTAATTATAATTTTGTGGATGATTTTATAGAATCTTATTTAACCTAGATTTTATAAACAACCTATCTTTACAACTAGACAAATATTTAACATTTTTATACTTCTCCCGAACTTTAAATTTTAAACAAAGTTGAAAAGGAGGGTCGTACAAATAGTTTTATTCAGACAACCAACTCACTGTTTTCTTTCAAGAAAATATTTAAAGTAGTTTGAATGCTCAATAAAAATCTTCATATATAGGACATCTTCTCTTGTGAACATATGACATCTCATCTAATTGGTAAGTGTTTAATATGTATGCATTGAGTTTCAAGAATTAAGTTTTCTTATAAAAGATACTTAAACTAAGTGGTTTTATATATTTCCATTTTATAAAAATTTAAACAACTTTTATAAACTCTAGATGATATTGTTATATTTAAAAGTTATCTTAACAGCTTTATAAAAGTATAATTATTATTACTAGATGATAAGTCTAATGTAACTACAACCTATCTATCATCAAATTGTTGTATTATGCGTAACCAAAATATGTGTAGACTGATCGTCAACTTATTAAATCAAAATTCATATCGTCTAATTCACCGATACATGATTGCAATCATCAATCAACAATAGTTAATTTATCCATCGATCATGACTCCTCTAGTTCTATAAACGTCGATCTATAGCTGTTTGTCGTGATCGATTTATATTCAAAAGTTGATATAAAACATGAAGAAAAGATACACAAGGGTGTCATGATATGATGACAAGGCCGAACATGATGGTTCTTTAGGCCGGTGGCACCATGGCCCACACACCCGATCATATTTGTATATGGTTAAAGCTTTCAATCAAGGACCATGATGAGGAATGACGTGTCATATTTTGAATGGTGGGCCAGGGCATTGGAGGAAAATAAATAAAATGTTGTGACAGGGGATCTCATCTGAAACGTATGCCTTTTACATGTATGAGTTAGTACCCTCACTCTACTTGCCATGTGTGACTACAGTCATATTCCCCATCCATGTCTCCTTATTTATGTTCTTTTTTTTTTTGTTTCTTTTAATTTTTTTAATTTTATCATAGGACTTACTTTAGTTTCGGTTTATAAAACATACTGAATACATAAAAAAAACGAGTGTTATTGGACTCGCTAATCGCATGCAGCACTCTCGCCCCATAGCATTACGTACAAGGTGCAACGGACTAATGGTTTTAAACAAGCTTAGGGGTGATATTCAAACTAGTATTTATGCCCCACTACTACATGACGTTCGAACTTTGACATGGTATTCCATGATTTTTGTCGTTCGCTGACTACCCAAGTTGTACCCGAGAAGGATCAAACTCGAGTCTCCACTGGAGAGCCGAAAAGTTCTACCAGAACGTCGCCTTCAAGAGGTTTAAATATTTTGAATACATGGGAATTCTTTTTCTCCTTGGGAATATGTGATCTTTGCTATCTCAAATTCCATACTCGATTTATGTAAATTTTTAGTTTTTAAGTTTGATATAAATTTTTACTACTTGAATTGTTAATCTAGTAGTAAAAGCTAGAAACATTTAGAAGACCATCCGTGTTCAAGTCTGTTTAGAAGTTTTAAGGGCCATAAAATGAAATAGATTTTATAAACGTTATTAAGAATCAAGTTGTACTCGGAGTTAAGCATTTCTCGTTCTTGTTATTTTAAAAGTCCCTATTTTTTAATGCAACTTACATTTTAGTAGAATTGATCTCAAAATATTGAAGAAATAAGCCAAATTGTGATGCTACAAATTATTTGGAAAAAAAAAGTAATTATATATGAATCAAAAATAGCAAAAAAAAAACACACACACACCTTAAAAACATCCAACACTCAATTTGGATACTGTAAAAGTTGTCTTCCTCCTTGATATTTTGGTTTCTTCTAGACTTGCATGCATTTTACTGGAGATTGTTTTAGACATGCAACAATTATATTCACCATGTTTTTGTAATTTTCTTTTTTTATGTTAGTTTTAACGTATCATAATAAAGTTTTTGAATGGTGGACTTGCAAAAATTTTACTACAATATTAGTTGCAAACATTACGTATATCTATCAACCATTTCAATATGTTGTTACTATGCCAATTTAACATAATAAATTAACGGCTAGTCTTATAATATACCAACATATTTATATTGTTTTTATTAAAAAAAATTAAAACCACTCATAATCTATTTCTATATCCATTTACACATGTGTTTTGCATGATTTAAATCATCAAACTCTTAGATACAATGTTTTGAAAACCGGACCGGACCGGCCGGTCCGACCGGTTCGACCGGGAACCGGACTCCAATCCGGTCCGGTTCGGTGCTTAAAACCGGTTTAACAGTGAACCGGTGGTCAGACCGGTTGAACCGGTCGAACCGGCGGTCGGACCGGTAGTTGAACCGGTTGAACCGGCTTTTTTATAAAATTTTTTATTTTTTTGTAATTTTTACATAAATACGGTCCGGTTCTTATATACGGTCCGACCGATTGAACCGGTCCGACCAGTGAACCGGTATGGCGTCCGGTTCAATGTCCGGTCCGGTTTTAAAAACATTGCTTAGATAGAAAGGAGGCAGCTTACCAACATGATATCTACTTAGAAACACCAACATTTTATATATTATCCCGCATAAATTATTGTATTCAGGTTATATATTAGATAAATCATCAAAAGATTTTTTATGTCATTTTACTAGTTACAGGACAATAACCCGTGATTAACACATCATTAATTGTGGTGCATATATGGAATTTCATGTCTTGATTTGTTTATGATGAGGCATATATATGAAATAAAAAATAAAAGAACTAACTTAATTTTATAAAATATCATAGTAAAGTAAAATGACATTAGTTTTCTTTTAACTTTCACAAATATATTCTAGAATCTTAATTTGTTCTTTAGTACTTTTCATTTCTATCACCACCGCTCCTCCACCACCCCTCCTCCACCACCCATCAAATACTAACATCATCAATTATATCTTAATTTTATAAAATATCATAGTAAAGTAAAATGACATTAGTCTCACTTTTTCTAACAACAAATTTACACGTACACATACTACATACTGTTAAATTTAAATCTACACTTATATCTTGCTTACACTTAAATCAAAATCTACACTTATGTTTTGCTTTTAAGGCAACCTTATGTAAAACAGTGAATTCTCCCAAGAAACAATCAAACCACGACCTCAATCAAGTGAATGCGGAATGTAAACTTGATTGGATTGAAAGAAGAATCGAATTGATCACAAAATGATATTGAATTGAACAAAAACAACCAATTACAGGTCTTGTGCGAAATCGCACAGTACAATAGTGATAAATGATCAAAAGCTTAATTACAAAACGAAAACTAAGCTATTTATACTAAACATAAGGTTCTCGCGCGACAGGCTTGTCGCGCGGCTAAGTCTTTCGCGAGGAAGTCCTTCTCGCGTGGAGACAGTTGTCGCGTGAGACCCCTTCTCGCGTGAATCTGTCTTTCGCACAAGCTTTCTTCAGAATTAGTCTTTATTCAGTCTTCAAATGTTTTGCCGAGCCTTGATTAGTCTTCTACAATCTCCCCCTAGGCTCGGTGAAACATCATTAATCAAAATCAACGTTAGCCCTTTTGTACGAGCCTGAATAAGCATACCATTTGTTCCTAAGGATTCGACCCGTCATCCACACATACTGGCAAGATAGAAAGTAAACTGACTCATCAGCTGAAATGGGGCAGTGTAAGAGCTTGATTAAGTCGTCTTTGCCAAACTTCATTAAGTCAGCTGGATCAATGATTCTAAATGACCTGTCAGTACATCTGATCACAGCATGACCTGAATCCTTCTCACATCTCCATGAAAGTAATTGCTTTAAAGAATTAGGAGGAACTGGAGCATGCACTGGGACTTTTCTGATGAATTTTGGGTGTTGATAGACTCTTATTTTCATTGGAGCTTTAGTCTTTTCATCTATTCTTGTAGAGTCATCAATCACCTTCGATTTGGCAGTTTTAAAGTCCTTGAAGTTTGTTCGCATCTCCCTTCGTATCATTGATCTCATCAATTCAGCTTCACTGTGGTTACTTTCATTGAAAAACGGAGCTTTGCCCATAGAGTAGAGATCAGCAGCACGTAGAGTATGAAAGTCTTGTGTGCTCTTCAAATAATCGATTTCTCCATTCTTTCTTTTTATCACATACAACCTTTTCTCTCCATCATATCCCCAACTAATCACATGAGACATTTTACCATACTTCTGTTTTGGTTTTGAAATAAACAGAAAATGAGCTTCAGTTGGTGGTGGTGGTGCTTTGAACATCAGACCTCCTCTAGTGTATAATGCAATTTGACCAGTAGAATCTTTCTTGGTTGAATCAGTAGGAGTTGAACCACTCACAGTCTCAGTTGGGATTTCTTCTTCTTCAAGATTAATATCTTTGAATAACTCCTGAAGGTTATTCCCAAATATATCCGTATATTCATTCTGATCATCCAAATCATCAAACACATCAAATTCTTCTTCGACAACACCTGATGAAGATTGTTGAAATGAATATAGTTCCTTTTCATACAAGCTTTCAGTAGCTGGGTCAAGTGGATCATATCCTTCCGGATCACTAACACTTGGTCAATTGACATTATCAGTGTTAGTATCACCAGTTGGACTCGAAGATAATCCTGAAGCATCACCTCCGTCATCATCATTATTATTTCCATCATCATCTCCTCCATCATTTCCACCATTATCTCCACCATCATCATCATCATCATTGTTATCATCAACCTCGTCATCATCAACATCATCATCTCCTGAATCCTCATAGTCAATCAAATCTTCATCCTTTTCTTCATTAACAACAGGCAAAGGCATCATATGTTCTGGCTCAACGAAAGCTGTAGAAGTGAAAGCTTCAGTGATAGGTACTTCAGATGAAATTGGAATATCTTCAGTAGTACTAACACTTGGTTGTTCATTAGACGTTTGAGCTTCGTTGATCGTTTCTCTTTCTTGAACAGTTTCAGCAGGGATGGGCTTGGAGAACGTCTACTTGACTCTCCAATCACCGTAGTAGACCTTATGACAGGTGGTTGATGAAAATAAGTCTGAGAGATAAATTCTCTAAGTTCATTCAGCTGTCTCTCCAATCCCGAAGTATAGTCAAACATGCTTTTCACTTGTTGTTCGAGAGAAACTATCCTTGTATCTTTAATTGCTGAGTTAAGATGAATCATATTAATCAGCTTTGACTTTTCTTCATTATCCTTTTTCAATTCAGCAATCATCTTAACATTCTCAAAACTTTCTTTCTCCAAGTTCTTTACTCTTTCTTCTAATGTAATCGAACGAGGAGTACTAGTTGATTATTTTCTCCTTTGAAAATCTGGAGGAGTATTCAAAAATGTATCAACATCAAATTCCAAATTTTCTTCCCTTGGAGGAGTAGAGAAACCAGACTCATAAATATTAGCTGCTTCAGAAACAGGAACTGTTTCTGTTTCAGGAGCAGAAGTAGTCTCAACAGCAGTCTGCTCTTGTTCAGACTCAGTAATAACCACATGAGTTCGTGGTCTCCTGGGAATAATACCTCGACCTCTTTTTCTTGCTGTGGAATCTCTCTTATTTGCCATACGTTTTCTCCTTGATGTACTAAGAGAATCCTCCGGGACATAATCAGTATCCCTGTCTTCATCATTAGGTCTTGAAAGGTTGGAGTAGATGGTGTTTGATCAGTTTGGATCACATAGGGAACATTCCCTATTTGATCACTAGCCGTTTCTGAACTGGAAGCTGAATGAACAATTCCTTCCATTCTCTCTTCATTTACAGGCTCATCCTCAAATAATTTTTCAATCTCCTCGTCTAAATCATCTCTAGCACCAGATGCAGAAGTGCCAGTCTGTGCTTCTTCAGATTGATCACCTCCTCCTAACTCACCAGCATCTTCCTCTATCTCAGAAAACTTTCCAATCTTTGCAAAACTTTCACCAGAGCATTTGTTGCCTCTTGCTCCAGTGAGATATGTGAAAATCTCCTTCTTTATAGTCTGTACAATGTATTTAGGAGACCTCTGAGTGGCAAGCTCAGGAAAAGCATCATTGATCACCAGCTGGACAAACCGTGGGTACATAATAAACTTCCTTCCTGGGTTGGCTGTGGCGTTTTTGACCATCTCCTGGAAGATTACCCTAGAGATACTGTAAAGGCAGATCATCAACAAAGATGCTAATAATGAGCCAAAAACAGCACTCAAACTATCCATGCCAGCTTTAAGATTGCTCAAACAATGAATCACCACATGAAACAGATACTTCCAATACGGTGGTAGCCACTTCTTTTCCAGACTGGGATATCTGTACTCGTATCCCATACGAGTCAGACAGTCAATCACTATATCATCATCCAGTTGTGTAGGTGCACCCTCTTAATCATCAAACAGAAGAACTCAGTTCAGTATAGATTGGGAAATTGTCACTCTTTTATCCTTGGCAGTAGCGGTGATAACTTGATTACCAGCTTGGTCTTTTTCTAGAGCAGCAGTGCTCCAGAAAGAATTTATCAGCTCAGAATATATGGTTGGGTCAGCAGATATGGCATAAACAATGCGAGAATTCTTCAGTCCTTCGATCATTGATGAAAACAGTTCCTTTCCTTCTGGAACATCATCTAAGTATGCAACACAATTATGATTTTTATTGAAAATCATTTGTGCCATCTGCATTGTCACAAAAATCAGGATTAGAACACTTTGAATATAACTTAATTATCCCAAAGAAAACATTATTTACACTTAGTGAATTTTTAGCAATAAAATTCTCATTCGCTCGAATTTGAAACTTAGAAATTTTTAGCAATTAAGTTTTAATAATCAAGACTAAGTGCATGCTATAAGTTCATTTGTGAGAAATTGAAAAGCAACACTTAGAAAAATTGCAAGTTAGTTTCTGTCAAGCGAAAAAGAACACTTCATGCGAAAAATTCTATTTGTGCGAATACTATCAAGCGACAAGTTTATCATGCGAAACCATGTTCATGCGACAATTCCTTTTGAGCAAAAATGAATTCCATGCGAAAGACCTTGCGAAAACTGGTTTCACGCGAAAAATCATGTGTTTTGAAATTCAAAACTTATGCGAAAACAGTATTTACGCGAAAACATATCTCACGCGAAAACCCCATTTCGCGTCTGTTCAAGTTCTTGTGCGATTCGCACAACCCGAATTTCAAATTAACGATCTAAACCATGTTTTTAATCCATGAAAATCAGTCCATTCCTGTCGCCTAAGTCTATTATGTCTATTTCATCTTTCAATTTCAACATTTAAGTTTATTTATTAGATTTTATTTCAAAGTTGTTAAGTTCCACTTAGCATTGCATAGCTACAGTAACCAAATCAAATCAATATATACCTTTAAGATCACAATATGAATGTAATGGAAACAGTATGATGTTTCAGAAGGACATACACGAATGAAAGATATCAGAATCGAAGTTTTGAATACAAGCGAAAAGAATTTTCGGATGTGATGCGAGAGTATTTTTCGGATGGAGTGTGTGCGAAAAATGAATTTTCGCCTTGACCAGGGATATTTAAAAGTCAAATAGTTATGCGAGACATTCTTTCGCATACTCTCATTTTTCGCGCGACATTGTGTATCATGTGAGAACTTCCATTCGCGATATTGTGTTTAATCTTTTGAACAATTTTTAACATTTCATGTGTCTACACACACATTAATTATCCGTTATGTATTTCAACAAAAAGTTTTATTTACCAAGTGACCAATTAATTTAATGAATCTTCAATTTTCAAAATTTATCTTGTTATTTATTTGTCTTAAAAAGTAAAATAACACAAAAGTAAAATGAAAAACACTTACACACAAAATAACAAAATAATGAAAATAAATAAAGAATCAAGATCGGATTTGTTTGTTTTGTAAGAATTTTCATAATGAGATCATATAGTTCTTTATCAAGTTAAGACTCTGTCCGGCTTTATTTAAAATAACTGGTTAAGTTGATTGTCAATATCTTTTGTTCCTTTAAACTTATACTTCAGGTTTTACTCAGAAACATAATGAGTGATATATATCATGTTTCGTGTTGATTTAATATAAGTCAGTGGATCCCACAATCAGAACTTCTGTAAAATAATTATTATCCTTCAAGACACTGTCGAGATTTCAAGTCACCCCAATTTGACTTAAACTATGCATTGTTGATCAGTGATACCATTTATTTATTCCTAAAATATAACTATTTGAGCATAACTAGCCTGAGAAATATTTCTTAACCCGGAATATTAACAAGTTTAAGGACTTACTGACAGCCATCCGGACTTACATGCCCCATCTTTTGATTTTGCCTTCCATGGTCAAAAATATTCTCAAAATAGAAAATATATACCATATAGTATGTATGTCTTTTAGACATATCTTTTGATTTGTTGTGCTTCTTGGCATCTTATATCCTATATGGCCTTTGTTGGCATCTTTTTGCTCAATTATTTTCTTTTTATTTTTCTTTCTTTTTGTCTTTTTGTATTTTTATCTTTTATATATATATATATAGTTATGATAATCACTGAATCAAACACATACAGGCTTGAGTATGACAAGATTATATCTCTCAGTCTGTGTTAGAACATTTTTGTCATTGTCACAGAATCCTGATATGTTCCCCACTAATTCATATCTCTTTAATTCAAGTGTAGTCACTCAATTATGATCTTTTCATTTCTGAAAGCAAAGCCTATCAACACATCAATCATAATCCAAGTCTATTCGTATTTAAGCCTTTGAAAGTACTTAGACTCTTTTAGAACTTTGTAATATCATTTCTCATTTAAATATGAAAATTTCTACTTTTTATTTTTGCAATCCTTTGATCTTAACTCCCCCTAAGACCAAAAATATTTTTCATAACTTGTTCTAATTTTCTCCCCCTAACATTTTGATTGTTCTTTTAAGAAAAAGAAACAATTGCAAATTTATTCTTTATTAAAAATGAAAAATTTTTTTGTGAAGATTCATTAAACCAAGTTATTCAAAGTTAATCATTCCCAATGATTGCACAAGGAAATCAAATCGAGAATGATCAAACGCCTTGGTAAATAAATCAGCAATGTTTTCAGTTGACGGCACTTGTTTTAAATGAATAAGTTTTCGATCAAAACAGTCGCGGATAAAATGGATACGGATGTCAATGTGTTTAGTTTTGGAGTGTTGAATGGGATTTTTCACAATGTTTAGAACTGCCGTGTTGTCACACCAAATAGGTGTGTCATAAATGTTGAGGCCATAATCGAGAAGTTGTTGTTGAATCCAGACAAGCTGGGAACAACAGCTCGATGCAGCCACATATTCAGCTTCGGCAGTGGATGTGGATACAGTGTTCTGCTTTTTGCACTGCCAAGAAATGAATCGGTTGCCCAAGAATTGACATCCTCCTGTGGTCGATTTCCTGTCTAAATTACAACCACCATAATCACTGTCAGTATAAGCAAATAAATTGAAATCGGAATTTCGAGGATACCAAAGACCAAGTTTGGGTTGACCCTTGAGATACTTGAAAATCCGCTTGATAGCTTTCATGTGTGATTCCTTTGGATCACTTTGATAGCGGGCACACTGACAAACAGGGAACATGATATCCGGCCTGCTTGCAGTGAGATACATGAGAGAACCAATCATTGATCTGTACAGATGTTGATCAACTGATTCTCCTAATGGATCTGGAGTAAGAGTAGGACGAGAAGCCATTGGAGTTGGAGCTACGTTGGAATCTTGAAACTTGTATTTCTCAAGAATAGTCTGAACATACTTTTCTTGATGAATGAGAATAACAGTTTCAGATTGAGTAACTTGAATACCCAAGAAAAAAGAAATTTCCCCAAGGGAACTCATCTCAAATTTCTTCTTCATCACCTCTTCAAACTCCGTGCACATACTATCATTTGTAGAGCCAAAAATGATATCATCAACATAGATTTGACCAGAATGATGTCATCGCCTGATTTTCGTATGAATAAGGTTTGATCAATGGCGCCTCGTGAATAACCATTTGCAAGCAAATGTTCAGTCAGAGTTGCGTACCAAGCACGAGGTGCTTGATGTAAACCATATAATGCCTTATCCAACTTGTAAACATAATTAGGATGATCTGGATCTTTAAATCCTGGGGACTGACAAACATAGGTTTCTTCCTTCATTTTCCCATATAAAAAGGTAGTTTTAACATCCATCTGATACACCTTGATGTTCATGTAAGAAGCAAAGGCTAAGAATATGCGTATTGCTTCAAGTCTTGCAACTGGAGCATACACTTCTTCATAATCCAATCCTTCAACTTGATAAAATCCTTGCACCACAAGACGTGCTTTGTTTCGAACGATAACACCTTTTTCATCCGTCTTGTTTCGAAATATCCACTTTGTTCCAATCGGAAGCTTATCCTTTGGAAGTTCAACAAGATGCCAAACATTCAGCTTCTTAAATTGCATCAACTCATCTTGCATTGCTTCTATCCAACTGTTTTCCTTGAGTGCCATTTCCATATTCTTGGGCACTATTTGTGATAGATAGTAAGCATATAGGCAAGTGTTGATTGCTCCTGATCGACTTCTGGTAATTACACCTTCATGCAATGGACCAATGATTGCTTCAGTTGGATGAGTTTTATGTATTCTTAATTGAGGAATATCATCTGCAACCATCCCATCTTCCAAATTAGTAATGTGTTCAACATTATCAAGAACTTCTTCAGATTGTCTAGATCGATACACAATATTTTCTTCAAGTGTGTCATCTGAAATAGGAGTTTCAGAAGCAGTAGACACATTTGGAGATTCTTCAAATGGAACTTTAATGACTTCTATTGGTGTATGTATAGTTTCTGAAGAAGATGAAGATAATGGAGAACTCAATGATTCTTCCAGCTCCTGGTTAGGAATTTGTTCTGAAGGAACATCTAATGACTCAGAACATTCAGATACTTGTACAGAAGCTGTAGGAATATCTTTGGATGATGAAGCAACAGCAAAATCATCAGATATCAAAGATGGAAATTCCTCAATGATTTTGTTTTCCAAAGAGATTGCTTGAGAATTAGAATCTGCAGATGAAGGTTTAGAAATTTTAAAATTTATGAACAAAGATTCATAATCATAAACCCATGAAGGAGCTGAACCTGCATCAGTTATGTTAAGCTCGTGCCAATCAATGTTAAATGACTCAATTATTTGTCTAGTTCTTTTATTATAAACTCGATATGCAACCTTATTAGCAGCATATCCCACAAAGTAACATTCATCAGCCTTTTCAGAAAATTTTGAAGTTGATTCAGTTGTATGCAACAAAGTGCAACAACAACCAAAGGCTTTAAAATATTTAACTTTAGGTTTGTGTTTATAAAATATTTCATATGGAGACTTATTTAATCTTTTGTTGACTAAAACACGATTCTGAACATAACATGCAGTATTTACTGCTTCAGCCCAAAAGAACAAAGGTAATTTGGCAGCAGATATCATAGTTCTAGCAGCTTCAATCAATGTTCTATTCCTTCTTTCTACAACCCTATTCTGTTGTGGAGTGCCAGCAGCACTGAATTGTCTAGCAATTCCTTTGGATTCACAAAACTCATTCAGAGTTTGATTGCAAAACTCTGTCCCATTGTCACTTCGGATGCATTTTACCTTTGTATCCGTCTGATTCTCCACCAAATTAATGAACTTGATCAAAAGATGTGGAGTTTCATCCTTAGATGCTAAGAAAAACACCCAAGTAAATCTAGAAAAGTCATCAGTAACAACCAAACAGTAAGATCTTCGACCCAAACTTAAAACACTCACTGGACCAAAAAGATCCATGTGTAGGAGTTGTAAGATTGATTTGATTGAGTTGTGTGCAATTGGTTTGTGAGGAAGTTTATGTTGTTTACCCTTTGAACATGACAAACAATGTTCATTTAATTGAAATTCTTTTTCAGGTAAACCAATGACATGATTTCCACGTACCAATTTGTTCATATTTTTAAGATTGACATGTCCTAACCGACGATGCCATAACATGGAATCATTTTCCGAGGCTTTGGACAATAAGCAAGAAGCGGTTACCAAAAAGTAGAACAATGCATATCAAGAAGATATGTGTCATTATCTCTCGGAGTCCTCATCAAAATCCATTCGTATGGAACAACAAAACCCGGTTTTAAGATTAAGCATTCTTTGTTAGTAAAGTGTGTAGAATATTGTTTGTCACAAATTTGAGACACACTTAACAGGTTATGTTTTAATTCCTCAACAAAGTTAACATTTTCAAAGCTAAGGACACCATTAGTAACTGTACCACGCTTGGTTATACGTCCTCCTTTGTCTCCTGCGAAAATCACTCTTCCTCCATTATATGACTGAACATCTTGTAGTAATGATAAATTCCCAGTCATGTGTCTTGAACAACCGCTGTCCACATGCCAAAGACTTTCAATAGTCTTTTGCGGTTGTCCCTGCATAAGTAACAAGATTACTTAGCTTTTGGTACCTAAGTCAAACATGACTTGAGCACACTATGTGTTGCATTAAGACAGAAAGATTTTAGATTATTATATTTATTTAGCACATCAGTCTTTTCATTAACATTGTTCACCTTGATTCTTTCTTTTAAATCATTTTTCAAACTCTTATGCTTTTCGATATTGTAAGCATTATCAACTTTTGATTTCATTTGTTTTGCAAATTTTCCACGAGTGAAAAACAATTTTCTATTGTGAGCAATAGAATTATGAAATCATTGTTTGCTTAGTGATTTTTGTCGAAAAGGACAATTGTTTGCCAAATGATTTAAGTTTCCACACTGATAACATCTTCTTTGTTGTGTGTGGAAAACAAACTGTGGATGACAATTATGGAAATTGTCATAAAAACCAAAGTCAGATTGACTTTTTGGTTTAACATTCTGTACAGTCTCTCGAATCTTTGCCTCATTTGATAATTGCTTGTTCACCTTTTGCAGATTCGAGGAAATTGTTGAATTATGACCACTTTTGATTTGAGATTTAGCAGTTGTGACTTTTGGAACTGATGGTGCTGGAATAGGACCAGTCTTAGACTTTGCTGGAGTAGGACCAGGCTTTGATATGCGAATTGGTGCTGGAGGAGGACCAGGCTTTGAAATACGAATTGGTGCTGGAGAAGGACCAGGCTTTGGAATATTCAGATTGGATGAAGAAAGAGCATTCACTAGCAAATCTGGGCTACAAATATCTTGATTCACAAGGTTAGCATTATAATGAAGTTTATTTTTAAAGAATCGAGAATTCGTTTCTTTAAAAATATGTTCTTCATTTTCAATTAAACCTTTAGAAACAAATCTACTTTTAAAGTCCTTTTCAATTTTTTCTTTCTGATTTACCCTCTGATTTGCATTCAAATTACATTTACTATTTGATTTAATCTCATTCGAATCAACAGTCTTTTCATTTCCTGACAAAGTTTGATTACAAACAGATCTTAAAACGTTTACATTCTTATTTTTCAAACTTTCACATTCATTTTCACTCTCACTATCACTATTCCATTCTTCAACCAACCCATCCACCTTCACATCATCTGCACAAAAATTTCCAGTTGATTGTTTAGGTTTAGTTTTTATAATAGGATCAACAGACAAATTTACTTTGACTGAAGGTTTTAATTCTAAGGATGGAGAGAAACCTATCCCATAGCTCATATCAGACTCAGAAATGACATCAGATGAAGGTAAACATGAATAATCATGATTAATTGGAGGAGCAATGTTTGAAAATCCAACACCGCATTTTCCTCCTTTTATCTTCTGTGTCATTTGTGACTTGATAATTTCTTCAAACATAGTTGATGAAAGTTCAAATTTTTCAACAGTCAATTTAGCCGAGGCTAGTTCACTGTTGAGTCTATTAATTTCTAAAGCGAGTTCATTGTTTCTATTTGTCAAATCATTATTTGTGCATTCTTTATCATGAAGATTTAATTTTAAATTGTATACTGTACTATTTAAACCTTCAAGTTTTCTTTGAAAATCTTTTCATTTGATTTGTGTTTTCGAGCTTGATATTGAAGTTTTTCAACTTCCATTATCAAGTTCTCATTATGAACTCTATATCTTTGAACTTTCTCAACACATGAATTTGTGCATAAACCATCATATACCTTTGGTTCAGAAGTTTCCCCTTCAGTCTCTTCTACCTTCTTGACCATAAAAGCCTTCATATCAGTAGCTTGTTCTTCCACTGGAGCAACGTCAACAGTCTTTGGATCATTACATTGGCATTTGACTGGAGGCTCGACAGTGTACTCTTCAAGCACTATCCTTTCCTCAGCAACCTTTTCATCCTGATGTTTCTTCACAACTTTCTCTTTCTCTTCTTCAACTTTCTCCTTCATTTCTTCAACTTTCACCTTCTCTACTTCAACTTTCTCCTTTTCTTCTTCAACTTCCATCTTCACTTCTTCTTTCTCAGCAAACAATCCTTCTATTAAATCATCAGAAACAAACTCAGCAAACAAATTTTCTTCTTCTTCAGGATCAGTAACAATCTTGGCAATGAATGCAGTAGACAGTGTTAGATCAAAGGCTTCCATTTGATTTGACCAGTCATATTCAGCATTAGTTTGTGAAACCAATGCTTTAGTACCAGAAGTACTAGCTTTGTCTTTCTTGGACTCAATCTCCACATTCACCATTTTTTAGGGCCTTCAGTTTGACCAATCTTGTGTTCAGTACATTCTCTAGCGAAATGACCTGGTTTGTCACAATTGTAACATCGCAGGTTAGACTTGTCAAATCTGATTTTGCTAGAATTGTTTACACCAAACATCTTTCTCCCAGTACGTCTAGCAAAGTTCTTTGCCCTGTATACCACCATTGCCATCTGATACTTGATGTCATTTTCTTCAACATCATCAGGATTAACTTGTTGAAGATCATCAACCAAGACATTAGGAGCAGTGAGTCTACCAGCCATGAAAGCTTCATAACTTGACATAAAAGTGGTGAAAAGGGCAAGATGCTCCTCAGCAATCTGGACAGTCTGCTTTGAAGAATTAGTGGTAGCAACATAAGCATGTTGACCACTATGAGAATCTTGAGATTGAGGGATTTGTTGATGGATGATGGGGGGAATAGAGTTGAGCAGCTGGAACTTGAATTTGAGGGTTCAATACTGGTTGCATATAAGAAGATGCTGAACTTTCAGTTTGTTGTTGCTGACACATTTGGGTATAACTGACATAGTAATTAGGATTACTAGCCATTTTTGCATAAAGAGCAGCTCCTTCAGCACCCAGAGAACTTAGATGATTAGCAGCTCGCTGCTTATCGTCCATTGCATAAGACTTGATAGTTGAAATGAGATCAGTCAACTGAAGAGTATACAAGTCTTTGGTTCTCTTGATCAGTGTACAGTTGTTGTTCTAACTGTATGGAAGTGAATTTAGCAGCTTCTTGTTCACCGTGATTGGTTCCAGAGTAATACCAGCACTCTTCATTTTAGTTACCAGTCTAACAAACCTGGCAATCTGAGCTTCAACTCTTCACCAACAATATGATTAAACATGTTGAATTCTTGATGCAACATATCCTTTTTGCTTTCCCTCATATCTTTATTGCCCATGATCTGAGTTTCAAGAGCATCCCATAACACCTTTGCACCCCTGAACTCTTGAAACTTTTGAGATATTTCAGTCGTCAAGGCCATAGTAATAGCAGCATAAGCCTTGTCATCAAGTTCTAATCTCTTAATGTCATCTTCATCCTACAAGTGTTCAGGTTTCTGTACCATCTGTCCTTTATCATTCTTGTACAACGGAATGTAAGGACCATACTTGATCGACCTCCACATCTTAGGTTCCGTGTAAATAACATGATTCTCAAATCGGAAAGCCCAATCAACATAATCGTCTTCACTGAGAAGTCTCGGTGGCTTGTTACCAGTACCAATTTCAGTATCAAGATGAAGAGAAGCAGTGAGATGCTTCAGATTCGGTGTTGTTGAAGACATGTTGATCAGAAAGTCAAAAATCAAACTTTTCGTGCGAGAGAAGTTTCGTGCGAAAACGTTTTTCGCGCGGCACAATTTTTCGCGCGAGAATTATGATTCGTGCGAAATTCCAATTTACTCTTTAAGCGAAATCGCATAAAAAGTAAAATAACTGTCTGTGCGAAAACTGATTATTTCGCACGCGAAAACTCCCAGTTTCGTGCACAATCAATTTTCCAACTGTTTGTTCAAGCGAAAGTCACCTCCAATTCACTGAATAGGTCTGATCAAACTCATTTTAGTTCGTTTTTAATGAATTTAGTTCAATTTTAAGCTTAATTATGATTAAAATTCAACTAAAGTCCACTAAATCAGTCCAATTCAGTCCAAATACTCGAAATTTGAGCAGCATAACATCTCCATATCTGAATCTCGCGTAATCAATGATGAATATCACCAGAAAAGAGTAGAAATCAATCCAAAACTTCTTTAAATCGTGGTTCTAGAGCCTAATGCTCTGATACCAATTGTAAAACAGTGAATTCTCCCAAGAAACAATCAAACCACGACCTCAATCAAGTGAATGCGGAATGTAAACTTGATTGGATTGAAAGAAGAATCGAATTGATCACAAAATGATATTGAATTGAACAAAAACAACCAATTACAGGTCTTGTGCGAAATCGGACAGTACAATAGTGATAAATGATCAAAAACTTAATTACAAAACGAAAACTAAGCTATTTATACTAAACATAAGGTTCTCGCGCGACAGGCTTGTCGCGCGGCTAAGTCTTTCGCGAGGAAGTCCTTCTCGCGTGGAGACAGTTGTCGCGTGAGAGCTGCTTCTCGCGTGAATCTGTCTTTCACACAAGCTTTCTTCAGAATTAGCCTTTATTCAGTCTTCAAATGTTTTGATTAGTCTTCTACACCTTACAATATCAAACCCATGAAAGGATCACTATGCACCAAATTAACATTTTAAGGTGAAAAGGATTAATATTTTTTAAGCATAAGGGCATGGGGTATCTCCTTCCTAGACGTCAAGGAGGTGTGCAGTGGGAGACCATTTTATTGGTTTAGTAAGTGAATGAGATGGAGTGAAAAATAATAAAGCTAATCATATGACGCTTACTTTGAGCAAATGGGCATTGGACTGTTGGAGTACACTCCATGGCCTAATTAATGGTCTTTTTATCTAGGTTTGTTTTTATATCTCAAGTGGGATGTCGTTTTATAATTTTTTGAAAATTCATGAATAAAGTTTTTTTTTTTTTGATAATCTTTAAACATACAATTATTTTATACATGAATATATAACTAGTATTGAGCCCCCGCGTTGCGCGGGGGCGCAAAACAATGCCAAATAGAATCAATGTCGAACCTCAGTTAACGACCACCAACACCAGAAAATCTCGTATTAAAATAAAACAAAAAATAAATCGAATGGAAGTAGACGTAAAGATGTTAAACCGCGGACGTGAAACGTAAAATATTAAAATAGTAATCGCACGTTGTAACACGACAGTTAAACGTAATAAATATGTTGAAAATATGTAAAAATATTATGGTTAAAAACTATAAAACACGAAGAAGTTAATAAGTTGATTGTTTAATGTATATTTATATATTAAGTTTAATAATCTTTAATGAAACGTTGAACCATACGCGCACATTGTGGTATGTTTACTCGTAAAATTTAAACCGCAACGTAAAACGTAAATTTTCTAAAAGTTAAAAGGTATATGAAACCAAAACGGAAAGTAAAATATATAAAGGTTAAATTATAAAATATGTAAAAGTATTGAGTTAAAACTAAAAAGTTAAAATTTATGCTAAATAAAAAATAGGATTAAAAAAATTTATGCTAAATAGAAAATAGTATTGAAAAAATTTGAATATAAACTAAAAATAGCAAAAAAAAAAAATGTTTCTTGAAAGTGAGGGGGGCCTTTTTGCAATTTCTTAAAGTTTGGTGGTAACTTTAAAAACCCATAAAAAGTCCTTGTGGACACCGACATCCATGAATTATATTTATATAATTATTGTTTGTATATATTAAAATGGTTTTCTCATACGTTGCATGTAAATTGCCTGTTTACAATACAATCAATTCCAATATAGTGTGTCCAAATGAAGTGGTTGAAACCTTAGCTTTCTTATTTGTTTGAAAATGTATGGAATGTAATATGTAATCACAAGTCATCCACACCCGCAATACGATGGCCCATCAATTAAATGAACCAATATATATTACTTGAAATCAGAAGCGGTGGTGGTGACTATGGTGCAAAAGAGGCGTTGAAGGAGGAGGAACAGCGGCGGTGGACGTGGAGCAGCAGCGGTGGTACGCGCGTGGGGAAGGGGGCCGGCCGACGGTGGATCCAACGGTGGAAGGGCCGACCGACGGTTTCTCGAGCGGTGGAGGGGCCGACCGACGGTTTCACGAGCGGTAGAGGGGGCCGGTGCGTAGTGGTGGTGCGGGGTGGGGTGCGCAGGTGGTGTTGTGGTTGGATCTTTGTAAATGAGCCTGAAACAAAAAGAATCCCGACTTAAAACTGTGGTTGGATTTTTGCGGCGACATATCGCCGCAATTGATCAATTGCGGCGAAACGTTATAAAGAATTGTTTAATTAAAATATAATCTTCTTTTTTGCGACGAAATATCGCCGCAAATAATGAAGCGGGATTTTTCCCGCCCTTAGAAAAAGGAACCTTGATATTAAAAAAAAAATTAATTTATTTATCCTTTTTTGCGACGAAAAATCGCCGCAAAAAATATTTTGACTTGAAAAGTCAAAAAAGTTATATCTTTTTGTCGTTTTGTGACTTTTTGCGACGAAATACTTATCGCCGCAAAAAAGGTAGTCGCAAAAAACTCCATTTCTTGTAGTGTATGTGTGTCTTTCTAAGATACCAATTGTATTAAAAGGTGTAAAGATATAGTTTCAATCAACTTTATACATATAATAGAGTTTAGACTAGAATCCTAAGCAATTTGAAATCAAATAAAGTGATTTCAACTTTTGATCGTTGAACGATTAATGAAGAGAAAAAGATACAAGAGAAGGAGATCTCAACCTTTATTTAAAGTACATATAATTCCACACAGAAGTTCACAATAACTCAATAAAACATTAGGGCATATTTTAAAACCGTGATATGCTAGAAGATCAACTTTGGACATTTTTTTGTGTTTAGTGTGAAAAAAGGATTGGACTTTGAGGAGAAAGTCAATGTAATTCACTCAAACAGTTTTTAAATGATCAGTCTACACACTCACTTAGATAGTTTATACTATCTTATGAGCACATAACCCTTACACCACCTTCTGAGCATATTATGACAAATTAAATTCTAAGATTGTATCTACTCGTATTGTGCTTTGGGTTTATTTGCTATTCCTGCACCTCATCTGGGAGAGTCTCGGCGATTTAGGAAAGTGTTACATAGAGGTGTTACACACTGGTCGGGAGTTATGACTAGTACCCTGATTATAAGTGAGTGGATAGATTGGCCGAAGTGTAACACCCGGTCCCTCATACCACCTTATCCGCTTCGCTCACGAGGAGCTCACGTATTTACTTTTGGTTGCCCGGGTGAAAACTTCCAAGGGAGGTCACCCAACCTGAAAACTTCCCGGGTGAAAACGCATTGGTGATATTAGAGCCCAGACATTTTTTATGAATCAGGAATCTCTCCTATCCACGACCGATATGGGATTAATCTAGGGTGTCACACGAAGGCCACCTTAGGCGTGTACACGGGACCTCAAAACACAACCCATGATAATATGCTCAATTCTGGTGTAATCTTACAAATGACAGTTATAGTTATCATAGTTTACATTTATCGTCAAAAGTAAATATATCATATGATCTCTAATAATTTAAATAACCAAGTAATTGAACATTATCTATACATTAATTTAGCAAGAATATGAATAGTGATTAGGTTGTGTGGTATCTTTTTTTTTTTTAATTGTTATCTATTATTTTGAACATAGTGGTAACATGCCGAGTCGAGTGGAACTAATTATGAGCGTTACGTCATCGTTGTTGGCATTAATGTTATTGGAACGGCGGAATCGATAACGGTATCTACTTTTATGATATCGTGTCGAGCCGAATCAATATCAGTTTAGGATAAAACGAATTGATAACGAACAATATCATGCCGCATATATAGCGCAGGAAAGAAACGACTAAACTTTCGTAGCATAACGCGAACCTTCTCATAAAATGGGACCCCGCGTGTGGGTGAATCACAAGTCTACACATGGTAATTTAATTTTAATTTTATGATTGTTTTGAAAATCTCTGACAAGAAATTATTTCTTATGAAAACTAGAAAATTTAAACAATAAGTAATAAATTTAATGATAGAAGATATTACTATATTAACACAACGATTTATAGTGGTTTAAGACGGTTGTTAACTAATTCATCTTATGTCTGCTTCTTGGTACTTCACTAGTGGCTATTCGACTACTCTTTTCTATAAAATGATAGAAATAACCATGTAAAAACGTCACCCAACTAAGTAGAGATGACAACTCATAAAAACTAGTTTTTTTTCTCCCCGCGCTACGCAAGGAAGTCTGGTTAATTTTTTCATGTGCAACGCTGCATTACTTTAATTATCATCTATATGCCCCTCGTCCGAGACCGTAAAATGAAAGTCTCGTGATGAAACTCAAAAATACTAAATTTTCATAACCAAACACAAAAAATAAAACTTCACTATAAATAGGTTAGTGGTCAAACTTTAAGATCCTAAATTTTAATGTTTAAAGTTAAAAAACAAATCAGTGGACAAACTCTAAGATACTAAAATTTAGTGACCGAAGTCACGCACTACATAACGAGTTTCCAGTCAATATCTCACACGAAGACTACGTTACTTTTTTGTTGTTATTGTCAGAAATCATAAAATCAAAGTTTGATGGCGAAACTGAAGATTTTTAAACTTTAGTGACCAAACTCAAAAAAACAAAATTTCATTGTAAACAATTTAGTGACCAATCTCTAAAATCCTAAATTTTAATGGCTTTGAGTTTTAAATTTTAGTGGTCAAACTCAAAAAAATTAAAATTTTACTAAAACAATTTAGTGGTAATCTCTAAGATTCTAAATTTTAATAGCTAAAGTCAAGTAACCAAAAATTTCCCTGTATATTTAAAAACCAAGTTGAATGAATAGTAAATGAATAGTATCAACAGTACCACACCTACCGCACCGCCTTCTCCTTCGATCGGCACCCTCCTTCGATCGGCCCCCTCCTTCGATCGGCCCCCCCGCGACCTCCTGCACACCGCCGCCCTCATCTATCGCCCTCCCCCCATCCCCTCCAACACCATCGGACACACTGCTCCCGCTCCCGCCACCCCTGCCTGCCACCTCCGCTCCCGCTGCCCGCCACCCCTTACGAACCCTAAAACCCAAATTGGGGGTGGTGGATTTGTTGGTGGAGGCGGATGTTGAGTTTATGAAGATTAGGGTTCCGAATTCGCCTTCAAATTCGCACAATCACTAATCGATCTGCATACGTATATCGAACTATTCATCGCCCAGTCAAGTGCCCTCTGGTAATTCTGAATTCACTCCTGTTAATCGTGTATTTTTGTGATTGATTCATGACATTGTTAGTTGTTTTTTATTGTTCCTGTTCATTTTGCCCAATTTTGTGATTGCTGTTGGATGGTTTATTGAATTCTTTGCCGATTAGGGTTCTGGTTTGATTTGTTTTCGACCTGTAGCCGTTTCTTGATACTGGGCTGATGATGAAAGTTAACTTGGAAATTTAATTTTGCATGATGATGAAAGTTAGCTTGTTTGACTTCCTATACTGTTGGCATCTGCTTGCTTTGGTTGTTTCTGATTGAGGGTAAGAGTTAGCTTAGATATAAAAGTAAGGGACATTGATGGCTCTTTTTTTATACGACTGTGACATCCACAATATAATCAGCTAGATTCACAGAGATCATTGTGATACATATATAACCACAATGCTTCTTATAATGGAGTTTTATAGTGTAGTAGATTAATGATTTTGCTGAACTTACCAAGATTCTGAAAACATGACTGTCGGTTAATGTTTCACCAAGCCTTGCATTTCCACGTGTTTTTTTGTAGTTCAGACGTATTGGTAAATATATTTTTGTGTTCTTTTTTGAAGGAAAGGATACTTTTTTCATGTTTGTTATTGATGCTAAATAGATACTTTTAGTTTTGCAGATTTCATTATAGCAATGGATTCTAATGCTGATAATACTTCTGAAGATGGTAGGGGCACTGATGACCGTGATGAAGGTATATAATATGGAGTTTAACACCTTAGTTCCAATGACAAACCCGTAATTTTCGAACAGAAGTTTAAAAAGCATGCGAGATCATTAGTTAGTTGTGTTTGAAAGGCGTGTAATGCTCAAGATTATTGAATGGTAGACTTGGCATAACTTACCATTATTAATCACAAACAAGAGAATTAAAGATGCTCTAACAGACGGGCATACGGCATTATAAACGTCATAGTAGGGACATTTTGACAATTTGATACTGTTATGTCTGTTTTTGTAAAGCATTAATTGTTCTATGTGTTTATTGAATTTGATGGGTTCGATTATTATTCTATTTTAACATGCACAATAAGAGCAATAACTTTTTACAACATAAAGTGGTTTTCAATTATTATCCTAACTTTTTATGTAAGTATGTAACATGCGAGCTATGATTATTTACTAAAAAAATCGAAAAATAGGTTTAAAGAGAAGAAAAATGGTCATTATATTTATGTGATTAACACTGTAGTTTTGGGTGCTACATCATAATATAGTTATTCTTGGATCATAGAAAATGAAGCATTTGATGCTGTGGTTGCCAATGACATTGGTGTCGTACTGCCCTTATTAACTTTACGAATGACTAAGATCAAAGTGTGTAAAATGTGCATAAGATACTTAACATGCCTTGCACTATTTTCCATGTGATATCTAGGGTTATAAAATTTTGATTTGCAGATGATGATGATGAATATGAAGAGGGCAGGGATGGAAGTCGTCTTTTAGAATTCATGTTTGGGAATGTTGATGGTTCCGGTGATCTTGATATTAATCAAACACCCCGAATTCACCCGATTGTTCCATCTGCTTGGAGTTTTTCAACACCCTTTTCGCACTAAAACCAAACCCTAAAACCCAAATTCGGGGTGGTGGATTTGTTGGTGGAGGCGGAGGTCGACGGTGGATGGTTGTGTTGGTGGAGGCGGAGGTCGGGGAGGCGGAGGTCGGCGGTGGTGGCTGCGTTGGTGGAGGCGGAGGTCGGTGGTAAAAGTGGCACTTTCCCACATCGCCATAACTCTGCTACACAAGAAGAACAGACCAAAATGGCTGAATTTGTGGGTTACCCTAATCTTACTAATTTAGTTCTGTTTTGTTTTAAGTTGTTTAACCTTTACAGTGTGAGTTCTAAAAGATTCTTTTGACTCGGATTAGCTTTAAATGATTTAATAATAAAGTATGTCAGATATGTGAGGTGAAATTACATTCTGGAAAAGGCCATGCTCAAAATTTTAGTTGCAGTTTAAACTTTGTTTTGATCTTACAGTGTTGACTAAGTGGTGTCGTTCTTTATAGGGATCCTCACTAGCAAGAGGATGGGGCTAACTTTCACCAAACTCTTCAACCGGTTGTTTGCCAAGAAAGAGATGCGTATATTGATGGTGGGTCTCGATGCTGCTGGTAAGACAACCATTTTGTACAAGCTCAAGCTCGGCGAGATTGTGACCATGATCCCTACCATAGGTAATCATTTCTGTAACAGACTAACAGTCTCAGATTGTTGTGTTTATCATATTAGCTACAAATTTGAGTTACAAATATGGAGTGGTTGCTGACATATTGACAAGGTATTATGTCACATATACATAGAGTGAGAAGTTTAATAGCTAATGAGATTATTCTTTGCAGGTTTTAATATGGAGACTGTTGAGTACAAAAACATTAGCTTCACTGTGTGGGATGTTGGGGGTCAAGACAAGGTAGAGATTCTATGACCTTTGAATTCTTAATGTTGCAGAGTACCGTGTGCATTTATGTGTTTTATATGTAGATCTGTCCACTATGAAGGCACTACTTCCAGAACACACAGGGTCTTATCTTTGTGGTTGATAGCAACAATAGGGATAGAGTTGTTGAGGCAAGAGATGAATTGTACAGGATGTTGAATGAGGTAGGTTTGCATTTCTTGAAATTTGCATATTCTTTCCTTTCATCAAATGCAGGTAAACTAAAACCTTGGTTTTATTCATCTTCATAATCTATATTTTATACAAGGGAAAAGGTTTACCTGCTTGTCATTTTACTCCTGATGTTTGTGTACATGGTTTGCAGCCACAATGAGAAGCCGGATCTGAGCCAATGGTTGAAACTAGGGTTGTACCGGTAATTATCGGTTTTAAAATACTTGCGCAGCGCGCGAGGTAGAATAACACTAGTTACCTTTAAAAGCAAGTTAAATAAATAGTTTGCTTTGAGGATTTTATGGGTTTACCACCTAAGTTTGTTGGGTTGTACAATTCTCCCCCTCCCATGAGTTAAAAGAGGAAAAAGCGAGAAATTATTCACTTTCAGATTTACAGAAACCACCAGCATCATCCATTGATTTCTTTGTGGGGAGAGAAAGGACTTGCTTTATCGCCAACGTCTTCCGCCTTCACCGCCACCATCTTCCGCCTACGCCGCCTTCGCCGCCTTCGCCGCCTACGCCACCTCCAGTACCATGGAGGAAACCGTCGGTGTGTCGGCCGGCCGTCGATCATGATCGCACTTCAAGTAGACGATTTCAGTTTTTACGGGTGGCGGTGGCGCATTCGGTTTGGTGTTAGGTTGCATTTCTTTGTTATTCCCTAGGGAAACCCTAACCTGCCCTCTCTAGTGGGTGAAGTCGGTTTACAAAACCGATTCGTTTGGTCGTATTTTTCCCAATATGCCTCCGCCGTCGTCACCGGGTTTATGTGTTTTTTTTAAACCTTAGGCGACAACGGGTGGGCTATGATGGTTTTGTTCTGGCCGGGGATGTCGTGATTGTTGTGATTGTTATTTTTATAGTCATACTTTTACCCGGTTATTGGTCATCTGGTGTTTGTTGTGATTTTTTTTTGCCACAAATTCTTACCGTTTTTCTCTTTGAATGGGTGCAACGATTCGATGATGTTCGCCAATACCTCATCTGAGGTGTTCGATTGAGGTGTCTGAACTTGAACCCTCATCTTCATCTTTTTGCTTCCTTTTTTAGGGTTACTTTTGTTCAATCACGGTTGTGCCTGTATCGATGTTCCTAGCTAGGTTGATGATGAAAATGATGGTTCATATGAGCCTCAGAGGCACCTGTTAATTTAAACCCTATAAATGTTGCACGTCTGGGTTTCAGTTGGATTATTTGAATTTTTCTAGCTATTGTACTTATCTATTGGTTTATTGATGATATGGCTTTGTGCTTATGTGTTGGTTTATCGATGATGATGCCTTTGTGCTTATCGGATACGTAGTTTGGTTGGGTTTATATATTTGGTAATTGTTCGATGATTATGGTTTGGATAGCCGAGCAACAGGGTTGATGATGGTAATGATGTTACGTCGATGATGATGGGCTTAGGTTCGTTTGAGACATCACTGTGTCGGTTATGGTTGCGTTATCTGATCGTTGATGACAAAACTCATTCTTTTAAAGTTTGGGTGGTCTCCACGTGATAGGCGACGACGACATAAAAAATAAAGATATGTTCGTTGTTATAGCGGGGTAAATACAATGTTTACAGTTACAACAAATTGTCTTCTTCTAGCCTTTTATACTATTTATATATTTTTGGCCGTTTCATTAATTAAAAATGACCATGCTGGTGGAATGTGATGGTTTATTCCATCACGTGTGCAACGCCGTTGGGTGTACAACACTGGTTAGGATTAAAATTAAAAGTATTTAAAATCAATATGATTAAAATATAAAATTTAAAACTTTACTATTCATCTAGCTTGAAATTTAATTATAGAGTAATGCTAAGAGTCTACTTTATTTTCTGTGCACTTTGGTTTTGCAAAAATATTGAAGTTTTAAATGTATTTTATAAGCACTTCACAAAACTTTATTCAACATATCTTATTCTTCGTCTATTGATATATTGTATCTTCGCTTCATGCTACTTTCCTTTAAACCTGTATTTGTCGACTTTTTTATCTTGAAGGAGTAAAGTTTGATGGTAGAACAGCAGAGTCTGTATGTGGCATCGTTCTTTGATATTGTTTCCAACTTGCTACTATGAGCCTTGAACAATCGATACATCGAAGGTTGATCCACAGCATCGACCATGCGTCTGTTGTTTATGAATATACCTATATTTTTGTCGTTTTCTTATGGACTTCTGCGTAGGACCTCAAAAGAACGGATTGTGAACACAAGATCATGTGCAATCACATATTTGCTAACTTTTATCATCACAAAAAAAAAAAAAAAAAAAGCGATTTAGTTATAATTACAAGTGATCAATCACCGTTTAACCTATTCCTCATCCCCTGAACCCACGAGATCGGCTACCAGAGTGTTTGAGTAGTACATTGAATCATGTCCGCCTTAGGAGAATAAAAATAATCCAGGCCGCCATCGAATTGATGCTAACTGAAACTCACAAAAAATATATCTCCACTCATACCAAATATGTTGGTACCTTATTTAAGTTTTAAAATTTGTTTTTCTAATGAAATACAATATTGGAATTGATCCAAATATGGGTATTAAAACTAGCATCAAGCTGTAATTCTAATGGTGTTACCAAGAACATTTGTCATAGGTATTACATATAAGTTCCTTTTCAAGACAGAAAATGAAGTCCCAAAGGCCGAAACAAAAGATCTATGATCATAACTTACCAATAGTCAGCCAGCAAAATATTGCAACATGAAGAGAACAGGGTGTGGTGCTGTGTTATAAATGCAGGCATGGTTGTTTAGCTGCTAAGACGTTTTCTGAGCACAGCTTCGGCACGCTGCTCAAACTTTGGCAGGACCCAATCATGCTGAACTATATCTAAACCGTCTTTCTCTGCACCCAAACTCTGTGAATTCGATAAGAAGTTTAGATTCATTAAGTTATCATGCAAAATAACAAGATAATGCCAAGGGTTCTACCTATATAAAAGATTAAGATTCATTAAGGACATGAATTTATGAAAATTAATTTGATAACAAAGTTTTAATAAAATAAATTATTAATCAAATAAGTAAATGATAAGCAAGTGCTAACAGACCCCTAAAGTATTGCTAGCTTTAACTTGGATAAATGCAGACATAGTCTATCGCTCAAGCATTGATGGCTAATCTAACCGATATGATGAATTATTAGTTATTATGACTCAACAATTACTAAAGAACTCAACCAGGTAGAAATGGGTTGGGGTGACTCAAAACATTTTTTCTCCAACTCTTTTTGCCATGTGGTACTTCTTGTCGATTTCTTAGACTCTGTCGTCTTTTTGCCATTGCTCAACTCAGTAGTCACCGGTGTCTCCTCCTCCGCCACTTAATCAACCTCCGGTTTCTTAGACTCTAAGAGCAGGAGTGTCGGGATTCTTAACCTGGAGATTATACTTCTCACATTGCTTTCTGTTTCGAACGGAAACTTCAATCGGTAACTTCATCGGATTGTTCATCGGAAACTTCATCGGATTGTGAGTCGGAAACTTCAGTAGTTGTTGTATTGAACGATTGAATTGATTTCCGTCGTGTTTTCTCTACAGTTCTTTAGAGGCAAGCTTTTGGCGGAACAACTCACCGATTCCTCCACCGTCGCAACAACCACCGGTGGAACAACCCCCCCCTCCGGCGATAACCTTCAAACCTCTCCCAAATCATCAAAACTTAACCAAATCGGGTGATTCTTGAGTCTAACTTGTGTGTTTTTCAAAGAGGAACACAACCCTAGGGTTTTATTTCATAGATTTCCGTCCGTTTTTTAGTAATCGGTGAATTTCAGTCCAAATTTAGGGTTCTAAATTTGGGGGTTTTGACTTCTTGGAAATCAAAACCCATCTTGCTGCTGATTTGGTTGGGTTTCAATAGGAGGGATTCGTTTTGTGCATCAAAACCCATCTTGATTTGGTGATTTTGAGTTGGGATTTGTGGTTGTGGTTGAATCTATCTTTTTATACAATGGAGCTTTTAGTTCCTCCTTCTTCAAGAACTCGCTGGTTTCGGGTTTGATATTGATTATCATTACATCACCGGTTTAAGTCCTGGTTCACAAGGTTTCACGTTGCACTTGAGAAGAAACTACAAGAAGAAACGGTAACTTGTGTGTTCTCATCCGTTAGTCGTCAAAGCGTCGTGTTCTATTTCTCTGTAACTTGTGTGCTCTCATCTGGTGGCGGCGAGTTACTCTTCTGGTGAGATCGTTCCATCTCTCTCTGCATCTCTTTATTCTATTGACTTTCTTCTTGATTACCTAGGTTTAGTGTTGTTTTGTTCTTTTTATTCTATTTAGTTTCTTCTTCACTATTTAGGTTCCTGTTGTTTGGCTAGGTTAGAAGTACGAGTGTGAATTAAAATAGGAAGAGTCATCCCCTATTATCTGTGATAGGCTTAATCTGATTGTTCTTGTTTCTTTATGTATCACCTGTTGTTATGGATCCTGAACTATCATTGTTCACACATCATATGTGGATTGGGACAGGGACCTAAAATAGATAGGAGAAGTTATTATGTAACTCCGAGACCTTGTTCGATGACGAGAAGTGCAACTAGAGGCAAAAAGAGTCATAGATTAAGATTAGCATCTTGGAATGTAGAAACTTTAAGTAGTAAGCTATTAGAGCTTGTAGATGTGCTAAAGAGACATAGGGTACATATAGCATGCCTTCAAGAGACTAGATGGCAGGGTAGGAGAATGTCGGAGTGCAATGGATACAAACTATGGTACTCAGGATCTGATGGAACAAAAAATGGGGTGGGCTTCCTAGTTAGTAAAGAACTTCAGGGGAATGTAGTAGAGGTGAGAAGGTATGATGATAGGCTCATGTTGTTAAGAATAATAATAGGTGAAGAAGTAGTGGCGGTAGTTACCGCATATGCACCACAGATTAGATTAGGAGAACTGGAAAGGAAAAATTTATGGGAGAGTTTAGATCAACTTATGAGGGACATACCTCCGGAAGAAAAATTTGCATCGGGGGTGAATTTAACGGCCATATTGGCAAAACTAATGACCATTTCCCTTTGGTGCATGGAGGCTATGGGTATGGTCTTAGGAATGATGGTGGTAGGGAGATGCTTGACTTTGCAGTGGCGCATGACCTAGGCGTTATAAATTCGTTTTTCAAGAAACGAGACTCGCATTTAATCACGTTTAGCAGTGGCGGGCGACACACACAGATAGACTATTTGCTGATGAGAAGAGAAGATCGTAGTTCGTGGAAGCACTGCAAGATAATCCCGGACGAGACAGTAGTGACTCAACATCATATGTTGGCGGCGGATCTACGCCTGAAGAGAGCAATTGTCGAAGCGCCCAAGAGAATTAGACCTACGATCAGATGGGGGCAACTGAAAGACGAGAAGATTACCATCTTTAGAGATAAGGTCATACCAATGACCCAGACTGGGCCACAGGAAGACGCAAACCAAAAGTGGAAGGGCATGGCCACTAGAGTCATGCACGCAGCTAAATAAACGCTTGGAGTTACAACAGGTAGGACAGTCGGTCATAAGGAATCCTGGTGAATGAAGACGTACAAGAGAGAATAAGAATTAGACAACAAAGCTTTAAAGAGCTTTTACGTTATAATGACGAGGAAGAATGAACACAACTAAAAGATAACTACAAGAAGGCCAAACGAGAGGCGAAAAAGTCAGTGTCAGAGGCAAAGAACATAGCTTATGAGAGGATGTACAAGCGGCTAGAGACGAAAGAAGGAGAACATGACATGTTTAAGATCGTCAAAGCTAGAGAACATAGAAGACAGGACTTGGGAATGATGAATTTTATAAAGCTTGAGGATGGAAAGGTCTTGGGGAAGAAAATGGACATCAAGGTAAGATGGAAAGCTTATTTCCATAACCTCTTCAACGTAATGAACCCTAATCAACAAACAGAGATCGATCAAACAACCCGAACAACGCAACAAAATAACTGTTATTGTAAAAACATCACAATCCAGGAAGTTACGCGAGTCCTTAAGAAAATGGGAAGGGCCAAGGCGGTGGGGCCAGACAACATACCGATTGAAGTGTGAAAGTGCCTGGGAGAAGAGGGACTACAATTGTTAACAGAGCTATTCAACATTATCCTCAACACCGGAAAGATGTCGGATCAGTGGAGGAGTAGTGTTATAGTCCCCATATATAAGAAAAAGGAGATGCCCAGTGTTGCACAAATTACAGGGGAATAAAGCTCTTGAGTCATACGATGAAACTATGAGAAAGAGTTATAAACACAAGAATCAGAAGTGAAACTCATATAGCGATAAACCAATTTGGATTTATGCGAGGGCGCTCTACAACAGAAGCCATACACATAATAAGGAGGGTAATGGAAAAATATAGAGAAAAAAAGAGGGGCCTTCATGTAGTTTTCATTGACTTGGAAAAAGCCTATGACATTGTCCCACGACAGCTCATTTGGGAAAGTCTATGGGATAGAAGGGTACCAGAGAGATATCAAGTTAATCAAGAATATGTATAATAGGGTAAAAACGTGTGTGCGAGCTCCAGCCGGAGACAGAATTCTTTCTAGTGGAAGTGGGACTTCACCATGGATCAGCATTGAGCCCATTTCTCTTCACAGTAGTATTGGATGAGATGGCCAAGTCTATACAAGAGCCAGTCCCGTGGTGCATGATGTTTGCAGACGATATTGTGCTAATATCAGAATCTAAAACGGCGTTGAACGACAGGTTAGAACAGTGGAGAGCGGCACTAGAAAGCAAAGGCTTAAGGATAAGTCGCTCTAAGACGGAATACATGCACTGTAACTTTAGTGGAGCGAATGAAGAGGACACCCAAATTAGTATTCGGGGCTTGGCGGTCCCACAAACGTCTAGGTTCAAATATCTAGGATCGTACGTCCAGGTCGACGGAGAGATACACAGTGATTTAGCCCATCGTGTTCAGGCAGGATGGTGTAAGTGGAAAGCAGCATCAGGGATTTTGTGTGATAAGAGGTTCCCAGCAGGACTAAAGGGAAAACTATATAGAGTGGCAGTTCGTCCGGCTATGTTATACGAAACAGACTGCTGGGCCATGAAGAAATCGCACAAGAGATAAATGGAGGTCGCAGAAATTCGAATGCTAAGGTGGATGTGTGGTCACACGAGGCTGGATCGGATAAGGAACGACGTCTTCCGGCAGAGGCTAGAGGTAGCCTATATCACGGATAAAATATGAGAAGGAAGATTGAGATGGTTTGGGCACGTGAAGAGGAGACAGATATCAGCGCCAGTTAGAGCAGTAGAGTGCATTACCTTAGATGGTAAGAGGAGCAGAGGAAGACCTAAGTTGATCTGGGATGAGATGATTAGTCGGGATATGGTAGAGTTGCACCACTCCGAGCGCATGGTCGAGGATAGGAGTGCGTGGAGGTGTAGAATTAAAGTTAGGGACTTCTAGTGGGCCTTGATGCGCTAGTCCTCACGTGACGTATAGAGTAACGTTATTTGTCCAATGTAGGTGAAGCCTTAGTGCTAACTTCCATATTAGTATTGTTAATATCGTAGTAAAATTCATCCATCTTATTCCTTGCCTAATATCGTAGTAAAATTTATCTGTCTCAAACCTGTTTCAATGCTGGTGTGTTTGCTTTGGTGACGTATGTTTAATTGCTTATGTGAGGTATGCATTATATTCTGATTGTTAGGCGTATGCTAGTGCTTATGTGATGTATGCAATATAATCTGGTTATTTTACTTATGAATATGCATATGCATATACAAAACTCTTATGTGATGTATGCATAGAGTAACGTTATTTGTCCAATGTAGGTGAAGCCTTAGTGCTAACTTCCATATTAGTATTGTTAATATCGTAGTAAAATTCATCCATCTTATTCCTTGCCTAATATCGTAGTAAAATTTATCTGTCTCAAACCTGTTTCAATGCTGGTGTGTTTGCTTTGGTGACGTATGTTTAATTGCTTATGTGAGGTATGCATTATATTCTGATTGTTAGGCGTATGCTAGTGCTTATGTGATGTATGCAATATAATCTGGTTATTTTACTTATGAATATGCATATGCATATACAAAACTCTTATGTGATGTATGCTTAACGTTATTTGTCCAATGTAGGTGAAGCCTTAGTGCTAACTTCCATATTAGCGTAGTAAAATTCATCCATCTTATTCCTTGCCTAATATCGTAGTAAAATTTATCTGTCTCATGTTTCAATGCTGGTGTGTTTGCTTTGGTGACGTATGTTTAATTGCTTATGTGAGGTATGCATTATATTCTGATTGTTAGGCGTATGCTAGTGCTTATGTGATGTATGCAATATAATCTGGTTATTTTACTTATGAATATGCATATGCATATACAAAACTCTTATGTGATGTATGCTTATGTGATATATGCGCCGAAAGCGGTCTCTCTGTCTCCCAAGATAGAGGAAAGATTGGCCACCACCTACCCCTCCCAGACCCTACTTTCAGTGGGACATATTGGGTATGTTTGTTTGTTTGTTTGTTTATTAATAATTGTATTCAACATGATTACAAACAAAGTACAAGTCCAACATTTGAATAATGTGATCTAGTAAAATGGTTACATCAAAATGCATTTTGTGCAACTTTCAAAAGCTGATTTTTTTTTCAACTTCTTTTATTTTATCCCATGTTTGAGATTAAACTTAACCCAAAGAAACATTTCATCATACGCAAATGAGCCAATAATGCCAGCTCTAAATCACACCACCTCTGCTCATAACTCTTATATAGAACCATTCATATATGTACCTTTGATGGATCAAAGCCAAATCCACTCATTTGCATCATACGATGTGTATCGTCTGTGGCTGCATTGTTAAATAATAGCAAGAAAAGGTACAAGTGAATTCCCACAGATGCTTACTAAAATTAACACATTGATACTTGACCAGAGTCACCAGACAATGTTCGCTGAAAAGAAAATGGGAGAACAAGAACATACTAACCATTTTCCTCTCCCAGAATGAGACTAAACAAACCTCTCAATCCAAACAGATTAAGGAAATACCTGATAAGACATTCATTTACCCTCAGCAAACCAGTTTTATTAATGATTACAGGTGGAGGAAAAAGTCAACTTTATAAAAGCATAACCACATACCAAGAACGACTGCTAACATAGCTGACATCAACAGTACTCAAATCAATACCGTTTTGTAACATGGATCTAAACCTCTGAGTCAATGGAAAAGGTATTTTTGCTGTGATGAACAAACACATGAATTACAATCTTTTTACATACTAAGTAAAAAGAAAATACATACAAAGAAAACAGCAAACTATGTGTTGGGTAAATATAAACTCACAAAATTCAAGTTACATGTAAAACAGAAGCAAAAACGGAACGTACCTGCTACAAACCCAGAGAAGAAGAGTTAACCCACGCAAAAGTGAGGGTCTGTTCAAATAGTTTTTGGGGTTAGGTTGAATCAGATCTCATATTTAAAAAACTAAAAATAAATAAAATAAATAAAATAAAATAAAATACATCTCTTTTGTTGAAATAACTGTGTTAACCATGTAAAACAACATACTTGTGGTATGATCATTGAAAGATTCTTCTTCATCATATCCATAGCCATGTTTGGATCAGAAACATTTGTGCCTGTGGATTCTGAGCCTGGCCCTTGGGAACATGAAGTAAACCATTTTCCTGTGAATTCAAGAGCAATGTAATTTAATCATCATGTGAACTAGCATGCATTAAGACATAAAAGCTTCAATTATAAGCTAATCTAATAGGATAGATTTGAGGGATCTCATAGGAGATGAATCCCGTGTTGGAATTTTAGTAATATTGGGTTATATATATAAATATACATATACATATTATACTATTTATAAATTAAACCTATTAGTTAAAGTTTAGGCTAATTATGAAACATGAAGTATACTCAAGGGGTATAAAGTGAATATGTATATTTGTTATATTGGATTGACAGTTTGTAGAAAAAGGGATCAATTCTCAAAATCATTCTACAGGAAAATCAAAGCACTCTCAAAGCACAAAACTTCATCAATTAAATTCAGGTTCTTGTTTCAATTTCTTGATCTTATCCGATTAAATCAATTGTAAGTGAACAAATGGTTTAATCTTAAAGAGTAATCGATTTCAAGAACATCCTGGTGATTTAATTCCACTTTCAAGTTCTTTATCAAATTAGGGTTTGATAATTTGGTAATATTTTCCCTTCTTAATTTCAACATCCCGTGGATCATCCTGATAAAACTGGATGAAATCAGAAGGTCCTACATGAAGGCAGAGTCCTATAGGTGGTGTTCGATCAGGTTATTTAGTCTCAAGTAATACAGGTCGGGTAGTTCTGTTTCAAGTTATGAAAAAGTAGCTGTTAACCGAGCTGAATAAGGATTCAGTTTTAATTTGATCAATGAACTTGAATAACCTCAATGTCCCCATAGACGACCCAAACTCAATTTCCACCATACAATAGATAAGTAAACCTAGCAGTAACTAACAGCAGAGAAAGTGAAGTTATAATAGTAGTATACTTTGTGCTTTGACTAGTTCATGGAAGGAGGTTGATTTCTGCAGATTAATTGACCCAAACTACATATATGGGTGGCTAGCATCATGACCCTGTGGTATTTTCTATTATCTTGCAAACATTACTTCCTTAGAGCATTCATAGTGGATTCACCATCCCTATCCTTATAATTTAACTACATATCACTATCCACTAAATTTATATCTCATTTTTCAAAAATCTCTCACATCCCATTCCCTACTTCTATCTTTATCTTACTCACAAACACTTAATTTATTATATTTTTTTTCTCTTTTTCATACACACCATAATTTGATGATATATGAATACTAAATAGTAACCCTAAATTTGATGGGTTACTATTGTAAACCTTTATAACTTGATGATAATGGATAGGTATTTTTAACTATTTCTTTAAAATATCACTAACATGAAAAACAGTAGCCGGCTTTAAAAATAACAGTGGATCTTAATTATACCAAAACGTTCCGCCTTCTAAATTCTAAAAGCATATATAATCCGTTAACCGAATTGAATTGCACTCAGGTAATACAAAATAACCGAAACCCGAATCAGTAATCCGTGTCAGGTCGGTCAGGTCACTAAGGTTCAGATGTTTCAACACCACTACATGCAACATAAATAGTGAAAACTTCTTTTACAATCAACAAGATTCTTGCTTGCATGTTTCAGCATATGCTCAACAGACATTACTTAAAACCCAATCATCATCAGGCTTATAAAGATTTGCAATAAGCTTAAACTATCAAATTCAAAAGCGAGTGATACATTCAAATAAATTTATCCACGACAGAAAACCATCTTAGCTGTGTAATTACAGTCAGATTTAACCTAATAAAACCTAAATCCCTCAAATCAAGACTCAATTAGACCAAAAAAGACCATGAAAATTCAAACCAAAAGCCAAACCTCGTTGGTATAATAGGATTTCCGAGCACGAAAAGCCTTGGGAGGTATGAAATTAGCAGCAGAACGTAGATTTCTAGCCCTAATTATGACCTGCCTAAAATTCACAAAAAAAAAAAAAAAATCGAATTGAGACATGAATATACATTTATTGAAACACAGGAAGTTGAACTACAGACCCTTCTTTGATGATCTTGGAATCGGGCAATTGGGAAGTGCGCATGAGCTTGGAGACGAAGTAGCGAAGGATTCCGATGAGAACCATGACTACTGATAAGGGTATTAGCACCCAGTCTCTGATCGCTGTATCCAACACCAACTCCTCCGCCATTGTTGATCCAATCAATCAGATCTCTAATCTCTTCTTCTTCTTCTTCTTCACCCAAAACAAAAGTTACTAGTTTATTAGATAGATAGATAGATATCAGCGTGCTTTATGCACTGCAGCCGTCTTCTTAACAAATAGTTAGAGTAACGATTTAAAAACATCTAAAATATGTCTTGTTGGCTGTCACGTCAAAAAAATACTTACTCTTTAAATTTTTTTTAAAAACCCAATAAGAAACCAAAAAACATTGTCACACCTCACCATCTTTTACCTTAATTTATTTAAATTACCAACTTTTTATCTTATAAAATATATATAAAATATATAGATGATTATTAAATTTTTTATTTTATGAAATATTAAAAGCTATAATTTTAAAAGTTAGATATTTTTCCGTTGAAGGTAAAATTTAAAATTAAATATTTTTGTTGAAAGAAAAATATAAAATTAATATAGTTTTTGTTGAGATGAAATTTTCAAATACTAAAAATTGAAATTTAAACATTACATAACTTAAAAATTACAATAACTAAACCTTACATGGATTAAATATTACGTAAATCATATTTTTAAAAATGACAATAACTAAACGTTACATAGATTAAAAATTACAACATGTTAACTACCTAAAGATCATACTTTGCCCTAATTTTACCACAAAAAATTTAAACATTACATAACTTAATAACTAAACCTTACATGGATTAAACATTACGTAAATCATATTTTCAAAAATGACAATAACTAAACGTTACATAGATTAAACATTACAACATGTTAACTACCTAAAGATCATACTTTGCCCTAATTTTGCCACAAATCTTTTTGCGGATTGCCAGTTGCTCGTTGTTTATGAAAGTTGTATCCTTAAAAAGAATTTCTTGTTCACGCAGTGCAATATCTTGTTCACATAGTGCGATCTCTTGTTCACGTAGTGCGATCTCTTGTTCACGTAGTGCGATCTCTTGTTCACGAGCTTGAACATCTTTTCGCTTAATATCAACATATTCAAGCATTTTGGTATTAATCTCACCAATCGCGGATTCCCTCATTTCTGTTAAGTTTTGAAAGCGTCCAATGACTTCGTTTATTTGTGACGAGTCGGATTTAGCCTTAGCTTTAGCCATTGCTTTAGCCTTCTTTGTGCCCATTGAACGGGGAAGTTCCTCAACTTTATTCCCATAATCCTCAACCGACACTTCATTCTTATCATTGAGGTCAAAGTAATTGTTAGCTTCTGATGAAATATCTTCTCCAGATCTCTTACCACTAAGACTTTGGTTATGACTAACACTTGTTTGTGCCTTCCCCTTCGGCTCGTCTTTGACAAGGATCCAAACATAATCATACATAAACTTTTGCAGGATCGGATTTGGGGTGGTTTTTCTCTCAACTCACTGTGAATCAACACTCAGCAAGCAGTCTTTAAGAAGAGTTGATCACAATATAACAAGTAACAAGCAGTAAGAAAATTTAACACAGCAAGTAAATTTTCAAGGTACTTTTATATATTGCTTCTCAACTCAAAGGATTACAAGACACTTGGACTCAAATCGCTTATCTAAAGAGTTACAGGAAGAAGATATATATAATACTACCTACAGCCGGGAATACTTTGATTCCAGCTGGACACCTCTAACCTTACATCTATACTACAAGACTCTAGGTGAGGTCTTTCAGACATTTTGCCTGAGAGTTGGTAGTCAGGACATGTCCCTGACTTACCTTTTGTCACCAACTAAAGTTGGTAACATGTACTATCATAAAAAGGTGAACAGTAGAATAAAGTATGGTCAACAACATGGCTCTTTAGGAAGATGCCATGCGTATCAGAGGTCTGCAGCGGACTGTCAGGGACCATACTTTTATCTGCTGGACATAGCAATGTCTTCCGAAGGATAAAGTGCTTCGGAAGAATAACTTCTTCCGAAGGCACTTATACTTCGGAAGACTGCTTCTTCCGAAGCTTGGAGTCTTCTTTGTCTTCGGAAGCAGACTTTGTCTTTAGTTCTTTCATCAGACTTTGTCTTCGGAAGCTTTCAGACTTTGTCTTCAGCTCTTTCATCAGACTTTGTCTTCGGAAGCTTTCAGACTTTGTCTTCAGCTCTTTCATCAGACTTTGTCTTCGGAAGATATCTTCAGCTGTTGGCTTCAGTTGTTGTCTTCAGTAGTTGACTTCAGCTTTTGCCTTCGGAAGATGTCTTCAGCTGTTGTTCCTTAGACTCTCGGAAGATCTCTTGCTTGGCTTCGGAAGCCCTTTAATGTAGTACCAAAAGTGACTATGAAGTGAATTTGGTTGCACCAGCCTTATCATGATCCAACAAACTCCCCCTAGGCTGATGCTACCAAAACTTCACTTCCCTCTTCTTCTCAAAGCTCTCAGCACCAAGGAGAGCAGGTGTTTATCAGTGTCTTCATTCTTCCTGCTGTGGTGCTGAGAATCTTGTACAGGTCCTTGGTGGACAGAACCTCTACTCTGTCACCTTGGATTATATGTAACACACCACCTTATTATCATAATTTATAAACATGTTTGAGGTGTAAAAGATTTTTAATTTAGGTCCCAGTTAAAATCTCTACTTTTAAAACTCTATTACACATACCCATGACTACGTCAACACACTATTACGTTTTACACACCTCAAATTACATTTATGTAATTTGCATAACGTTAAGTTTGTTTAACAGAAACTAATTAACAACCCATTGTTCGATCCACAAGCATCTTCATCGATCACCTTTGCCATCTTGAAAAATTCCTACAAAACAACCACTTTTATCACATTAGTCCATGGAACTAATAAGAACTCTTATACTCACTTTATAGGTTATTAGGAGGTGATTGGGGGCTTAAAATACCAATCGAAAGCAAAAATCTTGCAAGGGACGTAGCTTACGTCCTCAAGGACGTAGCTTACGTCCTTAACCTAATTCCCCTGAATTTGAGGACGTAAGACAGAAGCTCAGGACGTACCAATGAGTAAAGGACGTAACTTACGCCCTTATGGACGTAACTTACGTCCCTATCAGCTGCTGCTATTGTTAGTTTGTTTTTTTCTCAAAGTTTTGACCCGTTTCGTTTGTTTCGACTTTTCAATGATCCCGGGTCCATTTCAACATCTCTATCAGCTCAATTTAGAAGCTTTAACTCTCTTAGCCTCGACTCTTTGCATCTATCACATTATCACCCATTCTATAATCACACTTTCACATTTAAATAGAATGGGTCATAATTCTACTTTTAAGCTAGTCATTCACTAACTTGAATTAGCATATTAGATTTGGATCACACACCTATACACTTCGCAATACACCTTTATGTTTGACATACACACAGTCGCCAAACCACAAGTTTATCACCCACTGGTGAATTAGGCTTACACACAGTAGCCAAAGTATAGTTTATCACTCACTAGTGATTTAAATGTTACCACCGTAACTGAATATAATTATAACCCCTCCAGGTTTGGTTCACACACCTGTGAACTATACCGGTATATCTATTTCATGCACACGCGCATGTAGCTTCAACTCAATTCATGCACTCAAGCATGTATACTTACTATTACTATAACCATTACTTATGGTCATTATTCACAACTCACATTTACTCAAGAGTAAACATAATAAAATCATAAGATAAGACTATATATGGTTATAAGGCTAATGTTCTTACCTCAAACAAGCTTCAATTCAACCTTTGTCTTTGCTCACCGCCTTGCTAATACTCCCTTCACCTTAACATACGTTTAGGATTAATTTAGCACATACATACATATGATATAAAACCAATCCATATGACCCATTTATGACTAGTTTTAAGCATAATTAACTCTATATTGACCCACCGGTCATTCTATTTCCACTTTGCCCTTCCTTTCATAATTTGAACTTCTTGGAGGCATTTCATCAAACACCTTATGGGCATGATTTATAACTCAACATATTTCATACAACTAATTTGCTATAAACCATCAAGTTTCAAAATTGGCATACATGATACATAGAACACCTAATACATACTATTCTAAGTTCAACACATATTATTTGATCATAGATGAATTCCTCCTCAACACCCCAATCATGAAGTAAACTACTTAGCAAGAAAACATCCAATTAAGACTCACCTTATGAGTTAGATGCAGGAACTAGGTGATTTATAACTCAATTCCACAATTAGAAATTTGGATTCAACACAACCGCAACTCAATTTGACTAGGGTTCTTGATCTCCTTCCTCCTTCCCGTTCTCCTCTCTTCGTGAGTGTGTGTGTGAGTGTCCAGGAGGTTCTACACCTCCTTACTAATATGTAAATTTAATTTTCTCAATTTGGCAAAAATAGTCCCTCTAGTTACTTCTATTCATTTACACTAACAATACTAACTTAACTCAGTTAGTTCTAATTTACCACTCATTTTATTGAAAAACACAAATTATAAAATTACCTAAAATGGGACGTTACAAGTTCTCCCCCACTTGGGAAGTTTCGTCCCCGAAACTTACTGATGCATCAAATAAGTAAGGGTAGCATTCTCTCATCTCGTCTTCTAGCTCCCAAGTGACATCCGACCCTTTTCGGTTCTTCCACTGTATCAGCACTTGCTTTATTTCTTTGTTTCTCAGCTTTTTGATTTTTCTGTCAAGTATTACCACAGGTTCTTCCACATAATTCAGCCTATTATCAATTACTAAGTCCTTATACGGGATATACGCTGATTCATCTGCTAGACATTTTCTCAAATGAGAGACATGAAAGGTATTATGGACCCCACTTAGTTCTTCTGGTAGCTCAAGACGATAAGCAACCTCGCCCACCCGAGCTATAATTTTAAATGGTCCAATGAATCGCGGTCCTAACTTTCCTCGCTTTCGGAATCGAATTATACCTTTCCATGGGGAAACCTTTAATAACACATAATCTCCTACTTGGAATTCAATCGGTTTTCTTCTTCTATCCGCATACGACTTTTGACGATCTTGAGCCGCCTTTAGATGAGCTCGCACTTGATCAATGTGTTCATTAGTTTTTCTCACCACTTCGGTACTAGCTAGCTCTCGTGGACCGATTTCTCCCCAACATACGGGAGTTCTACATTTTCTCCCATATAACATTTCATATGGCGCCATTTTCATACCCGAATGATAGCTGTTATTATAAGAAAATTCTGCCAAGGGTAGATATGTATCCCAACTACCTCCGAAATCAATAATGCACGCGCACAACATATCTTCTAGAATTTGGATAATCCTCTCACTTTGACCATCTGTTTGTGGGTGATATGCGGTGCTAATCAACAGTTTGGTACCCATTTCTTCATGAAATTTTCTCCAGAACCTCGAAGTAAATCGAACATCTCGATCTGATATTATGGATACAGGTATACCATGCTTAGACACAATTTCTTTGATATATATTTCTGACATTGTTTCCGATGAGTAAGTCTCCCGAATTGGAATGAAATGAGCACTCTTTGTCAATCTATCCACTACTACCCAGATGGTATCATAGCCTTTTCGGGTTTTTGGAAGCTTTGTTATTAAGTCCATGGCTATACGATCCCACTTCCAAACTGGAATTTCTAAAGGTTGTAATTCACCACGTGGTTTTTGATGTTCTGCTTTTACTTGTAAACATGTTAAACACTTTTCCACATATTTAATGATATCACGTTTCATTCCTGGCCACCAATAATTTACTTTTAAATCATAATACATCTTAGTAGCTCCTGGGTGAATCGAATACTTAGATTTATGTGCCTCATCCAGTATCAATTCTTTTACTGGACAAATTGGAGGAATCCACACTCGTCCCCTCATTGTTTTTAATCCATAACTGTCTTCCTTTAGGATTTGCACTTGACCCTGAATACGGTTTCGTTTCCAATTCTCCTCTTTGAGTGCCTCCATTTGCGCTTCTTTAATTCGCTCGATTATGCTTGAGTTAATCGTTATTCTCATCGCTTTTACTCTAATAGGCTCATACTCATCTTTTCTACTTAATGCATCCGCTACCACGTTAGCCTTCCCAGGATGATATAGGATTTCACAGTCGTAATCCTTTAATAATTCCAACCAACGCCTCTGTCTCATATTAAGCTCTTTCTGAGTGAAGAAATATTTTAAACTTTTATGATCGGTAAAATAGTGCATTTCACACCATAGAGATAATGCCTCCAAATTTTCAAGGCAAATACCACTGCGGCCAGCTCTAAATCATGTGTTGGGTAGTTCATCTCATGTGTTTTCAGTTGTCTTGAGGCATAAGCTATCACTCTACCCCTTTGCATCAGAACACACCCCAACCTAAATAGGACGCATCAGAATACATAACAAAATCCTCATTCCCCTCGGGTAATGCTAGTATTGGTGCCTGCGTCAATCTTAATTTCAACTCTTGAAGCGCTTTTTCTTGTTCGACATCCCATTTAAAAATAATCCCTTTTCTAGTAAGTTTAGTTAACGGAGAAGCTATTTTGGCAAAGTCTTGAATAAACCTCCGGTAATACCCTGCTAGGCCCAAGAAACTTCTAATCTCAGTTGGAGTTTTTGGAGGATTCCATTTCATTACTGCTTGAATCTTTGAGGAGTCTACTTGAATTCCATTTGCATTTACAACATGCCCCAAGAATTGCACTTCTCGTAACCAAAAATCACATTTTGAAAATTTAGCATATAATTTTTCTTGTTGAAGAGTTTCCAAAACCTCTCGTAAATGGCGCACATGCTCTTCTTCACTTTTAGAATACACTAATATATCATCAATGAAAACAATAACCGAACGGTCTAACATAGGTCGACATACCCGATTCATTAAATCCATAAACGCCGCCGGTGCATTTGTTAACCCAAAAGACATCACAAGAAACTCATAGTGACCGTAGCGAGTACGAAACGCTGTCTTCGGTACATCATCCTCCTTTATCCTTAGTTGATGATACGCTGACCTTAAATCAATCTTTGAAAACCAAGACGCGCCTTGTAGTTGGTCAAATAAATCATCAATCCTAGGTAAAGGATATCGGTTCTTGATAGTCACCTTATTTAATTCTCGATAATCAATACACATTCTAAAACTTCCATCTTTCTTTTTAACAAAAAGAACTGGTGCACCCCATGGGGAGATGCTTGGGCGAATAAAACCCTTTTCAAGGAGTTCTTGTAATTGTTTCATCAACTCTTGTAATTCAGATGATGCTAATCGATATGGGGCTTTAGCAATAGGTTTAGCTTCTGGTACTAAATCAATTCGAAACTCCACATCTCTTACAGGTGGAAGGCCTGGTAAGTCATCTGGAAACACCTCAGGAAATTCTCTAACCACTGGAACATCTTCTAATTTCGGTACACTTTGGTTAGTATCAACTACATATGCCAGGAAACATTGCCCTTCACGCCTCATATGCTTTAGGGTCTTAATTAATGAACACAACACTACTCCTTTACACTTTTCTCCGTGAATAACTACCTTATGGCCCCTCGGAGATTTTAACTTTATCTTTTTATGATGACATACAATATCAGCCTGGTATGTAGAAAGCCAATCCATTCCCACAACCACATCAAACTCACCTAAGGTCATAGGTATTAGATCAATAGGATACTCTTCCTTCTTAATAGTTAACCTACACCCTCGGTAAACTTCAAACACTAAAAATGTTTTAGAATTAGCCACTTCGACCTCTACTGGTGCAGACAATGTACTTATTTCAAACAAAGGATGAGACGCAAATTTAATCGACACAAACGATCTATTAGCACCGGAATCAAATAACACATACGCAGGTAAAGAATTTAACAGGAAAGTACCCGACACCACATCGGCGGTCTTTTTAGCTTCTTCAGCTGTAATTTGAAAAGCCCTTCCCCTTGCTTTCGGTATTTCAAGTTTCTTTACACTGCTCTGAGCGCTCGAACTTCCACCAGTTTTCAAATCTGGACATTCACTCCTCTTGTGCCCAGGTTTATAACAATTGAAACACAGCTCCAACTGACTGGTGCATTGGGTAGACAAGTGTCCGGACTTCCCACATCTAAAACATGTTCTTGGAGGTAAACGGCATTCCCCCGGATGCCTCTTGCCACAGTTACCACACGGTTTAATTTCTTTAACCTGACTCGGCTTCTTAAATTGGGTAGAAAATTTAGGCTTCTTGGAAGGTCCTTCATCTTTATGTACGGGCCTTTTTTCACCACGCTCCATCTGTCGTTTCAACTCAGCTTCTCTCTCCCGAGCACAATCTATAAGTTCCACTAGGGTCTCACATCGAGAAGGTGTAAGAAACTCCCGGTATTTAGCATTTAACATCCCATAGTACTGATTAATCCACATCCTTTCTGTTCTTAAAAAGTCGCGACAGAACTTAGCCTTTTCATAGAAAATCGCCGTGATGGTATCTATGTCTTCATCCTTCTGTCGTAGTTGTAAGAATTCTTCATAAATTCGGTTGATCGCCGCTTGCGAGCTAAACCGCTTTAAAAATCTCTCTTTAAACTCCTCCCAAGTCATCACCCGTATACCTTCCAACCCAATTTCTTCTCGCACTAAATCCCACCAGTCTTTACCTCGCTGTTTTAACTGGCCACCCGCAAATATCACCCGATCATTAGGATCACAATGTGAAGTTTCAAACGTCCCTTCTATATCCGAGATCCACCGAATTGCTAGTAATGGGTCCACCTCACCATTAAACTCAGCGGGTTTACATGCTACAAAATCTTTATACGTTACCCGTTTAGGTGCTTTCTCAGTTTTCTCTCCAACCTGCAGCACTGTAAGTTCATGCTGTATAAACTCTTGTAGCGTTCTTTGCATATCTTCCATGTACATTGGTAAATTGGCCCCTATGGCTTTAGCCACCTCTTCACTAATAACTTTTCTCATCTCTGAATTACTTGATTCACATTCCTCGCGAATATGTTCCTCAGCCATCCTTGATGACTGAAATATAACTCAAGTTCAATTTTATATTTACTGCATCACTATGCTTATAATCATGTAAATTACATATTTACATTTATAAAAACTTTCACACATATCGCATATTAACACAGGTACACTAACCTTGATTGATGGCTCAGTGGTCGAATCTTGGAATCGAACAAGTTCTCTTCTATTATCACGAGCACAAGATTTGAGTTCAAGCTTTCTCTACTCACTTGAATCCCTCAAACCACGGCTCTGATACCAACTTGTAACACACCACCTTATTATCATAATTTATAAACATGTTTGAGGTGTAAAAGATTTTTAATTTAGGTCCCAGTTAAAATCTCTACTTTTAAAACTCTATTACACATACCCATGACTACGTCAACACACTATTACGTTTTACACACCTCAAATTACATTTATGTAATTTGCATAACGTTAAGTTTGTTTAACAGAAACTAATTAACAACCCATTGTTCGATCCACAAGCATCTTCATCGATCACCTTTGCCATCTTGAAAAATTCCTACAAAACAACCACTTTTATCACATTAGTCCATTGGAACTAAATAAGAACTCTTATACTCACTTTATAGGTTATTAGGAGGTGATTGGGGGCTTAAAATACCAATCGAAAGCAAAAATCTTGCAAGGGACGTAGCTTACGTCCTCAAGGACGTAGCTTACGTCCTTAACCTAATTCCCCTGAATTTGAGGACGTAAGACAGAAGCTCAGGACGTACCAATGAGTAAAGGACGTAACTTACGCCCTTATGGACGTAACTTACGTCCCTATCAGCTGTTGCTATTGTTAGTTTGTTTTTTTTCTCAAAGTTTTGACCCGTTTCGTTTGTTTCGACTTTTCAATGATCCCGGGTCCATTTCAACATCTCTATCAGCTCAATTTAGAAGCTTTAACTCTCTTAGCCTCGACTCTTTGCATCTATCACATTATCACCCATTCTATAATCACACTTTCACATTTAAATAGAAATGGGTCATAATTCTACTTTTAAGCTAGTCATTCACTAACTTGAATTAGCATATTAGATTTGGATCACACACCTATACACTTCGTAATACACCTTTATGTTTGACATACACACAGTCGCCAAACCACAAGTTTATCACCCACTGGTGAATTAGGCTTACACACAGTAGCCAAAGTATAGTTTATCACTCACTAGTGATTTAAATGTTACCACCGTAACTGAATATAATTATAACCCCTCCAGGTTTGGTTCACACACCTGTGAACTATACCGGTATATCTATTTCATGCACACGCGCATGTAGCTTCAACTCAATTCATGCACTCAAGCATGTATACTTACTATTACTATAACCATTACTTATGGTCATTATTCACAACTCACATTTACTCAAGAGTAAACATAATAAAATCATAAAGATAAGACTATATATGGTTATAAGGCTAATGTTCTTACCTCAAACAAGCTTCAATTCAACCTTTGTCTTTGCTCACCGCCTTGCTAATACTCCCTTCACCTTAACATACGTTTAGGATTAATTTAGCACATACATACATATGATATAAAACCAATCCATATGACCCATTTATGACTAGTTTTAAGCATAATTAACTCTATATTGACCCACCGGTCATTCTATTTCCACTTTGCCCTTCCTTTCATAATTTTGAACTTCTTGGAGGCATTTCATCAAACACCTTATGGGCATGATTTATAACTCAACATATTTCATACAACTAATTTGCTATAAACCATCAAGTTTCAAAATTGGCATACATGATACATAGAACACCTAATACATACTATTCTAAGTTCAACACATATTAATTTGATCATAGATGAATTCCTCCTCAACACCCCAATCATGAAGTAAACTACTTAGCAAGAAAACATCCAATTAAGACTCACCTTATGAGTTAGATGCAGGAACTAGGTGATTTATAACTCAATTCCACAATTAGAAATTTGGATTCAACACAACCGCAACTCAATTTGACTAGGGTTCTTGATCTCCTTCCTCCTTCCCGTTCTCCTCTCTTCGTGAGTGTGTGTGTGAGTGTCCAGGAGGTTCTACACCTCCTTACTAATATGTAAATTTAATTTTCTCAATTTGGCAAAAATAGTCTCTCTAGTTACTTCTATTCATTTACACTAACAATACTAACTTAACTCAGTTAGTTCTAATTTACCACTCATTTTATTGAAAACACAAATTATAAAATTACCTAAAATGGGACGTTACATTATATGTACCCTCTGTTGTGGCCCTCTGAAAAGAGTTAGTTGATGGGAAGTATAGTCATATTCCCATCGAACTATTGGTTCCAATTCAGGACCTTCCACCATCTGTAGAAAGGCTGTGCCTTTGGTGGTTGGTCTTTCCTTGTCTTCCACTCTTTTCAGCTTCAACTCTTCTTCAATCTTGGCTCTTCTATTTTGTTTAGCCAAGTGGAGACCACTGATATGGTTTCTGATGTGTGCAGCAGTCTCAGAGTTGGAGGGATTGGAGAATGGCTTCTCTGCAAGCTCAGCAAGATCAAATCTGCTGAGATGCAGTAGAAAGTGGCATTGAGCCTGTTGGTTTCACCATTCTCCCTTTCCACAACAAAGTTGTGAGAAGGTTCATCGAACCTCCACTGGATTATTGCATTTCTAGGTCCAGGAGATTGACCAGAAATCCTGTCCTCTTTCCTGGTATCCAGCAGAGTCACCAGTCTTCTTCTTAGCCTCTTCTCCTCAGCTTTGAGGTATCAGAGTTGAGACCAAGAAGTCTTGCAGCCTGGCCCAAGGTGTCTCTAGGCAATTCAAGAAATTTGCCTAGGGTGAGGGAGTTTGAAGAGTTATCAACATAGGTGATGTTGATAAGCTCTCCCTTACAGGAGATACTGCTCAAGGTAGTGCAGTTATGAGCCTCGTCTTAAACTCCTTTATTTCCTCAAAGGAGAGATGTTGAGGAGGCTGAGGGGATGGTCTAGGTTGTGGTTGGGTAGGCTTAGGTTTAGTGGTTTTGGGTTGAGTCTTGGGTTTTAGGATGGGTAGTTTGGGTGGTTGAGGTGATGTGGTAGGTTTGGGTAGAGTTGTGGGTTGAGGGGTGAAGGTTTCATCAGTGGGTTCGGCTTTAATGGGAAAAGGAGTTGGTTCTGGTGTGGGTTGTGGCTGTGGTTGAGTGGCTGGGGTGAAGACCATTCCTTTCATCCTCCTGTACATCTCCTTCCTTTCCCCAAACGGATGTCAGCTTTAATTTCACTGACTATCCGCTGGAGTGTCCTTTCGGACATAGGTCCCACCTGCCTACCAGAGAAGCCATGAGCCCGGAGATAGTCCTTCATCCAGGCTTTGTCAGTTGACTTCTTGGCAGCAGTGACCTCCTTCTCTTCCTCCCTCTTCCTCTTCACCTTCAACTTCTCCCTAGCAGCCTTCTTCCTTTCCTTCTCCATTTGATCCTGCTCTTTGTTGTGGAGCAGCAAGATCATGTCATCATCATGTGGAGACAGTTCAGGAAGACTGAAGCCTCTTGAGAGTAGGAACTTGATCCTAGCCTCTCTCAGCTTCAGGGCTGCCTCCCTTTGCTCTTGTTCTTCCTTCTCCAAGGCCAACCTGGCTTCCTTTCTTGTTGTAGCCTGGTTGACCTCTCCAAAGTCACCAACTCCTCTAGTGGTAGCAGGAGTATCTCCTCATTGACAGCTCCCAGACTGATGAGCTGGTCAATGAGTGTTGTTCTTCTCTTCTGGTTGATTTCTTCCTGATTGGCTGCGGCTGCCTTAGAACTAGCAGCTAGCACCTTTTCAGTAGGAAACCTACCTTTCTTTTTAGCCTTCTCAATCCTCTCCTCCTCCTGAAGCTCTTCCGCAGTCAATTTCCTTTTGCCTTTGTCTTTGATGGTGCTTGACTGTGGTGGTTCTTTGATGGAGGGTTGTGATTGAGAGAGAAGTTCAGCTGGTGCTTGGATTGGAGGAATGTCAGAAGTGTCCTCCCTGCTCACCTCAGATGCAATTTCAGCAATGGCATCTGTGATGGTCAGTTCCTCGGACATCTGAAATAAGCCTTCCGCAGCTTCTATTTCGGCCTCGGAAGACTTGTCTTGTTCTTCCGAGGCTTCCATGTAAGCTTCGGAAGCTTCAGCTAGAGCTTCGGAAGATGAGACTGCTGCAGATTCTGTCCCAACTGTTTCAGTTGCTGGGCCATCAGTCCCCATTTCCCCTTCGAAGCTAATCTCAGGTTCTATGAAGACCTTAGGTTGACCAACTTCTTCCACAGTGGTAGAAGGTGCAGTCAGTCTTTGAAGCTCCTCAGCCCCAAAGTATGCAAGTGTGGTGTCGGGGCTGGGCTGTTCTAGGGATGATCTCAATACAAACTTTGTGAAAAGTCTGTAGAGATCTTGAAGCATCCTTGAGTCAATCTCCAGAAGGATTGAGATGACTCAGGTAGTGTGATTATTGGGTGGAAATGAATTGGGTCTGTGGTTCCATAGGTGTTTGTCTCTGAACTTTCTCCCCCTTTTTGGTAGCATCATCTTGAGAGCTAGATGAGCTAGAGGAAGAAGTCATTGAGACCTGGATTGGTACATGCCTAACAGACCTCTCCGTCTGTTTCTCAGCTAGTTGAGCCTTGAGAGAGTTAATCTCAAGTTGCTGAGTGGCAGTCCTTGATTCTAAGATCTTCACCTGTGATTCCAGGTTGGAGACCTTAGAAAGCAAGTACTGAAGTGTTAGTTGCATACTTCCCTCATCTTCATAAGAAGAATCACGGGGAGATGAGATAACATACAGTATGCTCACTCTCACCACCAGATGTGGTTTCTTGGCACCCTGGTTTCCTTTGCTCAGAGTCATCTCTTTCAGAGATGTCAATGGGCAAAGTTGCTGTAGACTCAGTCCTAATGATGTTACCACTGTCCTGAGAGCTCAATGAGAGACTCTGAGTAGTGGCAGCTGAGTCTACATGAGTCCCCTCCACATCAGTGGGACTCACCTCAGTAGCTGGCTTCTGATGGGGGCTAGAGACAAGGGATCCCTCTTGGCTCTGTTGATCTCTCAGTGGGTGTTGTAGATCAACTTCATGGCCATGGAGAGATGTAATCTCTTCATCAGTTCGGAGTAAAAGGTCAGTGAAAGAGAGGGTGGTTAGTCCTACTGACCCGGGACCTTGATCAATGTCTACAGGCATTGAGCCTATGGTGGGGCTGTCCCTAGAAGGCTGCACAGGGGAGTGTAGAGACTCACCCTGTGGGCTTAAGGCTTGGGGTTCGGGCTCAGGGGTTTGAGACTGAGGAGGCTCAAAACCCACATTGAGGTCAATTGTGAAGGATGGTGTGACCTCGGACTGAGTGGGAGCCCATGATTCCACTCTAGTCCTTTGGGTGTGAACAGAAGGAGCTTGTTCAATCAGAGTAGATTGAACAAGGGTTCGTTTGGGGCGTCTCTGATATGTGGCTTTGATGGGTAAAGAAGGTTTTGGTATTGTGGTGGATGTTGCTGGTGTGGGTTCATCACCTGTGGGGTTAACAGGGATGTCACCAGGAGCTATGCGCTCAGTCATCTCTGGAGGTAATGGAGTGTACCGTCCAGTGAAGTTGGTGGACATCTTCTTCAGTGTCTTGAAGATGGTAGGCCTCATGTGTGGAACAGGAAGAGCAGCTGCGCAGACAAGCTTGCTTGGTTCCATCTCACAGTTGATTATGTGTTGAAGAAATCAGGGATACATGAAGAATGTATCCCTGCTCAGATTGGTGATTAGGTTGTTCAACACAAATCGTGAGTAGTTGAATCTGAGGCCTCTCACCAACCCATGAACTAGGCATCCTAGTTCATATGGGATTTGATCCCAACCCCCTGATTTGTTGGAGAGGCAATGTAGAACAATGTGCAGCAGGAACTTCCAATGGTAAGAGAAGTTGAACTTGTATACTGTAGACATGCTGACATCGCCTCCATATCCCATGAGGATATAGGTGCCTTCCAAGTCTTCCTTGGGGAACTCAGTAGGAGGCCCATCATCGTGAAGCTCGAGATGCTCCCTGATGAGCTGTTCATTGATGACCAACTCTTGGCCACAAACTCTGGTTCTCAGGACTCGAACCCCATTCATCACTGTAGTTTCACCGTTGCTCCAAAATTCTGACATATGGTTGGAGTATACGGTTGGGTTAACTGTGAGTGCAGTGAGGTAGGTGGATTCGGTGAGAAAGGTGATGATTTGGGTGAAGTCGGCATCCCTTGACGAGTCAAGTAACGCGACTTGGTTATGCTGAGGGTTTAGCGCCATTGGAGAAAAGGTAAGCTTGAAATTTTGAGTGAAATTGAGGGTTTGACAGTGAAGGGAACAGTTAGGGCTGTAAAGTGGTAAAAGAAGATGAAATTGATGAGTCAAGATTATTTAAAAGGGGTGAATAGTGGTAGTGGTGGTAATAGGGTAACTGTTTTGGGGTTACTGTGGGTGGTATGGTGGTTTACGGCAGAGAAATGATGTTGGCGGCAAGGATAATTTTAAATAATCTGACATTATCAACAAAATCTTTACTTTTTACAGAGTGGGGCCCAAAAGATATCCGTTACATATAAAACCTTTACTTTCGAGGGTAAAACATTTCCGAAGGTAATTTTCTTCTGAAGGTAAAATTGTCCTTTGAAATCACTCTATCTTCCGAAGCAAGGCATTGCTTCCGAAGGTAAAGTTGTCTTTCCGAATGGAGAGTTGTATAAGTTTCGGAAGTAGATCTGATATAGAATCAATCGCTTCTTCCGAGACCAAAACTCTTCCGAGAAGAAAATTTCCATTGAGAATTTGACTTCGGAAGATATTCAGGAATATCTTCCGAGAGTTAATTCCTCTTCGGAAGGTTTACACTTGGAATAATTTAAAGATCTTTTGTAACAGGGCTTAAATTGTATTGACACAAGACATTACTCATTTAAAAAGGTCTTCAAAAGAGGTAGTTATTCAATGTTTATCATCCCAATTGCTGATATGAGATACTTAAATCTTTGTTCATCAAATGCCTTTGTGAACAAATCAGCATATTGTTCATTTGAGTCAACTTTGATTAACTTTATTAGCTGTTTCTCATGAATATCTCTAATGAAATGATACCTGATATCAATGTGTTTTGTCTTGGAGTGCTTCACCGGATTCTCAGTAATGGAGATAGCACTGTTGTTGTCAATATGGATAGGAGTAGTCATGAAGTTGAATCCATAGTCTAACATCTGATTTTGAATCCATAGCAGTTGAGCACAGCAGCTAGCAGCAGCAATGTATTCAGCTTCAGCAGTTGATGTAGAGACACAGGATTGTTTCTTGCATTGCCATGAGATAATCCTTCCACCAAGAAATTGACATCCTCCTGATGTTGATTTCTTGTCAATGTTGCAGCCACCATAGTCACTGTCAGAGTATCCATAGAGATTGAAATCACTATTTCTTGGATACCAGAGACCTAGTTTAGGTGCTCCTTTGAGGTATCTGAGGATTCTCTTTGCAGCAGCTAGGTGAGACACCTTTGGAGCAGCCTGATATCTTGCACAAATGCATGTGGCAAACATGATATCTGGTCTACTAGCAGTGAGATACATCAGAGAACCAATGATTGCTCTATACTGATGTTGATCAGTATCCTCCCCCTCAAGGTCAGGGCAAAGATTATGGTTTCTGGGTATGGGTGTCTTGGCTGGTTTACAATCCTTCATTTCAAATCTTTCTAAGATGTCTGAGACATACTTAGATTGACTTATGAAGAACCCTTCCTTCATCTGTTTCACCTGAATTCCAAGGAAAAAGTCCATTTTTCCCATGGAACTCATCTCAAACTTCTGCTTCATATGCTTTCAAAGTCCTTGCACATTTGGTCGTTTGAAGAACCAAATATGATGTCATCAACATAGACTTGTACAAGCAAAATGTCTTCTCCACTCTTTCTGATGAAAAGAGTCTTGTCAATGGTACCTCTAGTGTATCCATTCTTCAGGAGAAACTGAGACAAGGTCTCATACCACAGCCTAGGTGCTTGGTGCAGCCCATATAGAGCTTTATCCAGTTTGCACACATAGTTGGGGTGCTGTGGGTCTTCAAATCCTGGAGGTTGACATACATAGATTTCCCTATCTATATCCCCATATAGAAAAGCACACTTGACATCAAGTTGGTAGACTGTGAAGTTCTTGGATGCAGCATAAGCAAGGAAGATCCTAACTGCCTCAAGTCTTGCAACAGGTGCAAAGACATCAGTATAATCGATTCCTTCCTCCTGGGTGTATCCTTGAACTACTAGTCTTGCCTTGTTCTTGATAATCAAGCCTCTATCATCTTTCTTGTTCCTGAACACCCATTTAGTGCCTATGGGTACTTGACCAGATGGTAGTGGGCATAGATTCCAGACCTTTTGTCTTCTGAATTGAAGCAGCTCCTCCTGCATCGATTCAACCCAACTACTATCCTTTAAGGCATCTTCTACCTTCTTTGGTTCCATCTGAGACAGAAAGCATGAGTACAAGCAGACATTCCCATGATGAGTTTGTCCTCTTGTTCTCACACCCTCAGAGACATTCCCTATGATGTTCTCAGTTGGATGAGTGTTGTGAATCCTAAGACGAGGAATCACTTCCAGTTGCAGAGATAAGTCTAGGTTAGACATATTCTGATCAGGAACTGGATCACTCTGTCCAACTGCTGTTTCAGAGTCATTCAATGAGGACTGATTGAATGATTGAGAAACATCATCAATGGTTGGTTGTGAAGTAGTATTAACAGTTGCCTGTTCCTTCAGAATACCACTTCCCTCAACCTGGTGTTGTAGTGGATCACCTGAGGAACTTTGAGGTTGATCAAGTGATTCACTTGTTGAAGCTTCACTATTTCTGGAGATAGTTACACTGTCAGATCTGTGAATAGTTGAAGCTTGTTGCCCTTCAGCTCTTGGAGAATTTGGAATAGGTCTGGGAAGCTCATATAGTTGACCTGCATCAGCATCAGCATCACTTTGAGCACCTGTTCCAGCTGAAACATTCTCACAAGATGGTTTAGAATAGTTTGGAAACAATTCTAAATCAAAGATATACTCAGGTCCATTCCCCCTAACACAAGGAGTGTGCTCATTAACAACTATGTTGGATGACTCCTCAAATTGTTGATTCTTGATATTGTATACTCTATAAGCTTTGGAGCTAGAAGAGTATCCAATAAGATAGCATCATCCGACTTCTCAGCAAACTTTGCTAAGTTGTCCTTTGTGTTAAGTATGGTACACCTGCAGCCAAAGGACCTTAGAAAGCCAATGAACGGTGGCCTCTTGTTCCATAACTCATAAGGGGTTTTTCCATGGGGCTTAACTACAAGAACCCTGTTCTGCACATAGCATGCAGTGCTGACTGCCTCTGCCCAGAATGTTAGAGGCAGCTTTGAATCAGCTAACATGGTCCGAGCAGCCTCAATAAGTGTCCTGTTCCTCCTCTCAGCAACACCGTTTTGTTGAGGAGTTCTGGGAGCACTATATTGTCTGGCAATCCCTTTTGAGTCACAGAATGAGTCAAGAACGAAGTTCTTAAACTCAGTCCCTTGATCACTTCTAATAATCTTAACCTTGTGATCAATTTGATTTTCTATTTTAAGAATAAAAGATTTTAAAGTTTCAGCAGTTTCATCTTTACTTCTTAAAAAGAATACCCATGTAAATCTTGTAAAATCATCAACGATCACAAGGCAGTATGATTTCCTTCCAATGCTCATTATACTTGTGGGACCAAAGAGATCCATGTGCAATAAGTGTAATGGAGTAGTGATAGAGTTAACACATTTGATTTATGAGATGATCTGTGTTGTTTCCCTTTCAGGCATGCAACACAGTTATCTTTGCAGAAAAATTCCTTTTTAGGCAACCATGTACCAAGTTATTTTTAGCCAATTTATTCATTGTTTTAAAATTCACATGACACATGCGTTTATGCCATAGTGTTGACTCATCACTATCAGCTTTGGAAAGAAAGCATGATACTTCACCCATAGGAGAAGCATTGTTCATATCTAGCTTGTACATATCCCCTTTCCTGGGAGATCTGAGAAGCACCAATTCCGGAGGAATTGTCATCCCTGGTCTGAGGATAATGCACTCATGTTCTGTGAAAAGCATCTGATGCTTCTGGTCACAGAATTGAGAAACACTTAACAGATTGTGTTCAAGCTGTTTGACAAAGTGAACTTTGTCAATGTTTATTTTGCCATTGGATATACTTCCTCTGCCAGAAATATATCCTCCGGCCTCACCTCCAAATTGGACAGGCCCTCCATCAAAGTTCTGGAATTGTTGAAGGAGAGATCTGTTCCCTGTCATGTGCCTGGAGCATCCACTATCTACAATCCAGATATTGTTGTTCTTGTCAAATGGATGTCCCTGCACATAAGATGAGATGGTTAGTTTTATTTGGAAGCCCAAGCCTTGCAGGTCTCGGGCTCTTCCAAAGATAGTGACATAATTGAACCAAAAGATATGCAATGGGGTTCAATAGAGGTCATTGTTGAAGAAGAGGTTTGGCCTGCAGCATCTTCCTTGATCTTCCAATCCATCCTTTGGTTGATCTTTGAGGATGAGCTTGTTGAAGCTTTTGCAGCATGGTCTTCTTCCGAAGCTTCTCTCTTTTCGGAAGAAGCCTTCACCACCTTTTCTTCCGAAGTAGTCTTCTTCTGAGATGGTTTCAAGGGAGCCTTCTTGTTCTTCCGAACCTTAGAAGGTTTGGCTTCCGAAGCCATTTTCCCTTCGGAAGAAGTAGTTTCTTCCGAAAGCAACTTGGCTTCCGAGACCAACTTTCCCTTTTTCATCATTTGGACCTTTTGAAGTGGTCCAACTGAGAAACCTTCTCTGACTCCTTCTTTCTAACATTATTTGCATAATGTGTGCTTGCTGGATTGTAGTAACAATCTTTAGCCATGTGGTTGTGCAGACCACACATTATGCATGCAATGTTATCTTCTGGGAACTTGCAGGTTGCTGTTTCTTGGTTTCTTCTCTTCATCAGCAACTTTTCCTTTCAACTTCTGATCCTTCAGTAGGACAGGAGTGCTGGTACTACACTCCTTTCCTGAATCAGGAGTACCTACCACTTGAAATCCGGCAGAAATGAAGACACCCTTTTGCTTAGGGTCAAACTTAAGCTTGGACTCTGCAACCTTCTTGGCAGTCCTTCTAGCAGCTTTAGCTCTGCTTCTTCTTGCCTTGGTGGTCAGGATTTGATCATCACAGGTGGAGATGGGTGTATCCTCCTGTTTCTCCCTTGTGGAGGCCACTATTTTTGCTTCATCCTTTAGTTCCAATGGAGAAGGGTCAGCAGTTGGAACCTCTTGCTCTTCAGTACCACATCTAGGTAGTCTAATAGACTCATAAGAGTGTGGTGGAGCTATTTCACTGGTTCCCAACCCTTCTTTGTTTTGATAAAACATTTTGGAATGAGAGGTTGATGCAAGAATAGTTTGGAAGCTTTGCTCAGCAATAGCTTGCTTCCTGGCCTGAGCCTCAGCTGTGACTAACTGGGCTTGAACTTCAGAAAGTTTGGAGATCAGATCTTTGATTTGAGTCTTATAGTTAGTCTTTTCATGTTTTAAAAGAGACACAGTTTTCTCTAACTCATCAATTTTCCTTTGATAGTCAGATTCAGCTCTTTAAAGTCAGATTTTAGCACATTTAAAGACTCAACCTCAGATCTGATTTCCAAATGTAATCCTTATACAATTTAACTTTAGCAATACAGGCAGCAGTACAAAGATGTTCATATACCTGATCATCATCTGTTCCGGCCATGAGTGCTTGAGCGGGAGTCACATCCTGTACCATGAAGCTCCAGTCAACTTCCTGAGCAACAGCAGCTGTTTCAGTTGACTTTTCTTCATGCTTGGGAGAAGTGGGATGTGTGGAGGCCTGTGGGGTTCCCGGGTTGTTCTTGGGAGCCTTGCATTCCCTAGCAAAGTGACCAAGTTGGTTGCAGTTGTAGCACCTTGCTTTGCTCTTATCAAACCCAAACTTGCTGTTGACTGGGTTTTGAGGGAATTGCCTTCCAGTTCTCTTGAAGAACTTCTTCGCTCTGTAAGTTAAAAGAGCCATCTGCTGGACAATGTCCATATACTCCACGTCATCTGGACTGAAGCACTCAAGATCATCAAAGCAGTATTGAAAATCACCAGAGTGTCCACTTCCAGAGACAAAGGCACAACCGTCCTGAAAGGAGTTGTGTTGAACCTTTTGAGACTTTGGAGTCTCAGGTAGAGTAATGGGTCCAGTATGTGAGTTGTCAGGGTAGCATAGCAACTATGCTGTGGTTCTATGCTTTCCCTTTCAACCACATGAAGGGCTGAACTCAGTTGGTTATTGGAGTGGTCAGAGGAGTTCTGCATGTTCATCTCCATCTGAAATGCACTTAGGATACCATACAACTCTGTGAGAGAAAGAGTCTTAAGGTCCGAAGTTCTCTTGATGACAACACAGTAGTGAGTCCATAGTTTAGGAAGAGAAGACATGAACTTCCTAACTATGTCTCTGTTCTCAAGAGCTACTCCAATATCCGCCAGAGTATCTACTAGCTCAACATACCTGAAGTATTGTTGAGTCAAGGTCTCACCAGCCTTGAAAGTAAAGTTCTCAAACTGCTGCTTTAAGAGATCTTTCTTGTTCTCTTGGGTTTCCTTGGATCCCTCATACATCAGCTTCAATGCTTCCCATAAATCTTTAGCAGTCTTGCACTTCTTGAAGCGTCTGTAGACGGAGTTGGGGAGCAGTTTGGAGACAAGTCATAGCCCTTTGATCTAGCTCTATTCTCTTCCTATCTTCCTCTGAGTAATCATCAACATCTTTTGGGATGATGCGATTACCAGTGGCAGATGTAGTGCTTGGTATGAAAGGACCATTGACAATGGAGTCCCACATCCTTGAATCTTGACACTTGATGAAGCCTTCCATCCTGATACACCATGTGTCAAAATCTTCAGGGGTGATCATGGGGGACTTGGTCAAGGTACCAGTTTCCATATCAGCCTTGGAGAGAGCAGCCATTTGAGTGAGTGGATTGTGGTGAGGAGTGAAAAACAGGTTGATTAGGATGGTAAGATCTCACAATCAAGAGCCTGGAGCTCTGATACCAATTGCAGGATCGGATTTGGGGTGGTTTTTCTCTCAACTCACTGTGAATCAACACTCAGCAAGCAGTCTTTAAGAAGAGTTGATCACAATATAACAAGTAACAAGTAGTAAGAAAATTTAACACAGCAAGTAAATTTTCAAGGTACTTTTATATATTGCTTCTCAACTCAAAGGATTACAAGACACTTGGACTCAAATCGCTTATCTAAAGAGTTACAGGAAGAAGATATATATAATACTACCTACAGCCGGGAATACTTTGATTCCAGCGGACACCTCTAACCTTACATCTATACTACAAGATTCTAGGTGAGGTCTTTCAGACATTTTGCCTGAGAGTTGGTAGTCAGGACATGTCCCTGACTTACCTTTTGTCACCAACTAAAGTTGGTAACATGTACTATCATAAAAAGGTGAACAGTAGAATAAAGTATGGTCAACAACATGGCTCTTTAGGAAGATGCCATGCTGTATCAGAGGTCTGCAGCGGACTGTCAGGGACCATACTTTTATCTGCTGGACATAGCAATGTCTTCCGAAGGATAAAGTGCTTCGGAAGAATAACTTCTTCCGAAGGCACTTATACTTCGGAAGACTGCTTCTTCCGAAGCTTGGAGTCTTCTTTGTCTTCGGAAGCAGACTTTGTCTTTAGTTCTTTCATCAGACTTTGTCTTCGGAAGCTTTCAGACTTTGTCTTCAGCTCTTTCATCAGACTTTGTCTTCGGAAGCTTTCAGACTTTGTCTTCAGCTCTTTCATCAGACTTTGTCTTCGGAAGATATCTTCAGCTGTTGGCTTCAGTTGTTGTCTTCAGTAATTGACTTCAGCTTTTGCCTTCGTAAGATGTCTTCAGCTGTTGTTCCTTAGACTCTCGGAAGATCTCTTGCTTGGCTTCGGAAGCCCTTTAATGTAGTGCCAAAAGTGACTATGAAGTGAATTTGGTTGCACCAGCCTTATCATGATCCAACAACTTTGTATCTTCAGCGCTTTCGTATAATTCATTGGCACGTCTGAGCATTAGGTCATCAGACCAACCACTTGGGTTTTGCCTCTGTAGTTAGATGTGGAAGTTGTTGAATAAAGTCACCTTTCGGTTTATCATATGCCAGTGAGAACGTATGGTATCCACAGATCTCATCACACTGTAACTTTTTTCAAAGTACGCATGAACCGTCTACCAAAATTCATTGTTCTTTTGGGAGTTCCCGATAATAGAGTCGGTTGAGATGTGTAGCCAACCCTTTGTGAGCAGTTCTTCACCCCCAAATGACCATGCTTGTCTTTTTTGTTTTACTAAGGACGCACTTGCTTTGCTCTTTTTCTTTTTGGTGGTCTTGACTTGTGGAGATGGAGATTCATCCACACCAGCAAAACATGGTGCCAATATGGATGTTTGGGTGGTTGAAATCACCGGAGAAATCCCGTGATTTAGGAACTGAGAATACCCAGGATTTGAAAATTGAGAATACCCGAGGTTGGGGAACTGAGAAAGCCCGGGATTTGGGAACGGAGAGAATCCATTTGAGAATTGAGACAACCCTGGATTTGGGAACTGAGACAACCCTGGATTTGGGAATTGAGAGTACCCTACATTTGGGGAAAACCCTAAATTTGAGAATTGTTGGTTTGGGTATCCTTAGAATTAGGAATATCCTGATTTGGATACGGGTATTGGTTTAAGTTCGGATTTGGGTTAGGTTTTCATCCGAATTGGATTCATTTAGCAAATGTAGAAACGAATTCATGTTAGAATCCAGATTTATATAAGAATATTGGGAGAAAGAAGTTTTGAGTGTGTAAAAACTATGAAGAAATAAAGTAATATTTATAGGGGTTTGAAAGGCGGGACTTTAAAATTTGAAATAAATCACTGTTCATAACTGTTCGGGGGGAAATTTGATATTATTTAAATTTTGTTGGGGGAAAATTTAAATTTTAAAATTTAATATTTGAAATTCAAAATTTAATTTTTAACAAATGTACGTTGGTTGATGGTTCTTTAAAGTAAAATAATAATAATAAAATATAGCAAGAATTGGAATTTAAATATTAAAATTCATAATGATAAAATATAAAATTACACAACAATAATAAAACATTGCAACAATACCAAATTACAATACCAACACAATACAACAATAACTAATCATTATCATACTTATTCTTTAAGAAACCAGATATGTTCCACCAAATCAGCTCGAAGTGCATGATGAGCCTCTTGATTACGTAACTTTTGAACCTTTGCAAATAACTTTGAAACCCTATAGGGGCTCCGTGTTTATAAGTTATTGGACCATCTTCATCATTATCACCCAACTAATCAAATATGGCATAACCTTCATTCTCTACAATCATATTATGCATTATAATACATGCATGCATGATATCGCTTAGTTGTTTCTAGCTTCAAGCTCTTGCGGGACCACGTACGATTGCCCATAGAGCTTGGAGAACTCCAAAGGCTCTCTCAATATCCTTTCTTGCAGACTCGTGATGTTTTTAAATTCTTTCATTTTATCGGTTTGTGGATATTTAAAGCTTTTCACTAGTGTAGCCCATTCAGGATATACACCATCTGCAAAATAATATCTTGTTGTGTATAGAGTTCATTCATTGTAAAATTGCATGGTGGAGCATTACCTTGTAAGACTTGGTTGAATACGGGAGATCGATTGAGTACATTAATGTCATTATTAGAGCCCGTTACTCCAAAATATGCATGCCAAATCCAAAGATCACATGATGCAACAGCCTCTAGCATAATGGTGGGATATCTATGGTCGTCTCATGTGTATTGACCTGTCCATGCAACTGGGCAATTTTTCCAAGCCTAATGCATACAATCAATGCTTCCTAGCATTCTGGGAAACCCGTGTTTTGATGCATTTGCTTCTAGTAAATGTTGTATGTCGGAAGCATTTGGTCTTCTTAGATACTCATCTGAGAAAACTTCAACAATATATCTACAAAAATTTTGTAGACATTCAGCAGCAGTAGTTTCACCAATCCGTATGTATTCATCACATAGATCTACTACTGTGCCATTTGCCAACTGATGTATGGCGACTGTGCATTTTTGTATAGGCAAAAGACCTTTTCTATCTGTACAATCATATCTTTATTGAAAATAAGGAGAATTATTGGACACACCATCCATAATTTGAATGAAAAATTATTTGTTCATCTGAAACCTTCGTCTAAAATAACTTTCAGGGTACAGCGATCCAGAAAAGTAGTCTTTCCAAAGACGTTTATCCCTATCTTCACGATCCCTTTGTATAGTTCTACGTTTTCTTGTTGTGTTTTGAGAACTTTCGGCAGCGTGAGCCTCCATTCCTTCAACATATGATTTGTCGACATCATCATCCATAACTCTTTTAATGCCATATTCACTAAATCTATAAATGGCGAACCGGGTGGGGAAATGGGTGGGCTTTCGTTACCACCCGAACTCATTTTTGTGTAAAAATTAGAAATATTAAAGAAAAACTGAAGAATGAAAGTTAGAGATATGAAGATATTAAAATAATGAAAGATATATGGTTGTATTTATAGTGAAAATATAGCCGTTTGGGGGAGTTTGAAATTCGAAAATATAGCCGTTTGAGGAGAATTTAATATAATAATTTGAAATATAGATAAAATTAATAAATTATAATTAGGAGTAGAGTAGGTCGCGAGTAGAAAATGTGAGTTCATATATAAAAAATAATAAATTATAATTAACATAATAAACAATTTAATTCTAATTTTAATTTAATTAATTATTTTAGTTAATTTTGTAACGTTTGTAAGTTTTAGAATAATAAAATTAATAAATAGTTGTAGTTTCCATATATGTAGATAATGTTTTGAAATAATATGTTACTCCAGGATAATCATTTGAATCAAATATTGAGAAGATTTGTAAGATGATCAAACAATGATAATCACAATAAAACCCCTTTGATCTATATTGATTGCATATGATTTGTACAAAGTGGAAACCCCAATCAATTGGTCATTCAACCAGTAACCAAATCTAATTACAATTAGGCTATTTATACTCTAGACTAATATTCACTAATTGCACTTAACCCCCTAGACTTAGGCTAATTAATACAAAATTACATATTAAGCATAAAAATGACTAAAAACAAGATAAAATATATTTTGTTCACACAAAATATATTTATTACAATAAAACTCCTAGTCATTTAAATCTTCAACGTTGTGTCTCGGTTCCACATCTCAAACGTGTCGGGTTTGACTTTTGTTGACTTTGACCGTGACATTGACTTTTGTTGACTTTCATTTTGTTGATAATATAGACTATCTTTTACAGCTCCAATAATACTCCCCCTTAGTCTATCATTATAAACGTTTTCATATGAATTCAGCCCCGAGAAGTCAACAGAAGAAAGATCTTCCAATTGAAGTTTTCTGAATCTGATGAGAAAGATTATTCTATCTCATAAGCTCCCCCTATTTATGTGCTCCCCCTTTTCCAGTGCATCATTTGTGAAGATATTTAAAAGCTTTCCCAACTCTTTAATCTCAAGTGCTTCAGAAGATGTAGGAGGAGGATTCCTAGCTCGGTATCTTCTGCAAACTTGGGGAACAGGTTCTCTGATCAGGTACATTACGCAACTGATGATCGGCCATCACTTACAGCAAAAATCTGAAACACATTCACAAACACAATCTCGACATTTCTAATTAGATCATTTCATTTTAACAAAATAAACCCGTGTTTATCTGTGTGTGAAAACAAGCGAACCCGTGTTCGTTTGTGCGCAATTTCTGTGAAATGCATGAAAAATGATAAAATTGTAACAGCATAATATGGAAGACCTAAAAGAATTTTGAAATGAAAATTTATTATATTTTATTATATTTTTTTAATTTTTTTTAGTTTTATATATCTATTAATTTTTTACAACCGAGAACTGAATCGATCATGAGATCACATCCTCAAAATATATTTTAGCATAAAGATGAAATTAATATCGACAAGCAATGAGATCATACTGATAACTGAATCTAATCACAGTCTTTGAATGATTTCGAAATTCTCAAACACATCAATAACGATTGCTGATATATTTGTCCACTTAAACCCATGCCCTATCTTTTTCAACAAGCATCAGATGATTTGTTAAGGTTTGATTAAGCACTTTAGAATGCTAGGACCCCACAATCATTTGGCAAAAAAAACTCACCCAACCTCAGGATTTCTTGAATTTTGTTATGATCTTTATAGAACAAGGCTTGTGCATGAGTGTGTAAGTGACTATCAACAGAATATTGCATTCTGTGATGAATTCATCATTTAGATGATTTGACACAACTTAGATTAAAATGATGAGAGCTCCAGGTCTATAGTCACGTATAACAAAGGAGATGACCATTTAATCATGTGCCGATGAGAGCTCCAGGTCAGTACTACCGTACAGCAGAGGAGATCATCACTCCAGGTCAGTACTACCGTACAGCAGATGAGATTAGCACAAACACAAGACACATAAATACACCAAACATGGCAAAGAGATAGAGATATAGCTTATAAGATTTGCATCATGGTGGGTGAAAGATCAATTCTCAATCCAATTTTTGTCCGGACTCAGTTTTCGTATAGGCCAAAATGATTGCGTAAATCCAAACATCATTAAGCATATATTTAATTTAAATCATCATGCTGCTGTTTACTTTACTCTTAAGGCTGAGCCTACCAAGCATATCATTTAAGAATCTGTTCGTTTTTCCATTATTTGTACTTAAAAATAAGATGTAAATCAGATAACAGCATCAGTTACTATCATTTCTCATTTTAAATACGCAAGTCATGCAAAAACAAGCATTTCAAGAAGATATACAATCATTTCTCAATCATCTCAAATCAAGTTCTCAGTTCTCTTTTGTGACAACCCGAAATTTTTTTTTATAATATTTACGAGAATTTATAATTTATTTTTATATTTTTGTTATTATTTAATGATAATAAATAATAATAAAAATAATGAAAACAATAATAATAATAATAATGATATTATTAAAAATAATAATATTAATAATGATAATAATCATAACAATAATAATAATAATAATATTATTATTAATAAAAATAATTTATAAAATTATTAAACTTAATTTAATAAGTCCAGGGGGTAGTTTTGTAAACGTTGAAACTTGTTTTAAAAGGTTAACACATGAAATAATAAGTTTTAAAAGTACAGGGACCATTCTGTAATTAATTCAAACCCAACCCCCCTTCCCGTCGATTACCTCCGGCCGGCCACCGGCGACGTTCCGGCGACTCCTAAACATCGAATTTACTCGGTTTTTGATCAAATAATTGTTCCCGACACAACCGCGTGCAATATTCGAACCACTACCCTACGTTAATTCCACAAAAATTGAGTGCGATCGATCCCAAACCGACCCACGTGATTGTCGGTAACTTTACAGGTGCAAATCGCACCAAAAACTTAATAATAATCGAACTAACTCAACCTGATCAAAGCTATAAATGTAACAAATTAGTCTACACTTCGAATTACATCTGAAACAACCACATTCATCGAATTTGAATCTTTCCTTCTGCGCGACCTGCAACTCAGTCGACTTCTGTCTTATGAGCTTCAATTCACGAAATAGATAAAGGGCTTTCGATCATTTAAGCCTTTAGAATCTTCCTGTAAAAGGAATTTGATTATCAATACCATTTGATCAATAATCAGATTTCTCTGTGGCCGCGACTTGTTCTTGATTGTTCTTGTCATCAAATCGAATCGAAACAGGTAATTGAAACTACCTACATACTCGATTTTGATTGGGGAACAAAAGCCCTAACATTAATTCGGTTACAAACGTCGAATTGCTACTCAATTTGATTCGGATCGAGTTAGGGTTCTTGGTGGAATTGGGGTTTTTGGAATTTGGGTTTAAAAGAATTAAATGCTGAGTTTTATCGCGGCCTTGTGCCTTGGTTTACTGGTTTGTGTGTGTGATTGTGAACAGAAGGTCAGGGGTTCGAACCCTGCCCCCGACATGTTTTTTTTAAAAGCCTTTTTGAGTCTTATAAAAATGTAGAAAAATTCTGAAAAATTATAAAAATAGTTTTTACAAACGTTGGTAATTTTAGAAATTATATAATTAATCTCTGGAAATTTATTTCTTTAAACTTATTTATTTATTTATTTAAATAATTATTACAAATTGTTATCTTTATAAAAATGGATTTGTTTTTATATAATAATTTAAACCATTAAATTATTAATGGACATTATATTATTTATGGATTAATCCTGATAATATAAATGCAAAATTTGATTTTATAAATTTAAATATTTATAAAATCTTACAAAAATTAAATATAAACTTACATGTTTAAATAACGTTTACAATTTATTTAGAATATAATGATATGTTAAAATCATTATTTAAATTTTATATAAATCTTTAATTATTAAAGAAATAACAACAATAATTAAATGATTTAATGTTTATAACAAATTCCAGAAAACCAAACCCTAGATCAATTAAACACCAGGTTCAAGATCTAACTTATTTAGATTATGGATTTGTATTTAATTACTTATATGAATTATAATTCCTTAGGAGGAATTTACTAGCTTATCAACATCACACGAGAACTGAGGTGAGTTCATGCCCCACTGTTTTACTAAATCTCTTTTGGGTGAGTTCATGCCCCACTATTTTATTAAAACTCTTTTGGGGAGATAGCATACTGGTAATGTTACAAACGCTTTTTATATATCTAAGATGTGTATGGATATTAATATAGTGCTGTTTATTATGATAAAAGTCCTCACACTTTCGAATTGTTAATATTGGATAGCGGGGAAAGTTGGGTAGTACTACTGGGTGTGACGAGCCCCACTTGTGTGACTCGAGGTCAACCGGGTGCAATTTGTCCTATGAACATTTGTCACGATATGACATCGTGGCTGGAGGCAAACATAACACAGTCAGCTTCAATGTCGAAATCACTATTTAATATCATTTGTGAATGGACTAGCTAGCTATTACAATGCACATGCTTAAATATACGCTATTATTAAACTGTGACGTTTAACTGTAAACTCTTGAACTGATCAACCGTTGGGTTGATACACGCTATTGTTAAACTGGGATGTTTAACTGCAAACTCTTGAACTAATCAACCATTGGGTTGATTACACTTTTGTTAAACTGTTATGATTAAACGCAAACTCTTGAACTTACCAACCATTGGGTTGATATACACTTTTGTTAAACTGTTATGTTTAAATGCAAACTCTTGAACTCACCAACCGTGTGTTGACTTTTAGTATGCTATTCTTAGGTCATTAAATCTGGACTGCTGTTAGGAGCACTACACGGGTCAAGCATGCATCCTAACGCTTAAACAATGATATATATATGTTTATCTTTATATTTTGGGTTTGTTTTATTTGTTTAAACGCTTCCGCATAAATTATAAAGTTTAAAATTTGGTTTGTTATGTTAAACGTTGCATATAGAGTCGTTCCAAGTAACTATTGACTGTGATCCTGGTTTGTTCACACGCCTCGCGGTAGAATTCCGCACGTGGATTTTGAGGGTGTGACATCTTTTCATTTTTATTTACTTATACTCTCCCCCTAAATTTTTATTTTTTGTAAACTTATTTTTTATTTATTTATTTATTTGTTTTTATATTTTTTAATTTTTTTAATTTTTAATTTTTTTTATAAAATTGTACAAAAATAAAAATTTATCAAAGAAGGTCTTCCAAACTACACCGATTATCAAGATAAGAAATGAATTATCAAGAATTATGCAGTGACTGTGAAGTGAGAACTTTGAGAATGCAGATAAAAATACAGATTGTGGATATAATACCATGACCTTAACCTGTTTGTTCCGCCTCAAATTTGAATTAGGAACAATCCCTGTCAGTAAACCGGATTACTAACAGTCCTCCTGAATTGTTCCTACACTCATAAACAGATTAGTTTGAAAGGGGAACCCCGGCCATTGTAGTCCAGGGTGTTCCTTTTGCAAAGGTAGAAGTAACCTGCTTCAACAAACAATCTATTAAAAGATCGGGGACTTTTGTATCCTTCTTTTTAATTTGCCAAATTTGTTTCCGTTCAATTAACTTGGATTTGAATGAATTAAATTTGAAAATTATTTTCTGTTTAAGACCAGAAGGAAAAGAATTTGGTTTTGAAGCTTTGGTCATTTTCATATTTGTATCATGTGAAACCGGCTTCACATGAAAAGGTTTGGATGAAGGGTACTTCATCCAACCATTCAAAGATGTGTGTTGTTTACCTCTTGATCCAGAGAAGCAATCCGTGTTGTCTTTACCGTTTGGAACATTTTTTTTAGACTTACATTCGGAGAAGCAATTTGTTTTGCCTTTACCATTCGTAGCAAGACTTTGAGGACATTTCTTTACCACATGACCTTCTTTTCCACACTCAAAACAAGCCTTGAATGGCTTTTGATGCTTGACTGAACTGTATGATGCAGGTGGGGATGAGGATTGCTTTGAGCTTGTAGCAGATTCTTGCTTGTTTTGGCATTTACTATACTGAACAGGGAATGAGATCTTCACTGATTGAGTGGGATGCTTTGCAATTGAAGACAAGATCCGTATTGGTCTTAATTCAACTTTTGGAAGCTTTTGAGAATTGACAATGTCAGGAGATATATTGATCTGTGAGGAACCAACACGCTCCTCTGTGTTTGATTTATCATCAGAGCCTATCCAGTCTCGTATACACAAATCTGCTTCCAAAGGATCTTGATTGACACATCCTATTTTGTCGGCTTCGGTTATAGGATTTTGATTGCCTGACGATTCAACAGCTGTTCCTTCTTTGACAAACCTGACAGGAACAAACGAAGGAATGTTACCTGTTTTGAATTTGTTGAAGAAGGTTGGAGAAGCAACTGATATTGATTTTGGAGCATCAGAGGTAGAATCATCATTAATCTTCTTATCAGACCCCTGCCTAAGAAATCCTAAACCTACAGGAGAATCTTGCATATCTCTAACCTCTTTAAGATTAACGTTGCTTAAACCTGCATTTAAACTATTAGTTTCTGCAGCTTCAATCAAATCATTAGATGGATGAGGTTGAGGCATAGGAGAGTAACAATGGGTGCTAGGAGGAGGATAGACGTATGGATTTTCACCAAAACCCCCTCCCGTTTTAATCCTAGCTCCCCTCTGTTTACACAGTAGCTCTTCCTGTTTCATTCCGGATATGGTCCATCTATCAAGCTTTGTTTTAAGCTTGCTTGTTTCAAATTCAGCCAAAGTGACTCTTTCGTTTAAAAGATTAATTTCAACATTTCTTTCAAGAAGAGTTCGTTTTAAATTATCATTTTCTTTTAAATCTTCATTTAATTTTATGAAATACTTGGCTTCATTCTTTTTAAGTTCTACGTTTATGGTGGTTAACTCCTTTTGGTTATCTAAAAGTAACCTATTAGCTTTATACACACCAAATAAACAAATTTTACAAGCAGAAGAACACATATCCTGAACTGTCTCGTATGGAAGATCCAGAATGACTCTTTCAGCAGTAAGAGCCTTCTCACAGTTGCAAACTCTGGTATGTCGCTTCCATTCCTCTTCCTTCTCAGCATCACAAACTTCAGCATTCAACTCAGCTCCACCTTTACCCATTGATGTCTGCTTAAGCTCCTCTTGCACCTCTTCAGTTCCATGTTTCGGTAAACCGTCGGAATTGGTGCCAGAATCTGATCTCTCTTCTGGGTTCCCTTTGGAGTTTGAAGTGATCGTTGGAGTTGGATATGTCGCTTCATAGTACTCATAACGTTTGATCCAACTCAATTTGTTTCAGTTTGTTGACCACCTCCATCAGTTTGTAATCCTGAAAATTTCTATCTCGTTTAATCGACTTGCCGTGTGAACTCCATTCTGGTGGGAGGGAATCAAGCAATCTCAGAACTTGTTCATGATTTCCCAATTGAGCATCAAACTTCTTCAGATTGCTTGCCACCAACAGAAAATGATCAATAAAATCAGACATCCTTTCATTCTTTAAAGCTGCAAAATTATCAAACCGACATTGTGCAACTGTGAGATCATCAGATTCGAAGGATTTAATCAGTTCTGCAAAAGCCATTTTTATTTTTATTTTGTTTAAACAATTAAACGCCCCAAAAATATTTTTTTCAAAAAAATTTAGAATAATTCTCCCCCGGGAAAAATATTTTTTTTTTTAAATGTCACTCTATACAATCTTAGTAACTAGGGTCAAGCTGCCAGGTCAGCTTGTTTTTTCTTTTATAAATCTTTTAAAAACGTTGAAAATTTCTTTATCGGGATGAAATCAATTAATCCCAATTTGTCAATTTTCTGTGATTTTTATTTTATAAGCTCAATTTTTTTTAAATGCGGCCCAATTATAAAACCAAAATCTATTAACCAAATTTCAGCCCAACATATTTAACCCAAATTGTTAAAACCTATACAATTTCTAACAAATGTTTAGCCCATACAAAACCTTTGAAAGATCCAGCCCAACCCAATTAAAAATAACCCATTTATCATATGCAGGTCCAGCCCACAAGTAAAGCCCATTTAACAATTCTCAAACCTTAACCCTAAAACACTAACACTTCAACATCAACAAAACACACACTTGCAGATCTGATCTTTGGAAACTCTCCCAAACATAATCCTAACCCTAACTCTCTATTCTTTGAACACATCAAGATCTAAACATCAGTACTCAAGCCTCAATCTCTAATCTCTCTTTCGCCGACGGTAGGTGGCCGACGGTAGGGGTGGAGGGCGACGGGTGTGGTGGCTGTGGTAGGTGTGTTCGCCGACGGTAGGTGGCGTCGGGAAGGGGGTGACTGCGGTTGCAAGTCACTGTGGTGGTGGAGGGTGGTCCGGCCGAAGTTGCTGCGGGGGTGGAGGTTGTTGTGTGGTGAAGGCCAGTGGTGGTGTAGGGGTGGAGGGCGACGGGTGTGGTGGCTGTGGTTGCTGGGTTCGCGGTGGAGGTTGCGGCGGAGGTAGTCGACGGGAGGTGTGTTCGCGAGGGGTTAGGGTCGAGATTTAGGGTTGATGAGATGGGGTTGTCGGGTGAGGGGACTGGGAGTGGAGGTGGTGGTGGAGGTTCGGCGAGGGAGGAGCTAATGAAGGTGAGGTTGTCGGGTGAGAGCAGTGGTGGGGTTGTGGTGGTGGTTGACTGGTGTGTGTCGTGGTAAGGGGTCGGAAGTGGTGCAACTGCTGCGAGAAATGGAGGTGTGGTTGAGATCCCAACCAACAAAACTCAAAATGTGAGAATATGAACAGTGGTGATGAAGATGTTTCAGATATGTCTTTAATTTTTTTTTATTTTTTTATTATATATATATATATTTTTTTTTTTGTATAATGTCATATCTTCTAGAACTTATTGTTGGTTTTATCTTTGTTAAACCAATATGTAGTTTGGCTGGTTGTGATGTTAGTTTAAATGGTTTTGAAGTTAGTTTCGCTGGAAAATGTAATTTTGGCTAGGAATTTCGTTGGACGTACTTTCGTCGGAGAAATTTGTAGTTTCGCCGGAATTAGTTTCGTCGGAGTTGCAGTTTCGCCGGAATTACAGTTTTGCCGGAATTTCGCCGGAGTTTCGCCGGACGAAACTGTCATTTCACCGGAACAGTTTGAACTTTCGTTCAAGGTCAGATCTAGTTTCGTCCCATGAAGATTTGAAGCTCTCAAGAACACCAAGAATACACACACTAGTGTGTGTGAGAGAAATTTCAGATCTAAAATTTTTCTTTCAATTTCTTGTATAAAATATGTTGTAGATCAGGATTTTATGTTGTATATCTTCAAATTCATAGTAGATTGTTGTTGATCTGATGAAATTTGGTCTTAGATCTGGTTTCTCTCTCTAGAAAAACCCACCAGATCTACTTTCTCTCTCTAAAACCCCAATTTCTCTCTCTAAAAATGGATGAACATCCTCAAAAATCAGCAACAGTTTCTTCAATTCTTCAATGCATTTGATCCAATAAGGCTCTGATACCAAATTGTTACTCTAGGATAATCACTTGAATCAAATATTAAGAAGATTTGTAAGATCAAACAATGATAATTACAATAAAACCCCTTTGATCTGTATTGATTGCATATGATTTGTACAAAGTGAAAACCCCAATCAATTAGTCATTCAACCATTAACCAATTCTAATTACAATTAGGCTATTTATAGTCTAGATTAATATTCACTAATTGCACTTAACCCCCTAGACTTAGGCTAATTAATACAAAATTACATATTAAGCATAAAAATAACTAAAAACAAGATAAAATATATTTTGTTCACACAAATATATTTATTACAATAAAACTCCTAGTTATTTAAATCTTCAACGTCTTGTCTCGGTTCCACATCTCGAACGTGTCGGGTTTGACTTTTTTTGACTTTGACCGTGACATTGACTTTTATTGACTTTGACTGTGTTGATAATATAGACTATATTTTACAGCTCCAACATAATATATATGTATTTTTTTGAATGGAAATAGTATATATATGTATTAATATGTTTTTTCCCAAACCTTGGCCCCACCTACATGTGAAATCTAACATTTTGTTCATTATTTGGTTTTCATCCACAAGAATGCTTTCTTATAAATGATGCGACACAATAGAGAGAGAGAGATGAATAATGGCCACGTGGACTCCAAAAATGCCCAAGAATGTCCCATTGTGGATGCTCTAAGGATTTTCCTTATAAGAGAGTTCGGGTTGTGGATGGGGTTGATTAAGATAGCTCATATCCTTCAAATCATATTTATACATTTTCTGTTAAAGAAAACAGAAAAAAAATAGTTGTACGTTTTATTTACTTTTATTATCTACTAGTGGAAATGTCTGCACGTTGCGACAATACGGCTGTTACATGATTTTTTGGGAATTCGATTTTAGTCAGTATTGGATTAGTGAGGTATGACGTATATTAAAAAATCAAAATATTATTAATTGAAAAAGTTGAATGAAAGAAAACAATTACGTATATTACAAAAGTCTTTAATACAACTATATTATCCCAACAAGATTAGTGAAAACATGATTGGTATTTGTAGTCGGAAATCACTTATTATTTAGATTTTAGGGGGGTGGTTTTGTTTTATGAATGTAGGTTAGGGTTTTATGATCATCGAATGCTGCTTTCGGTGGTGATTTGTCTAAACCAAAGAAAGTTAATAGAGAAATTATCACCAAAAATTACCATATTGATTGTTATTGAGCCGTTAACAATCAGCAAGGGAAAGGGGAACATGGATTAGTACTCAATCGCAATAAATGAACAGTAATAAAAGTAAATTACGGTTTTGTTTAGCCACATGTATATGTTTTAACATTTGTATTACAAGCATCATATGTTGTACTTTATTGTAAGAACATAAATGAAATAAAATGGTTAATGTTTGAAATTTAAGTATGACTTTTCATATGAGTGTATTAATACATATGTAAAATTATCATCTATCGTCCTTTCACTTTTATTATAAAAGATATAGATAAATATTAAAATTATTAAACTCACAATATGCCCCTAGAAAAATATTAGTATTATAGTTATTATAAATATGAAGATACAAGTTATATACTTAAATATTTAAAGAAAAAAAATACTTAATTTAAATATTATTTAGTTATAAAAATATAATTAGTTAATATAAATTTAAATGTCAATTTATATTATTATAAATAAAATAAAATTTAATGAAGTTAATTAAATAATATTATATTATTAAATAATGTATTAGTAATGTGTATTAAATAATACAATAATTAGAAGAAGTTAATTAAATGGAGGAAAAAGTGAAATTATTACATTAAGCACTTGTAGTCTATGCTTAAAATTTTGTATACATGTCTTACACTTTGAATGAAATTACTATCTTATATAGTAGCATAGATATAAAAAGACACAAACTAATCATTTCTTACCGGTTACGATTTTATATATTTATAAAACTTAAATAGAAACAAGATTTGAAATTTATAAAATATTCTTGGATCGGTATTATAGATTAACAAGACTTTTCTATTTGATCAAAATTTAATGAATGTGGAATCTAAGTTAACAAGCTACTAACAATCACAAATACTTTGAGTAAAGATAAGCAAGCAAGTCTTTCAAAGTATTCATGTGATTTAATCAAAACTGAGTATAAAGAGTAAATCAGCAGATACATAAGTGGCTTAATAAAAGATTGCATCTACTATACAAGTGTAAGGACTTTATACTATGAAATCTAAACAAAACAAATAAACTATTCTATGTTTAGAATGTATAGCAAGACAGACAATTGGCACATCAGAGTTAGGCGGCTTCAGTACTATATTGTCTTCAAAAGGCAAATCACAATAACCTTCGATACAGATAGACTTGTCTTGTGTAACAGTTGATCAGCAGCTCATGGAGTTCAATGATGATCAGCCGCAGTCGATCAAAAGTTCACCAGTTGAGTGCTGATTGGAAGTTATTCAACATATGTTAATCTGGAGTCATTCAACATATGTAATTTGGCAGTTGACTCAGCATTTAGTAGAAATCAACAGTTGGTAGCGAGTGCTGAAATCTAGAGTTTTCGGTAGTTACATCCTTTTCATGGATCAACAAATTCCCCCTAGAATGATGCTACCAAAACTTTATCTTCATTCCTCTAGCATCTTAATCAATAGTAGTTCATACATGTATCATTTTCTATCTCTTGAGTGGTTTTCGAGAGATAGATTGACCAAGTCTTTCATTTTGTGTCGAGATAGTCTGAAGAGATCATATTGTTTGAATTCAACTTTACTAACACCAGCATATGTTAGACAAACAATATTGGTTGAGGAATTTTATCCCTAATATGCAATTGGGTCATGAATGCTTAAAGGAGTCACATGTAGAACATTTTCTTCTTTGTCTTCTCCTTATTCAGCCTTGTTTTCAAACTTCATCCTTAGAATGCCAACCATAGATTTGCACATGTCTGTCATGCCTTCGTAATCTAAGATTAAAGTAAACATCTTCTTTAAGTCTTCAAGGTTGAGATTCAGAACTTCCAGCTCGAACAGAAAGAAAGACTTTGACTTGTTCTTTCTTTCAATGAAGAACCTCTTAACTTTCAGGTCATACCACCATTTGATAATGGTAGTATCATTACCTTCTGAGTCTTCCTCTTCCTCAGATACTGAGAGTTCTTCTTCTTACTCTAGATGATCTAAGCATATCTTACTCTTTTAGCAATAGTGGTGATGATCACTTCATCTGCTGAATCATCAGATCGGCTTTGGGAAGGAGATTCAGCTATTTCAGGAGCTTGTTGGACTGTTGGAGAATCATGCTCAGTAGTTTGAGCAGGTTGAGAAGTGGTACGAGGTAACTGTGGTTGAGTGCTGGGAGCAGGTTGAGCAGATGGGGTGGTCTCAGCAACTTCAGACTCTTGCTTTTTCTTTCTTTGTTCCAAAGCATGCCTTGATCTTTCTAGATGAGATTTTTAAATTCTCATTAGCACCTTCTCTACTTCCCTTGCTTTGGAATCATTGCTTGGATTCCTTAGTGTTAGTCTGGTTAAGTCAGCTATCTTAAATTGGTTGAAGCATAATAGTTGGTTTCTCGAGTAAGCTACTCTCCCGGCTGTTGATTTGGTATTTAAGTAAGTATTCTTCTTTTGATCATATTCCCACTCCACTATTGGAGCTTAAGCTGATAATGGAGTTTCTACGATCTCTTCACAAGCATCGGCTTTGACTAAGGATAGTACTTTTTGAAGCGATACTTTGGACTTCTTATTCTTGCATCAAAAGATACTGAAGTACTCAGTAAATTGCTCTAGAATGTCAAGGGGCAGATCAAATACTTCACTTTCATGATCATAGTAAATGATCTCTCTATTTGCCCTCTTAACAACAAAATTTTTCATCTGAACAATATACCCGGTAGCCACTTGTTCCTTTGATTATCTTTTCCTCCACTTTTGGGTCAATAATTGTTACCTTTATAACTCTTTAGGTGATATCTTCTTTTTTGCAAGTATTAAGGAGATTGGCTGAATATCATAATAGGTTCTTGATTTAGAATCAGGAGGTGTTGGAGGCTCAGTCGGTAGATGCGAAGACCTATAAGCAGTTTTCTTTGTCCTGACTTGCTGTCTTTCCCATTGCACCTTAGCTTCCTCAAACCTTGGGAGCTCTCCAGCTGCAACCTTTTATTTGATTCCTCTAATATTTAGATCAAGAGTTGACATACTCATTGGTCCTACTTGTTTACCTGAGAAACCAGAGTTTTTGAAGAACATCTTCATTTGTTGTTATGCTCTAAACTCTTGTTGAACCTTTTCTACTTGCTTCCTCTCTGATTCAGCCTTTTTTCTTCTAACCCACTCAGCTAATTTCTCCATCTGAGCATGAGTTATAACTATCAGTTTGGATTTCATCTTAACAATTCTCCACTCCATTGTAACGCCCCGAAATTTCCCGAAACGAGCCATTTAATAATAATGGGCTTTTAAGGGTTAATTTAAGAAATAAAGGGTAAATTAGTAGGCTATGGATCAAATTAGCCTTAATGGGCTAGACTTGATGGGTTTAAGGGCCCTAATCAGCCCTTAAACATGCATGAGCAGCTCCATCTTCCACCATTTCAACCCTAGCCACCAAATTCATAGAGAGAGAAAGTAGAGAGAGAAAGTGAAGAAATTCAAGATTTGGAGCTTGAAGGTTTGAAGGATTGCAGTTCTAGTGGATTGGAGCATCAAAACACAAGAAAAGAGCAACAAACGAGGTAAGAATCAGCCTCTAAGGCCTTCTGTAGATCAAACCCGGATTCTAGGGTTTTGGGGTTTTGAAAAGTTTAAAGAAACACATAAAGGTCGAATTTTTACGTATGAAAACGTGTAAAAAGCTTAGATTTGGTTTCATGGAAGGTAAACTAAGGATTTGGACGTAAAAAGTTAAGATTTTGGGTTAAAAATGGGCTAGATCTGAGTTTCTGTTCATCCAGCGAAACTGGGCCCCGATCCAGCGAATTTAAGCATTTAACCAGCGAAACTGCACATTAGTTCAGCGAGACTAGGAGAAGTTCCAGCGAAACTACAGTTTCGCTGGGGCGAAACTATAGTTTCGCCGGTAATCTCGCTTAGACCCAGACTGACCTATAGACCTTGCGAGAATAGGGAATTCCAACGAAAGTTGGGCGCTCAAGATAGCGAATCTGTCTAGCGAAACTAGCAGAAGTGCTGCCCAGCGAAACTGCAGGCGAACCTGTAGTTTCGCTGTAGCGAAACTATGGGCGAAACTACGAAGAAAATGACGTTTTTGCATGTTAACTTTCGTGCAGCTAGAGTATTCAGGCAATAGCCTAAGTGACTTAGAATTTAAGCTACTTGGACGAGTTCAGGTGAGTTCTAGATCCCCTATTTTATACATGTTTTCAATGTTTTTGGGGTGATATGCATACTGAATTACATACTTTTATGATGACGGTTTTTAAGACCTTTTATCAAGAAAATAAATTTTCCTAAAGAAAAATGTGCCCTTTAAATAGTTCAAAATAATTTTCGGGCGCGCTGACCTGGCAGCCCGACCCCAGCCAGGGGCGTTGCCCCTTGGACCCCACTAGGGGCTGCCGCCCCTAGAACCCCGCTATCAGGGGCTGCCGCCCCCGAACCCCTGCTGTCCCGCGGAGGGTCAGTTATCTGGTTTATCTCTCATGATTGATGAAATGTGAATGCCTAGACTAAGAGTTTGCTTCTCATTATGTATTGTGTTGTGTTATATTATGTATAACTTAAACATGACAGTGAAATATAAAGAAAGGTTATGAGGCCCATAACATGTACCTTGATAAAGTGATAAAGTAAAGCCTTGCAAGCAATTGATAAAGGAGGGTTGCATTCATTGTACCCTCACCAGTGATAAAGTGATAAAGTATGCTCGAACAGGCAGGTCAGTAAGTCCTAAATTGGCATGACAATAATGGCCTGATCGGGTACGGTAGTAAGTCCTTAATTGGCATGTCGGTAAAGTCCTAGGCGAGCCTAGGCACCGATAGTGACAGAGAATTGACGGATAAAGAAGAGTAATAAATACCAATAAATGATAAAGTAATGATAAAGTGATAGTTTGTGTGTATTTATATGCTCGGATAGACAATGACTATTTTCAACTGATAAAGCTAATATCTCTTACGAAAGTTATTTAGTAAGGTAAACCTAGAATTCACTCAGCGAAGCTGACTTTTGTATGCATATCAGTTGACAGGTAAGAGTTAGAGCTTATGGAATAGAGGCATGGGACTAAAGCTTCTTGGCACTAGAAGACTAGCATCCCCGATAAAGAAAAGCTTAAAAGGACATTTAAATAGTTTTGATGTTTAAAGACAATGTTTATAATTTAATTTAACTACGTTGTAATGGGTTGAATTACGGTATATTTTTCCGCTGCAATATATATATTTATACACATATGAGTAAATGATTGCTTTAAATCTATGTTTGCTGTGAATGGCCAACTGTGAGGCTTCCCTGAGAAAGGTGGGCCTTACATCCATGACCTTATTAAAATTGAATCCTTTCAACTTAAGTTAAGCTAGGTGACATTTTTCTTGATCTTTCTTTTCTTTCTTCTAAGTAGAGGGCATGGGTTTGGATTTAGCAGTTGCGGATATTAGAGCTTGCTGAGTGGTTGTCCTTTGGCGCTTTCGGCAGTTGGTCTTGATAACTTAGATGGCACCATTTTGACAACTTTGGCCTTTAGTTTAGGTGGAGATTTGGTGTTGTTCTACTTGGCTCACCACCAAAGTTTAACCTTCTCATTGATGTTCTTGCAGCTCTCGATTCTTGTGCACTTATGATCAAAGTAATGATGTCCTTCTTAATAGAAGATTCTTGAGCTCTTCCTACCTTCAGCTCTACAATATCTTTTGCAACCTTGTGTGGGAACAACTCCACCTTCTTAGTCATCAGAGATCTAACCTTCCATTTTTATGACGCTATCTGAACTTGTTTTTCAGCAATCATAGGTTTCTTACCTTTGTAAGAGGTAGAGATTGCAATAGGTCTAACTGCCGAAGATCTAGAAGTTACACCTCACGCCTTACCAGCTGACTTAGGATTAGCGCCAGTTGTCTGAGCTCTCTCAGCATCCTTATTGACTTCTGGGCCTTTTATTTCTACATTCACCTTAGAGTTAACTTGGGTTTCAATTTTAACATCCGATTAACCAAATGTCACCTTAGCTGATTTTCTAAGTTCAGACGTAAGTATGTGTTTTTGTTGTTTATGAAGTTGAGTCGGTTCAGCTTCAAGAGTCACCCCATGCCCTTCCATATCATCTTCCATGGTCTGGGTGCCTCTTGTGTAAACTATCATCTTGTGTGAGGATTCATCTGCTGAATAAGCCTATTGTCTGGAACTTTCGATAGTTGCATCAGTAGTTGATTTGTTCAGCATTTCAACATCTTTCGGTAGCACTCTTAGTAATAATGCTTCTTCTTTAGAAGATGCCTTGGGAGAGGCTTCAAGTCCAAGCACGAGCTTTCTATTTGATGATTCTTCATCATATTTCTTTTATTTAAGAGAGAGAGAGAGCAAGGGAGATGTGTTGGATCGCTTCATTTTTGTCATGCTTCTCTTCTCAAGTTAAACCTTTTGCTTCATCCTTCTCTCCCAAGAAAAATCTTAAACTGGATACGTATTTAAGAATGGAGGAAGTGCAATTTCATGCCATTCTCAAATTCAAACACTCATTGCAACATCCTCAGATCATACTGAAGTCCTTGCACTACATGAAGCTCAAGAGAATGTGTATCGTTAAGATCTATGACACAACTTATATTAACTTCTTGTGGGCTGGAGAAAGATACAAATGTAACACCAATATCTGAAGGTAATAGAGCTTGTGTCTAGCAAAAGAAAGAGCGGTATATCAAAAGTGATAAAGCAAAACATATACCATCAGGATTCTTTTCATACGCTCAAACCCTTATTAAAGATAAACAAGTTGAAATGAGATACATTCAATCTAGCAACAATTTAGCTGATCTTTCACAAAGGCACTTCGTAAAACAACTTCAGAAACTATGTTTATAATATTGGCATGTGACACGTACATATAATGTGATGATCTATAAAAGACAATTTGAGTGGAGTTATAAACTGTACTCTTTTTTCCTTAGCTAAGGTTTTTTCTCATTGAGTTTTTTAGCAAGGTTTTTTATAAGATGGTACTTAAACTCTTGAGGTTTGAAAATTGTCATCTAAGGGGAGTATTATGAATTATTATCATAGCAAATTGATGAACTTTTTGTCAAACTTGTAGATAAGTTTATTACAGTACTTATCTATCAAATAGTTTCACTTATCTATCAAAATGATTGATCTTTATAGTATAAATATCACCTCAATGTAGATGAGAAAACGCATCGCTTGTATACACTTTCATATGTTATATATTTCTCCTTTTCTTGTTCTTGAAATTATTTCTAAATTTATTAAGCTATAACACAAATCTTGTGTTAATTATTGTGATATTATAACAGTTTGTTATTAATTATATTATAATATATACTAATTTAGGAAGACAATGAACAATGTTTTCTACCTGCCCACATCCACACTATTTCTTGGTTAAAGTTAAAGAGAGACATTTGGAGTTTACTATTCCATACTCGACAGTTAGATAGAGAGAGAGAGAGAGAGAGTTTGGTGTCCGAAATATCACCAAAAGAGAATCGACTTACCTAAAGTAGTCAGCTCTCAAAATGCCATTTTCTTTAAGATTAACAATGCTAGCCTACAAATCACTGAAAAACCGATTATTACCACCAAAGAATTCAACCAAATTGTCAAGAAACCTAATCTCCTCCGGAAGCTCACCGAATAAAATGTTGTTTGCTATATTCAACGTCAACAAATTCTCAACTCTGATGATAGATTTTACTATTACACCCGTGAACGAGTTATCAATAAGCTCAAGTAATGCAACCTATGGAAGACCCCAAAACCTCACTAGAACTTCGCTGGAAATCTATTGATAGTGTTGATGAATTCGATATTTCTCATTCCCTAATGCTCAATCTTCTGCATATGCATCTAAGATATAATTAATACTTTTTTAAAGGCTAGAGAGGTCTTTGTTTGTAGTTTCATTTATAAAGATTAGTCTTTCTTCTAGAAGAAAGGTTCTTTTGTGTTTAGTTCTTTGTTAAACCTTTTTTCTTGCTTCTATTAAGACCGATAGTTACTGCAGATTGACATGCAATATTATATCCTATAGCATATATATGTGCTAAAATGCTACGGTTCATTATTGAGTTCAACTCATGAATAGAATGATGAAAATTAATTCTACCAATATATATGGGTATGGTCAGAACGGATGTATATCAAATTTGTATTGTATGTATTTGTGTCCATTTAGACACGTTTTAAGCTCTGACATATATTGAAGCTTGCGAGAATTTTACCGAAAAACAAGTTATGTATCAAATAAATGCCTTCTAACCCGCCTTCGTTACTTTAACTAGCCAGAATTTCACGAAATAAAAATTGTTAGACACATCTAGCCGCGTTAATGGTAATTCTTTCACAAATTCTCTAGTAGTTCATGGGAAAGACGATTTTCTAACAATCATAACATATAATTTAAACATATTTTGTATTTTAATTTATATTTACCATCATTTTTATGTACTTTTTAGTTGCTCTATGTTTAGACGCATATTTTGTTTGGAGTCACATAAATATAATCCGTTTTCATTCGACGATATAAATTTGAATTACTCTACGTTTCGAAGTAAATTAGTTTGGAATCACGTTCGGTCGATTATACTGTATACTTTATCTAGCCACGTACGTTGCCGCCGTAACACGCGGCTGGTATGAAAACTAGTTTAGAAGTAAAAGTAAAGTTTTATATGTGATGATGGAAGAGATAGGTTAAAAGGGCTAGTTTCATAAAAGCCTATAAAGCCTTCCTAGCCCTTAGATGCGTTTAATCCATGGATGTGATGTAATGGGTAGCCTTTTTGTAAAGTGCTTCCAAAGTAAAATGTGTTTCTCGTCATAGTTCAGGCATATGAGTCATTTAACTAATGGCATAAGAAAATAAAATTTTAAGGAAAATAGGGTGATGGCTTACTGCTATCAAAGAGCATAACGGTCCATCATAGAACAGAAGTTGGGGAAAGGATTGATGACTTGGTAGCAGACCACTATCATAGTTGTTAACGGTCCGCTAAGGAAATAGGATAAGGGTCACCCTAGTAGTGACACGTGTCAAATGGCTAACCATGAATATTGATATGTGTTGAATGGCTCAGGATGGTGGTAGACCGCCACTCTTCTTGTAACGATCCGCTACTAATAATATAGATAAGTCTCACCGTTGACTGATAGGTGTCATGCTTGACTTGCGAACCTTAGGGTGGTCGAGGACCATGACTACTTAGCTTAGTGGTCCGTGAAGGACCCCACAAGCAGCCTATAAATAGCAACATTCATGTGATTTTTTGTCTTACTTCAACTTTTTTTCTTTCTAGAATTCTTATACCTTAATACCCGCTTATATACGTTATACTGTTGTTAAAATCTCATTCAACTTTAAAGCACGTGTAAGGTGGTGCTCCCAAATCCTAAGATGAGATAGTCGATTATAAGTCAAGTTGCAACCAAATTTAGGATCTTAAAGGCTCATTTTTGCAACTACTCAACTGAAAGATGAAAACATTTATACTTAGAAAAGCAAACAAATGATTTAATGATTTGAAAATGACAATAATATGTTAAACACGCTTTAATACATCAAACGATATGACCAAATGTAATATTTACAATATATATATACATATAAATATATATATACATATAAATATACATATATATATATGTATATATATACGTATATATATACATATATATATAGATATGTATATATATATATAGAAAGAGAGAGAGTGACATTCAAATAAAAACTAATTTTTAAAAAAAAACTAAAAGAACCATTATCAACCAATTAATTTTTTTCTTTCTATTTTTAGTTAATTCAAACATAAATTATGAAAAGGGCAGTTAGGTAATTTTAATAATTTAATTCTGAATTCTTGGTATTGGTATTCGGTAGCCGTTTTGGTGGATTTCAATTTTTCGTGCATATTTATCGTGTTTGAAATGCAACCAAAAATTATAATACATATTAATACCTTTGGTCGGTGGCTACAGTGTCACCGTACCAAAGGCAAAGCACAATGTACAATTTTCAAAAGCTCAAGTCTTAAAAGCACAATGTACAGGTTATAATGCTGAAAGTACAAGCCGTTTATGCAACAATCGAGATTGGAACTGTGGATCGTTCAGACCGCAACGTTCACCTTCCAAAAGCTCGGTGAAGCCGCCGCTGCCGGAGAGATGGTGGTGTTGCGGTGGTTGTTGCTGGGAGAAGAGAGAGAGAGAGAGAGAGATGAAGGATCTGTGGTGGCTCTACGTTGGTTGAGGTGATGGTGGGTGACGATGGCTACGCGGTTGAAGATGGGTGGTGACCGGAGATTGGAAGAGAAAATTGGGGGAATGAGGTTGAATTGAACAATGAGTTAAGATATCCCCAAATCTTGATCAGGAAGATGAAGAGGGGATTTTTGATTTAAAAAAAAGAAGTGAAAAATCAGATTGAAGATAAAGAAGAAAGATGTGAAACACTTTTTCTATAAGATATTGAAAGAGAGAGGGAGTGTGGATTTCAAAAAAAAAATTTCAATGTGTTTAAGTTTTTGTTGGAATCCATGTAATATAAATATAGGATGATTTATATATTTAAAACCCCACTAGATTTATAAACATAAAAAGTTAATCTGTAATATTACTTTCTTCAGTAGTCCGAATTTATTTGCTACTGCTTACTTAATTTTCTTCTTTAAACATGTCACCGCTTATCAAGGACAAATAAATATAAATACGTTTTTTACAAACCGTAAATCACCATATATGAATGTTGAGGGATGATAAAAAAACCAAGTACATAACATAAAGAATTGTATCATTTTGTTTTAAAGTGGTTCGTAAGATCACTACATAACCGTTTACTCGCTCTCTTTCTCTCTTCCACTAAACATGTCAAGCATCACATATAAACTTATTATATGATTATTTATAACCGGTTATGTCTAAAATAATATATTTGATATATAATTGGTGAGATCTGTTTTTATTTTTAAAAAGTTATTTTTTTATATTTTTATTTCTTTTTAGTGTGTTTATATTTACTGATATTTAAACGTTTAAATAGTTTAATCTTAAACGTTAACTCTTTTGTTATTTAACTCTTTCGTTATTGACAGAGTCTTTTTTACTTGCATCAACAAGATGACCACAATTTAAAAAAAAACACCTCAAACCTAAAAGAGACCCGCGGCAACGCGCGGTTTTAATATCTAGTTTGGTATTATAATTATGATAATTTTAAAATAAATAAATGATATACCTACATTTAAAAAATAGTAATCAGGTAGTTCAAAGTCTTCTTTATATACAAACTTTATTAAAACTATCTCTTTAGTTATGCATCATCAAAAGATTATTTATTGCACTGAGTTGTAGTATTTATTTATGATATATTATTACAATTCAATAAAAATGTGGTAAAGCACTCATGGTCAACGTATTGGTTAGTTGAAATACATGTTTTATAAATTTTTTAATAGTCTTCATTGTTATTTGTGTGTTTCTTATCCGATAACATGTTTTCAATTGTGCATGTTTTTTTTGGAGAATGATGCATTGGCTAGTTGAAATTTATGTTTGATAAAGTTACTTTGATGTTGTTACTTTAGGTATGAAGAAGTAGAAGTTTTATAAAGATAGTCTTTTTAAGTAAATCAGTAAATGTGCATATATGCACTTTGCTTGGGAATAAGTGCGATGTCAACAAATTGGATGAATTGGTTGTATAACCCTGTTTCGAAATGTGATTTAATGAGATATAATATGAATTCTTATAATTTATATGGTGAGACATATTTCAAGGTTATACAGAGGGGTTTTCAATAAAAGTACTTGGTGGTTTTTCTCCTAATTTATAAAAAAATTAAGAAATCCCTATCTAAGGAGGTACTTATTCTTCTATAGTTCATACCACTTATGTATTAAGGTTTCACAAATGTATTTCACATTTTATAGCAAATAAAATTCATGTGTATTATTGGGATGTTGTTTGAGTTAGACTTATAAGGTGTTCTATATATACATATAATAATTTTTTTAAAATGCACATATGCATACAATAGTGTTAATACTTTTTTAAAATGCACATATGCATACAATAGTGTTAATATTTTTTTAAATGCACATATGCATACAATAGTGTTTACAATGCAGATATGCATCCACTAATTTATTAAAATATGTTATGTGATATTTTTATAATAGTGCATGTATGCATTATGGACATATGCATTTATGCATATATGTATTTATGCACAAATATAATTTCTCATGTATCTAGTGATTTTTATGTTATCAAGTGTCTTAGATATATTGCTTGTTACGTGGAAATTTCTAAATATAAATATTACATACCGGTTTAAAATAGTTTAACCTAAAATAAAACATTGGTGATGGTCAAGCTTTAAAAAATATTTCATGGTGTAACACCCGATTATTTTTTTTAGATATAAGGAAATAATAAAAGTAAAGGAAAAGAAGGAAATGTAATTTAACCCAAGTAGAGGGGTTAAAAGTATCCAAAAGGACAAAATTTTGGGAAGTTAGTGAATAAAGCAACATGGCCGCCCATGCCATGTTACTTTTCGCCTATCATTCGAATTTTTAGAGAGAAAGAGAGGAGAAAAGCAGAGAATTCTTGGAGGTTTTAGAAGAAGCAAGAACTTTGAAGTTTTTGGTAAGAATTCTCAATTTTAGGATATTTTAGATGTTTCTAGTTTCGGTTATGTGCCTATAAATGTGATTGTGTGTTCGGGTTGTGTGTATGTGTGGGTTTTAGGTGTTGAAAAACGTCTGAGAAAGTTCAAGAGAAGAGTTTAAGTTTGAAAGCTACTAAGGTGAGTTCTAGACCCCGTATTTTACTTGTTTTAAACATTTTGGGGCTAAAAATGTATGCAAAACTATTTTTACAAAAGTTCATGTTGAACACCCATATGTATTAATATATGTATGATGATGTTTTGATGGTACAAGCCTTAGAAAAATTCCGGGTGCAAGCCCAACCGCCTTAGAAATGCCTTAGAAAAATTCTGGGTGCAAGCCCAAGCCCAACCACCCACACAGTGCCCCAACCGTCTAGAAATGCCTTAGAAAAATTCCGGGTGCAAGCCCAACCGCCTGAACAGTAGCCCATGCGTCTAAGAATGTGACAGACGCCTAAGTATGGGCCAACCGTTCGAATAGTGCCCATGCGTCTGGGATGGCCCAAACGTCTAGGTGATGAAACGTCCAAATAGTGCCCATGCGTCTGGGACGTTCCAAACACCTAAGTATTGAACCGCCTAAATAGTGCCCATGCGTCTGAACAGGCCACATGCGCCTGCATAGTGTTCATGCGTCTAGAACACTTAGAGTATTTTCTGAAAGTTTGAGCAGAACAAAATCATTAGAGTTTGACCCAGGTTTGACTTAGGGTTTTTAATTGTTATTATATTTGTATTATAATAAGATGTTCCTATGATTCTAGTAATTATTATTGTGTGACCTATGTGGTGTGCATATAACATAAATGCAGGTATTATCTTTAACAAGTGAAAGAGAAATGAAAAAGAGAAATGAAACTTAATTAAAAAGTTAACAAGTCTTGCAAGCTTATAGGAGGTGCACGACCTTGTTATCGTTAACTCAACTGTGATGCGGGTTAGCTACCCCTTATGCTCACGGGGCCAATCAATTCAGATTGGCAGACCTTTGTAGCATGCCCTAGGTGACTGGGCCGGCCTTGTATATAGTAATTCAGACTATAGACTGTGGAGGGGCCCAGCACTAGTTTCTCCGCGCATATAGTTTAGGGTATTGCTCATTGGTCCACATAGACAGTGAAAGATAAAGTTAAAAGAGTACGAAATAAACAAGGCATACAGTAAAGAAAGAGAGCCTTACTTTGTTGTATAGTTAATGCGTGCTCACGTACAAGAGTAAGAGATGTATTTTTACAAAGAGAGTATTTTCATATATACACATTATACAAGGTATCTTTAATACTTAATAAACTAGAACTCACTCAGCAACGCTGACTTTATACATTTTCAGTTGGCGGGTAATTGTTGCTGAGGATGGCACGAGGGTGAAGCTACTCGGCAAGGAAAGTCTGACATCCATTCTTAAGCCATGATATTGTTGTTTTGTAATGCAATTAAGCAATCTTTTGTAACTTTTACATTGTTGTATTGCTTAACAACAGTATCTTTTAATAATAGAGAATGGTTTTTGCTCACATTATTCCGCTGTTTATTTAATGAAATGTATATTAATTTGTTTATGTGCAATGAATGACCAACTGTGAGGTGCTCGGGAACGGGGCCTTACAAGTTGGTATCAGAGCTAAAGTTTAAGTGAAATGGGTAAACAATTTAAAATAAACCTAAACTTAAACTGAAAATGGGACAGAAAGATGGATGTCAGCCCAAGTAGCTACGTGCCATCAAGTATTTCTTTTCTTAAATTAATCAGTATTATGTGCGTGTGCTATTTGACTTATGTGTTCTTAGTAGATTTATATACTGATGTAGTCAGGATAGGAAATGCTTGGGGTGTGAATAGTAAAGTAAGTGGTTAATCATAACTGTCCACTGTCATTAGGGACTTACTATACTTGACATAAACTGAGCTATTACCTTGAATGACCGTGTTAGTGTTTGAATCTTATAGCATCTAGGAAATGGCTGGATAGAAGTCTTCCAAGGCTTCTAGAGGAAGAGGTCGGCCACGTGTGACTAGGAGTAGTGCTAAGGCTCCTGAGACGGCTCGTGAGAACCCTGAGGTTCACGGCCGAAGTGAGGAGAATGAGAATGCCAGCCTGAACGCCACAGCTAGGGAGGCGATTGCTGATGAAGTGCACCAGGTCATGCAGACAGTTTTACCGTCTGTGGTGACTGAAGTCATTAGGGCTGTGAGAAGCGAGGAGAGAAAGGAGAAGGAGAATACGAAGGGATCAACAGGCAAGGAGAGCAGAGGGGAGGAGGAACAACCAGAGATCAAGACCGTATTGTCTGACGAGGAAGAGGACGATGTAGTGGGGGTGACTACCATGGGGTGCAGTTACGGGGCATTCCAAAGGTGCAAGCCCCCAACCTTCGATGGCAATGGTAATGATGCTGCCGCTCACCGCTGGGTGAGGGAGATGGAGGCAGTGTTGGAGATCAGTGAGTGTCGCGAAGATCAGAAGGTGAAGTTCACGGCTCACTCCTTTGTTGACTCAGTGTTGTGTTGGTGGGACAACATTGTCCAAGCTGAGGGTGCCAGAGCCATCGGGAAGATGCGATGGAAGGAGCTGAAGCGACTAGTGATCGAGGAATTCTATCCTCACAGAGAACTCGACAGGATCGAGAGGAAGTTCCTGTAACTTGAGGCGGGAACCATGACCCACCAGTAGTACACCACCAAATTCAACGAAATGGCGAGGCCGGTGTAACACCCGGATATTTTCCTTGAAGCCGACAAAAGAAGAAAAAAGAAATATAGTCCAAAGTCGAGGGACCAAACTTGCCAACGAAAGAAAGACGGGTAAGTGAGAGTATTAAGGGAGAGGGAAGCCCTTACCCTCCCCCCACACTCTCATTTTCAGCTAAAGAAAAGAAGAGAAGAGAGAAAAGAAGAAAATAGAGAAAAAGGGGTTGTTCGGGTGGATCCGAGCACGAAAATCGTCGAGTAGCGAGTCAACACGAAGCTCTTCTTCTTCTTCTTCTTATTTGTGTGAGTTCTAGGACTCTTATTTTACTTGTTTTCAACCGATTTTGGGACTGGAACACATAGAAACCCGTTTTTTGAAAATGTGTGTGTTTGACCCATTTGGGTGTGATTGTGTATAGTGTGTTTAGAGTGTGATTTTGGGCTTGTGTGTGCTTGAATGGTGTCATAGTATGCTTTCCTAAGGATTAGGAGGGTTGATTTGGGCTTAGAATGAGTTTGGAAGGGTTTGGAAGTCGAAAATCGCGACTGCGGTTCGGGATGAACTGCAATCTGCGCCCAGTTAGGGCTATGCGACTGGAGAGCCAATCGGCCGAATGAGGGGCGATTGGGGTCCAATCGCACGACTGAGGTTCAATTGCACGACTGGGGGTCCAGTCGGATGACAGGTCATACGACCGAGAGCCCAGTCGCATAGGTGCTCAGTCGCATAGGTGTTCATTCGCGCGACTGAGAGCTCAGTCGCATAGGTGTCCATTCGCATAGTGTCCAATCGCACGATAGAGGGTCCATTCGTATGATTGGAGGTTCAGTCGCATGGGAGTTCATTTGCATTGGTCTAGTCGCATGCTGTTCAGTCGCATGGAGGCCATGCGACCGAAGGGTGCCCAATCGCCCAAATAGGGCTGTTGTGTAGGAGGAGAGGCATAGTATAATTACTGACTTTTGGGGAAAAGAGCACAGGTAAGTAATGATGTGGTAGTTCCCGTAAGTACATGTAAGATGGCCGTCGAGGTATTAGAAGTTATGTTGGGGGCGATGATGATAGTGTTGCATGTTATGCATGATGTATGTTATGTTAAGTATGAAGTTGCCATGTATGATGGTGATGACTGGTAGATGGTGATGACTGGTAAATGTTGATGTTCCTTGTTTCGATACGTGTTTATCTTTCCGTGGCTTTACGTGTTATGATTAATAAATGTAATGAAAGTATTATGTGACGTAAAGTGAAAGATAATGAAAGAGGAACATGATGAATGAATGCATGCATTAATAATGAATGAGAGTAATAAAGTCTTGCAAGCAAAGAAAGGAGGTGAGAAACCTTGTTATTGCAACAGACTCGATATGGGATCCTTGTCTTTCGACCTCAGTAATCGTGGCTGTGTGCCTCGAAGAGGAAAAAATCCTAACACTGTGATCGACCATGTGCATAGAACCATCACTGCATATCCTAGGTACTGTGACCAGGAGGGTGTGGTGCGCTGATATAGCAGGTCTATGATAGGCCTAGGTCCATTACCACGATACAGAAGGATGTTGCATGTGGCAATGGTACACTTAAACTCTACCTTAGGTGTTGTGGCCAGGAGGGTGCGGTGCGCCGAATAGAAGGTCTATGATAGGCATAGGCCCAGCACCACGAAACAGAAAGGTATTGTATATAGTGATAGTACCCCTAAACTTTATCTTAGGTACTGTGGCCAGTGAGTGATAGAGGATGACCGGTGGTAGATCATCCAAAGCCTCACGTGGTGGACTTGGTGCTGCATCGTGACCCAAAAGAGGCAGACCGAGAGTAGAGAAGGTCGTTCCTGAGGGACCCGAGACCCCCCATCCAGAGGGTGGTGATAAGAGTGAAAATTTGAGAGCCTCAGTGAAAGAGGCGGTGATTAAAGAAGTGCATCAGGTCATGCAGACAATCCTACCGTCTGTGGTGACCGAAGTGATTAAGGCTGTGAGAGATGGAGAAAGGCAAGACAGGAACCGGTCCTCGGGAGTACGGGAACAACCGGAGACTGGGACGATTCCCTCCGATAATGAGGAGGAGGAGGAGGAGCCTGTGCAGGAGTCAGCACGAGGCTGTAACTATGGTGCATTTCAAAGGTGCAAGCCCCCTACTTTCGATGGTAACGGCACTGCTGCTGCTGCTCACCGGCGGGTGAGAGAAATGGAGGCTGTTTGAACATCAGTGAGTGCTGGGAGGATCAGAAAGTAAAGTTTGCTGCCCATTTTTTTGTGGACTCGGCTTTATGCTGGTGGGACAATATAGTCCAAGCCGAGGGCAGCAGGGCTATGGTAGGATGAGATGGTCAGAGCTGAAGAAGTTGGTCATTGAGGAGTTTTATCCTCACCGAGAGATGGATAAAGTTGAGAGAGAATTCCTGCAGCTGGAGGCGGGAACATGACACACAAACAGTACATCACAAGTTTCAACGAGATGGCACGTCTGGTGCCGGATCAGGTGAAATTCCTCTGTCATGGAAGATTAAGAGATACATCCAGGGTTTGCCCGCAGACATTCGCAGGCATATGATCGCTGCCCGACCGAGCATGTTTAGGTCGGCAGTGGACTTGGCGGGAAGACTGTATGATGAAAGGGCTGTAGTGGTGGTGGCTGAAGGTACTAGGAAGGGTGGTGGTGATAGGAACTGGAACGGGAAGAGGTTTGGTCGGGGTAATGCCTTAACGAGTAACAAGAGGGCACGGGTGGAGGACTGTCGTGTGGTCACGTCGAGTGCGGGTATGAAGAAGTACGGTAAGTGTGGGAGAGAGCATAACGGGGAATGCAGACTGGGGTTGAACGTGTGCTTCAGATGTGGGAAGCCGGGGCATATAGCCAAGGACTGTCGTGCGATCCGATGCTATAACTATGGCGGGGAGGGCCACGTAACTAAGGATTGTAAGAAGCCTAGGGCTGAAGGTTCTGGAGTGAAGAAGACAGGAAGTGGAGGACCGAGGGCGAGCACCAGAGCATTCACTATGACACAAGAGGAGGCTAGGATGGACCCTGATGTTGTGTCCGGTACGTTTCTGGTGAACCAAACTTTAGCTTCTGTTTTGTTTGATTCGGGTGCCAGTAGAAGTTTTATTTCTGCTGTTTTCTGTGCTAAACTGCTTGTTAGTAGTAAATGTGTTGATGCGCCATTCGATGTAGAAACTGCCATAGGTAAGTCTACCAGGACTTCAGAGATGATAGAGGGTTGTGATGTGGAATTAGAGGGTCATAAATTTCCGGTTAGACCATTTGTGATGACCTTAGGTGGTTTCGACTTGGTACTTGGGATGGATTGGCTGGCGGACTTCGAGGCGAATATAGTGTGTCAAAAGAAGATGATTCGTTTGATAGCGCCTGATGGGAGTTCGGTAACTGTTTATGGGGATCGGGTCACGACGATCCCGAAAGTGATCTCAATGGCGGTGGCGGGAAAGTGCGTGAGGCGTGGATGTAGTGCATACTTGGCATATGTGAAGGATGTGGATACGCCCACACCACAGCTGTCTGATGTACTGGTTGTGTGTGACTTTCCAGTTGTGTTTCCCGAAGACTTGTTAGGAGTGCCACCTGACCGAGAGATTGAGTTTCAGATTGATCTGATACCGGGTGCTCAACCCGTTGCCAAGGCGCCGTATCGTTTGGCTCCGACTGAGATGAAAGATTTGATGGAGCAATTGCAAGAGCTGCTTGATAAGGGGTTTATTAGACCGAGTATCTCTCATTGGGGTGCTCCAGTCTTATTTGTGATGAAGAAAGATGGTAGTATGAGGATGTGTATAGACTACCGTGAGCTGAATAAGCTGACAGTAAAGAATCGGTATCCGTTACCGAGGATTGATGATTTTTTTGATCAGCTTCAGGGTGCTAGTTGGTTCTCAAGGATAGATCTTCGATCTGGCTACCATCAGCTAAAGGTGAAAGAGCAGGATATTCCAAAAACAGCTTTTCGCACACGCTACGGTCACTACGAGTTTCTTGTCATGTCCTTTGGTTTGACCAATGCGCCAGCTGCTTTTATGGATCTGATGAACCGAGTGTGTCGGCCGATGTTAGATAAATTAGTGATTGTGTTTATTGATGATATTCTGATTTATTCAAGGAGCGAGATAGAGCATGCCGGTCACATTTGAGAAGTGTTGGAGACGTTAAGAAGGGAGAAACTGTATGCCAAGTTCTCCAAGTGTGCGTTTTGGTTGCGCGAAGTTCAGTTCTTGGGTCAGGTGGTGAATCCGGAGGGGATTATGGTTGATCCGACAAAGGTGGAAGTGGTTATGCAATGGAAGTCTCTAAAGACGCCATCCGAGATCCGAAGTTTCTTAGGTTTGGCGGGCTATTACAGAAGATTTATTCAAGACTTCTCTAAGATTGCTTCTCCACTAACCAAGTTGACCCGGAAAGATGTAAAGTTTGTATGGGGTCAAGCTCAAGAGAAGGCGTTTGAAGAGTTGAAAATGAAATTGACCCAAGCTCCTGTATTGTCATTACCCGATGGAAGTGAAGATATGGTGGTTTAATCTGATGCTTCCTACTTGGGTTGGGGTGTGTGTTAATGCAAAGAGGAAAGGTTATAGCCTATGCATCCTGACAGTTGAAAGTTCATGAGGTTAATTACCCTACTCATGACTTGGAGCTAGCAGCTGTGGTCTTTGCACTAAAGATTTGGAGGCACTATCTCTACGGGACAAAGTGCATCATTTTCACTGACCACAAGAGCTTGAAGTACTTCTTCGAACAGAAGGATTTGAATATGAGGCAGAGACGATGGTTGGAACTCATAAAGGATTATGATTGTGAGATCCATTATCATCCAGGTAAGGCCAACGTGGTGGCGGATGCCCTTAGCCGAAAGGAAAGACCCGAGCCGATTCGGGTGAAGGCGTACCAGTTAATTATGACCTCTGACGTGATGAAGCAAGTCAAAGAGTTTCAAGATGAGGCATTAAAAGAAGATCATCTTAACCCCGAAAGAATGAGAGGTCTGGTCGTAGAGTTGGGTGAAAACACATTTGGTGTTAGAACCCGGATTGGACGAATATGGATTCCACGTTTCGGGGATCTACGGGGGAAGATTATGGATGAAGCTCACAAGACTTGATACTCTATTCATCCCGGTGCCACAAAGATGTACCAAGACATGAAGAAAGATTATTGGTGGTCGGGTATGAAGCATGATGTGGTGGAGTATGTGAGTAAGTGCCTTACTTGTTTGCAAGTGAAGGCCGAGCATCAAAAGCCGTATGGAAAGATCCAACCTTTGGATATACCGGAATGGAAGTGGGAGCACATCACCATGGATTTTATTACGAAGCTGCCGCGTACTTCGAAGGGGTATGATGCTATATGGGTGATTGTTGACCGCTTGACGAAGAGTGCTCACTTCCTACCGATGCGCGAGACATATTCCTCCGAGAGGTTGGCGGATCTTTTCATTAAGGAGATTGTGACTCATCACGGTGTGCCGGTGTCTATTGTATCTAATCACGACACCCGGTTTACATCCAAATTCTGGAAGAAATTCGATGATACGATGGGGATGAGGTTACATATTAGCACGGCTTATCATCCCCAGACTGATGGTCAGTCAGAAAGGACCATTCAGACATTGGAGGACATGCTTCGGGCATGTGTGATTGATATTGGGGAAGTTGGGATGACCACTTACGGTTAGCTGAATTCTCATACAACAACAGCTATCATGCCAGCATTGGTATGCCACCTTATGAGATGCTATATGGTAGGAGATGCAGAACACCCGTTTGTTGGGGTGATATTGGTCATAAAGAGTTAGGGAGCGTCAAGGTGATCGAGGCTACGACTGAAAAGCTTGAAAAGATCAAGGCCTTCATGAAGGCAGCCAAAGATAGACAGAAGTCGTATGCTGATAAACGACGCAGGCCGATTGAGTTCTAGGTGGGTGACCGGGTTATGTTGAAGGTCTCACCTTGGAAGGGTATCATTCGCTTCCAAAAGCGACGCAAGTTGAGCCCAAGATACATAGGCCCTTTCCGAATCATTGCTCGAGTAGGAGAGGTGGCCTATAGATTGGAGTTACCAGATGAGTTAAGTGGAATTCACCCGACATTCCACGTATCTCATCTAAGGAAGTGTTTGGCAGATGAGGATATGATTGTTCCACTGGAGGATATCGAAGTAGACGAACGACTCAATTATGTGGAGCAACCAGTGGCGATCATCGATCGAAAGGAGAAGAGGCTGAGAAATAAAGTGGTTCCTCTTGTGCATGTACAGTGGCGGCACAGGAAGGGATCCGAGTCAATGTGGGAGACTGAAGAGAAAATGAGACAGCATTACCCATGCTTGTTCGAGAAATAACAGGTTTTGGGGACGAAACCTATATAAGGGGGTGGACTTGTAACACCCGGATATTTTCCTTGAAGCCGACAAAAGAAGAAAAAAGAAATAAATTCGAAAGTCGAGGGACCAAACTCGCCAACGAAAGAAAGACGGATGAGTGAGAGTATTTAAGGGAGAGGGCAGCCCTTACCCTCCCCCCACACTCTCATTTTCAGCTAAAGAAAAGAAGAGAAGAGAGAAAAGAAGAAAAGAGAGAAAAGGGGTTGTTCGGGTGGATCCGAGCACGAAAATCGTCGAGTAGCGAGTCAACACGAAGCTCTTCTTCTTCTTTTTGTTTGTGTGAGTTCTAGGACCCCTATTTTACTTGTTTCCAACCGATTTTCGGGCTGGAACACATAGAAACCTTGTTGGATCATGATAAGGCTGGTGCAACCAAAACTACTTCACATAGTCATTTTTAGTACTTCATTCAAAGGCTTCCGAAGCTGAGCAAGAGATCTTCCGAAAGTCTGAAGAACAGCTGAAGATATCTACTGAAGGCAAAAGCTGAAGTCAACTGCTAAAGACAACAGCTGAAGCCAACAGCTGAAGATATCTACTGAAGGCAAAAGCTGAAGTCAACTGCTGAAGACAACAGCTGAAGCCAACAGCTGAAGACTATCTTCCGAAGACAAAGTCTGAAAGCTTCCGAAGACAAAGTCTGATGAAAGAGCTGAAGACAAAGTCTGAAAGCTTCCGAAGACAAAGTCTGAGCTTCCGAAGACAAAGTCTGCTTCCGAAGACAAAGAAGACTCCAAGCCTCGGAAGAAGCAGTCTTCCGAAGTATAAGTGCCTTCGGAAGAAGTTATTCTTCTGAAGTACTTTATCCTTCGGAAGACATTGCTATGACCAGCAGATAAAAGTATGGTCCCTGACAGTCCACTGCAGACCTCTGATACAGCATGGCATCTTCCTAAAGAGCCATGTTATTGACCATACTTTATTCTACTGTTCACCTTTTTATGATAGTACATGTTACCAACTTTAGTTGGTGACAAAAGGTAAGTCAGGGACATGTCCTGACTACCAACTCTCAGGCAAAATGTCTGAAAGACCTCACCTAGAGTCTTGTAGTATAGATGTAAGGTTAGAGGTGTCCAGCTGGTATCAAAGTATATTCGGCTGTAGGTAGTATTATATATATCTTCTCCCTGTAACTCTTTATGTAAGCGATTTGAGTCCAAGTGTCTTGTAATCCTTTGAGTTGAGATGAAATATATAAAAGAACCTTGAAAATTTACTTGCTGTGTTAATTTTCTTACTGCTTGTTACTTGTTATATTGTGATCAACTCTTCATAGACTACTTGGCGAGTGTTGTTCACAGTGAGTTGAGAGAAAAACCATCCACATATTCGATCCTGCAATTGGTATCAGAGCTCCAGGCTCTTGATTGTGAGATCTTACCATCCAAATCAACCTGTTTTTCATTCCTCACTACAAACCACTCACTCAGATGGCCGCTCTCTCCAAGGCTGATATGGAAACTGGTACCATGACCAAGTCCCCACTGATCACCCCTGAAGACATTGACACATGGTGTATCAGAATGGAAGGCTTCATCAAGTGTCAAGATTCAAGGATGTGGGACTCCATTGTCAATGGTCCTTTCATACCAAGCACCACTTCTGCCACTGGTAATCGCATCATTCCAAAAGATGTTGATGATTACTCAGAAGAAGACAGGAAGAGAATAGAGCTGGATCAAAGGGCTATGACTTCTCTCCAAACTGCTCTCCCCAACTCCGTCTACAGACGCTTCAAGAAGTGCAAAACTGCCAAAGATCTATGGGAAGCACTGAAGCTGATGTATGAAGGATCCAAGGAAACCCAAGAGAACAAGAAGGATCTCTTGAAGCAGCTGTTTGAGAACTTTACTTTCAAGGCCGGTGAGACCTTGACTCAACAATACTTCAGGTATGTTGAGCTAGTAGATACTCTGGAGGATATTGGAGTTGCTCTTGAGAACAGAGACATAGTTAGGAAGTTCATGTCTTCACTTCCTAAATTATGGATACATTACTGTGTTGTAATCAAGAGAACTTCGGACCTTAAGACTCTTACTCTGACAGAGTTGTATGGTATCCTAAGTGCATTCCAGATGGAGATGAACATGCAGAACTCCTCTGGTCACTCCAATAACCAACAGAGTTCAGCCCTTCATGTGGTTGAAAGGGAAACCATAGAACCACAACATCAGTTGCTATGTTACCCTGACAATTCACACAGCGGACCTTACATTACTCTACCTGAGACTCCAAAGTCTCAAAAGGTTCAACACAACTCTTCAGGATAGTTGTGCCTTTATCTCTGGAAGTGGACACTCTGGTGATTTTCAATACTGCTTTGATGATCTTGAGTGCTTCAGTCCAGATGATGTGGAGTATATGGATATTGTCCAGCAGATGGCTCTTTTAACTTACAGAGCGAAGAAGTTCTTCAAGAGAACTGGAAGGCAATTCCCTCAAAACCCAGTCAACAGCAAGTTTGGGTTTGATAAGAGCAAAGCAAGGTGTTACAACTGCAACCAACTTGGTCACTTTGCTAGGGAATGCAAGGCTCCCAAGAACAACCCGGGAACCCCACAGGCCTTCACACATCCCACTTCTCCCAAGCATGAAGAGAAGTCAACTGAAACAGCTGTTGTTGCTCAGGAAGTTGACTGGAGCTTCATGGTACAGGATGTGACTCCCGCTCAAGCACTCATGGCCGGAACAGATGATGATCAGGTATATGAACATTTTTGTACTGCTGCCTGTATTGCTAAAGTTAAACTGTATAAGGATTACGTTTCGGAAATCAGATCTGAGGTTGAGTCTTTAAATGTGCTAAAATCTGACTTTAAAAGAGCTGAATCTGACTATCAAAGGAAAATTAATGAGTTAGAGAAAACTGTGTCTCTTTTAAAACATGAAAAGACTAACTATAAGACTTAAATCAAAGATCTGATCTCCAAACTTTCTGAAGTTCAAGCCCAGTTGGTCACAGCTGAGGCTCAGGCCAGGAAGCAAGCTATTGCTGAGCAAAGCTTCCAAACTATTCTTGTATCAACCTCTCATTCCAAAATGTTTTATCAAAACAAAGAAGGGTTGGGAACCAGTGAAATAGCTCCACCACACTCTTATGAGTCTATTAGACTACCTAGATGTGGTACTGAAGAGCAAGAGGTTCCAACTGCTGACCCTTCTCCATTGGAACTAGAGGATGAAGCAAAAATAGTGGCCTCCACAGGGGAGAAACAGGAGGATACACTCATCTCCACCTGTGAAGACCAAATCCTAACCACCAAGGCAAGAAGAAGCAGAGCTAAAGCTGCTAGAAGGACTGCCAAGAAGGTTGCAGAGTCCAAGCTTAAGATCGACCCAAAGCAAAAGGGTGTCTTCATTTCTGCCGGATTTCAAGTGGTAGGTACTTCTGATTCAGGAAAAGAGTGTAATACCAGCACTCCTATCCTACTGAAGGATCAGAAGTTGAAAGGAAAAGTTGCTGATGAAGAGAAGAAACCCAAGAAACAGCAACCTGCAAGTTCCCAGAAGACTAACATTGCATGCATAATGTGTGGTCTGTACAACCACATGGCTAAAGATTGTTACTACAATCCAGCAAGCACACATTATGCAAATAATGTTAGAAAAGAAGGAGTCAGAGAAGGTTTCTCAGTTGGACCACTTCAAAAGGTCCAAATGATGAAAAAGGGAAAGTTGGTCGCGGAAGCCAAGTTACTTTCGGAAGAAACTGCTTCTTCCGAAGGGAAAATGGCTTCGGAAGCCAAACCTTCTAAGGTTCGGAAGAACAAGAAGGCTCCCTTGAAACCATCTCAGAAGAAGACTACTTCGGAAAAAAGGTGGTGAAGACTTCTTCCGAAAAGAGAGAAGCTTCGGAAGAAGACCATGCTGCAAAAACTTCAATAAGCTCATCCTCAAAGATCAACCAAAGGATGGATTGGAAGATCAAGGAAGATGCTGCAGCCCAAACCTCTTCTTCAACAATGACCTCTATTGAACCCCATTGCATATCTTTTGGTTCAATTATGTCACTATCTTTGGAAGAGCCCAAGACCTGCAAGGCTTGGGCTTCCAAACAAAACTAACCATCTCATCTTATGTGCAGGGACATCCATTTGACAAGAACAACAATATCTGGATTGTAGATAGTGGATGCTCCAGGCACATGACAGGGAACAGATCTCTCCTTCAACAATTCCAAAACTTTGATGCAGGGCCTGTCCAATTTGGAGGTGAGGCCGGAGGATATATTTCGGGCAGAGGAAGTATATCCAATGGCAGAATAAACATTGACAAAGTTCACTTTGTCAAACAGCTTGAACACAATCTGTTAAGTGTTTCTCAATTTTGTGATCAGAAGCATCAGATGCTCTTCACAGAACATGAGTGCATTATCCTCAAACCAGGGATGACAATTCCTCCGGAATTGGTGCTTCTTAGATCTCCCAGGAAAGGGGATATGTACAAGCTGGACATGAACAATGCTTCTCCTACGGGTGAAGTATCATGCTTTCTTTCCAAAGCTGATAGTGATGAGTCAACACTATGGCATAAACGCATGTGTCATGTGAATTTTAAAACAATGAATAAATTGGCTAAAAATAACTTGGTACATGGTTTGCCTAAAAAGGAATTTTTCTGCAAAGATAACTGTGTTGCATGCCTGAAAGGGAAACAACACAGATCATCTCATAAATCCAAATGTGTTAACTCTATCACTACTCCATTACACTTATTGCACATGGATCTCTTTGGACCCACAAGTATAATGAGCATTGGAAGGAAATCATACTGCCTTGTGATAGTTGATGATTTTACAAGATTTACATGGGTATTCTTTTTAAGAAGTAAAGATGAAACTGCTGAAACTTTAAAATCTTTATTCTTAAAATAGAAAATCAAATTGATCACAAGGTTAAGATTATTAGAAGTGATCAAGGGACTGAGTTTAAGAACTTCGTTCTTGACTCATTCTGTGACTCAAAAGGGATTGCCAGACAATACAGTGCTCCCAGAACTCCTCAACAAAACGGTGTTGCTGAGAGGAGGAACAAGACACTTATTGAGGCTGCTCGGACCATGTTAGCTGATTCAAAGCTGCCTCTAACATTCTGGGCAGAGGCAGTCAGCACTGCATGCTATGTGCAGAACAGGGTTCTTGTAGTTAAGCCCCATGGAAAAACCCCTTATGAATTATGGAACAAGAGGCCACCGTTCATTGGCTTTCTAAGGTCCTTTGGCTACAGGTGTACCATACTTAACACAAAGGACAACTTAGCAAAGTTTGCTGAGAAGTCGGATGATGCTATCTTCATGGATACTCTTCTAGCTCCAAAGCTTATAAAGTATACAATATCAAGAATCAACAATTTGAGGAGTCATCCAACATAGTTGTTAATGAGCACACTCCTTGTGTTAGGGGGAATGGACCTGAGTATATCTTTGATTTAGAATTGTTTCCAAACTATTCTAAACCATCTTGTGAGAATGTTTCAGCTGGAACATGTGCTCAAAGTGATGCTGATGCTGAGCATGTCAACTATATGAGCTTCCCAGACCTATTCCAAATTCTCCAAGAGCTGAAGGGCAACAAGCTTCAACTATTCACAGATCTGACAGTGTAACTATCTTCAGAAATAGTGAAGCTTCAACAAGTGAATCACTTGATCAACCTCAAAGTTCCTCAGGTGATCCACTACAACACCAGGTTGAGGGAAGTGGTATTCTGAAGGAACAGGCAACTGTTAATACTACTTCACAACCAACTATTGATGATATTTCTCAATCATTCAATCAGTCCTCATTGAATGACTCTGAAACAGCAGTTGGATAGAGTGATCCAGTTCCTGATCAGAATATGTCTAACCTAGACTTATCTCTGCAACTGGAAGTGATTCCTCGTCTTAGGATTCACAACACTCATCCAACTGAGAACATCATAGGGAATGTCTCTGAGGGTGTGAGAACAAGAGGACAAACTCATCATGGGAATGTCTGCTTGTACTCATGCTTTCTGTCTCAGATGGAACCAAAGAAGGTAGAAGATGCCTTAAAGGATAGTAGTTGGGTTGAATCGATGCAGGAGGAGCTGCTTCAATTCAGAAGACAAAAGGACTGGAATCTATGCCCACTACCATCTGGTCAAGTACCCATAGGCACTAAATGGGTGTTCAGGAACAAGAAAGATGATAGAGGCTTGATTATCAAGAACAAGGCAAGGCTAGTAGTTCAAGGATACATCCAGGAGGAAGGAATCGATTATACTGATGTCTTTGCACCTGTTGCAAGACTTGAGGCAGTTAGGATCTACCTTGCTTATGCTGCATCCAAGAACTTCACAGTCTACCAACTTGATGTCAAGTGTGCTTTTCTATATGGGGATATAGATAGGGAAATCTATGTATATCAACCTCCAGGATTTGAAGACCCACAGCACCCCAACTACGTGTGCAAACTGGATAAAGCTCTATATGGGCTGCACCAAGCACCTAGGCTGTGGTATGAGACCTTGTCTCAGTTTCTCCTGAAGAATGGATACATTAGAGGTACCATCGACAAGACTCTTTTCATCAGAAAGAGTGGAGAAGACATTTTGCTTGTACAAGTCTATGTTGATGACATCATATTTGGTTCTTCAAACGACCAAATGTGCAAGGACTCTGAAAGCATAATGAAGCAGAAGTTTGAGATGAGTTCCATGGGAAAAACGGACTTTTTCCTTGGAATTCAGGTGAAACAGATGAAGGAAGGGTTCTTCATCAGTCAATCTAAGTATGTCTCAGACATTTTAGATAGATTTGAAATGAAGGATTGTAAATCAGCCAAGACACCCATACCCAGAAACCATAATCTTTGCCCTGACCTTGAGGGGGAGGATACTGATCAACATCAGTATAGAGCAATCATTGGTTCTCTGATGTATCTCACTGCTAGTAGACCAGATATCATGTTTGCCACATGCATTTATGCAAGATATCAGGCTGCTCCAAAGGTGTCTCACCTAGCTGCTGCAAAGAGAATCCTCAGATACCTTAAAGGAGCACCTAAACTAGGTCTCTGGTATCCAAGAAATAGTGATTTCAATCTCTATGGATACTCTGACAGTGACTATGGTGGCTGCATTATTGACAAGAAATCAACATCAGGAGGATGTCAATTCTTGGTGGAAGGATTATTTCATGGCAATGCAAGAAACAATCCTGTGTCTCTACATCAACTGCTGAAGCTGAATACATTGCTGCTGCTAGCTGCTGTGCTCAACTGCTATGGATTCAAAATCAGATGTTAGACTATGGATTCAACTTCATGACTACTCCTATCCATATTGACAACAACAGTGCTATCTCCATTACTGAGAATCCGGTGAAGCACTCCAAGACAAAGCATATTGATATCAGGTATAATTTCATTAGAGACATTCATGAGAAATAGCTGATAAAGTTAATCAAAGTTGACTCAAATGAACAATATGCTGATTTGTTCACAAAGGCATTTGATGAACAAAGATTTAAGTATCTCATATCAGCAATTGGGATGATAAACATTGAATAACTACCTCTTTTGAAAACCTTTTTAATATGTAAAGTCTTATGTCAATACAATTTAAGCCCAGTTACAAAAGATCTTTAAATTATTCCAAGTGTAAATTCCTTCCGAAGAGGAATTAACTCTCGGAAGATATTCTTGAATATCTTCCGAAGTCAAATTCCTCAATGGAAATTTTCTTCTCGGAAGAGTTTTTGGTCTCGGAAGAAGCGATTGATCTTACATCAGATCTACTTCCGAAACTTATACAACTCTCCATTCGGAAAGACAACTTTACCTTCGGAAGCAATGCCTTGCTTTGGAAGATAAAGTGCCTTCAAAGGACAATTTTACCTTCGGAAGCAATATCATGCTTCGGAAGAGAAATTGCCTTCGGAAGAAAATTACCTTCGGAAATGTTTTACCCTCGGAAGTAAAGGATTATATGTACGTATATCTTTTGGGCCCCACTCTGTAAAAAGTAAAGATTTTGTTGATAGTCAGATTATTTAAAATTATCCTTGCTGCCACTATCATTTCTCCGTCGTAAACCACCATACCACCCACAGTAACCCCAAAAACAGTTACCCTATTACCATCACTACCACAATTCACCCCTTTTTAAATAATCTTGACTGATCAATTTTATCTTCTTTTACCACTTTACAGCCCTAACTGTTCCCTTCACTGTCAAACCCTCAAATTCACCCAAATTTCAAGCTTAACTTTTCTTCAATGGCGCTAAACCCTCAGCACAACCAAGTCGCATTACTTGATTCATCAAGGGATGCCGACTTCACCCAAATCATCACCTTTCTTACCGAATCCACATACCTCACTGCACTCACAGTTAACCCCACCGTATACTCCAACCATATGTCTGAATTCTGGAGCAACGGTGAAACTGCAGTTCTAAATGGGGTTCGAGTCCTGAGAACCCGAGTTTGTGGCCAAGAGTTGGTCATCACTGAACAGCTCATCAGGGAGCATCTCAAGCTTCACGATGATGGGGCTCCTACTGAGTTCCCCAAAGAATACGTGGAAGGCACTATATCCTCATAGGATATGGAGGCGATGTCAGCAGGTCAACCGTATACAAGTTCAACTTCTCTTACCATTGGAAGTTCCTGCTACACATTGTCCTGCACTGCCTCTCTAACAAATCAGGGGGTTGGGATCAAATCCCATATGAACTAGGATGCCTAGTTCATGGGTTGGTGAGAGGCCTCAGATTCAACTACTCACGATTTGTGTTGACCAACCTAATCGCCAATCTGAGCAGGGATACATTCTTCATGTATCCCTGATTTCTTCAACACATAATCAATTGTGAGATGGAACCAAGCAAGCTTGTCCGCGCAGCTGCTCTTCCTGTTCCACACATGAGGCCTACCATCTTCAAGATACTGAAGAAGATGTCCACCAACTTCACTGGACGGTACACTCCATTACCTCCAGAGATGACTGAGCGCATAGCTCCTGGTGACATCCTGTTATCCCCACAGGTGATGAACCCACACCAGCAACATCCACCACAATACCAAAACCTTCTTTACCCATCAAAGCAACATACCAGAGACGTCCAAAACGAACCCTTGTTCAATCTACTCTGATTGAACAAGCTCCTCCTGTTCACACCCAAAGGGCTAGAGTGGAATCATGGGCTCCCACTCAGTCCGAGGTCACACCATCCTTCACAATTGACCTCAACGTGGGTTTTGAGCCTCCTTAGTCTCAAACCCCTGAGCCCGAACCTCAAGCCTTAAGCTCACAGGGTGAGTCTCTACACCCCCTGTGCAGACTTCTAGGGAGAGCCCCACCAAAGGCTCAATGCCTGTAGACATTGATCTAAGTCCCGGGTCAGTAGGACTAACCACCCTCTCTTTCACTGACCTTTTGCTCCGTACTGATGAAGAGATTACATCTCTCCATGGCCATGAAGTTGATCTACAACACCCTCTGAAAGATCAACAGAGCCAAGAGGGATCCTAGTCTCTAGCCCCCATCAGAAGCCAGTTACTGAGGTGAGTCCCACTGATGTGGAGGGGACTCATGTAGACTCAGCTGCCACTACTCAGAGTCTCTCATTGAGCTCTCAGGATGGTGGTAACATAATTAGGACTGAGTCTATGGCAACTTTGCCCATAGACATCTCTGAAAGAGATGACTTTGAGCAAAGGAAACCAGGGTGCCAAGAAGCCACATCTGGTGGTGAGAGTGAGCATACTAGGTATGTTATCTCATCTCCCGTGATTCTTCTCATGAAGATGAGGGAAGTATGCAACTAACACTTCAGTACTTGCTTTCTAAGGTTTCCAACCTGGAATCACAGGTGAGGATCTTAGAATCAAGGACTGCCACTCAGTAACTTGAGATTAACTCTCTCAAGGCTAAACTAGCTGAGAAACAGACGGAGAGGTCTGTTAGGCATGTACCAATTCAGGTCTCAATGACTTCTTCCTCTAGCTCATCTAGCTCTCAAGATGATGCTACCAAAAAGGGGGAGAAAGTTCAGAGACAAACATCTGAGGAACCACAGACCAAATTCATTTCTTCCCAAATCGTTACACTACCTGAGTCATCTCAATCCTTTCTGGAGATTGACTCAAGGATGCTTCAAGATCTCTACAGACTTTTCACAAAGTTTGTATTGAGATCATCCCTAGAACAGCCCAGCCCCGACACCACACTTGCATACTTTGGGGCTGAGGAGCTTCAAAGACTGACTGCACCTTCTACCACTGTGGAAGAAGTTGGTCAACCTAAGGTCTTCATGGAACCTGAGATTAGCTTCGAAGGGGAAATGGGGATTGATGGCCCAGCAACTGAAACAGATGGGACAGAACTTGCAGCAGTCTCATCTTTCAAAGCTCAAGCTGAAGCTTCCGAAGCCTACATGGAAGCCTCGGAAGAACAAGAAAATTCTTCCGAAGCCGAAATAGAAGCTGCGGAAGGATTATTTCAGATGTCCGAGGAACTGACCATCACAGATGTCATTGCTGAAATAGCATCTGAGGTGAGCAGGGAGGACACTTCTGAAATTCCTCCAACCCAAGCACCAGCTGAACTTCTCTCTCAATCACAACCCTCCATCCAAGAACCACCACAGTCAAGCACTGCTAAAGACAAAGGAAAGAGAAAATTAATTGCGGAAGAGCTTCAGGAGGAGGAGAGGATTGAGAAGGCTAAAAAGAAAGGTAGGTTTCCTACTGAAAAGCTGCTAGCTGCTAGTTCTAAGGCAGCTGCAGCCAATCAGGAAGAAATCAACCTGAAGAGAAGAACAGCACTCATTGACTAGCTCATCAGTCTAGGAGCTGTCAATGAGGAGATACTCCTGCTACCACTAGAGGAGTTGGTGACATTGGAGAGGTCAACCAGGCTACAACAAGAAAGGGAAGCCAGGTTGGCCTTGGAGAAGAAGAAGAAGAGCAGAGGGAGGCAGCCCTGAAGCTGAGAGAGGATAGGATCAAATTCCTACTCTCAAGAGGCTTCAGTCTTCCTGAACTGTCTCCACATGACAATGACATGATCCTGCTGCTCCACAATAAAGAGCAGGATCAAATGGAGAAGGAAAGGAAGAAGGCTGCTAGAGAGAAGTTGAAGGAGAAGAGAAGAGGGAGGAAGAGAAGGAGGTCACTGCCACCAAGAAGTCAACTGACAAAGCCTGGATGAAGGACTATCTCCGGGCTCATGGCTTCTCTGGTAGGCAGGTGGGACCTATGTCCGAAAGGACATTCCAGCGGATAGTCAGTGAAATCAAAGCTGACATCCGTTGGGGGAAAAGAAGGGAGATGTACAGGAGGGTACAGGGAACGGTCTCAATCCCAGCCACTCAACCACAGCCACAACCCACACCAGAACCAACCCCTTTCCCATTAAAACAGAACCCACTGATGAAACCTTCACCCCTCAACCCAACTCTACCCAAACCTACCACATCACCTCAACCACCCAAACTACCCATACTAAAACCCAAGACACAACCCAAAACCACTAAACCTAAGCCTACCCAACAAACACCAAGACCATCCCCTCAGCCTCCTCAACATCTCTCCTTTGAGGAAATAAAGGAGTTCAAGACGAGGCTCATCAACTGCACTACTTTGAGCAGCATCTCCTGTGAGGGAGAGGTTATCAACATCACCTATGTTGATAACTCCTCAAGCTCCCTCACCCTAGGCCAATTTCTTGAGTTGCCTAGAGACACCTTGGGCCAGGCTGTAAGACTTCTTGGTCTCAACTCCGATATCCTCAATGCTGAGGAGAAGAGACTAAGAAGGAGATTGGCGACTCTACTGGATACCAGGAAAGAGGACAGGATTTCTGGTCAATCTCCTGGACCTAGAAATGCAATAATCCAGTAGAGGTTCGATGAACTTTCTCACAACTTTGTTGTGGAAAGGGAGAATGGTGAAACCAACAGGCTTAATGCCACTTCTCTACTGCATCTCAGCAGATTTGATCTTGCTGAGCTTGCAGAGAGGCCATTCTCCAATCCCTCCAACTCTGAGACTGCTGCACACATCAGAAACCATATCAGCGGTCTCCACTTGGCTGAACGAAGTAGAAGAGCCAAGATTGAAGAAGAGTTGAAGTTGAAAGGAGTGGAAGACAAGGAAAGACCAACCACCAAAGGCACAGCCTTTCTACAGATGGTGGAAGGTCCTGAATTGGAACCAATAGTTCGATGGGAATATGACTATACTTCCCATCAACTAACTCTTTTCAGAGGGCCACAACAGAAGGTACACATAATCCAAGGTGACAGAGTAGAGGTTCTGTCCACCAAGGATCTGTACAAGATTCTCAGCACCACAGCAGGAAAGAATGAAGACACATGATAAACACTTACTTTCCTTGGTGCTGAGAGCTTTAAGAAGAAGAGAGAAGGGAAGTTTTGGTAGCATCAGCCTAGGGGAGTTTGTTGGATCATGATAAGGCTGGTGCAACCAAAACTACTTCACATAGTCATTTTTAGTACTTCATTCAAAGGCTTCCAAAGCTGAACAAGAGATCTTCCGAAAGTCTGAAGAACAGCTGAAGATATCTACTAAGGCAAAAGCTGAAGTCAACTGCTGAAGACACAGCTGAAGCCAACAGCTGAAGATATCTACTGAAGGCAAAAGCTGAAGTCAACTGCTGAAGACAACAGCTGAAGCCAACAGCTGAAGACTATCTTCCGAAGACAAAGTCTGAAAGCTTCCGAAGACAAAGTCTGATGAAAGAGCTGAAGACAAAGTCTGAAAGCTTCCGAAGACAAAGTCTGAGCTTCCGAAGACAAAGTCTGCTTCCGAAGACAAAGAAGACTCCAAGCCTCGGAAGAAGCAGTCTTCCGAAGTATAAGTGCCTTCGGAAGAAGTTATTCTTCTGAAGTACTTTATCCTTCGGAAGACATTGCTATGACCAGCAGATAAAAGTATGGTCCCTGACAGTCCATGCAGACCTCTGATACAGCATGGCATCTTCCTAAAGATCCATGTTGTTGACCATACTTTATTCTACTGTTCACCTTTTTATGATAGTACATGTTACCAACTTTAGTTGGTGACAAAAGGTAAGTCAGGGACATGTCCTGACTACCAACTCTCAGGCAAAATGTCTGAAAGACCACACCTAGAGTCTTGTAGTATAGATGTAAGGTTAGAGGTGTCCAGCTGGTATCAAAGTATATCCGGCTGTAGGTAGTATTATATATATCTTTCTCCCTGTAACTCTTTATGTAAGCGATTTGAGTCCAAGTGTCTTGTAACCTTTGAGTTGAGAAGCAATATATAAAGTACCTTGAAAAATTTACTTGCTATGTTAATTTCTTACTGCTGTTACTTGTTATATTGTGATCAACTCTTCATAGACTACTTGCCGAGTGTTGGTCACAGTGAGTTGAGAGAAAAACCATCCACATATTCGATCCTGCAAACCTGTTTTTTTGAAATGTGTGTGTTTGACCCATTTGGGTATGATTGTGTATAGTGTGGTTTAGAGTGTGATTTCGGGCTTGTGTGTGCTTGAATGGTGTCATATTATGCTTTCCTAAGGATTAGGAGGGTTTATTTGGGCTTAGAATGAGTTTGGAAGGGTTTGGAAGTCGAAAATCGCGACTGCAGTTCGGGATGAACTGTGGTCTGCGCCCAGTTAGGGCTATGCGACTGGAGAGCCAATCGGCCGGCTGAGGGGCGATTGGGGTCCAATCGCATGACTGGGGTCCATTCGCATGACTGGGGGTCCAGTCGCATGACAGGTCATACGACTGAGAGCCCAGTCGCATAGGTGCTTAGTCGCATAGGTGTTCATTTGCGCGACTGAGAGCTCAGTCGCATAGGTGTCCATTCGCATAGTGTCCAATCGCATGATGGAGGGTTCCATTCGCACGATTGGAGGTCAGTCGCATGGGTGTTGATTCGCATTGGTCTAGTCGCATGCTGTTCAGTCGCATGAAGGCCTGCGACTGAAGGGTGCCCAATCACCCAAATAGGGCTGTTGTGTACGAGGAGAGGCATAGTTTAATTACTGACTTTCGGGGAAAAGGACAGGGGTAAGTAATGATATGGTAGTTCCCGTAAGTACATGTAAGATGGCCTTCGAGGCATTAGAAGTTATGTTGGGCGCGATGATGATAGTGTTGCATGTTATGCATGATGTATGTTATGTTAAGTATAAAGTTGCCATGTATGATGGTGATGACTGGTAAATGTCGATGTTCCTTGTTTCGATACATGTTTATCTTTCCGTGGCTTTACGTGTTATGATTATATAAATGTAATGAAAGTATTATGTGACGTAAAGTGAAAGATAATGAAAGAGGAACATGATGAATGAATGCATGCATTAATAATGAATGAGAGTAATAAAGTCTGCAAGCAAAGAAAGGAGGTGAGCAACCTTGTTATTGCAACAGACTCGATATGGGATCCTTGTCTTGCGACCTCAGTAATCGTGGCTGTGTGCCACGAAGAAGAAAAAATCCTGACACTGTGATCGACCATGTGTATAGAACCATCGCTGCATATCCTAGCTACTGTGACCAGGAGGGTGTGGTGCGCCGATATAGAAGGTCTATGATAGGCCTAGGTCCATTACCACGATACAGAAGGATGTTGCATGTGGCAATGGTACACTTAAAATCTACCTTAGGTGTTGTGGCCAGGAAGGTGCGGTGCGCCGATATGGAAGGTCTATGATAGGCCTAGGACCAGCACCACAAAACAGAAAGGTATTATATATAGTGATAGTAACCCTAAACTTTATCTTAGGTACTGTGGCCAGGAGGTGCGATGCACCGTTATAGAAGGTCTATGATAGGCCTTGGTCTAGTACCACGATACAGAAAGGTAAGGTTTATGGGTGATGGAGAGGAAAGAGTTAAAGATGAAAGAATGTGAAAGTTAAAGATAGATAATGAACGAATGAAAGACAGAGAATGAATGAAAGTTAAGGATAGATAATGAACGAATGAAAGACAGAGAATGAATGAAATTTAAAGATAAAGAATGAATGAATGAAAGAATGAGAAAGAAGAAGATAATAATGATATTATCTATGTGTATGTATGATGTATGATCGCGTGATAGTAAAGAACGGTTTTTAACAATAGAAAAGTATGTTTTTATTTTAAAACTAGGACTCACTCAGCAACGCTGACTTTTTATGTGTTTCCAGTTGGCAGGTAAGTTGCTGAGGATGGCACGAGGCGGCTACTCAGCTCTTTTGGGATGGCATTCTTTCGTATAATGCTTTGTGATGTAATACAACAATATATACTTTGTAATTGATTAACATTGTATTAGCTGGCAAAAGCATTTATAGTAAAATAAAAAGTTATTTCACAGTTTCTGCTGCTTGATCTTAGTAAAGATTATATAATGATGTGTTTTAAGTGCGATGATGACCAACTGTGAGGTGCACGGGGACGAGGCCTTACAGCTGGTACTGGATCAGGTGACACTGGTGTCAAGGAAGATCAAGAGGTACATCCAGGGGCTACCGGCTGATATTCGCAGGCATCTGATCGCTGCTTAGCCAAGCACCTCTCGATCGGTGGTGGACTTGGCGGGCAGACTGTATGACGAACGGGAGGAGGCAGTGGTAGAGGTTAAGAGGACGGGTGGTGGTGACAAAAGCTGTAATGGGAAGAGGGTTGGACGTGGTGGTTTCACTCCAAACCATAAGAGGACGAAGGTGGATGACCGTAGGGTGTCATCAAGCTTAGGGTTGAAGAAGTGTGGCAAATGTGGAAGGGAGCATACCGGCGAGTATAGAATGGGGTTGAATGTGTGCTTCAGGTGTGGCAAAACCTGGCCACATCGCTAGAGACTGTAGGATGCTAAAGTGCTATAACTGTGGCGGGGAGGGCCATGCGACCAATGACTACAAAAAGCCGAGGGCGGAGAGCTCTGGGGTGAAGAAGAGACCGGAGGAAGGAGGGCAGAGGGCAAGTGCTAGAGCTTACACCATGACCCGGGGGGAAGCCAGAGTGGATCCCGATGTCGTGTCAGGTATGTTTGTAGTAAATCAAACTTATGCTTCTGTATTATTTGATTCTGGTGCTAGTAGGAGTTTTATTTCTACTATTTTCTGTGCTAAGTTGTCTGCTAGTAGTAGAATTATTAGTGAGTCATTCGATGTAGAAACTGCTATTGGTAAGATCACTAGAATTACCAACATGATAGAGGACTGTGCCATAGAACTAGAAGGTCATAGGTTTACTGCTAAGTAACATGTGATGCCCCTAGGTGGATTCGATGTAGTACTAGGGATGGATTGGTTAGCAACCTATGAAGCAAATATCGTATTTCACAAGAAGATTCACAAGAAGATGATTCGATCTAGTTGTGCCCGATGGTAGTTTGGTGACGGTTCATGGAGACCACGTTACTACGATCCCGAAGGTGATTTCGATGGCGGAGTGGGGTGCTCCGGTATTGTTGTAAAGAAAATGGATGGTAGTATGCGGATGTTCATCGACTACCGAGAGCTGAACAAGTTGACGGTGAAGAATCGGTATCCATTACTGAGGATTGATGACTTGTTTGATCAGCTCCAAGGTGCCAGTTGGTTCTCGAGAATAGATCTTCGATCTGGCTTCCATCAGTTAAAGGTGAAGGAGCAATACATTCCTAAGACAGCTTTTTGCACGCGTTATGGACACTACGAGAGTCTCGTTATGCCTTTCGGATTGACTAACGTGCTAGCTGCCTTTATGGATTTGATGAACCGAGTGTGTCGGCGAATGTTAGATAAATCAGTGATAGTATTTATTGATGATATCCTAATTTATTCTAAGAATAAGGAAGAACATGTCGGTCACATACGCGAGGTGTTGGAGACACTTAGGAGAGAGAAGTTGTATGCTAAATTCTCCAAGTGTGCTTTCTGGTTGCGGTCAATTTTTGGGTCATGTCTTTAATGCTGAAGGAATCATGGTGGACCCGGAAAAGGTTGAGGCCGTGATGCAATGAAAGTCTCCTAAGACGCCATTTGAGATTCGTAGCTTCTTGGGTTTGGTAGGCTACTATAGAAGGTTCATTCAAGACTTCTCCAATATAGCCTCACCTTTGACCAAGTTGACTCGCAAGGAGGTGAAATTCGTGTGGGGCCAGGAATAGGAGTGTGCCTTTGAGGAGTTGAAGATGAGATTAACACAAGTTCCTATCTTGACATTGCCCGAGGGGAGTGAAGACTTAGTGGTGTATTCGGATGCGTCTTATTCAGGGCTAGGTTGCGTGTTAATGCAACGTGGAAGGGTAATAGCCTACGCATCCCGATAGTTGAAGACCTACGAAGTCAACTACCCTACCCATGATCTGGAGTTAGCGGCTATGGTTTTCGCGTTGAAGATTTGGAGGCACTACTTATACGGTACGAATTACACGATCTTCACCAACCACAAGAGTTTAAAGTACTTCTTTGAGCAGAAGGATCTCAACATGAGGCAGAGAAGGTGGTTAAAGCTCATCAAGGATTATGACTGTGAGATCCACTACCATCCGGGCAAGGACAACATGGTGGCCGATGCCCTCAGCTGAAAAGAGAGACCCGAATCGATTCGGGTGAAGGCGTACCAGTTAGTGATGACCTCAGACGTGATGACTCAAGCGAAGGAATTTCAGGTTGAGGCGTTAAAAGAGGATCGCCTTAACTCTGAACGAATGAGAGGTCTAGCCGTAGATCTGGGAGAAAACACCCACGGGGTTAAAAACTGCTTTGGGCGAATATGGATCCCTCGTTATGGAGATCTATGAGGGCGAATCATGGACGAAGCCCACAAAACTTGATACTCCATTCATCCTGGTGCCACCAAGATGTATCAAGACATGAAGAAAGAGTACTGGTGGCCGAGTATGAAACGTGATGTAGTGGAGTACGTGAGTAAGTGCCTTACTTGCTTGCAAGTGAAGGCAGAACATCAGAAGCCTTACGAGAAGATCCAACCGTTGGATATACCCGAGTGGAAGTGGGAGCATATCACCATGGACTTTATTACAAAGTTACCGCGTACCCCGAAAGAGTATGATGCCATATGGGTGATAGTTGATCGTTTGATGAAGAGTGCTCACTTTCTGCCGATCCGAGAGACGTATTCGTCTGAGAGACTCGCGGATCTGTTCATAAAAAAGATCGTAGCTCGTCATGGCGTGCCGGTGTATATCGTATCGGATCGTGACACCCGATTTACATCGAAGTTTCGGAAAAAATTCCACGATGCGATGGGGACGAGGCTACATATTAGCACGACTTATCATCCTCAGACTGACGGTCAGTCTGAGAGGACGATCCAGACACTCGAGGACATGCTTCGAGCGTGTGTGATCGATTTTGGAGGGAGTTGGGATGACCATCTGCCGTTAGCAGAATTCTCGTACAACAACCGTTATCATGCCAGCATTGGCATGCCACCATACGAGATGCTATACAGTAGGAGATGCAGGACACCCATTTGTTGGGGTGACATCGGGCAAAAAGAGCTGGGAGGTGTTAAGGTGATTGAGGCTATAACTGAGAAGCTGGAAAAGATCAAAGCCTTTATGAAGGCAGCTAAAGATAGGAGAAGTCGTATGCTGATAGGAGACATAGACCAATCGAGTTCCAGGTGGGAGATAGGGTCATGTTGAAAGTCTCACCTTGGAAGGGTATCATTCTATTTAGAAGGCGAAGCAAGTTGAGCCCAAGGTATATAGGACCTTCCGAATCATTGCTCGAGTAGGAGAGGTGGCCTATAGGTTAGAACAACCTGATGAGTTAAGTGGAATTCACCCGAAATTCCATGTATCTCATCTGCGGAAGTGTCTAGCAGATGAAAATATGGTTGTACCATTGGACGACATCGAAGTGGATGAACGGCTCAATTACGTAGAGCAACCAGTGGCAATCATTGATCGTAAGGAGAAGAGGTTAAGGAATAAAGTGGTTCCTCTTGTGCGTGTACAGTGGAAGCACGGGAAGGGATCCGAGTCTATGTGGGAGGCTGAAGATGAGATGAGACAGCATTACCCACATCTGTTCAAGGAGTAACAGATTTCGGGGACGAAACCTTTATAAGGGGGTGGACTTGTAACACACGATTATTTTTTAGATATAAGGAAATAATAGAAGTAAAGGAAAAGAAGGAAATGTAATTTAACCCAAGTAGAGGGTTAAAAGTGTCCAAAAGGACAAAACTTTAGGAAGTTGGTGAATTAAGCAACATGGCCGCCCATGCCATGTACTTTTCGCCTATCATTCGGATTTTTAGAGAGAGAGAGAGAGAGAGGAGAAAAGCAGAGAATTCTCGGAGGTTTTAGAAGAAGCAAGAACATCGAAGTTTTTGATAAGAATTCTTATTTTTAGGATATTTTAGATGTTTCTAGTTTCGATTATGTGCCTATAAATGTGATTGTGTGTTCGGGTTGTGTGTATGTGTGGGTTTTAGGTGTTGAAAAACGTCTGAGAAAGTTCAAGAAAATAGTTTAAGTTCGAAAGCTACTAAGGTGAGTTCTGGACCCCGTATTTTACTTGTTTTAAACATTTTAGGACTGAAAATGTATGCAAACTATTTTTACAAAAGTTCATGTTGAACACCCGTATTTATTAATATATGTATGATGATGTTTTGATGGTTGACATGTGTTAGTCATACTTAGAATAGTGTTATTAAGCTTAGAACATGTAAGAAAAATAAGACAAAATAGGAAGTTGAAGTTAAAATTGCCCCCCGATTTAGTTGGAATTAAGTGTACTGTGAAATACCAGATTTACCCTTATGATGGTAAATTACAGAAAATTACTATCTTTCCACTTGTAACCTCAACCCTTGATCTTAATAATCTATGGTTTAGATTGTTTTTTTTGTTTTTAACAAAAAGTTAGTTTTCAATGGAATTTCTCCCTTGTGTATGTGTGTATAGTTTGGTTACTATATATCCTAGGGATATGTGAAAATCCAATACTAAGGTTGATTCAAAAATAATTAAATAATAATGATTCGGGTAGACCCTTTATTAGTTTGTCTGGCAAAAGAGACTAGTATGTATAGAGGGTGAATACCATAGTTGAAATAAACTTAAACATTGTAGGTCTGGTGCAGTAGAGTAATGCAACAGTTTTATAAGGTTGGAGAGACTAGAACACTTAACAGATCGGATAGGGAACCGCCTAAAATAAAACAGTTAACACAAGTAAAGAACACAATAAGAACACAATAAGAACACAAGTAGATGGTTTTCAAGAATGATGTATATTACTCTCAAAGTGTTTTACAAATTTTATAAATCTTAGTCCTAAGGGCTGGTACCTGGTATATACTTTACTACATCCTACAGCCGGCCATACATTGAAAGTCAGCTGGAACACTAATCTAGACAACAAGATCAATGTAAAGTCATAAGACAGATTGCCTTTTGACTAATGACTATGACATGTAACATCATGTATTTTAGGGTTAACTAAAAGTTAGTTTCGTTAAATTCTTGTAAGGAATATTGTTGCCAAATATGAAACTCATGCACTACTCATGCTTATTGCTTTAGTTTGTCTGTAATTCTTTAATTTAAAAGTTAATAATGTTAATTATTACATAATAAATAAATAGCAATCATAATAATAATAATATTAATAATAATGATAATAATAACAATGATAATAAACTTATAAAAGATAAATAATTAATAAAACTTAAAGTTTATTTAAAGTTCAAATGGTGGTTTTGTTAACTTTGAAACTTTAAAAGAAAGGTTTTCACATAAAATATCAAAATGCAAACCACAGGGACCAAAGGTGTAATAAACTAAAACCCAATGCCCACCCACTCTCTCTCCCCGTCCCAAAACTTATGAAAACCGCACAAAAACGAACCCGAAACGCTCTTAACCTTTTTGTTATACCGTTTCAAACTCGAGGTAACACATTAATGTGAGTATTAAGTCGGCTAGAGAGGCTTTTTGAGTTCGGTAACCGAAAGCCATCAATCTCGAACCGTTTGGAATATAATAAACCAATAATAACTCAATTAATCAGGTTGATACCGTTGGATAATTAATTCATACTCGGTAATGACCTTAATTTCAAGAATAACTGTGAATTTAAGAACGAATTGGACTCTCTACATTCGTATATCAATCGAAACCGAATAGTACGAACCACATCAAATTGGAACTATATAACAGAGGGAAAATGTTCCTTTTGATCCCTTTCAACTCTCTGTGAACCCTAATTCGTGATACACACACTCAAACATTCGGAATCTAAGCTTTGTTCATCGCAAGATCAACCGAAGTCAAACCGAGGCTAAAACCAATAATTCGATCATAATCAAGTAAGTGCGATACACCATTCGACTCGATTACACCCAGGGATCAAAAGCCCTAAGGTTAATCGGGTTGAATTATTCGAGTTAGGATTCGATTTTAGAATTGAACAAATTAGGGTTCAATTTAGGGTTTTTCTGTAATTGATGCTTTTAAGTTTTTAAAACCAACATAAAACGCAGCTAAGGCCTTGGTTCACTGGTAACACACCCGCCCCCTTGAACAGGAGGTCCCCGGTTCAAATCCGGGGAACCTCATGTTTTGGTTTTAAGGCTTTTTAGCCTTTAAATTAAATTCAATTTTTTTGTAAAAAATTTATAAAGAAAAATAAATTTATGAACTTATTAATTTTTAGAGATACTATATTATTTTCTACAAATTTATTTTATAAAATATCTTAATATTTTAAATATTTTAAACAAATAATATACTTAGTTTGTTTTTCTTATAGAATAGACTTTAAATAATTGTTTAAATCACTAAATAATTATTTTTTCAACATTTACCTATATATATTTTAAATGATGATTATTTTAAAAAGAAAAATTATTATAAAAATCATTTAAACTTATAAATTACAAAAGATTTCTTTTGCATTTCTTTTGTTTAAATAATGTGCTTCATTCTTATGAAATTAAAAACATAATCAATTATTTTATTTCAATTAATTTGGTTAATAAAACCCCAAAAAATCCATTTAAAACCCTAGTCCTAGTTATTTCGTTAAAACTTATTATTAAGCTCAAACCTTGTAAATTTATATACTCATAGGTACCTTGTGAGGGATTGCGTTGGAACGTTTATTTATATTTCTTAATAATCATCATTCCTATACTTATTTGACAAGTGAGTATTTCTATACCCTTTTGCATATTTTACACTTTGAGGTGAAACATGTTACCTTATAACCATTGTACTTGTAAACTCGTTTGATTCTTGTAAACACTTGACAATTCACTTGTATGTTATGGTTAGTTGATTTTAGTAATTACCATGTATTGACTATTATATGTGTAATAATTAACTATTGTTAGCCTGGCGACGTCATAGATCTATGGGCTTGACAAGCCTGCTTGGTTAATCTAAGTACACTTAGCTAATCGTATAATCTTGTAAACGTGAAATCTTGTAAACTGTCAACGTTTGATTATTGCATCTGTCTTACATCCCTAGTTGGTTTGCTCACTAACTTATGACATGAATTGCCATCTTTTATATATTTATGTATGAAAACTATGGAAATCTCACCAACATTGTGTTGACCCTTTATTTTTAACATGTTTCAGGAAACGCGCAAGTTTGATTGTCATCTTTGAAGCTTATTCACATCTAGGAATGGACCTAGTTAATTAAATGAATTATTTTGGATTATTTCATGTTACGTAATGTTGATTTCTTAGTTGAGACTTATGGTTGTAATTTACCTTTGAAACTTATGGTTATAATATTTGGAATAAATAATAGCGTTATGTGGTTGTGAGCAATCTTAACTCTCACATCTCGACGATTCCGCCATCAAGGTTGGGGTGTGACAGATTGGTATTAGAGCGTATAACTATAGGGATCTTGGTTATTAGAAATGGTGACCTAGACTATTTCATATGCATGAACCTTATAGAATTATATTTCCATTCTTGTAAAAAATATATGGTTTGCATGCTACATAATGCTATGCCTTCTTATGTGCAACTTGATGCCTTAGCATAGGATTGCTGTATGAATGCTTAAACTTTGTTACCTTTCTCCTCTAAACTTATCTTTGACTCTTTGATTCTCCCCGACAAATGAAGCTTCTTAATCTCATTCTCGACGACACGTGTGATCGTATACGTTATGTTTATGGTTTAAATCTTTAGACATTATGTCTAATCTATACAAATCTCATCAAGGTTTTGATTCCATGAACTTAAGAAATATTGTGTGACACATAGACACATGTATTCTAGATTTCCTGGCAAAAGGCCTTCGGGCTAAGTAAGCATTTCACATAAATCCTACGGGACTAGTTATGCTTACCTAGGGATTTCTGGGATGAGTGATAAACTATGGTCGACATACACAAGTTTCTAAGGCAAATGGGTCAATTCACCTTGACGTGTCAACGTTTCCAAATGGTAATGCGTTACCAAATGGAACCATTCCGCTTGCCTTACAACCCTTAGCTTATTCTTATTTAAATTACTATCCTTTGTTATCCTCATTCCCGTGTCTAACTCATTTTATATTCAGCATGTCTCATGACCATGGAAAGCGTGGAAGTTCCGATTGTAAGCTTGCGACAATGATCGCCTGGCAAATGATTGACGTGCTCCCGTTAATGGTTGCTGAACTTAACAGCACTCTAATGGTCAATAGCAATAACAACACCAATGGAAACAATAGTGGTGGTGACAACAATGTCCATGGGGAGAATAGCAACAACCAAAATGGGAACAGTCGCACCTGCACCTTTAAACATTTCAACTCGTGTAAACCTACTAGCTTTAGTGGAAAAGAAGGAGCCACTGGACTTCTCGAGTGGTTTGAGAGTATGGAGAACACGTTTATTGTTAGCGAGCGTCCCAATGGATTCAAGGTTCACTATGCTGCAAGTGTCCTTCAACAACGGGCACTAACATGGTGGAATAGTGAGAAAAGGAACCGATGGACTGAAGTTGCATTGGCATTACCTTGGGAGGAATTTAAGGATATAATGATCCAAAAGTTCTACCCGAGGAGTGAGTTGCAGAAGCTGGAGGAGGAATTCTGGAACCTCAAGTAAGATGGTGGGAATCATTTGGCTTATTCCACCCGGCATCATGAGTTGAGCATGCTCCTACCACACATGGTGGATACCGTGCCCCGCAACATTGAAAAATTTATCAAGGGGGTACCACCTCAAATACAAGATGCCGTGGTGGGTAGTAGGCCCACAACTTTAGAAGAGGCGATTACTATCACCGCACAGCTCACTGAGAATCATATCAGGGCTGGCACTATGTCTGTGAAAAGTGCCAAAACTACTACAAAGGTGACACCCGAGACTACAAAGGAGGTGAAGGCCGAGTACTCCTTCCAAAACAAGAAGCGCAAGTTCACTCTGACTCGCAATTACGCGGTGACAACACCAAATGCTCCTCAAAGGCAAGTGGTTATTGCAAATCAATCCCCCGTGGTGAGAGCTTATTCTGGGCCGTACCCGATGTTCAATACTTGCAAGTACCATCACATGAGTAACACTACATGCCGAGTTTGCTCGTTGTGTGGGAAGTATGGACATCTGGTGGCTACATGCCTTCGTGCCCGAACAATACTGCGATGCTTGCTAATCGAGCCTGTTACAACTGTGGCAAACTTGGATATATTCGTCATAATGTCCTCGTAATGCGGGAACTGTGCCACTGGCTCATGGAAGGGCCTTCAACATCAATACCAACCAAGCACAAGCCAACAACGACGTGGTGAATGGTACATCATTAAATTTTTTTAGTCATTTTTTGTCTTGTAAAATCCATATCTGTATTCATCATACCAATAATAGGTCATTACTGAACATGTATGTGTCTTGTAAATAGTCATTATGCTTCTGTATTGTTTGATTCGGGTGCGGATAAGAGTTCGTGTCTTTGGAGTTTGAGCCTATGCTTTCTAAGACGCGTGTTAATCTAGAAAGATCCTGTACGGTTGAAGTCGCCAATTGAAAATCGATCATCGTTGACTTCGTAATACGCTATTATACCTTGAGCCTTAACGAACATGAGTTCTACATCGACCTTATTCCTATGCAACTGGGAAGCTTTGATGTTATTATCGGCATGGATTGGTTAGCCAAGCAATACGCGAAATTCTATGCTTCGAGAAGTGTATTCGAATTCCTTTATCGTCGGGTGATACTTTGAAAGTCTTTGGGGAGAAGTCATCCCAAGGACTCAAACTTATGTCCCGCATAAAGGCGCGAAAGTGCTTAAGTAAGAACTACGTAGCTTTCATGGCGTATGTAGTTAATACGAAAGCCAAGGGTAAGGAACTAAAGGATATTCCTGTCGTGCGAGATTTTCCCGAAGTGTTTCCTGAGGATCTTAAGGGGTTACCTCCCATACGAGAAGTTGAGTTCAAAATCGACTTGATCCCTGGTGCAAACCCTGTGGCTAAATCACCTTATCGTCTTGCACCGTCTGAAATGTAAGAACTAGCTAGTCAACTGCAAGAGTTGACCGATAAGGGTTTCATTCATCCCATCTCTTCACCATGGGGTGCACCTGTGTTGTTCGTGAAAAAGAAAGATGGATCTTTCCGTATGTGTATCGACTACCGGGAACTCAACAAGCTCACCATCAAGAACCGATACCCTCTTCCTTGAATTAATGATCTCTTCGATCAACTTCAAGGAGCTACGCAGTTCTCGAAGATCGATCTACGATCTGGATATCATCAACTACGTGTTCACAATGACGATATTCCAAAAACCTCTTTCCGTACTCGATATGGACATTACGAGTTCATGGTTATGCCTTTTGGTTTAACCAATGCACCTGCGGTGTTCATGGATCTCATGAATCGGATATGTAAACCGTACTTGGATAAATTTGTGATCGTGTTCATCGATGATATTCTTATCTATTCCAATACAAAAATCGATCATGAGATGCACTTGCGACAAGTTCTCGAACTTTTAAAGAAGGAGCAACTATACCCAAGTTTTCCAAGTGTGAGTTCTGGCTAGAAGAAGTTCAATTCTTAGGTCATATGGTGAATAGCCAAGGAATTCACATTGACCCTGCTAAAATAGAAGCCGTGAAAAAATGGTGAGTTCCCACAACCCCAACCGAGGTTCATTCTTTTCTGGGTTTAGCGGGGTATTATCGTAGATTCATTGCAAACTTTTCGAAGATTGCTAAACCACTAAAGACGCAAACCCAAAAGAACCGACTCTTTGAATGGGGACCCAAACAAGAAGAGGCTTTCGAGTCAATGAAACACAAGTTGTGTAATGCTCATATTCTAACACTTCCCGATAGAAACGACGATTTTACCATGTTCTGTGATGCCTTTAATCAAGGTCTCGGTTGTGTTCTTATGCAACGAGGAAAAGTCATAGCACACGCGTCAAGGCAATTGAAGGTTCATGAAGTGAACTACATAACCCATGATCTTGAACTTGGTGCTGTGGTTTTCGCTTTGAAGATCTGGCGACACTATCTTTATGGTACGTAATGCATAGTCTACAACGATCATAAAAGTCTGCAACACGTGTTCAATCAAAAGGATCTTAACAGGAGACAAAGATGTTGGATCGAGTTGATTAGCGATTGTGACTGTGACATTCGCTATCACCCTGGAAAGGCGAATGTTGTAGCCGACGTACTGAGTCGCAAAATCCACAACAAGGCCGTCTCACTCCAAGAAATCTGAGATCGAAGACAGTGGTTTGACACATTAGGGGAATTTGATACCGAGATCCATGTGGATTTTAGCGAGGCTACTATCATGCTTCAAAACATAAGGATTGATAGTGATCTCGAGTTATGCATTCGCGAGGCTCAACAAGAAGCATTAACCGAAGAAGGGAAAGATGAAGATTTGGCATCTAATGTTCGGTCACAACTGGAGACAAAACCAAACAGCATGTGTTATTTCTTAAATCGACTTTGGATCCCGAATCATGATAATCTTCATCACTTCATTATGAACGAAGCTCATCAAACCCGATATTCCATTCATCCTGGCTCCGATAAGATGTACATGGACCTACGTGGTCAATATTGGTGGCCTGGAATGAAGAAAGACATAGCGTCTTATGTTTCAAAGTGCCTCACATGTGCAAGAGTCAAGGCCGAACATCAACGACCTAGTGGTTTACTTGAACAACCCGAAATCCCTATGTGGAAATGGGAACATATATCCATGGATTTCATAACCAAGTTACCACGTACCCCTCGTGGCCAAGACAGTATATGGGTGATTGTTGACCGTTTGACCAAAACAGCATATTTCATACCAATACGAGACACTTACAAGATTTCAAGATTGGCTCGTATCTACATCGATGAAATTTTGAGTCATCATGGCGTGCCGTTGCACATCATATCCGACTGAGATGCTCGTTTCACTTCGCACTTTTGGTCGTCTATGCAAGAACTCTCGGGTACTCAATTGGATTTAAGCACGGCTTACCATCCTCAAATGGACGGTCAAACTGAACGAACAATTGAAACCCTTGAGGACTTGCTACGTTATTATGTCTTTGACTTTAGTGGTGATTGGGATACGCACTTACCGCTCGTGGAATTTTCGTATAACAATAGTTATCACTCGAGTATCAAGATGACACCATTCGAAGCACTTTATGGTCGTAAATGTCATTCACTGATCTGTTGGATCGATATTGGTGAAAACTTCATCACTGGTCCTGAACTTATACAAGAAACGACCGATAAAGTCTCTATAATCTGCAAGAACCTTGAAGTGGCAAGAAGTCGACAAAAGAGCTATGCCGACAAGCGACGCAAGCCATTGGAGTTCCAAGTTGGGGATATGGTTCTTCTTAAGGTTTCACCGTGGAAAGGTGTGTTCGCTTTGGAAAGAAGGGTAAACTGGCTTCAAGGTTTGTAGGACCTTTCAAAATCCTGAAAAGGATTGGGAAGGTGGCTTATAAACTGGAACTACCTTCCAATCTTAGTGGAGTTCATCCTATGTTCCACGTCTTGAATTTGAAAAGGTGCTTGGCTGACGAGAGTCTGCATGTTCCACTAGAAGACATCCAGATTGACGAGTCATTGCACATTGTTAAGAAACTTGTTGAAATTATTAATCGTGTTATGAAGAAGACTAGAACCACAACAACTCCAATTGTCAAGGTTCGTTAGGAGAATAAGTGTGGAGTTGAGTTCACTTGGGAACGGGAGGAACATATGAAGAAGAAGTATCCACATTTGTTTGTATAGTTTCATCCTTGATTTCGGGACGGGGGAGACTGTAACATCATGTATTTTAGGGTTAACTAAAAGTTAGTTTCGTTAAATTCTTGTAAGGACTATTGTTGCCAAATACGAAACTCATGCGCTACTCATGCTTATTGCTTTAGTTTGTCTTTAATTTTTTAATTTGAAAGTTAATAATGTTAATTATTACATAATAAATAAATAGCAATCATAATAATAATAATATTATTAATAATGATAATAATAACAATGATAATAAAGTTATAAAAGATAAATAATTAATAAAACTTAAAGTTTATTTAAAGTTCAGGGGATGGTTTTGCTAACTTTGAAACTTTAAAAGAAAGGTTTTCACATAAAATATCAAAATGCAAACCACAGGGACCAAAGGTTTAATAAACAAAAACCCAATCCCCACCCACTCTCTCTCCCCATCTAAAACTTATGAAAACCGCATAAAAATGAACCCCAAACGCTCTTAACCTGTTCGTTGAACCGTTTCGAACTCGAGGTAACACATTAATGTGAGTATTAAGTCGGCTAGAGAGGCTTTTGTGTTCGGTAACCGAAAGCCATCAATCTCAAACTGTTTGGACTATAATAAACCAATAATAACTCAATTAATCAGGTTGATACCATTGGATAATCAATTCATACTCGTTAATGACCTTAATTTCAAGATTAACTGTGAATTTAAGAACGAATTGGACTCTCTACATTCGTATATCAATCGAAACCGAATAGTACGAACCACATCGAATTGGAACTATATAACAGAGGGCAAATGTTCCTTTTGATCCCTTTCAACTCTCTGTGAACCCTAATTCGTGATACACACACTCAAGCAATCAGAATCTAAGCTTTGTTCATCGCAAGATTAACCGAAGTCAAACCGATGCTAAAACCTACAATTCGATCATAATCAAGTAAGTGCGATACACCATTCAACTCGATTACACCCAGGGATCAAAAGCCCCAAGGTAATCGGGTTGAATCATTCGATTTGGGATTCAATTTTGGAATTGAACAAATTAGGGTTCATACGATTTAGGGTTTTTCTGTAACTGATGCTTTTAAGTTTTTAAAACCAACATAAACCGCGGCTAAGGTCTTTGTTCACTGGTAACACACCCGCCCCCTTGAACAGGAGGTCCCCGGTTCAAATCCGGGGAACCTCATGTTTTGGTTTTAAGGCTTTTTAACCTTTAAATTAAATCTAGATTTTTTTAAAAAAAATTTAAAAAAATAAATTTATGAACTTAGTAATTTTTAGAGATACTATATTATTTTCTGCAAATTTATTTTATAAAATATCTTAATATTTTTAAATATTATAGACAAATAACGTACTTAGTTTGTTTTTCTTATAGAATAGACTTTAAATAATGTTTAAATTACTAAATAATTATTTGTTCAACATTTACCTACATATTTTAAATGATGATTATTTTGAAAAGAAAATTATTATAAAAATATTCAAACTTATAAATTACAAAAGATTTCTTTTGTATTTCTTTATACTAAAATGTTTAAATAATATGCTTCATTCTTATGAAATTAAAAACATAATTAATTATTTTATTTCAATTAATTTGGTTAATAAAACCCCCAAAAAAATCCATTTAAAACCCTATACCTAGTTATTTCGTTAAAACTTATTATTAAGCTCAAACCTTGTAAATTTATATACTCTTAGGTACTTTGTGAGGGATTGCGTTGAAACGTTTATTTATATTTCTTAATAATCATCATTCCTATACTTATTTGGCAAGTGAGTATTTCTATACCCCTTTTGCATATTTTTACACTTTGGGGTGAAACATGTTACCTTATAACCATTGCACTTGTAAACTCGTTTGATTCTTGTAAACACTTGGCAATTCACTTGTATGTAGTAGTTAGTTGATCTTAGTAATTACCATGTATTGACTATTATATGTGCAATCATTAACTATTGCTAGTCTTGCGACGTCATAGATCTATGGGCTTGACAAGCCTGCTTGGTTAAATCAAGTACACTTAGCTAATCGTATAATCTTGTAAATGTGGAATCTTGTAAACTGTCAAGGTTTGATTGTTGCATCTGTCTTACATCCCTAGTTACTTTGCTCACTAACTTATGACATGAATTGCCATCTTTTATATATTTATGTATGAAAACTATGGAAATCTCACCAACATTATGTTGACCCTTTATTTTTAACATGCTTCAGGAAACGCGCAAGTTTGATTGTCATCTTTGAAGCTTATTCACATCTAGGAATGGACCTAGTTAATTAAATGAATTGCTTTGGATTATTTCATGTTACGTTATGTTGATTTCTTATTTGAGACTTATGGTTGTAATTTACCGTTGAAACTTATGGTTATAATATTTAGAATAAATAATAGCGTTATGTGGTTGTGAGCAATCTTAACTCTCACATCTCGACAATTCCGCTGTCAAGATTGGGGCGTGACATGACATGTCATAGTTCACATCCTTATCTATTACAAAAAACAATAAAAGTACAAAGAAATAAAGTAACAGACTCTAAGATCTTAATCTACAATTAATAAAAGTATGGACAAACTCACTAACTTGTATAAGTTGGTGAGTCTTCAGAGTTGGAAGCGGAAAGTAGTTCAGTTTTTCTCAAAAGCATGTTAGAGAAGGCATGTCTTCTCTGTCTTCGGAAGAAATCAATCTCCTGACTTCGAAAGACTTTGTCTTGAAGCTTTAAAAGATTTCATCTTTGGCTTCGAAAAAAATGGTCTTTTGGCTATGAAAGATTTGATACTTAGTGAATTTCCTTGAATTATATCAAATCTTCCAAAGTAACTTTCTCTGTACTTCAACATGCATGCTGAGAGAAGTTTGGTTACATCAGCCTCTAAGTATAACTATTACAAACATGTAGTTACTATAAAATTGTGATTAAACTGTTTAGTCATGTTTGTGTCTAACTATTTTGTGTCTATTAGATGTATTCACCTGCTTTTATGTTCGCATATGATTTTTTAAACTTTTAAGGTAAACACGGAAGGATGATAAATTCTATTCACAAACTATATCTTATGGCTATGTTTGAAGACATGTATTATCTGCTTGTAATAGAGAATTTTGTTAAATCATTTTTATTAAATGATGATAATGTAAATATCATGATTTTCAAAACCATATGAATATATGAACTTGTGAATCATAAAAGTTTGTTTAATAAAAGAAAATATGAATTTTTCCCCTACCTAAACATTTGAAATTACAATTAAACACATGAAAATATTTGTATCAATCAGTCGTGCTCTTGGGGTGTCTTAAATTCTAGAGTATGATAGCTTTGAAATTTAATTAAAAAAAATCTCTCACCAAAGAAGGTTTTAGCAAATTACAATTAAGATCCTGGGAAAAATTGAAGAAGTAGGACGATCAAGAATACTGAAGCGTGATAAAACATCATTGATTGCATTATACTAGTAGGTTATGATAATTAATTATGTTTTTTGTACCATTGTAACATTTTTTTTAGCATTGTGTCATTTGAATAACTTATGAAATGAAGCATGAAGAAGAAAGATGATGACGACAAGGTTTAGAAATAATCACTTTCTGTAAAGATGGCAAAAGTAAAAGAAAAACAAAAACTATAAATATTATTGACAATAGTATCTAATTTCATAGATCATGTCTGTATGCTTATAATTGTGCGTTTTCATAAGGTAATCTAGGGGTAACTCAATGTTTTACTAACAATGGTAGGTGTTTGTATATTTGTTATTAGGAATTGTAATAAAGTTGGTTTGTAGCTTTAAAATTGGACTATTGGAATTAGATTTTTTTAAACACAATGATCGAGTTGCGATCATTAATACGATCTGTAACTGAAGCTCCCTCGTTCATTTGAATCATGAATAACTCCTTCATCAAGAACTCCTTATTGGTAGCAAAAGACTTTTCATACGTAGTTAACAAAGTTGTCATCATACCACAAGTTGTGGTTTCGTGCATAACATTAAATGCAAAACCCCTCATCAAAGCCAATTAATTAACCCTCTAGCCTTCTTCTCTTTTGAGTTTCAAACCGTTTCTTTAGCTTTCTTCATTCTAGCAGGCTTTTCTTCCAATGCCACATCCAAATCTTTTTCACCAAGCAATTCTTCTATTTGCATCTTCCACCAAGCAAAAACTGTCCCGTTAAACTTTTAATCCGAACATTTCCGCCTTCAGCCATTGCAAACCATAAACGAATACAATCATAAAATAGAGACCACAGTTGATGAACACCTTGAGAAAGGATTAACCTTTGATGAAGAACCAAAGAACCAAAGAATTACAACTGAATGAAGCCAAGCACACCTATAATAAAACCTAAAAGCCAAAGATACCTAAACCAACAATTTCATCCGCAGAACCACGAGTAATATCAATGACTTCAAGGGTTCAAAACAAGCACCCTAATCACGAATCACCAAGAAAAAAACAATCCTAGACAACCCCTTTCTTATACCCTCTAGCGGTGAGCCTAGGGTTTGCAAAAGAACCCTAATCGCAAACTTCACAGACGATCAAATCCTGCGACCAACAAATCAGTCGCAGCTAACTAAATTTCATTGTGTAAACTTGGCGTATTTATGAACCTAAGCTCTGATACCACTTGTTGGTATCATAGTCAGAGTAGGTTCTAGTAGAATTAATCAAACACATACAATCATGCAAAAGAAAATAAAAGTTGGCACACGAGAATTATAATGGTTTGGTTAAGGTGACATATGTCCACTTTGCAACTAGGATGTATATTATTATTGGACTCGAGAATACAATTACATCATGGTTCTATTTATAATACTAATTATAGAAGTAATTAAGGATATTCTTAGGCTTCAAGAAATAACAAAAAAACACAGCAGCCAACCCCGTAGCCTAGGACAGCTACCTTGTTGTTTCGGTCCCCAAAACAGGTCCAGACCCGAGCCCAGCCCAACCCTACTAAATCCTTCACAACCCAACAACATGATATTAAGGAGTTTATTCCATACACAGGTGAGATTAAAGAGTTTGTTCGATACGCGAGCGAGAAGATATGTTCAAGGAACACCCCAATCAACCTGTGCAAAATGATTGAAAGGTATAATGATGAAGAAAAAAAAATGGTACCTAAATAGGATTTGGTTTTGTATTGTTACTAAGTTTATACAATGCTCCCTGCTTCTCTTATTAGCAAGCATAATGAATGGATGATTTTGTGTCTGTTTAGGTAGGGTTTTGATAATGATACTTTCAGTAGCAATAATATGATCAAACATTGAGTGTGTAAGTAGCAATAATGTGATCAAACCTTGAGTGTGTAATGATTTTGTGATGTTTTTAATGTGTTTTTAGTTGTTGATCAAATATCAGAGGATGATTTTGTCTCCCCACCAATAAAGAACAAAAGATCTTAAAAAATAAAAGCATGATATTAAGGAGTTTGTTCCATACATAGGTGAGATTAGACGCTTGTTTCATAGGCGAGTGAGAAGATATGTTCAAGGAACACCCCAAGCAATATGTGCGAAATGATTTCAAGGTTTAATGATGAATAAAAAAATGATAACTAAAATAAGATTTGGTTGTCTTATCAGTAAATTATATTAAATTTATATAATGTTCTTACTTCTCTTGAATATTGGATAATCAAGAACTATGATAAAATAACTATTTTTCGAACGGGTGAGAGATTTTATTAAAATAACCACAAGGCTAGCGAGGGCTAGAATTTATACAAGAGGAGATATAAAACCAACCAATAAGAGTTACATTTTAATATTAAAACTACGCTATTTGTCCCAATCTATCGTTTCCGATCCGGATCGGTTCTTTACCATAAATATGAGATGCATTTAATCTCCTCAAAAACACTTTTAATGCGCCATGGTCTTCGATTATGTATTTGATCGTTTCGTGCTTTCCACATACTCTAGCTTAAAGTGTATATGATTGCCTGTCAATTTTTTTCTTTGCTTTGTTAACAGGAGCAATTATTGCCATATCCATGACATCTCCAACCAAGAATGCATACAATGACTATGATGAAGTAACGAATAACATACATCTTGGTTCATATGTAATAAGATAACAAAATTTTGGTGCATAAAATACTTGCAGTGCCAAAAGATGAACTGCTTATAACTCATAAGAAGAGGGCACCTATAAACATATGAGTATTTACAGGAAAAAAGTGGAAGGAAGCGAAGATAGTGTGTGAAATATTTGTATAACCGAATTTTCTTAATGAGGGAAGCGAAAAGAAGATTTTTTAAAGATATTTCTTCTTGACTTCCCTCAAAATCAAAAGAAAATGGAAGGAATCATTTTAATAATCATTCATTTTTCTATTTTACCTTTCCAAACTAGTTAGGTAAAAAATTTAAAATGGTATCAAAGTAAAATTATAACTTTCTTATATACTCTTAGTTCTAAAGTTAAAACTACAGTCGCTCTCTTTACAACCAACTTAAAACAGAAACAAAGAAAACATATCTGCTTTCTTACTTCTTTCTTTTGACCCGCCTGTAGTGCCTGAAGCGCACGCCTACAGCTGCTTCATGTGATCACGCCACCTCAGGCCATTTGAGTTGATTTCCTCACCACCAAGGTCACGTCACGCTAGAGACGTGCTTTTTTCAAACCATATATATGGCACATGAGTTTCTTGAAAGAAATGAACAAGGTAAAACCTGGCATACATATTATATCTACATAATGAATGATATAAGGGCCATAAATTCATCATACTTGATCATCATCAATCATTGTATATTTGTATCATACATCTGGTCCTTTGGGAAAAAAACATTAAAGCATAATGAAGCAATCATATAAAAGATTCAAAGAAGGTTAAACTAAAGACTAGTCAAACTACATTCTGTCCAAAGTTAGGCATTTACATAGGGGAAACAACTAAACATAAGATCAAGAAACCGAAACCATGGACATATTTCATTCGGGTTTTACACAAAGCAAATTGCGACTCGATTAACATCTAAACATGTCAGCAGAACCATAAAACACTAAAACATTAGAAAAAAAGACCTACCACTTCCTTTAGTCAGACAAACCATTAACTATTAGACGGTGAATTCCTTAGCATATCTGAAAGATGTAAACACGAAGGAATAATCAGAACCAGAAATCAAACTATAGTGGCAGCTTCATATCCAGTTATCCACCACATGGCAATATGGCACAGGTAGGAGTGTTTGGATGTGTATTTTGAAAGTGGTTATAAGATGTTGAATGTCAGATGATCAACTGAAAGAAGCTGTATAATCAAGTGCTTGATAATGCTTCAGATGTTTAACTGTTTGCAACATTATGGTTCTGTTCTAATAATTGAAGGGCTTTTTGAAAAGTGAGGTGTCTCAATAAATATATAGATGTCTAACATATCTGGTTATACTTATAATGAGAGGTAAATGAGTTAGCTGGTATGCATCTGATTATCCAAAACTTGTTACTTAAAACCCCAAATAATCACACAATTAAAAGCATTATCTTATATTCCAAACTTAAAAGCTGGTCATTACATTTCAAATACCCAGTTTCAAAACATAAAACCAAACACCCCCAAAATAAATAAAAAAATTCTATTTGTAATTTCATCAAGCAGTACTTTAATGGGCAGAAACACGCACCAGTTCATGTAAGTTGATATAATTATTGCTTGATCAAATGATGGCTGGTCACCATGTCAGGTATTCGCATGGCAGAAATACTTTCACATCCAAAAAGCTCTTTAAGCTTTTCATCACATAGAATCATCACCGAATTTTGGGGATCCTATTATTAAACAACCCGATAAAAAGACAAAGAAACAAGTTCATCCATAATGTAAAGTATGTTGTTTGTATTACTTAAATGCAAACACAAAAAGAAAGAAAGATAATCATGGTGGCATACATATCACTACGAATTTCTAAAAATTAACCAAACATTCCTTATTTTGCTAAAAGAACACCAAAAATTGATAGCAACAGTTCCTTATCTACCAATCTTTTAAGCTAAAATACTAAAATCACTTGCATTCAGAAACTATTCATGTGATCGGTTTGGTAATACAAAATTCTGTGCGTCTCGTAATAAAGAGTATTCTGGATAACTATGTGCCTAGCCAAGTGATGTAATTATTCTGGGATGCGTGAATGAACTATTAAATTTAGATGTGGCAAAGTGGGTCAGTCGTGTTGGCTCCTAATCCAAACAGGTAGCTTTTACAGGTCAGAACAGTTCCATGAGTACACAAATTATATCATTTCAATAATAAGGTATAACGTTGTTATAAGCTTACGGCTTACGGGTACAAAAAATATATCATTTGAATAATAAGCTTGATAATAAACTTGGGTGACTTTCAACCATTTAACCTGTGTACTTTTAAGGTACTTTTTACTCATTCAGCGCATCGAGATTAAACATGACTTGAATTGACCTGTACCTCAAGATTATTGACCTTTATGTACTCCCAAACAAGTCTCAAAGCCTCTGATTCGGACATTTCTCTTTCTTCAGTACCCAAACAGTTTGCAAGTGCATCAGATATAATAACCTGAATAGGAGCATTATCTGTAGTGTCAGCTGCAGGTTCAACATTGCCTTTTGATCTTTTACGAGATGATTCTTCTGCAAATATTGTATTTATAATGTAAATGCAACAAGTTAAATTCCGGTAAAATTACAGAAACCATTATCTATTCATATCCCCTTTTCACATACTTGTGGGCTCAAGTCGGATGATATGTTTGGCAAGCAGCTTATTCATCTTGAACATGTCAGTGCAATCAGTTTCAAATACAACACGCAAGGCATCATCACAAATTATCTTTCTCTTGTTTCCTGGATCTTGGAGGTTGTTTTTCTTAATGTATGCCCATAACTGCTTCACAATCTGAACAATATAACACCCAAATGTTTAGCAACATCATACATAACAGCATTAATTCAAATTAATTAACGATCTTAAAAAGACACGCATTACTCAAAAATTGTGAATCATACATCGGTTCTTGATAGTGCTGACTCGCCAACAATAACTTGGAGCTCAGGTGTAATACCGCAGAGTTTATTTAGTCCCCCGGGTCCACCTCTTCTTTTGGTTCCCGTTGAACCCCTGAGATGACATGAAAACAGAAGAATGTTAAACACAATGCAGTAAAGACTTAAATGCCTATAATTTGCCAAACATATACAAAAAAAAGTCTAAACTTAACATCTTAAACAAATTAGATCATCATAAACTATAATTTTTCTTGCAAATAATTAGATCATCATAAACTATAATTTTTCTTGCAAATAATTAGATCATCATAAACTATAATCTTTTTTCCAAATATTTAGTTGTACAAGTATATGTGAAAAGTCTAAACTTTGCATCTTAAACGAATTAGATCATCAAAAACTATAATCTCTTTTTGCAAATACTTAACTTTACAAGTTATAATCTATTAAAAGCCACCAAAACTATTACTGCAAAGATGGGAATGAGTTAAAGAAGACCTTATGATTTACAGTTTTTTTGTTACATAAAATTTTAGAGAACAAAGTGTCATTAATATCTCCACTGTACCCCATTTGAAGAGATAGCACGCATATATCTTCAAAAAACACTTATTCGTCGGTTACAATAAAACACAAAGACTATATAGATGATGAAGAAAAATCATGTAAAATTATACTAACTAGCAACTAACAATAGCAATTAAAGAAAAAATTCCCCCAAATTCGTAACCCTAACCTGTTATAAATCAAAAACTATCTAATCAATTGATTCTAAATCACACAAACAGATCAAAGAAATACCCTTTTTTAGGCTTTTCAGACGATTTCCCACCCGCATCCTGCACAACACCTCCCCCCTCAGCTTTCACCTCCGGCACCGGCTGCACTTGCGACGCCGTCACCACCGCAGGCGACGGCGGAGCAGCTTTACCAAAATTAATCTCAACAGGATGCCGTTGCTGCTGCTGTTGCTGAACAGCAAAATGCGTATGCTGAAACGGAGGCGCAGGAGGACCAACAAGACCCTGCGGTGGCGTAAAGCGATACTGAGCATGCTGCTGCTGCTGCTGGTGTAGGGCGGGTGGCGGCGGCGGTTGGTGGTGGCGGTAGTGGGGCTGCGACTGTGATCGGAAGAGATGGAGGTTGATTTGATCACGAATGAAGAGGGCTTTGTGGGAGAGATCAAACCCTAGTTTTTCACCTAGGTGATGAACAACGTCACCGAGGGATGTGAAAGATTTGTGGTGGGATTGAGTGAGAAGAATTTCGAGTGCTTTTGCGATCTCTTGGTCGGACACCATGGCTACACACACTCATATAAAAATAAATGCACAAGATTTTACCTCTTTCAACTCTTTTTCCCCTTCTTCTGTGAAAAACACCATCTTTCGCCAACTCTCTCTCTCTCTCTCTATATATATATATATATGTATCTATCTTTATCTTTCTCTCTCTGTCTGTTGTTATTTCGTTATCTTTGTTTTATTTGTTTTACGATTATTATTATTATTATTATTATTATTATTATTATTATTATATTATGCTTTTACCCCCTTCTATCCTCATCATAACGAGAAGTCAATATCATACTTCTTCATTAATTTCGTAAACTAGTTTTCCTCATGCTGCTACTAAGCAAGAGTCCGGTTATCCTTTAAAGACAAAACGCCACGCTTCTTTAGTTGTTATCCGGCTGGAAATAATAAAAACAAAGTGGTGTGGTAAAACATTACAATAATGAATTTTAATGGCCAAAGTCAAAAAAATAAAACTTTATACAGATAATTTGATAATTGAACTCTAAAATCTTGAGCTTTCATGTTTACGTTTATCTATTCTTGTTTAAAATTTGTTGTGTATTCTGTTGTTATGATGGATCAAACTCGAATGGAAGGTTAAGGTAGTAGAGTAAGAGCAATGTGTTAGAGGATACACCAAGATTTGAACCTAATGAAAGTGGAATATATCAGAAAGTTCAAGGTAATATTATGTTTAGGAATTGTATTAAAGATAAAGTGGACTATATTTATCTTCTTTAAATGCTTTTAATATTTAAAGAAAACGGATTTGAGTCTTGGACTGTGAAAACTTTACTTTTTAACCATAAATGTCTTGAAAGTTTGCACTTCTATTTTTATATTCAATAAATAACAGTGGCGGATCTAGTAATTTAGTTCAGGGGTAACGTAATACAAGTTAAAAAATTTTTATCGTACGGTACATTAATATAAATGAAAAAAACATGATAATAAAGATAGTTAAAAAATACCTATTTGATCTCAGAACTCTCCTCTTCGGTTTTTCATAGCTTGAAAACGAAGCATTACATCCTCATTTGTTACTTCGTCAAACGTTTCCCTTTCAACCGCACATACTAGAGCATTGTTCAAATATTCCTCCCCCATTCGATTCCGTAAATCCGTCTTGATAAGCTTCAATTTAGAAAAACATCTTTCAACGGTCGCGGTTGCAACCGGCAAAATCAATGCTAGCTTCAATATCCGATAAAACAAAGGAAAAGATAGATTTTTTCCGGTTTCCACCATTAGCCGAGCAAGATGGCACATTCCGTTCAAGTTTATAAATCTATCATCTTCTTTTACAGAGTGATAAAACACCTTAAGCTCACCCAAAATACATCCTCTTTCATTCATATTAAAATCAACCGGATACATCTCCGAAAAAGCCACTATCTTAGATATATCAAACTTTGAAAATCCATTACAAGGATTTAAACCCGATATATTTTCGACCAATGTAGTTGATACCTCATTAAATCGATTCCCCAATTCTTGAATTTGCATATCCAAAACCGTATTAAAAATCTCAACCTCAAAATGATGTCGATTAGTAATGACATTCTTTCGGTTTCTTGGGTTACCATAACTTTCCATCATATCCAACACCTTAATATGATTTTTTTCACAAAAACAAGTTACTTTTTCCAACATAGAATCAAATCCCTTTTGCCTTAAATCATTCCTTCGGTATTGAAACCGAGGGAATTGAACTCAAAGGAGTTGTAGATCTAATATTATCATCATTTCTAGACCCAATATCTTCCTCTGGTAATTTTCTTTTAAAAAAATTACCTATTGGAACTTGTTTCTTCATTTTCCAAATCCCTAGTTCAATTTCAAATAACAAACTAAGATTAAACAATTCATATAACAAATTAACACAATTCAAATAACAAAATTCAATTTCATAAACCTAATTTCAAATCCCCAATTTTAAGTTCATAAACCTAATTTCAAATCCCCAATTTCAAATCCCCAATTTCAAGTTCATAAACCTAATTTCAAATCCCCATTTCAAATCCCCAATTTCAAATCCCTAATTTCAAGATCATAAACCTAAATTACCACAATAACTCCACAATCATAAATTACTAACTCAAACCAATTTCAAGTTAAAAATTTCAAGTTCGAGGGCAGAAGGAATCACTGAATCAGCAGCAGGAACCGAGCAATTCAAACCAATTTCAAGTTACCACAATAACTCCACAATCATAAAACTCAAACCAATTTCAAGACTCAAGTTACCTGTTCGGAACCGAGGGAGAGGCCGAGAGGGAGCAGCAGCGAACGAGAGGGAGAGGCCGAGAGGGAGCAGCAGCGAACGAGAGGGAGAGGCCGAGAGGGAGCAGCAGCGAACGAGAGCAGTGAGCAGTAGCGAGCCAGCGAACGAGAGCAGGGAGCAGCACTGCAGCAGCGAACGAGAGAAGGGAGGCGGGATTCGGGAGCATCAGGGTTGGGTTCAATGGGTTGGGTTTTGGGTTTTAAGTGTTTTTGGTTTTTTAATTGGGTTGGGTTTTTAAGTGGGTGAATGGGTTAATAGGTTAATAGGTTGAATTTAATTGGGTTGGGTTTTTTAAGTGGGTTAAATTAATAAATTGAATTGGGTTTTTTAATATTTTATAAAAGGTAATATTTTTATTAAAATATTACATTAATTTTTATAAAATTTAAAATTTCCTATAAAGTTTTTAGTATAAATTTTTTTTAGGGGTAACGTAAAATTTTCTCAGAGGTAACGTAAAACCATAAAAAAAAAATTCTGTATAATTTTTTTTTTTACACTACGCGTTAAAAATTGAGGGGTAGCGGAGGCTACCCCTCCCCACCACATAGGTCCGCCCCTGATAAATAACAGATCAGATTGAAGAAAAATCAAATATCCCTATTAAAGTAGTTCAAGGACAGTTTCAACTAAAGTATGTTGTCAAGGTTTCTAAAATGAAAGGTTTTAGGGTTAAGGCTAAAGCAATGATACAATGGGAACTACAACTCAGCTGAATACGGTATCCCAAGGCATTATGTTAATAGATTTGTTGAATATAAACCTAGGTACAATAATTTAGATAAAAGGTTGAACCATATGTAACTTTCTAAAACTAGAAGATTCTAAGAAGGTATGTGTGTGTTTTAGGATCTTTAAAATAAGGGTTTAAAGTAATTTGAAGAGAGTTGTTAGGTCTTGATGGGTGTTCATGACTGATACTACCGAGTTCAAATTCTTATTACAATTGATGTGAATATGCATCACAAGATACACTTTTATTGTAAATACTTCTTGTTAATCTAAATCATTTCTAGGTACTTTGTTAAGAATAGATATTGTTTTTCTTCGTTTGGTGATTTTACAAGTTTTGTACAAGACTTGAAAACAAGTCATTGAGTTTAACATGTTTAAGGAGTTTTGGGAAAGTTACCATCAAAGTCAAGTTAATGTTAGAATCGGAGCGTATGGGACTTGTACAGATTGTTTGACCGTTGACGTGGAGAAGAATTTTACAAAGTCAAATATTGTCTTTAGAAGATTCTATACATACCGTACGGACGTTATACGGATCATATGGCGAGAGTGAGAGGGAGGGAGGGGGGGGGGGGGGGGGGAAGGGGAGAGCTAGAACGATAAATGTGTATTTAAAGGATTTTGGCATCACAACTTGATGAGTATGAGTTTTAGGAATTTTAGACAACATTTCTAAAGAAAGAAAATGGGCTTTAAAGATTTATTCATCTTAGGTGAAAATTATTGCATTGCGGTTATGTTTAATCGCATTTTATAGCTCCATTTGATTTGTTTTTTGTTTGTTTTTTATTCCATAAATGATGTTCAGATCTAGGTTTTGCGCGGGTGTACATATGGTAAGGGTGGAGTCATGACGCTTGTTATTCAAGAACAACTAGATACATGCTCATCTAAAAGTTATTCAAGATCAACAAAAGTCGCATGCCAACAATGGGTGATGACTAATCAAATTCCAAATTAATGAATCTGTTACGTTTAAAATCTTCCAATGGAAAGGTGTAATTCAATTTAGTTAGAGTAGCAATTTCATTATAAAGTTTAGTAGTTCATTGATATATCATTACCTATGCATATTTATAATGTATATTATCCCCAGGTTTTGAAGGATTTTTAGCCAAATTCACTTGATTTGATGCTTAATCAGTGTAATTTGAAATTACATGAGTATTTGTTTTCCAAAGATTTTATACAGAATTACTAGAAAAAATCAAGTGAGAATTTTCAGTGAAAGCCAACACACATCCATGACGCATCAAGCATGCGCCTATTGACCAGAAGACTCCCAAGATCAAATCAACTAGCCTAAAAGCATGCCTTTGTGCATGTGTTTGCATGCCATTTCCTGGAAGCAACCCGTGTAGTCTAAATCTTGGAAAAATTCAAGTATGAAATGAGTAGACTGGTAGAGCATGTTTTCAGAAAATGGCACAGTTATGTTTGTACTATGCATGATCATGCTTTAACCACCCCCTGTCTATAAATACCAATTGATTTATCTCGTGTGCGCGTTTAAGAGGCCAACACAAATTGTTCTAGCCTTATTTCCATATTATTTTGGTGTTCTAAGATAGAGGAAAGATTGAACCATGCATACAAATTAAAAAGCCATCTATAGAATCTTTCACTTGCTTTATTATGAATTCTTCTATTCTAACCTGATTTTGTTAATTCTGTGTTTTGTGTTGTATTATTATGGCCATTATTGGCTAAACTTTGTCATGTTACTTTGATTTTGACAAACCTTATTGTATTGATACTCTTTTATATGGAATATGGTATTTTCACACCCTTCCGCGGATAGCAAAATCGCCAAAGAGAACGGGGGTGGAACATTATGAACACATGGTATAAATACAGAACATTAAAATTTGATTAATTTGTTCTTAACGTTCATTAGGCACAACTTGTATTAAGATACATATTATGAATGATATAACATATCAACCTAACCATCCCTAAGCATATGTTGCACAATCACTCTACGTGCCTTAGACGTGTGATGTGTGCGGGTATATATATATTTTATGATTTTCACAATATTTGGTTTAAATTTATAGAAATAATTTTTACCTTAAAATTAAACCACACATAAATAGGTAAGTGTCCTACCATATATGTAGCATAGTTTAGGCAAAAAAGCAAGTATCGATCCAAGGACACAGTAGCTACTAATAGTAAATATTTGTTATTATGTAGCTGGAAAATATAGATTATTCGGTATTTTTATGTTTTAAACTAAAATAAACATAAATAGATAAATATGCATAGAAATCAAGAAAGATAATCAACAAAGGGAATATTCACTTAGACTTTGAATCCACCTAGCCAAACAATGATAACATACACAAATTCATGATAAGATCATTCTATACATGTGTAACACAAAAATAAACTAGATCTCCGTCAAGGCTACCTAATCATATAACTCTTTGGAAAGTTAAAACGACATTAACATAGTAACCGCCTAAATTCATTCCATGAAGAACCAACGATACAATTATGTTTAATATAAATATGGACTAAACTCCTTTCAAAGTTCTTTAGTCTCATAATTCATTCTAAAGCTAATATGATAAAGACATACCAACCAACTTAAATCACGTAACATAGCAAAATCATGAAGTGTAACACCAGGATATTTTCTTTGAAGCCGACGAAAGAAGAAAAAGAAATAAAGTCCAAAGTCGGGGGACCAAATTCGCCAACGCGAGAAAGTTGAGAAAGTGGGGATATTTGAAGGGAGAGGGCAACCCTTACCCTCTCCCCACACCCACATTTCAGCAAGAAGAGAGAAAGAAGAGAGAAGAGGAAGAACAGAGAGAAAAAGAGTTGGTTCAGGTGGATTCAAGTGTGCAAAATCGTCGTGTAGCGGGTCTAGACGAAGCTCCTCTTCTTCTTGTAGCTTGTGTGAGTTCTAGGACCCCTATTTTACTCGTTTTCAACTAATTTAGGGCTGGAACACATAGTAAACCTGTTTTTGTATGGGTGTGTGTTTGACCCATTTGGGTGTGATTGCGTGTGATGCGTTTGTAGTTTGATTTCGGGCTTGTGTGTGCTTGAATGGTGTTATAGTATGCATTCCTAAGGTTTAGGAGCGTTGATTTGGGCTTAGAATGAGTTTGGATGAGCTTGGAGGTCGAAAATGGCAGATTGGGTTCGGGATGAACTGCATTCTGCATCAGCTAGGGCTAGGCGACCGACTGGAGGCCATTCGGCTGATTGAGGTGCGATTGGAGTTCATTCGCACGACTGAGGTTTAGTCGCATGACTGGGGGTCCAGTCGCATGGGGGTTCATGCGATTGAGAGCCCATTCGCATAGATTTCCATTCGCATAGTGTTCATTCGCACGAATGAGGGTCCATTCGCACGATTAGGTGTTCATTCGTATTGGAGTTCAACCGCATGAGGTCTATTCGCATAGTGTTCATTCGCACGAATGAGGGTCCATTCGAACGATTAGGTGTTCATCCTCATTGGAGTTCATCCGCAATGGTCCATTCGCATGATGTTCAGTCGCATGGAGGCCATGCGACTGAAGAGTGCCCATACGCCCAAATAGGGCTATTGTACCCGAGGAGAAGCATAGTTTCATTACTGACTTTTGGGGGAAAGTGCAGATGTAAGTTTTGACGTGGAAGTTCCCGTAAGTTCATGTAAGATGACTGTTGAGGTCTTAGAGGATGTGTTGACATGTTTATGTATGATGTATGTATGATAATGCCTTGCATGATGATGGTATTGTGTATGTTGATGTTCCTCATTATTATGTATGATTGTCTTCCCGTGGTTACGATGAACGTCAATGAATAAATGAATAGTATTTTGTAACGTAAAGTGGAAGATAATGAAAAGAGGAGCGTAACGAATGAATGCATGCATTAATGAATAAATGAACGAATGAAAGGCTTGCAAGCAAAAGTATGAGGTGATCGACCAGTTGTATAGAACCATTGCTGCATACCTTAGGTACTGTGGCCAAGAGATGCGATGCACCGTTATAGAAGGTCTATGATAGACCTAGGTCCAGTACCACTAAACAGAAAGGTATTGCACATGGCAAGGGTACACCTAAACTTTACCTTAGGTGCTGTGGCCAAGAGGTGCGATGCACTGTTATAGAAGGTCTATGATAGGCCTAGGTCCAGCACCACGAAACAGAAAGGTATTGTATATAGTAATGGTACACCTAGACTTTACCCTAGGTACTGTGGCCAGAGGTGCGACGCACCATTATAGAAGGTCTATGATAGGCCTAGGTGCAGTACCACGAATAGAAGGGTAAAGTCTATTGTTTAATGGAAAGAAATGATGAAAAGATAAAAGAATATGAAAGTTAAAGACATACGATGAATGAACAGAAGTTGAAGAATGGATGAATGAATGACGAAGATAATAATGATATTATCTATGTGTACGTGTGATGTGTGATCGCGTGAAAGTAAAGAATGGTTTTAACAAAAGAAAAGTATGTTTTATTATAAAACTAGAACTCACTTAGCAACGCTGACTTTTTATGTGTTTCCAGTTGGCAGGAAATGTTGCTGAGGATGGCATGGGGCGGCTACTCGGCTCTTTTAGATGGCATCCATTTATTGAATGCTTTTGTGATGTAATACAACAATGTATTTTGTAACTGAATAACGATGTACTAATTGCAAAAGCTTTTATGATGAAATGAGATGTCATTTGAATGTTTCCGCTGCAATGTTTATATAAGATAAATGAAAATGTATGTTTTTGTGCGATGATCGACCAGCTGTAAGCGTCCAGGGAACGGGTCCTTACAAGTTGGTATCAGAGCCAAAGTTTAAGTGAAATGGGTAAATTTTCAAAATAAACCTTAACTTAAACTGAGAATGGGACAGAAAGGGAAGGGATGCCAATCTGAGTAGTTGCATGCCATCAGGTATTTTCATAATGATAACTGGTATTATGTGCGTATGTTATGTGGTTTATATGTTGCTGGTAGATTTAGATACTAATGTAGTCAGGACAGGTAATGCTCGGGGTACGAAGAGTAAAGTAAGTGGCTAATCACAACTTGCCACTGTAATTAGGGGCTTACTATACTTGACATAAACTGAGCTATTCCCTTGAATGACCGTGTTAGTGTTTGAATCTTTCAGTGTGTGTTAGAGGATGGCTAGCTGTAGATCTCCTAAGGTTTTGTCAGATGGAGGTTGTGGTGAACGTGGTGCTGAACTGCGTGTCACAAGAAGCATGGCTAGGGCGGCTGAAATGGCACTCGAAGAGCCCGAGGCCCCTCACCTGGAAGGCAGCGATGATAGTGCTAGTTTGAGGACCACCCTGAAAGAGGTTGTTGTTGAGGGAGTCTAACAGGTCATGCAGGCGATTCTGCCGTCTATGGTGACTGAGGTAATTAGGGCATGAAAGAGACGACTGCTATTGAAGGAAGCACGAAGGGTAGCGATGACAATAACTGGAACGGAAAGCAGTTTGGAAGTGGCAGGGCCACTCTCAACCAAAAGGTTACCACACGGAGGACCGGTGTGCAGCTTTGTCCGGTGCGGGGACGAGGAAGTGTGGTAAGTGTGCCAAAGAGCACATTGGAGAATGTATGTGGAGACCAAACCTCTGTTCCAAATGTGGACGCCAACACCTCGGGGAATGTAGACTGGGGACCAATGTCTGTTTCTGATGTAGGAGGCACAGTCACGTGGCGAGAGAGTATGGGGTGGTACGGTGCTATAACTGTAGAGGAAAGGGTCACATAAGCAGGTATTGCAAGAAACCAAGGGTAGAGGGCGCAGGGCCTTCATGATAATGCAGGAGCAGGCTAGGACGGGCCCCGATATCATGTCAGGTATGTATCTAGTAATCAAACTCTTGCTTCTGTGTTGTTTGATTCCGGAGCTAGTAAGAGTTTTATTTCTGCTGACTTTCTGTGCTAAGCTGCCCATTAGGAGTAGAAGTATTGATAAGTCCTTCGACGTAGAAACCGCCATAGGTAAGTCTATCAGGATTTCTGAGATGATAGAAGACTGCGATGTGGAGTTAGAAGGTCACGGATTCCCGGTTAGACTATTTGTGATAGCCTTAGATGGTTTCGATTTGGTTCTTGGAATGGATTGGTTGGCGGACTTCGAGGCAAATATAGTGTGTCGCAAGAAGATGATTCGTTTGATAGCGCTTGACGGGAGTTCGGTAACTGTTTATGGGGATCGGGTCATGACGATCCTGAAAGTAATCTCAATGGCGGTGGCGGGAAAGTGTATGAGGCGTGGGTGTAGCGCCTACTTGTGTTATGTAAAGGATGTGAAAACGCCAACACCACAACTATTCGATGTTCCGGTTATGTGTGACTTTCCAGACGTGTTCCTAGAAGACTTACCCAGAGTGCCACCTGACCAAGAGATTGAGTTTCAGATTGATGTGATACCAAGTGCCCAACTTATTGCCAAGACGCCATCCGAGATCCGTAGTTTCTTGGGTTTGGCGGGTTACTACAGGAGATTCATCCAAGACTTTTCCAAGATCGCTTCTCCACTAACCAAGTTGACCCGGAAAGATGTGAAATTTTTATGAGGTCAAGCTCAAGAGAAGGCGTTCGAAGAATTGAAGACGAGATTGACTCAAGCTCCTGTTCTGTCATTACCCGATGGAAGTGAAGATCTGGTGGTTTATTTGGATGCTTCCTACCCGGGGTTGGGGTGTGTGTTAATGCAGAGAGGAAAAGTTATAGCCTATGCATCCCGACAGTTGAAGGTTCATGAGATTAACTATCCTACTCATGACTTGGAGCTAGCAGCTGTGATCTTTGCACTAAAGATTTGGAGACACTATATCTACGGGATGAAGTACACCATTTTCACTGACCATAAGAGCTTGAAGTACCTCTTCGAGCAGAAGGACTTAAACATGAGGTAGAGAAGATGGTTGGAGCTCATAAAAGATTATGATTGTGAGATCCATTATCATCCGGGCAAAGCCAACGTGGTAGCGGACGCCCTTAGCCGAAAGGAGAGACCCGAGCCGATTCGGGTGAAAGCGTACCAGTTGATTATGACATCTAAGATGATGAATCAAGTCAAAGAGTTTCAAGATGAGGCATTAAAAGAAGATCGTCTTAACTCTGAAAGGATGAGAGGTCTGGTTGTGAAATTGGGTGAAAACACACTCGGTGTTAAAACTCGATTCGGGGGGATGTGGATTCCTCGTTTTGGGGATCTACGCATGAAGATTATGGACGAAGCTCATAAGATTTGATACTCTATTCATCCCGGTACTACAAAGATTTACCAAGACATGAAGAAAGATTATTGGTGGCCGGGTATGAAACGTGACGTGGTGGAGTATGTGAGTAAGTGCCTTACTTGCTTGCAAGTGAAGGCCGAGCATCAAAAGCCGTATGGGAAGATCCAACCTTTGGATATACCGGAATGGAAGTGGGAGCACATCACCATGGATTTCATTACGAAGCTGCCGCGTACCCCGAAAGGGTATGATGCTATATGGGTGATTGTTGACCGCTTGACGAAGAGTGCTCACTTTCTACCGATCCGCTAGACATATTCATCTGAGAGGTTGGATGATCTGTTTATTAAGGAGATTGTGACTTGTCATGGTGTGCCGCTGTCTATTGTGTCTGATTGTGACACCCGGTTTACATCCAAATTCTGGAAGAAATCCATGACGCCATGGGGACGAGGTTACATATTAGCACGGCTTATCATCCCTAGACTGATGGTCAGTCAGAAAGGACCATTCAGACATTGGAGGACATGCTTCGGGAATGTGTGATTGATTTTGGGGGAAGTTGGGATGACCACTTACCGTTAGCTGAATTCTCATACAACAACAGCTATCATGCCAGCATTGGTATGCCACCTTATGAGATGCTATATGGTAGGAGATGCAGAATACTCGTTTGTTGGGGTGATATTGGTCATAAAGAGTTAGGGAGCGTCGAGGTGATCGAGGCTACGACTGAAAAGCTTGAAAGGATCAAGGCCTTCATGAAGTCAGCCAAAGATAGACAGAAGTCGTATGCTGATAACCGACGCAGGCCGATTGAGTTCCAGGTGGGTGACCGGGTTATGTTGAAGGTCTCACCTCGGAAGGGTATCATTCGTTTCCGAAAGCAGGGCAAGTTGAGCCCGAGGTACATAGGCCCTTTTCGAATCGTTGCTCGAGTAGGAGAGGTGGCATATAGATTGGAGTTACCAGATGAGTTAAGTGGAATTCGCCCGACATTTCACATATCTCATCTAAGGAAGTGTCTGGCAGATGAAGATATGATTGTTCCATTGGAGGATATCGAAGTAGACGAACGACTCAATTATGTGGAGCAACCAGTGGCAATCGTCGATCGAAAAGAGAAGAGACTGAGAAATAAAGTGATTCCTCTTGTGCGTGTACAGTGGAAGCGCAGGTAGGGATCCGAGTCAACGTGGGAGACCAAAGAAGAAATTAGACATCATTACCCGCATTTGTTCGAGGAATAACATGTTTTGGGGACGAAACCTATATAAGGGGGGTGGACTTGTAACACCCGGATATTTTCTTTGAAGCCGACGAAAGAAGAAAAAGAAATGAAGTCCAAAGTCGGGGGACCAAACTCGCCAATGCAAGAAAGTTGAGAAAGTGGGGATATTTGAAGGGAGAGGGCAGCCCTTACCCTCTCCCCACACCCGCATTTCAGCAAGAAGAGAGAAAGAAGAGAGAAGAGGAAGAACAGAGAGAAAAAGAGTTGGTTCGGGGTGGATTCAAGTGTGCATAATCGTCGTGTAGCAGGTCTAGACGAAGCTCCTCTTCTTCTTGTAGCTTGTGTGAGTTCTAGGACCCCTATTTTACTCGTTTTCAACTGATTTGGGGCTGAAATACATACTAAACCTGTTTTTGTATGTGTGTGTGTTTGACCCATTTGGGTGTGATTGCATGTGATGCGTTTGGAGATTGATTTCGGGCTTGTGTGTGCTTGAATGGTGTAATAGTATGCATTCCTAAGGTTTAGGAGGGTTGATTTTGGCTTAGAATGAGTTTAGATGAGCTTGGAGGTCAAAAATGGCAGATTGGGTTCGGGATGAACTATATTTTGCATCAGCTAAGGCTAGGCGACCGACTAGAGGCCATTCGGCCGATTGAGGTGCGATTGTAGTTCATTCGCACGACTGAGGTTCAGTCGCACGACTAGGGGTCCAGTCGCATGGGGGGGTCACGCGACTGAGAGCCCATTCGCATAGGTGTCCATTCGCATAGTGTTCATTCGCACGAATGAGGGTCCATTCGCACGATTAGGTGTTCATCCGCATTGGAGTTCAACCGCATGAGGTCCATTCACATAGTGTTCATTCACACGAATGAGGGTCCATTCAAACGATTAGGTGTTCATCCGTATTGGAGTTCATCCGTAGTGGTCCATTCGCATGATGTTCAGTCGCATAGAGGCCATGCGACTGAAGAGTGCCCATACGTCCAAATAGGGCTGTTGTACCCGAGGAGAAGCATAGTTTCCTTACTAACTTTTGGGGGAAAGTGCAGATGTAAGTTTTAACGTGGAAGTTCCCGTAAGTTCATGTAAGATGACTGTTGAGGTCTTAGAGGATGTGTTGGGCATGACGATGTTGCATGTTTATGTATGATGTATGTATGATAATGCCTTGCATGATGATGCTACTGTGTATGTTGATGTTCCTTATTATTATGTATGATTGTCTTCCCGTGGTTGTGATGAACGTCAATGAATAAATGAAAAGTATTATGTAATGTAAAGTGGAAGATAATGAAAAGAGGAACGTAACGAATGAATGCATGCATTAATGAATAAATGAACGAATGAAAGGCTTGTGAGAAAAAGTATGAGGTGATCAACAAGTTGTATAGAACCATTGCTGCATATCTTAGGTATTGTGGCCAAGAGGTGCGATGCACCATTATAGAAGGTCTATGATAGACCTAGGTCCAGTACCATGAAACAGAAAGGTATTGCACATGGCAAGGGTACACCTAAACTTTACCTTAGGTGTTGTGGCCAAGAGGTGCGATGCACCGTTATAGAAGGTCTATGATAGGCCTAGGTCCAGCACCACAAAACAGAAAGGTATTGTATATAGTAATGGTACACCTAGACTTTACCCTAGGTACTGTGGCCAGAGGTGCAACGCACCGTTATAAAAGGTCTATGATAGGCCTAGGTCCAGTACCACGAACAGAAGGGTAAAGTCTATTGTTTAATGGAAAGAAATGATGAAAAGATAAAAGAATGTGAAAGCTAATGACATACGATGAATGAACGGAAGTTAAAGAATGAATGAATCAATGACGAAGATAATAATGATATTATTTATGTGTACATATGATGTGTGATCGCGTGAAAGTAAAGAATGGTTTTAACAAAAGAAAAGTATGTTTTATTATAAAACTAGAACTCACTCAGCAATGCTGACTTTTTATGTATTTCAGTTGACAGGAAATGTTGCTGAGGATGGCATGGGGAGGCTACTCGGCTCTTTTGGATGGCATCCATTTATAGAATGCTTTTGTGATGTAATGCAACAATGTATTTTGTAACTGAATAACGATGTACTATTTGCAAAAGCTTTTATGATGAAATGAGATGTCATTTCGAATGTTTCCGCTGCAATGTTTGTATAAGATAAATGAAAATGTATGTTTTTGTGCGATGATCGACTAGCTGTAAGCGTCCCGAGAACGGGGCCTTACATGAAGTCCTCCAACTTGTGAATATCATACTACGAATATATGGACTACAAATTTATGCTAGTAAACCATAATGACACACACAATTATATTAGGAATTCATAACAAATGTAATGGCCTTTCCAAGATTATACATAAGGATGCAAATTTAAATAACAATCATACATGTTTCAATTCCCATCCACCATTCCTAGTTAAATGCCATGAATACACATACATACATACATATACATATTCATGAATAAATATCCTAACACATATGGTTTTCCAACATAAGATGGTCAATATACCCACAAGATTTAACATAAAATCAATTAAAACAAACACACGTTATCATTGAAGAAGATTCAAGACCATGTTAAATCAACATAATCATCATCAAAAATCACATGTACATCATCAAAGTTAGCTAGGATTCATCTAATCTGAGTGAATCAAGAGTTTTAGCTCGTGCTAACTACAAAAACACCCAAGAAACTTAAAAATTAAAAAAGATACATGGTTAGATGAAGAAATTATCAAACCAAATCAAGCTATATGGGTTGTATGTTGTTATATTCTTCTTTGGAATGCTTGATCTTTAATCTTGACTTCTCTTCTGTTAATAGTTACTCAAAATGGTTTTGGGGGCTGGAGAGAACTAGGGTTTTTAAACCCCCAAAGTTGTTTGTTTGAAATGAGGCTCAATTTAAGTTTAAAAAGTGAGATATACACCGAACATGGTCGTGTCGTAAGTGACATGGCTATGTTGAGCATTAGACGTGAACCTTGATCTGATGCTGACATGGCCATGTCAGAATGCGACATGGCCATGTTAGTAGCCAAATTTCCTTTGTTTCATGAGTTTTTCATCAAATCATCAAGTCACTATCCCAAACCTACAAAATTCATATGAAACACGAATAAATGTCGTTCCAAATGAATTTGTAACAAAAAGGCATTCAAGACGGGGGACAATATGCATTATTAACATGTATAATTTTAAGCATATCAACGTGACATCTAAAAGTGCATATTTTCCTACATGCTTAGTTCACTTAAAAACATGTTAGAAAATGGGTCAACGTAATGTTAGTGAGCTTGTAGTTTTACGAGAGTCAATAAAAAACTTTTAGTAGCATTAGTTGAATAGTAGCAAATCATTATTATAATCACGTATAAGCATCACATAGGTTAGTTGATATATGTAGATGCTTTTCCCGCACTCTCTTTTATCCCTACGAAGGTCCCCTTACATAATAAGGGTTATGTTAAGGGGGTATCTACATTAAGATAGCAGCAAATTTGACGTGTTGTCGTAGTCACATGCAAATTTAATCCAATTACAACTAATAGATAGCAGCAAGTGGGTATCGAACACAGGGAGTATGTTGAATGTATGTTAATTATATAGCTTTGTGAATTAACTCAAATTAAACTAAATTGCAGAAATTAAAATTCAAGAGTTTGATTATTTGGTCTTAGAAACTAAATTACTAACTTATTGCAAATCAAAATTGGTCGTTAAAACGGATTAAGTGAGAATGATCATCTTAGGTTTTCGGTTTCCATTATCATGCCTCAATCCAACTAGAAGATTCACATAGACATGACTCATGCGTAAACGTTTGTTGTGATAAAAGGGAACTAAGTACTCGGATTAGATAAACGTGAGGTTGTTACCTGTAACACCCTCAATTTCATAATAATATATTAAGGAGGGTGCTACGAGTTGGGTTCTTATAGCAACTAAGAGATTATAAACATAGCGGAATTTTCATACGTTAAAACTGTTTACATCATTAAAATTACTACAACACTTTAGTCGACATATTAAAACTCTACCAAACTTCATGTACATCTCTCCTAAAACCCAACATTTAAGCCAGTATCATACACCAGAACCAAACTTTAACTTGGTGGGGCACCATCACGAACACCTCTATTATTACCTGGCATGCATAAGAAAGTAAACACTAAATCAGATAAACTGGTGAGTTTTAAAAAACACCACATTTGAATAATAATAATTTATCGATGGTTATAACATCGAACAATTCACAAACATCCACTAGTCCATTTATTTGTCCCAGTATTGATATGCATATCGAATACCCACAAGGTAATTATGGACCTCTTTTTATCAATTCATTTTGGTGGGTCAAAACTCCACCTCGCGCGTACGGGTCAAAACTCCGTTTATAGTTGGTGGGTCAAAACTCCACCTCGCGCGTTGATAGGTCAAAACTCCGTCTATGGTTGGCGTTGACGGGTCAAAACTCCGTCTATAGTTGGTGGGTCAAAACTCCACCTCGCCATTCACCACAATTTACCACTTCCAAATTCTTATTTACATCATTATTCATTTATATGCATGCTAGTGCCCGATTTGTCAAACAACATTGTCAAACAACATTAACACATGAATAGGGCAATTAGAACTCACCTTAATGTTTTCAGCAAGTGTTTACCAATCCAAATACACTAAGGCAGCTAAAACTCTCTTTCTCAATGCAAATCTACAACAATAACCCTAACTTAGTCAAATCATTTCCTACAGATCACTTTATGCGATTGAGGCTATACGACTGGACTCATTCGTACGATTGAACATGCGACTAAGCTTAGTCGTACGAATGAACCATACGACAGGGGTGCGAATGAGCTAGAACAGGGTTTGTACGAATGACCTCCATTCGTGCGGTTGGCTCATGCGATTGAGATTCAGTAGCACGATTGAGCAATGCGACTTGCTCATTCGCACGAATGGGTCATGCGACTGGGCTCATTCGCCTGAAACGGATCAGCAGCTGTGTTCTTGACATATTTGATCCAAAAATCAAGTTTTAACCATTCAAATTATGCCATATTCGAAACAAAACATATACACCTTATTTACAACCGTTTCGGATCCTTATTTCACCAAACTTCACAAAAACTAATATCCGAATCCTTGGTTTTCAACTTAATAGAAAGATTGAATCAAAAACTCAGATTTAAACTTGTTTTTGGATAAATTTCGACCATATACACAGCTTAATGTATTCAAATATCGATCCGTGCCAAGCGAGACTTACCAAAATGAAGCCGAAATCGTTGGTTTGGCAAGAACAGGGGTGTTTGGGTTCGAGAGAAGCAAGGGAATAGGGATACTGCAGATAGAAATCTGCTTTTGAACGTTCTTAACCGCCTTACTTATTCTCATCTACATATTTTTGCCGCCATACTCAGTCGCACGACTGGACCCATTCGCACAACTCAATCGTGCGACTGAGCCCATACGCCTGTTAATCGTGCGATTGAGCCTCATACGCTTGTAAGGCGTGCGACTGATATTCATTCGCATGTTTATCATGCGACTGAACACTATTCTTATTAATTTAAATGAATATTAAATTTTACAGATGTTACATTACCCGATGACCAATTAACCAATATCCAACCCTAAACCCCTCCCGTGATATCTCGATTGTCAACGACACTAAGAACGTACAGTTTAGACTAAGATCAAAACATAAATTAACAATTTACAAACAAACATTCATGCACCATAACAAACATAGCAACCATACCAAGTTCATTATTCTAGAAATAAAGATAAACACCCCAAAGTCATAGAGAAACCTTCCACCTAAGATGATCACCGAAAGTTTAGCAGGCTATGGTTTGGTGAATCATCATAACACAAATATTGAAGTTCATACGAATCGAAATACAAAACCAAAATGTTAGCAATCTTTCACAAACATTTTCTCCAGCCAAAAATCGCCCCTCTAACTCTGAGAAACGTCCCCCTCCTCCAGATAGATGAAAAGGTCCCTTAAAACGGATTAAATGAGGCAAGTTATATTTTTTTCGCCAGAGCCTACCGTAAGTTACGGTGGCTACTATAAGTTACGGTAGCAATCAATTGTTTACGCTGGAATTCTACTGTCGTACAGTGTGGAATTGGAACATTCAGGGACTACCGTAACTTATGGTAGGTGGTTACCGTAAGTTACGGTGGACCCCTGAAACAACTCCTTTGTTTCTTCTTTCCATCCTTGTGATTCTCGTTCCACTCCATTCCCATCCAGAGCAACATTTTCCTCGTTTTAAGCTCTAACCACACCTGAAATGCAAGCAACTGTAGTTATCTAATTCAGAACAATTACATGATTAAATAGGGAATTTCTCATCTTTTAACACATTTAAGAGGTGTCCCATGGACCACCCGTCACATCCCCATACTTACCCGTTGCTTGCCCCCAAGCAACCCATCAAAAACCATTTTCAAGTGCACAAGCGATCAACATAAACCAAGCAAAAACATGTCCTCCTTTTATTAACTTTATCTTAACACCCTTGCACTACACCCTTCACTATATCTCTCCTCTTGGTGAAAAGTAAACACAAGCAAAGATAAGCTAGCCATACACAAAGCAAATGGGTGGTTGCACAACTATATGCTTTTACCTAAATCGGTCCTCCACCTAAAAAGTGCCAAAACATGAATGCAAATCAGAGGGACTTGAAGGTTATAGGCTAGGCATACAAGTAGGAAAATAGACATATATATGTAGTAGCAAATGATTTAACCCGGTCTTTTATTACAAATTAAGCAAACAAACATAAGCAACTATATACAACGAACTCATGCATCATCATTTTTTTTCATTTTTCATTGCTTTTTCACTCTTTTTTTTCTTTTTCATTTTCTTTTCTTTTATTTTTTTTTCTTTCTTGTCTTTTTTTAAACATACATAACCAAGCATAACATAAATAAACACAACTAGAATAAACTACTAACCATACAAGACCGTGTCAAATCGGGTAATTTTAGGGAAACTAGGTATGGGTTAACTAATGATTGGCTTTAGGCTCAAAGTGGGAAACTAAATGTCCAAATCCCGACCCCTGTCACTACCAAGCTCATATAAATAACTTATGAGGTCCAACCCCCCAAATCCCACACTCGCACACACTATGACGAGGCCACCTAAATGCCCTTATCCTTTCCACATTCATGTTTAGCTAAGGCCTCAACCGTATTCAAGCACAAGTTCTAATGAGCCCCCACACATTGCCACTCTCATTAAAGATAGAAATTATTTATTTACATAAGTGGCTTCAACTCTCACCAAGAAAAAAAATAAATAACAAGGGTTGCCGGTGTGCCACTCAGGTTAGTACAAAGTGTTCAAATTTCAACAATGTTTCATTTGGTTTAAGAATTTTAAAACATCAAAATTTCCCCTATCCCCACACTTGGGATACATTGACCCCAATGTTTGGTTTTGAAAGGAATTGATCGCTAAAAATCCATTCAACATCAATAAAATCTTAAACACTCAAAATTTCCCCCATCCCCACACTTGGGATACATTGACCCCAATGTTTGGTTTTGAAAGGAATTGATCGCTAAAGATCCATTCAACATCAATAAAAGCTTAAACACTCAAATCCTAAATTTCTTTTTGATCTTTTCTTATTAAAAAAAACACATTAACAAACCAATCGAACACAACCCGACACATAACGTCAAAAACCAATACACCACCCAAGAAACCTAACCATGAACATAAACAACAAATATTCACAAAAATGTACAAGAAAGAGCACCACCTGGCTAATAGTAACGCGGCTGAGGAGGCCCGAAGATGAAGTCATCATCTCCGAAAATTCCCCAAAAGCAAACGAGCCGCTTCCACTACCACTTTCGCTTGGCTATGTGGCACCATGGTGTTGATCCTGTAGGGGGTCCACCCATTGCGAATGATGTAGCGGTGGTGTCGGATATGAAATGCTACCGTCGTACGGTGGAAAAGACGAATAATCCACAAGAGGTGGACCCACAACTACCGGCCGCCCCGCATGCCAATCATCATGCAAGCACCGATTTTGATAATCAATATACCTATTGTTTATTTCTTAGTCAAAGGCGTAAGCATGTACGCGGTTCCATGACTCTTGTCGATCAAAGCTATGCTTCAATGCCCGCTCCATACTTCCCCCATCCATGTTTGGTGATCAAAGAATGTTCGCTCAGACTCCGACCAAGTATCAAATACTGATGACGGTGGACGTTGATTTTCAATAACCTCCTGCATGGTTCCCTGATATGCCCAATTTGGCTCATAAGAGCGCTCCGTGTAATCAAAGAACCCTCCACCATGCATATGGCTCCCACTTCGAATCCCTCGATCTATATTCATGTGTGCCACATGCTGTTCATCAGCATAATCATCATCCCCACTCTAGGGCTCATCCTCACTTTCGGACTCATCCTCCTCGCCCGGTAATAAAGCTCTCGCATCAGCCTTCAATGCACGGCATTGCTGACCTTCCGACTTAATCTTGTGATATCTTTCCGACTCATCATACATCCATCCAATGCCCATTATCCGATTGTCAAATGGCCTATGCCTTTTCACAGCCCCCTTATCCTCCGGTGTAATAGCTTTGAACATTTTAAGCAAACCCGTGATTATCTAGACAATACGATCAAAATTTCTTCCCACTTTATTCTGGTATATCCATAGATTGTTAATCACCAAAAACTGGAAGGGAAAACGGGGTGACCCGTTAAGCAAAGAGTAGAGAATGGGCACTTCGGGAAACCTAACTTCTTGTTTGTCCCCTCTCCGCGGGATCACATTGTAAACACAAATCATAAGCAATAACTTCACCTTAATCTTCAATTTTTTTTCTATAAAGCGTGCCATGGAAAGTGACCGGTAAAAACAACGCTTCCAACATGTCTTTCCATCTTGGGTGAGCTTCCGGCTTGAGAAGTAAATCCTCGAGACTTGGAATCATATAATCACGTGCAGGCAAGCTATCATACTTTACCAACTTCCTCACGGTGCCGGTAAGCTTCATTTGTTACAGCTTGTTGTACCTGTTAAATTTGAAAGTAGCCATCCACTCTTAATTTCATTCGTGAACAAGTTTTTGTTATCCTTATCGTAACAATTTAACGCTGCCTCCCATCCCAAAGCACAAAATCTAGCAAACATGTTGAAAGGACCAAATTCCACCTCCTTAACCTCTTTTTCACAAATGAACGCAGCCGCTTTTTCTTTCAAACGATTGATAGGGTCTTTGAACAATGTTGGTTGCCACTCTATCGGTTGGTCATCTAGTGGACCCGCTTCTGTAAAGCCCCGTTCCCGGCATGCTTACCGTTGGTCAATCATCGCACATAGATCATATCTTTATACATTAACATTTATAAAACGTTGCAGCGGAATAACTTTTCATTCAATTTAATGCTTTTGTAAGTTAATACAACATTCATTATAAAACATCATTTGTTCGTATTACAATGCAAAAACATTATACAAAAGAATGCCATCCAAAAAGAGCTGACTAGCCACCCCGTGCCATCCTCAGCAACGTTACCTGCCAACTAGAAACACATAAAAAGTCATCGTTGCTGAGTGAGTTCTAGTTTTATAACAAAACATACTTTTCTTTCGTTAAAACCGTTCTTTACTTTCATGCGATCATACATCATACGTACATATAGATAATATCATTATTATCTTCATCGTTCGTTCGTTAACTTTCGTTTATTCAACGTACATCATTACCACTCACATTCGTTACTTTCGTTCACATTCATTCATAAATTCTTACTTTCATTCGTACGTTCATTACTTTCGATGACATGTACAATACCCCGAACATTGTGCACAAAGCGGGTAACTGAGCCTGAGGTCTTTCATAGACCTCGAACATTAGGCACGGAGCTGGCTCTAGTACCTAAGGTAAGTACATTCATCACTTATCTTTTCTCTTTCATTTTGGATCAATGCCATATGCTAGACCCCGAACATTATGCACGAAGCGGGTAATTGGGCCTGAGATCTTTCATAGACCACGAACATTGTGCATGAAGCTGACTCCAGCACCTAGGGCAAGCAACAAGGATCCCACACATATGCTCAAACACAAAGATTGGACCCCAGTGTGCATCCTTTGGGGTAGCTAACCCACACACCGTTGAGCTAACACCTTTATTGGGTGTGCACCTCCATACATTTTCTTGCAAGCCTTTCTTACATTCATTCATTCATTAACGCATGCATTCATTCATTAATGCATGCATTCATTCATTAATGCAAGCATTCATTCATCATGTTCGTCTTTCATTATCTTCCACTTTACGTTACATAATACTTTTATTTCATTCATTAACATAACACGTAAAGCCACGGGAAAGATAAACATACATCATAATAATGAACATCAGGAGTGCGATTGAGGTCCAGTCGCACGAGTGAGGCTCAGTCGCACGACTAGAGGGCCAGTCACATAGGGAGTCATGCGACTGAGGTTCCATTCGCATAGGTACTCATTCGCATAGTGTTCATCTGCATGAGGTTCATTTCCATAGATGCTTATTCGCATAGTGTTCATCCGCATGAGGTCCATTCGCACGATTGGGTGTTCATCCGCATTGGTCCATCCATATGAGGTCAGTCGCATGGAGACCATGCGACTGAAAGGTGCCCATACGCCCAAATAGGGCTGTTGTACCCGAGGAGAAGCATAGGTTAATTACTGACTTTCGGGGTAAAGTACAAATGTAAGTTCTGACGTGAAAGTTCCCGTAAGTACATGTAAGATAGCCACTGAGGCCTTAGAAGTATGTTGGGCATGATGATGTTGCATGTTTATGCATGATGTATGTTATGTATGCATGATGATGCCCTGTATGATGTTGCTACGTTCGGCCGTATGGCCTCCGGTCGGTCGCCTAGCCCTAGCTGATGCAGAATGTAGTTCATCCCGAACCCAATCTGCCATTTTCGACCTCCAAGCTCATCCAAACCCATTCTAAGCCCAAATCAACCATCCTAAACCTTAGGAATGCATACTACAACACCATTCAAGCACACACAAGCCCGTAAACAAACTCCAAATGCATCACACGCAAACACATCCAAATGGGTCAAACACACACATACAAAAACAGGTTTACTATGTGTTCCAGCCCCAAATCAGTTGAAAACGAGTAAAATAGGGGTCCTAGAACTCACACAAATGACACCAAGAAAAAGAGCTTCGATTAGACCCGCTACACGATGATTTTGCACACTTGAACCCACCCAAACCAAGTCTTTTCTCTTCTATTCTCCCTTTTCTCTCTTCCTTCTCTCTATGGCTGATGGTTGTGAGTGTGGGGAGAGGGTAAAGGCTGCCCTCTCCCTTTAAATACCCACACTTACCTGATTTTCTCATGTTGGCAAGTTTGGTCCCCCGACTTAGGACTTTATTTCTTTTTCTTCTTTCGTCGGCTTCAAAGAAAATATCCGGGTGTTACAAGTCCACCCCCTTATATAGGTTTCATCCCCGAAACCTGTTATTCCTCGAACAGATGTGGGTAATGCTGTCTCATTTCTTCTTCGGTCTCCCACGTTGACTCGGATCACTTAGTCACAAACTCCACTACATCGTGCTTCATACCCGGCCACCAATAATCTTTCTTCATGTCTTGGTACATCTTTGTAGCACCGGGATGAATAAAGTATCGAGTCTTATGAGCTTCATCCATAATCTTCATCCGTAGATCCCCAAAACAAGGAATCCACATTCGTCCAAACCGGGTTCTAACACCAAATGTGTTTTCACCCAACTCCGTGACCAGACCTCTCATTCTTTCAGAGTTAAGATGATCTTCTTTCAATGCCTCATCTTGAAACTCTTTGACTTGTTTCATCACATCCGAGGTCATGATTAGCTGATATGCTTTCACCCGAATTGGCTCGGGCCTCTCTTTTCAGCTAAGGGTGTCTGTCACCGCATTGGCTTTGCCCGGATGGTAGCGGATCTCACAATCATAGTACTTTATAAGCTCTAACCATCTTCTCTGTCTCATGTTCAGATCCTTCTGCTCGAAGAAGTACTTCAAGCTCTTGCGGTCTATGAAAATGGTGCACTTCGTTCCGTAAGGATAGTGCCTCCAAATCTTTAGTGCAAAGACCATGGCTGCTAGCTCCAAGTCATGAGTAGGATAGTTAACCTCATGAACCTTCAATTGTCGGGATGCGTAGGCTATAACTTTTCCCCTCTGCATTAACACACACCCCAACCCCAAGGAAGCATCAGAATAAACCACCAGATCCTCACTTCCATCGGGTAATGACAATACAGGAGCTTGAGTCAACCTCGCCTTCAATTCCTCAAATGCCTTCTCCTGATCTTGACCCCACACGAACTTTACATCTTTCCGGATCAACTTTGTTAGTGGAGAAGCGATCTTAGAGAAGTCTTGAATAAACCTTTGGTAGTAGCCCGCCAAACCCAAGAAACTGTAGATCTCGGATGGCGTCTTTGGAGACTTCCATTGCATCACCGCCTCCACCTTAGCCGGGTCCACCATAATCCCGTCGGGATTTACCACATGACCCAAGAACTGAACTTCGCGTAACCAGAATGCGCACTTGGAGAACTTAGCATACAACTTCTCCTTTCTCAATGTCCCTAACACCTCCCGAATATGACCGGCTTGCTCGTTCTCGCTCTTCGAATAAATCAGGATATCATCAATAAACAAAATCACTGATTTATCCAACATCAACGACACAATCGGTTCATCAAGTCCATAAAAGCAGTTGGCGCGTTGGTCAAACCAAAAGACATAACGAGGAACTCATAATGACCATAACGCGTGCGGAATGCTGTTTTAGGAATATCCTGTTCTTTCACCTTTAGCTGATGATAGCCCGATCGAAGATCTATCCTTGAAAACCAACTGGAACCTTGAAGCTGATCGAACAAGTCATCTATTCTTGATAAGGGGTATCGGTTCTTCACCGTCAACTTGTTCAGCTCACGATAGTCAATGCACATCCTCATGCTACCGTCTTTCTTCTTTACAAACAGGACCGGAGCACCCCCAAGGAGAGATACTCAGTCTAATGAACCCCTTATCAAGCAGCTCTTGCAATTGCTCCATCAACTCTTTCATCTCAGTCGGAGCTAACCGGTACGGTGCCTTGGCAACAGGTTGAGCACCCGGTATCAGATCAATCTGAAACTCAATCTCTCGATCAGGTGGCACTCCTGATAAGTCTTCTGGGAACACGTCTGGAAAGTCACACACAACCGGAACATCGGATAGTTGTGGGGTTGGCGTATCCACATCCTTCACATAAGCCAAGTAGGCACTACATCCACGCCTCATACACTTTCCCGCCACCGCCATTGAGATTACTTTGGGACCGTCGTGACCCGATCCCCATAAACAGTTACCGAACTCCCGTCAGGCGCTATCAAACGAGTCATCTTCTTGCGACACACAATATTCGCCTCGAAGTCCGCTAACCAATCCATCCCAAGAACCAAATCGAAACCACCTAAGGTCATCATGAACGGTCTAACAGGAAACTTATGACCTTCTAGTTCCACATCACAGTCCTCAATCATCTCAGAAATCCTCGTAGACTTACCTATGGCAGTTTCTACATCAAAGGGCGCATCAACTCATCTACTACTAATCGACAGCTTAGTACAGAGAGCAGCAGAAATAAAACTCTTACTAGCACCCGAATCAAACAACACGGAAGCTAAAGTTCGGTTCACTAGAAACGTACCAGACACGACATCAGGGTCCGTCCTAGCTTCCTCTTATGTCATGGTGAATGCCCTGGCGCTCACCCTCGGTCCTTCACTTCCCGTCTTCTTCACCCCGGAACCCTCGGCTCTTGGCTTCTTACAGTGTTTAGAATATATGACCACCTTCCCCACAGTTGAAGCACCTCATACCCCTGCAATCTCTAGCCATATGACCAGGCTTCCCATACTTAAAACAAACGTTCAACCCCCATCTACACTCGCCACTATGCTCCTTCCCACATTTGCCACACTTTTTCGATCCCGTACCCGGTGTGGCTACACGGCGATCATCCACCCGTGCCTTCTTGTTATCCGTCGAGGCATCACCCCGACCAAACCTCTTCCCACTCCCGTTTCGATCACCACCACCCTTCCTGCTACCCTCAGCCACCACCACAACAGCCCTCTCATCATATAACCTCCCTGCCAAATCCACTGCTGACCTAAACGTGCTTGGTCGGGCAGCGATCATGTGCTTGCGAATATCCGCTGGCAAACCCTGAATGTACATCTTAATCTTCCATGACAGAGGTGTCACCTGATCCGGCACCAGACATGCCATCTTGTTGAACTTTGTGGTGTATTGTTGGTGTGTCATGGTTCCCGCCTCCAGCTGCAGGAACTCCCTCTCAACCTTGTCCATCTCCCGATAAGGACAGAACTTCTCAATAACCAACTTCTTCAGCTCCGACCATCTCATCCTCCCAATAGTCCTGCTACCCTCGGCTTGGACTATATTGTCCCACCAGCACAGAGCCGAGTCCACAAAAAAAATGGGCAGCAAACTTCACCTTTTGGTCCTCCCAGCACTCGCTGATATTCAATATAGCTTCCATCTCTCTCATCGATAGTTGAGCAGCAGCAGCAGTGCCGTTTCCATCAAAAGTAGGGGGCTTGCATCGTTGAAACGTCCCATAGTTATAGCCTCGTGCCACCTCCGGCGCAGGCTCCTCTTCTTCCTCTTCTTCATCATCAGAAAGAACCGTTTCAGGCTCCGGTTGCTCCCATCCTCCCAAGAACCTATTCCTCTCTTTCCATTCTCCTTCCCGTACAGCCTTAATCACTTCAGTCATCACAGACGGTAAGATCGCCTGCATGACTTGATGAACCACCTCCACTACAGCCTCCTTTACCGAGGCTCTCAGATTGGCTTTCTCGTCTACACCCTCCGGGTGAGGGGTCTCGGGTTCTTCAGGATCAACCTTTTCAACTCTAGGCCTGCCTCTTTTGGGCCGCGATGCAGCACCAAGTCCACCACATGAGGCTTTAGATGATCTACCACCGGCCATCCTCTATCACAGAAAGATTCAAACACCAACACGGTTATTCAAGGGAACAGCTCAGTTTATGTCAAGTATAGTAAGTCCCTAATTACAGTGGCCAGTTGTGATTAGCCACTTACTTTACTCTTCGTACCCCGAGCATTACCTGTCCTGACTACATCAGTATCTAAATCTACCAGCAACACATAAACCACATAACATGCACACATAATACCGGTTAACATTAAGAAAATACCTGATGGCATGCAGCTACTCAGATTGGCATCACTTCCCTTTCCGTCCCATTCTCAGTTTAAGATTATGTTTATTTTGAAAAATTTATCCGTTTCACTTAAACTTTGGCTCTGATACCAACTTGTAAGGTCCCGTTCCCGGGACGCTTACCGCTGGTCAATCATCGCACATAGATCATATCTTTATACATTAACATTTATAAAACGTTGCAGCGGAATAACTTTTCATTCAATTTAAATGCTTTCGCAAGTTAATACAACATTCATTACAAAACATCATTTGTTCGCATTATAATGCAAAAACATTATACAAAAGAATGCCATCCAAAAAGAGATGAGTAGCCGCCCCGTGCCATCCTCAACAACGTTACCTGCGAACTTGAAAACACATAAAAAGTCAGCGTTGCTGAGTGAGTTCTAGTTTTATAATAAAACATACTTTTCTTTCGTTAAAACCGTTCTTTACTTTCATGCGATCATACATCATACGTACACATAGATAATATCATTATTATCTTCATCGTTCGTTCGTTAACTTTCGTTCATTCAACGTACATCATCACCATTCATATTCGTTACTTTCGTTCACATTCATTCATAAATTCTTACTTTCATTCGTACATTCATTACTTTCGATGACATGTACAATACCCCGAACATTGTGCACGAAGCGGGTAACTGAGCCTGAGGTCATTCATAGACCTCGTACATTGGGCACGAAGCTGGCTCCAGTACCTAGGGTAAGTACATTCATCATTTATCTTTTCTCTTTCATTTGGCTCAATGCCATATGCTATACCCCGAACATTGTGTATGAAGCGGGTAACTGGGCCTGAGGTCTTTTATAGACCTCAAACATTGTGCACGAAGCTGAATCCAGCACCTAGGGCAAGTGACAAGGATCACATACATATGGTCAATCATAAAGATTGGACCCCAGTGTGCATCCTTCGGGGTAGCTAACCCGCACACCGTTGAGCTAATACCTTTATTGGGTGTGCACCTCCACATATTTGCTTGCAAGCCTTTCTTACATTCATTCATTCATTAAATCATGTATTCATTCATCATGTTCCTCTTTCATTATCTTCCACTTTATGTTACATAATACTTCCGTTTCATTTATTAACATAATACGTAAAGCCGCGGGAAAGATAAACATACATCATAATAAGGAACATCAACATACACAGTAGCAACATCATACAGGGCATCATCATACATACATAACATACATCACGCATAAACATGCAACATCGTCATGCCCAACATACTTCTAAGGCCTCAATGGCCATCTTACATGTACTTAAGGGAACTTTCACGTCAGAACTTTCATCTGTACTTTCCCCCGAAAGTTAGTAATTAAACTATGCTTCTCCACGGGTACAACAGCCCTATTTGGGCATATGGGCACCCTTCAGTCGCATGGCCTCCATGCGACCGATCTCATGCGGATGGACCAATGCGGATGAACACCAATGCAAATGAACACCCAATCGTACGAATGGACCTCATGCGGATGAACACTATGCTAATGAGTACCTATGCGAATGGACCTCATGCGGCTGAACACTATGCGAATGAGTACCTATGCTAATGGACGCTCAGTCACATGACTCCCTGTGCGACTGGCCCTCTAGTCGTGCGACTAAGCCTCACTCGTGAGACTGAACCTCAACCACACTCCATTCGGCCGCCTAGCCCTAGCTGATGCAGTTGGCAGTTCATCCCGAACCCAATCTGCCATTTTCGACCTCCAAGCTCATCCAAACCCATTCTAAGCCCAAATCAACCATCCTAAACCTTAGGAATGCATACTACAACACCATTCAAGCACACACAAGCTTGGAAACAAACTCCAAACGCATCACACGCAAACACATCCAAATGGGTCAAACACACACACATACAAAACGGGTTTACTATGTGTTCCAGCCCCAAATCAGTTGAAAAAGAGTAAAATAGGGATCCTAGAACTCATACAAACGACACCAAGAAGAAGAGCTTCTATTAGATCCGCTACACGATGATTTTACACACTTGAACCCACCCGAACCAAGTCTTTTCTCTTCTCTTCTCCCTTTTCTCTCTTCCTTCTCTCTATGGGTGATGGTCGTGAGTGTGGGAGAGGGTAAGGGTTGCCCTCTCCCTTTAAATACCCCCACTTACCCGATTTTCTCACGTTGGCGAGTTTGGTCCCCCGACTTGGGACTTTATTTCTTTTTTTCTTTCGTCGGCTTCAAAGAAAATATCCGGGTGTTACAGCTTCCCACTTTGGTTTGTCCCCCAGACCCAATTTTATCTCTTCCTCTTCATTGCTATTGTAACATCCCGAGCGTTTGGGTTATATAAACTTCACATTTCATATATTGTTAAACAAGTAGGTAATGAGTAAATTGTCTATTTAAAGTTTGAAGAATTTAGATGAAATTTTTATGTTATAAGAGACCGTTTGAATATAATAATAATATATTACATTCGAACCTGTTCTATTTTTTACGAAACTTAGGTTGACTCGTAGAGAAAAATAAGCTCGTCATAACAACATATTTGAAATTTCATAATACGTTATATTTTAAAAGTTATAAGAAAAACGAGTTAAGCAGCTGAATTAATTAAAATAATATAATATTATAATAATATATTAATATAATAATTATAAAATTTGATACTTTTAGATTTCAGAATGCATACATACACATCCAATATCAAATTCACAAAACATTTTCATCCCACATCGACTCATTAAAGAAATGAAGTGTCTACCTGCTTGTTATAAATATAAATTTATAGGTTTGATCTAGAGTATAAGTTTCTTTGGGAACACTCTAATATAAAGAGAATCTCGAGTTCTCAATACCCTGTTGAGCGTTGTTAGTAGTCATTTTTGGTGTTAGAGTAGGAGCGCGAGTAGGAGCTCGAGTAGGGAAGACTTTACATCAAATTACCATAGATAGTTTTCAGGTACGCTCTTGTTTAAGGTTATGTTTAATTATTATTATAGTCGTTTTTATTATTATTATTATTATTATTATTATTATTATTATTATTATTATTGTAGGTATTAGTATTATTATAGTTATTATTAATGATATTATTATAATTATCATTTTTATAGTTATTATTATTATAGTTGTTATTTTTATTGTTATAGTTATTATTATTATTATTATTCATTATATTTAGTGTTGTAGTTATTATTGTTATTATTATTATTATTATTATTATTATTATTATTATTATTATTATTATTATTATTATTATTATTATTATTAGTATTATTATTATTAGTAGTAGTAGACTTTAAGGTTATCATTGGGAAAGGTATTGGGTAACCCCGAGGGTTGGCTCGGGTATGATGGAAACGCCCGAGTTATGCCAACAAGTAAGGGTTATACGAAAGGGTTGATATAGGATAAAAGAAATTGCCCGAATAAAACCAACAAATAAACAAAAATAACGAATCATCCCTGAAATTGTCACTAGCTAGAATATAGCTTAAATAATATTATTTTACCTATAGGATAATACCTGATAGCAGTGAACCTGAGTAGACGATATCACTAACTTGATTGATTGAGGTGAGTTCCTCTGAACTGTTTTCTAAAACGGGATGTGATGTCCCGATAACTGGCAATAATTGTAAAATTGATTATCAATAGCATTTGTGATATGTGGCAATGCTTGATAGGATGCTTGAGGGCTGTTTGTATGATTCTGCTTTAGCCAGTAGAGTTTGTATACATAGCCTGATTATGTGAATTTATACTGTGCTTACTCTGCTCCTATCTGTTTGCCATGGTTGTATGTGTTTGATGCAATAATTAATAGTAACATGTTTTGAATTTTGAAGAATGCCATGTTTATGAACTCACAAGCTTTATGATAAGTCCCAAATATTTTTATTTATATGGACACACATCCTAGGTCCCAAGTGATTGTAGGGATTGAAGATTACGATCTAGTTTATGAGAAATTAAAGTTCTAGAATGTTGTTAAAGATTTGGATCTCTAGTATAGTTAAACTGAAGTAATGGTATTATCTATTATAACAGATGTATTGTACACTTTTGATGTATAATTAAAGTTAGACTTCCGTTGTGTACTCTATAATTCCTATGTGTTTTGTGTATCTAATGCGTAACCTCCCCACGGTGAGCCCTTGGAGGCGGGTGTTACAAGTTGGTATCAGAGCCGTGGTTTAAGTGAACTAAGTACAAAGATAGTATCTAGACTTGAACTAGGAAAGATGCTTTAAGTTAATTTGATTAATTGCATAGGTATTGCGTATGGGTTTTAGTGAACCATGGAGGATAATGGCTAGAACATTATAATTGCAATGGATAAGCAATGACACCTGGCCACTGTTATTTCTTGTCTATTAATACTATTATGTTCTGGATCATAATCTACCGTGTGAATACTAAATCCCTGCTCCCTCATGTAGGCTTTGACTATGCCAAGAGGAGGAAATACTCATGGTAGGGGTCGTGGTAGGCCTCCTGGTAGTAGAAGGCAAACCATGTCATCTACGAACGATGATCATGAAAATCTTCATCATGCTGAACATGAGTCACAAGAATTTGCTGGACCATAATTCCAAGCAGCTGTAGCTGGCGTAATTAGAGATGCTTTGCCAACTATTATAGCTAAGGTTATGAACGCCTCTGGAGGGTATGTGAGCAATGGTGGTAATGGGTAGGATGATCATATAAATAACACCAATGGTAATGGTGATGCTGCTATTGAAACTGAACCTAAGTAGGGTTGTTCGTACAAAGCTTTCAAGGGATGTGAACCTCCAATATTTGAAGCCAAAAGAGATGCCATGGCAGCTTTTTAGTGGATCCATGAGATGGAAGTTGTTATTAAAATTAGTGGATGCATAGCCACACAAGCTGTCATGTATACCACTCACTCATTCAGGTCCGAGGCATTGTTTTGGTGGGACAATGTTAAATAAGCTAAAGGACCTGGAATTATTGCTGCATTGACCTGGAATGGAATGATTATTCTGTAGTCTATTTTCTCCCATAAATTTCCTGGTTTATAACTCACAATAAACAGTTTACTATAATTTTTTCAAGTTTCACAAAATTCAAGAAAAATAGTTATATATCTCCAAAAATCATAAAGTTTACACATACTGTCAAATCCAGAATATCATGATTTATGTAAATTTTTCATGATTTAACCCACTGTTTGGATATTTCTTTTGATTTTACTATTACAATTTAATGTAATTAATTTACACATTCAACAGACAATTCACTTTGGACCTAACCCATCACTGCTTAGTTTCATATAAGAAATGAGTTAAGTATCCCATACGACTTGCAAAGCTACTCCATTCACCACAAATGCTTCTTTCCTTTGGTGGACAAAAACAATTAACTTCCAAAAGATCAAAGGTGACATTACTAGATTTGTCATAAGTAACAGTCATGAATTATTAACATATATCAAATATAATTACAGAAGATATATTACTTTAATAATAACCAGTGAAATTTCCATATGATGCGGCAGGAATTTTGTATATACACATAACAGTTGAGCAATCTTTATCAGTGTCCAAAACTTGATAAAAATTGTTGTGTTTTTGATAAAATGTGTTTTTACAGGTGTTGAATATGTATTTACTAAATTTGACGAGAGTCAACACAGATCCACTTTAAACAAAACTCATATTGAAGCATGACGCAAACAATATTACACACTGAAAGTTATAAAAGTAAAAGTATTATATCTGACCCGATTCAATTTTAAAAATAAATATGCATTTCACCTGGTGAGGTTTTGAATAAAAATTATATCAAAACATCAATGATAATAAGCACGCTCTAACGATACATATAGAAAAACATTATAATAACTAATTAAAATACTAAAAAAAATATAATATTAAAATACCAAGTAATATAAAAATATTAAATATTATATAATATAAAATACAAATAATATAAAAATATTATATACATTAAAATTTATAGTTACTATTCATCATAGCTTTGTTTTAATGTATCTACGATAATAAAGTTATCAATAATAATAATATATGCATTTGTTAATATAAGAAAAGGTAGTGGTAAGTAAAAAAACCATAATCAACGAAATCTCACTCAACGAGTCAACTCTAATAATGATGAGATGAGGGGCAAACGTTACTCTATACTAAAGGATAGAGAGGTTGCACCAAAAAACCCATCTCAAACAAGGGTTACGAGTATTAAAACAAAATCTAGATGACTTTTAACTATTTTCATTTATGACTAGTATTTATTATTTTACTACTCGTTATTATATAAGACAAAACCTAATACAATGGCTAATATTTTAAATTGGAAATATAAAGAAAGAAAAGAAGGATCATTTGCAAGAAATATATTTCCATTCCCAACATCATATGACACCTTCCAGCTAAAAGGTGAAGAACAAATTATTTAAATTGGACTTTTGGGCATATGTTCATCTAAGAAACATATATCTTGATGTACCATTTGCATATTAACATACCGAAATTCTTCATCAAGACACATTGCTGGCAGTTGCTTCAGTTTGGGAACACGAAACACTCGCACCAACTTGGCTCTTACAGAGGGGACATGAAGCATTAATCTTAACCACTTATCAACACAGTTCTTGTGAAAGAAATGAGAACAAGACAACTCTCTTAGTTCATCATTGTTTGCATACTTGGCCAAACAAATGCAGCAGACCGCATCGTCTCCCGATATAACATGCTCTTTTTCTATTCCTGCTGCCACAACCCCGCCTTCGCCAGCATTGAAGTCGGCTTTTTTGTCATTTGTGTGCTCATTTTTTCTAACCTTAAATTTGTAAGTAGGCAGAGAGCTAATGGACTCTGTTGAGGCTCCTCTATTATGTGTCTGTTCTTCTCTAAAACCTATGACTGAAATTATACATGGGAGACAATAGCAGACTGTTGCACACAAGATAAATAGCATTGCATATCCAAGACAGCTTAACATAACAAATACTATACATAATCTATACAAGTTAGGAGCATCAGAAATAGAAGAACTGCCTCCAAAGATCCATACATTCCCAACCACGAACCAAATTGCAAAGAAGTAATCCAAACCCATTTTGATGTACTCAATAAATACCTTGAATCTGCTGACCATTCCAATGGCCAATGCTATGTCCAGGTGTGTGTGAGCAAGATCAGTTTTCCTACCAGCCTTTGTTGTATTCTAATGCTTGTTGAACCCCATCCTTTTCAATAAGTGTTTGCTACTTGGAAAGTTAGAACCATTAGGTGTATGGTTGTATCCGAGAATCCAAGTTTCATTTTAAGAGATCGAGAGTACACTTCCATCGAGATATAGAATTAGGTATTATTAGTAAATACCTAGACTATAACCATAAGCTCATATGATAACAAATCATCAAAGTGATATTGTTTTCCTTTCATGATTTTATGTGATTATCTTCATGCTTAAGAAAAAGAATGAAAGTGGAAGTATATATGATTTATATATGCATAATTTCATGAAATTTATATGATTTACATGAATTATATTTGTAAGACTTTTTGCAGTATGAATTCTGATAAATATGATAGCTATGATAACGAAACTGATCATTCGGTTCATAGAGAAACAACACCTGAAGAAGAACCACAGAATCAAATAAAAATACCACAATTTGAAACCAGGACCCAGACCCCGCTAAAGTTTTATGTACGACATGCACCGGTCACCATGGGAGGTTACACAATCTAGATTCCTAGAAAGAGAGTATACATTGTCAGGCAACTTTTGAATAATGAGACACGGGAAACAAAAAGTCCAAATCCAGAAAGTTTTCCTCCAACACCTGAAATAACACCCATGAATGAATTTGATGAGTCTGATACAGAAGAAGAAGAAGAAAGCAAGAGGCAAAGGTTGGAAGAATGGCAAGCAGAGACAACCAACCAGATTCTAAAAAGAGTTAAGAAGATTCAACGGGAACTTTGGATAATCAAAACGGATGTCAAGAAAGGAAGAAAGAAAAGCAATAGCATCCTTACAAAACTATGAAAATGGGTTTGGGGAAATTAGAAGCCTAGAAAGCCAATGTATGCTATAATAAGAAAAAGAGAATAAGGATATATGCTAAATTATTTCCTTTAATGTTATGACTAATAAAGTATTGTGTTTAACGTAAGAATTTACATATATTTTTCTTAGCTTCTTAAATACTTATACAATTAAAATGTAGTGAAACATGCCACCAAAAAGGACTACCCACCAATAAGGAGAACTGCACGTGTTGGAAAACCAAAAACCAGACTAGGAGAAGAAGCTCTCGCCAGAAGCTACCATAACCACTGAGAATGAAAGGATTTCTCAGATACTAAACCAACAATTGAAGACTGCAATACCCACCTTAATATCCCAATTACAACAAAATCTTAAATTGTAGGTATACCACCTAGAAATGAGGAACTAGAAAATGCTGACACAAGAGAGCACCCAAAGAAAGAAGTTGTAGATGGACTCAAGAAAGGATGTTCCTATAAACTTTCATGTCATGCAAGCCACAGGAGTTTGACGGGAAAGGTGGAGAAGTACAAGCCTTACGCTGGCTAGAAGAGATGGAATCAGTGTTAGCAATTAGTAATCGTGCTGATAACTACAAAACCTTGTTTGCTTCACATTCTCTGAAAGGTGAGGCACAATCTTGGTGGAAGATGGAAGTTCGGATAAAAGGAAGACATGTATGAATAGATTAAGCTAGGAAGAGTTTAGGAACCTAGTAATTGAAAAATACTGCCCTTTTATGTAAAGTTTGTATTAGTTCTAGAAAATTATCTGAACTTAGTCTGTAACACCCCATAATTTTATATAAAGAAAACAAAATAGAAAGAAAAGAAAATGGACATAAGTGGAGGGGGATAAAGTGTACAAAGTACAAAAGTCTAATATTTTATATTAAATGGGTATGGCCACCCACATTAAAGCAGAGAACTGCTTTTGTTCTTGGATTGAAGAAGAAGAAGCAGAAAGCTCTCAGTTCTAGAGAGAGAAAGAGGAAGAAGAAGCCACAAAAGGTATGTTTTCTTGATTATGAGTCCGGTTTCAGCTGGGTTTCGAGTTCTAAACCGAAGTTCTTGGTGATTTGAGCTTGTTCTCGGGACTTAGGAGCTGAATTTGAAGGTGAGTCTCGGATTTGAAGTGTGCTACTGAAAGATTGTTTCAGGTGAGTTTCTAGAACCCCTCTTTTATAGATTTCAACTTTTTGGGGCTATTATGCATACCGAACACATGTTTTGAAAGTTAACCGAGTGTTTATGCATTTTGTTCGAATGATGTTCTGTGTATGATAGTTTAGATGATGTTTTAGTGGTTATAACGATTGTTAGCATGATTGATTTGTGTTTGGGTAGTGTTAGAATGAGATTCGGGTGTTGTATGTAGGTTAGAAAATATTTCAGAATGGTCCCATACGCCCAACAGTCAACTGCCTAAGTATGCCCAACCGTCCAGAAACCCAAACGTCCAAACAGTGCCAACCGTCTAAATTGCCTTAGAAAGTTTCTAAGTCAGACCAAACGTCTGAATAGTAGCCAACCGTCTGGGACCTCCCCAGATTGGCCAAGTATTGGGCCTTGCGTCTGCATAGTGCCCAACCGCCCAAAAAGGAGCCATGTGTCTAAGTATAAATGATTAAGTATAAGTCAGACGCCTGCATAGTAGCAACACGCCTGAACATGGCTGAAACGCCCAAACAGTGTCCAGGCGCCTAATTGGTTAAAACGGCTAAGTGTTGAGATGCCTGAACAGGCGCCATGCGCCTGCATAGTGGCAACGCGCCCAAACAGAGCAGAAACGCCCAAATAGTGCCCATGCGCCTAGAAGCTTTTACACTTAGAATTTTCTACTGATGCACCTGAGGTATTCCATGCGTCTAGTTTGAGACTTAGGATTTTCTAAGGGGCCTTATGAGAAGAAAATGATTGAGATAGGATCTGTTATGATGACTTATGCTTGATGTGTGCGTGATGATGTGATGTAGAATATGATGTGTATGTGTGTGAGTGATATGTTATCTTTCTTCGTTAAAGAGTTTTCAAAACGTACGTATTATGTTTTGTAATACATTATGTATGACTTTACGTGGTGTGATGTATGAACAAATAAATTAACGAACGTAAAGTATTATGTAACGAAGTGAAAGATAACGATAAAGTACGAAACAAACGAATACAATAGAGTACAAAATGAACACATGAGATAATGAATGGTGAGTATGTAAGTGATGGATGATGAGATCCGTGTCGCGTACCCCGGTACTGTGTCAGTCTTCGAACATGAGTCGGGGGTTTGTTTACAGGCCCCAGCACAGTATTAGTCTTCGGACATGAGTCGAGGGTATTGCATGAGACAAAATAGAGAGATGAGATCTTTGTCGCATACTCCTGTACTGTGTCAGTCTTCGGACATGAGTCGGGGGTTTGTTTACAGGCCCCCACACAGTATCAGTCTTCGGACATGAGTCGGGGGTATTGCATGAGACAAGATAATGAGGTGCACGACTTTGTGTTGCAACAGACTCAGATAGAGTTCAATCCATGTGATTGACTCAAATGGGATCTTTGTCTTGTATCCCGGTGCTGTGTCAGTCTTCGGACATGAGTCCGGGGTTTGTGTACAGGCCCCGGCACAGCATCAGCTTTCGAGCATGAGTCGGGGATATTGCATGAGACAAGATTCGAGTAATGATGAGTAATGAGTGAAGAAACAAATGAATGAACGAATGATGATGAAGATAATAATAATAATAATTATCAGTATGTATGTATGATGTACGACAATCTAACAAATGTAAAGTATGAAAAGAAAGTAAGAGAAAAGAAAGTAAAAGATAGTGAGAAGTATGAACGATAAATAAACAGGAAAGTAAATAAAAGAATGAAATGAATAAAGGGTATAGAATGAATGTACGTATGATGCATGACCACGGTTGAAAGAAATAACTAGTTTTAAAAGAAGTAAAGTATTTTATTATAAAAACTAGAACTCACTCAACGTCGCTGACTTTTTATATGCATAATAGTTGGCAGGTATTTTGATGCATAAGCTACTGGGAGCGTTTTGAGGCTGGCATCCATATTTTGACATGTCATTGTATTTTGAGATGAAAACGAATGTTGTAATGTAATGAAATGACATGTTTTTAGTTATTAATGAAAGTTTTAAATTCCGCTGCAAAATAAATGTACGTTTTAAAATGTTTTATATGCGATGAATGACCAACTGTGAGGTGCCCGGGAACGGGGCCTTGCATAGTCAATAGCTGAAATTTTTATATGTTCACTTACATTTTTAGATAATATTGCCATTAAATTAATGGAAAATATGAGTAACAGTAGTCACTGTTTTGAAAATTTTAACTGAGGTGCTGAAAAATTTAAAGAAATAAAATATTTTTCTAACTTATAATTATTTTATAAGTTTTCGCTGGAATTGAGGTGAGATTCATAGCCCCGTTTTTATATCATGATTTTGGGGAAAAAGCATATGTTTTATGTTTGATGCAAATAAATGAGACTTTTTGAGATTAGTTGTCATGTTGCGTCATGTTGCCATAAGCTACAACTATTAATTTGGATGATGAACCGTCTGATAATATAGGTAACGCTACTTAGGAAAATATTTCCTACACCAACAGGATGAGTGTTGTGATGCTATATTATCTGATTTTTGTGATTTATTTTTATATGTTCACTTACATGTTTAGATAATGTTGCTATTAAATTTATGAGAAACATCAGTCACTATTTTGAAAATTTTAACTGAGGTGCTGAAAATTTTAAAGAAATTAAATATATTTCTAACTTATAATTATTTTATAGGTTTTCGCTGGATTTGAGGTGAGATTCATAGTCCCGTTTTATATCATGAGTTTTGGAGCAAAAAGCATACTGTTTTATGTTTGATGCAAATAAATAAGACTTTTTGAGATTAGCTGTCATGTTGCCAGGGTCGACTTGAATTCCCTTTTGGTTAACTATATGTCCTAGAAATTGCACTTCTCTTTTCTAAAATTCAAATTTTGAAAATCTGGCGTACAATGTTCTTTCTATATTAGTTCTAAAGTTAACCTTAGGTGTTCTCATGTTCTTCCTTATCCTTAAGATAGATTAAGATGTCATCTATAAAGATTATGACAAATTTATCTAGGTATGGCTTTCATACCCTATTCATTAAGTCCATGAAAACTAAAGGGGTGTTTATTAATCCGAATGGCATTACAAGGAACTTATAATAACCATAACGAATTCGGAATGCAGTCTTAGGAATATCCTCCTCCTATAATCTTAACTAGTGATATCCGGATCTTAAGTCTATTTTGAGAAAATAACTAGATCTTGCAAATGATCTAATAGATCATCAATTCTAGGGAGAGGGTACCTATTCTTTATGGTTACCTTATTAAGTTCTCGGTAATCAATGCACATTCTGAAAGTTTCATCTTTCTTCTTAACAAATAGAACTGGTGCTCCCTAAGGGGATACACTAGGACGTATAACCTTTTATCTAACAATTCCTGAAGTGGCTCATCAATTCCTTCATCTCTGTTGGTGCTAAACGATACGAAGATTGGCTATAGGAGCAGTTCCTGGTACTAACTCAATTTTGAATTCTACCTGACGAGGGGGTGGCAATCCTGGTAGTTCATTAGGAAATATCTTTGGGTATTCTCTAACAATAAACATCTTCTAAGTTTTCATGCCTAAGTGTGTATCTACTATATGAGCTAGAAACGCTAAACATTTCTTTCTTAAGTATTTCTGTGCCTTCTTACATGAAATTATCTTTACAATACCCCTAGGTTTTTCACCATATATGATAAGGCTTGATTATTCTTATTTGTAGGAATTTTAATCATTCTTTTTTTCCCAAATAATTTCAGATTGATTCTTACATAACAAATCCATACCCACAGCAATATCAAAACCTCCTAATTCAATAGGAATCAAATCAATATTAAAATCAGACCATCTAAAATCATGGTGCAATTAGGAATAACTTCACTAGCCTCAATTATTTTCCATCAGCTAACTCTATCATATATTTACTTTTCAGTTTTTCTGAGTTAAGGTTAAGTAAAGGCTTAAACGTATGCGAGACAAAACTCCGTGTCGCTCCCATATCAAATATCACAGTTACGTGTTGGTTATTAATAGGAACGGTACCCGTTACCACTTCTGGTTCTTGTCGTGCTTCATCAGCTTGCCACACAAAAGCTCTACCATGCGGGTTGTTTGTGGGAGTTTTCTTTTTCAACTCCGGACACTCATTGAGAAAATGATTCTCATTTCCACATTGATAACAAACTGGTTTAGGGTTCGCAGGATATTACAGGAGATTATAGAGAATTTTCAAGAATAGCCAACCTGTAACAGAATTAACTCAGAAAGATAAGAAGTATGTGTGGGAAGAAACGCAAAACAAGGCATTCAAACTCTTAAAGAACGAATTATGTAGTGCTCCTATCTTAGCACTTCCAAAGGATAGACGACTCTGTAGTATACTGTGATGCATCACACCATGGTTTTGGATGTGTTTTAATGCACGAGATAAGATAATTGCATATGCATCTAGATAACTCAGAGGTAGTGAAAAGAATTACACACACATGATTTAGAATTAGGAGCGGTAGTGTTTGCATTAAAGATTTAAACATATTACTTGTATGGAACTATGTGCATTTTATACGGATCATAAGAGTTACAACATATATTGAGCAGAAAATGTTAAATATAGAGACAGAGTAGATGGGTAGAATTATTAAGTGACTATGACTGTGAAATCAAATATCACACAGGAAAAGCAAACATAGTAGCTGATGCCTTAAGTAGAAAAAAGAACTAAGCCATTACGGGTTCATGCTATGAGAATAGAGATCATTTAGATTTACTAGACCAAATTCGAGAAGCGCAATAGAAAGATGACTTGAAAGAATAATGGGACAAAAAAAGCAACTGGAAGCAAGGACGGTTACAATTTTGAGATCTAAGGAAAGAATTTGGATCCCTAACATTATTATGTTAAGGGAAATCATCTTAAAGGAAGCACACAAATCTAGATATGCAGTACATCCAGGAAATAAAATTACAAGGATCTGAAAAGACAATATTGGTGGCCAGATATGAAGAAATCTGTTGCTAAGTTTGTAGAAAAATGTGATGTTTGTTTCTAGAGTTAAGGCTGGATACCAGAAATCTTCATGATATTTACAACAACCGAAATCCCTGAGTAGAAGCGGGAACAGATCACTATGGATATTGTAACTAAGTTGCCTAGAACCACAAGTGGATATGACACAATATGGGTTATAGTAGATAAACTAACTAAGTCAGCTCATTTCTTACCTATAAGGGAAAATTATAAGATGGAAAAGTTAGCAAAATTCATATGAAAGAAATTGTGTCTTGACATGGAATACCCATATCAATATATCTAAAGAGATAGCAGATTTACTTCAAGATTCTGGTAGATTTTACAAAAGGCTTTAGGAACTCAGATAAATATGAGTAAAGCTTACCATCCATAGATAAATGGACAGAGTGAAATAACAATTCAAACATTGGAAGATATGTTACGAGCCTGTGCACTAGATTTTGGTGGAAACTGGGATTCACATTTACCATTAAATGAATTTTCATACAATAATAGTTACCATACTAGTATTGGAGCAACCGTTTGAAGCTCTATATGGAAGGAAATGTAGATAACCTCTGTGCTGGAATGAAGTAGAGATAGACACCTCACAAGCCCAAAACTTATATAGGAAAACAACTGATAAGATTGGTGAAATTAAGAACAGATTAAAGGTAACACGTGATAAGCAAAGAGTTATGCTGATAAAAAAGAAAGCCTTTAGAATTTTAGATAGGAGACAGATTGTATCTAAAGGTATCACCATCAAAGGTAATTATCCAATTCGGGAAAAGAATAAGTTAAACCCTAGATATGTTGTGTCCTTTTAAGATAATAGATAGAATTGGTTCTGTAGCCTACAAGTTAGATTTACCCCAGGAACTAAGCGAGATACACAACACATTTCACGTATCTAATTTAAAGAAATGTCTAATACACGAAACATTATAGGGTTCCAATACAAGATGTTGGACCAAAAGAACCAATGAGCCAAGATCAGGAAAACCTCTAAGTTCCCACATGCCACTGCTACAATGCTGAAGACTCCCATCAGTTACAATGTTCTCTTGCTTGAATGTCAGACTCGAGAACATCTGAAGACTCTCATCAGCTATTGTGTTCTCTTGCTTGAATGTCAAACTCGAGAGCATCTTAGCTCCAGCCTTCTGCTGTTATGACAAAGTCTGAAGAACAAAGTATGAAGATCAAAGAACTGAAGAATATCAGCTGAAGACTCCAAGTACTGAAGACCAAGTACTGAAGTCTGAAGTACTGATCTTACAAGTACTGAAGACTTCAAGTACTGAAGACAAGTACTGAAGTCTGAAGTACTGATCTACAAGTACTGAAGACTTCAAGTACTGAAGACAAGTACTGAAGAATCAAAAGCTGAAGAACTAAAGAACTGAAGACTTCTACTGAAGCACAAAGTCTGAAGACAAAACTGAAGACACAACTGATGATATCTACTGAAGTCATCAGTTGTTATATCATCTGAAGCCAAGTCTGAAGACCAAGTACTGAAGACTCAGAGTTTGTCACAACAACTGAAGAAGACTTCTTCAGTTGTTGTGGTGGTTTTTCCTTTTCAGTAGTTTATTACTTTCAGTAGTTGTACAACAACTGAAGAACATGTTCTTCAGTGTTATAGTATCAGTAGTTATAAACGACTGAAGAGTTTGTTCTTCAGTCGTTGTAGGATTTCAGTAGTTTACTTTTGTCAGCACTTAGGAACTTTTGTAAGAAGATGTCAATTGTTGACATCTTCAGTAGTTTTATGTTTTGACAGCTGTAATTTGAATATTCAGTGATGTCAGAAAAGGACATCACTACCATGCTTTTGCCTCCTATATAAGGATGGCAAGCCATACAGTTTTAAATGCCGAAACGTGCGACCAATAGAACATTTATTGCTTCGCAGAACTCTTCTCTCTCTATGTTTATGCTTTAATCGCAATATCTTTTATGTTCTTGCTTTAATTGCTAATTAATGTGCTAAATCCGCTGCAAACATAATCTAATTGATCAACACGAGAGGCTGAGATCCTTACAAATGGTATCAGAGCAGGTTAATCATTGATCGATCTTACCATTGATCATTTGAAACTGCTCTTTTGATCTCTCAGTTTGATCGAATTAGCAATTTGCAAGAGTTAGTCATAGAGAGTGAGTTTCTGCTGTTTCCGGCCAAAATCTTGAGGTCTTTTGGTGGTTTTGAGTTACGATTGTCGTGTTTAAACTTGTTTTTGACCAAAACCTGAGATGACAACACCAACCAATGATCCTCACATACTGGTTCCGCAACCAAGCCTCCGATGCTGGTTAGGAACGAGTATAACATATGGCAAAGACGTATGCTGCACCACTTGGCTGTCAACAGTGCTGGTTGTTGGAAGTCAGTGGTGCATGGGCCATACAAGCCTATGGTGAACGTCCCGGAATCTAATGAACAGGTTGCGAAGAAACCTGAACAGTATTCGGACGAAGATCTAAAGCTGTTTGAAATTGATGCTAGAGCCCATGGAATTTTAGCCATGGCCATTCCAAACGAGATATATTCAGGGCTCTTGCATCATGAGTCTGCTCATGACCTATGGGTTGCTCTAAAGGAACAATTTGGAGGAACTGATTCGGTCTTAGCAAACAATAGGGAAATCCTCGCCCAACAATATGAGACTTTCTCATATAGAAAGGGTGAGACTCTGACCCAGCAGTTTGAGCGGTTCTCTTGTTTGATCTCAGAGCTGAAGATGGTCAAACAAGAGTACACCAACAGCCAGATGAACAACAGGTTCCTCAGGTCACTTCCTGAGAGATGGGACACATATACCATTGTCCTACGCTCTAGTGCTGACCTTGACACTCTATCTCTCACCCAACTTCATGGGAAACTACTCACTTTTGAGAGAGAGGTAGAGCAAAAGAGGAAGTTGTCATCTTCTGGCAAACTTGCTGATGACTTTGTCCAAGGTAATGCTGCCTTGATAAGTCATGAGTCAGAATATGCTTCATCAGAAAGTTCTTATGATGAGCATATCGATTTCTCTACCAACTCAGAACAAGCTTTTGTTGGTGTTAGTAGTTCAGGAGGTGGTGGTGACAACTTGTGTTTTCTGATGGAGGATTTTAAGGGCATTCCAGATGATGATCTGGAAGAGATGGATATTTTGAACCAAATGGCAATGATAAATATCCGCTCTCAGAAGTTCTACAAAAGAACTGGTAGGAAATTCCCAGGACTCTCTGGCAAAACCAAAGTTGGTTTTGACAAGAGCAAGTTGAGGTGTCACAAGTGCCAAAGGCTTGGACACTTTGCAAGAGAGTGTAGATCATCTGGATCTAACTCATCTGCACCCTTTGTGACTTTTCCCAGCAATAGCTCACAGCACAAAGGGCAACCTTCCTACAGTTCTCCCCATCCATCTCAAGCACAAGCACCACCTGCTTACTTTGTGCCACAGGGTCATATGCCTTATCCTTACCCCTTACTACATGCCTCAGCCTGGTCAACCTCAAGCACCCCGGCTCAACCACCTCATGCTCTTCCAGAGCCTCATTCTTCCCAATCTCATCACCACACACAACCTCAACAACAAAGCTTTTTCACCCCAACTGCTGTTGACTGGAGTAGTCTACCAGAAGAGCTATCTGGTCAGGAACCACTACTCCAAGGTGCTGGTCAACATGGTGGTGATCAACCTTTTGGAAATCTTGCTCTGATGGCCCTTGATTCTGCTGAAGGGTCATCATCCAATGCCTCATCTCAGGTATCCACTGAGGCAAAAGCCAAGCTTTGTTCAGAGTCATGCATAGCAGCATTTGCTTCTATTAGAGAAGCAAATGTAGCTTTAATAGATAAAAATCTTGAGCTTGAGCACACTATTTCCAAAAGAAAAGCTGATTTTGAGGTTGTTCTAAAAGATAAAAATGATGAGATTTACAAGCTCAACTGCCAAATCAAAGATAGTAAAGCTAGGGAAGATGTACTTCTAGAGAAGTACAAGGACCTCAAGGAAACTCTTGCAACCACCCAAGTTGAGTGTGATCGATGGGTGCAATCTTGCAAGGGTTTTGAAATGCTTCTTAGCAAGCAAACAGCTTCCAATGTGAAGTTTGGCATTGGTTATAATCACACTGCTCCTCCCACAGACTTCATTTCAAGAGCAGAAGTTGAATCTGACGGGGAGAGCAATAACCAATCCTTCTCATCATGTGACTTACTATCCTCTGAATCAGCATCATCAGAGATAGACTATCACATGACCAAAGGCTGATCAACTCAGAAGTTGTCACTAGAAGTACTGAAGGTACTGGAGAGCAAGTGACAACATCTAAAGTTCAAACCTCAAATACTGTTAGCACTAAAGAGAAGAAAACTAACAGTAGGAAAGGTTTGAAGACAGCTAAAGAGGATACCAGGAAAGCAGGCACTAGGAAGAAAACTGCTAGTACTGATGACAACAGCTGAAGAACAAGTCTTCAGCAGTTAAATCCTCTTCAGCTGATGATCAGCATAAGATGAAGAAAAAGCCATGTGAGATATGTGGCTTGTTCAATCATCTTACTGATGATTGCTGGTACAAAAGGGGTTCCAAACTCAAACATAAGGAGCAAATTACTAAGAACATCAATAAAATGAAGAATGAGTTTGAAACCAAGTTTGTACTGGCAACATCCAAGCCTGAAATCCCTAGGCCCAAAGTTAAATCCAAGAAGGTAGGGATTACTTAGGCAACAGCTGAGGTTGCTCAGAAAAAGATGGTACAACATAGAAACTCATCATCAGCAAACTCCAATGTGTCTGAAGAGCTGAAGGCTTTATCACAAAATCAGACACAGTTGGTAATGATGGTTCAGCAACTAGTGGGAAGAGTCAACCACTTAGATGCTCCTATGTTGAAACCACAGAAAAGGAAGTCCAAGCCAAAGGGTTCCTCTTCTGTACCATCTTCTTCACCTCAAGCTGTCACTCACAACACACCTGTTAGTGCTACACCTGTAGCTGAGAACAGACCCAAAGCCAAGCAGGTTTGGGTCTCCAAGACTAACTAACACATGGTTGTGTTTGCAGGGTTCTTCAACATGCCATAGAAGCATCTGGTATGTAGACAGTGGAGGATCCATGCATATGACTGGAAGCAGCTCCCTTCTTAATGACTACTCTCAAGGAAAGAAGGGATTTGTTTCTTTTGGCAATGATGCAAATGGTTACATCGTCGGAAAAGGCTTTGTTTCCAACGGGGAAATAAGGTTTGATGATGTTAACCATGTGGAGAATCTCAAGTACAACCTCTTGAGTGTCAGTCAAATGTGTGACAAAGGCCATGTTGCCCTTTTCACAAGCCAGAACTGTAGGATTCTGTCATCCAAAGTTCTGAGTTTGATTGACAAGGCATTGGATGAACACACTCCCTGAAGGCCAACAGGACAGGAAGAGTGTATGCCTTAGATCTTTCTAAAAAGATGGATCTAAAAGGCCATCCTTGCCTATTCTCCAAGGCATCTCCTCAAGAGTCTACACTATGGCATAGAAGGCTGGGTCATGTTAATTTCAAGAACATGAATCAGCTTATAAGCCATGGTTTAGTAAGAGGATTGCCTCTGAAGGAGTTCAAGTGTGAAGATGACTGCACTGCTTGCTTGAAAGGAAAACAACACAAAGTTTCATTCCCTTCAATAGAAGAACCAAAGTCCACTGCCTGCTTACAACTTCTGCACATGGATCTCTTTGGTCCTGTGCGAGTGATGAGCATGGCAAAGAAGAAATACTGCCTGGTAATTGTGGATGATTACTCCAGGTTTGTATGGACTTTCTTCTTGCACTCCAAGGATGAAGCAGCAAAGACAATAATGAACTTTGTGTTACAAGTAGAAAAGCAGTATTCCCTACAGGTCAAGTGTGTGAGGAGTGACAATGGAACAGAATTTAGAAACCACACACTTGATGACTTCTACCTGTCCAAGGGAATTAGAAGGCAGTTTAGCATTCCTAGAACTCCTGAACAGAATGGAGTGGTGGAGAGAAAGAACAGGACCCTCATTGAAGCAGCAAGGTCAATGTTGGCTGACTCAGGGCTGCCACTGACCTTTTGGGCTGAAGCTGTCAATACAGCTTGCTATGTACAGAATAGAGCCTTAGTAAATAAGAGGTTGATGAAGACTCCCTATGAAGTTCTTCATCATTTGGCCCCTCTTATTTCATTCTTTAGAGCCTTTGGGTGTCCTTGTTTCATTCTCAACACTAGCAACCCACTCCATAAGTTTGCTAGTAAGGTGGATGCAGGGTACTTTGTTGGTTATTCATCAACTTGCAAAGCATACAGAGTCTTCAACTGTAGAACAAAGGGGTTGAAGAAACTTTGCATGTTAAGTTCAATGAATCTCCAAAGGACAAGATTCCACAAAACCCTGTGGAGCTGTTTGATCTGGACATACTGCAATATGTTCCTTATCAACCTCCATCTGTTGAGCCTGTCAACAGATCTCCACCTGGTGGTACTGAAGATGATGAAGTCAGTACTCACCTCTTCAGGTTTAGTGACAACCTGCCAATTCCACTGAACCTGATGCTCCTGTAGCCTCAGCAGCTCCATCCACTACAAATGCTGATGAGATTTCTGCTTGCTCTACTTCATTTGAGCTGCCATCTTCTACATGGTTTCAGGAATCTCCATCACCATCTGTTGCTGCTGATGGGTCTACAAACACTTGCACAGATATCATAGTTTATCAAGAGCTCAAGAATCACCCCACTTCACAAATCATTGGTGATATTCTTGCTGGAGTTTCAACCAGGAATCAATTGTCCAACTTCTGCTTCTATGCTCTCTTCATCAGTCAGCAAGAACCAAAGAACTATCATATTGCTTTAAGAGACAATGGATGGTGGAAGCTATGCAGCTTGAGCTACTTCAATTCAAGAAACAGCAAGTGTGGGAGCTTGTTCCATTACCCAAAGGTAAGTGTGCTATAGGCACCAAGTGGTTATTCAGGAACAAAACAGATGAGAAGGGCCAAATTGTCAAGAACAAGGCCAGACTGGTTGTTCAAGGGTTTGCACAGGAGGAAGGCATCGATTATGATGAGACCTTTGCACCTGTGGCAGACTGGAAGCAATCAGACTGTTCTTAGCTTATGCTGCCTTTCACAGTCTTAAGGTTTATCAAATGGATGTCAAAAGTGCCTTCCTATATGGAAAAATCAAAGAAGAGGTTTATGTGTGTCAACCACCAGGCTTTGAGGACAATAAACATCCTGATTGGGTGTACAAGCTTGATAAGGCTCTTTATGGGCTGAAGCAAGCACCTAGAGCCTGGTATGAGACACTCTCAACCTTTCTTCTAGAGAATAAGTTCACTAGAGGCACCATTGATAAAACCTTATTCATCAAGACTGTGGGACAACATAAGCTCCTTGTTCAGATTTATGTTGATGATATCATCTTTGCATCCTCTGATCCAAAGTTGTGTGATGAATTTACAAAGCTTATGAAGCTGAGATTTGAAATGAGTGCTATGGGAGAATTACAGTACTTTCTGGGCTTGCAAATCAACAACTGGATGATGGAATCTTCATCCATCAGTCCAAGTATACCAAAGAGTTGCTGAATAAGTTTGATTTACAATCCTGTAAGCCCTGTTCTACTCCCATGAGCAGCATCACACAACTAAATGTTGATCAGAAAGGTAAAGCGGTTGATGAAACCCTTTACAGATGTATGATTGGGTCCTTGATGTACCTTACAGCTTCTAGACCAGACATCATGTTTTCAACATGTGCTTGTGCTAGATTTCAGGCTGCACCTAAAGAATCCCATTGATTGCAGTCAAAAGGATCTTTAGATATCTGCAAGGTACCCAATCACTAGGACTTTGGTATTCAGCTGGGCATTCATGCAAATTAGTTGCTTTCTCTGATAGTGACTATGCAGGATGCAAAGTCACCAGAAAATCCACTTCTGGTGGTTGCCAATTCCTAGGCAATTGTTTAGTTTCTTGACAGAGTAAGAAACAAACATCAATTGCTACATCCACTGCTGAAGCTGAGTATATTGCTGCTGCAAGTTGTACCTCTCAAATACTCTGGCTTCAGAACCAACTTCTGGATTATGGCATTACTGAGACTAAGACTCCATTATTAATGGATAGTGCTTCAGCTCTTTGTATTGTTAAGAATCCAGTCCAGCACTCTAGGACCAAGCATATTGAGATCAGACATCATTTTATCAGGGATTGCTATGAGAAAGGTCTGATTGATCCTAAGTTTGTGCCTAGTGCTGATGAGCTTGCAGACATTTTTACTAAGCCTTTAGATAGTGCCACATTCCAAAATTGGTACTAAGGCTTGGTATGCTGCAGCTTGAATGATTTGACCTATGCTGGTACTCTTAGTTCACAACTACTGAAGAGCAAAGGTCAAATATAAGTACTGATGAGTATTTAGTCTTCAGCTCTTTCACAACTACTGAAGACTAAACTGACTCAAAGTACTGATGTACATTATTTATTGAAAAATGATGTAGTGAAGTGGATTACAACTACTGATGTATGATTTTCAATAAATAAGTACTGAAGAACAAATTTTGCTCACAATACTGATGTGTAATCTTACACAAATACTGAAGACAAATTTGTTCACCAGCTCTGAAGAATTTCATCAGCACTTGTGAACATCTGATCACAAGAGCTGAAGGCATATTCCCAAGAGCTGAAGGGTCAATGAAACATCTGAAAGTCAGCCAAAGAGCTGATGAGTAAATGTAGAGGCTAGTATGAAACAACTGATTTGACGGAAACAGCTGATGCTGATGTTTCATACACAAACAACTGAAGGACAAAACCATGTCTTCAGTAGTTCACAACTACTGACATCAGTAGTTCACAACTACTGAAGGCTAACACCAAGTCCTCAGTTGTTTACAACAACTGAAGCAATACCATGTCTTCAGTAGTTCACAACTACTGATCTCAGTAGTTCACAACTACTGAAGGCTAACACCAAGTCTTCAGTTGTTACAACGTCTGAAGAAGAATACTAGGTCATCAGTAGTTCATAACTACTGAAGACTGACAGTAACTCTTCAGACGTTCACAACATCTGAAGGCAAAACCAAGGTCTCAGTAGTTTCAACTACTGAAGGCTAACACCAAGTCCTCAGATGTTACAACCACTGAAGGTTAAAACCACGTCATCAGCTGTTACAACAACTGATAACTAACACCAAAACCTTCAGTAGTTTTCTTTCAACCTTTGCCCTACCCTATAAATACCCCCCTTCAGAGCATTTACTCCTCACTTGACCTAATCCTTACAAACCTCTGAAATTCCCATACACCATTAATGGCGAACATGCAACTAAAACCTCGACACAACTGTGTCGCCCACCTTACAAAATCGCCATTATGGCCAAATTTCACCAAGCCGTGATCTTATGCATGACTCACCATACAAAACGGCTTTTCTCTTGAACCCCACACTATACACCGACTCCTTGACGGAGTTTGGACCAATGTCACCGTCCAAACCGGAGAGCAGAATGCCGAGGTCTCCCTCCGGTCCTCCGTCAACGGCAAACCGTGGTTATCACTCCAGCTGCTCTACGCCAAACCCTAGAGCTGGATGATGCCACTCACCCAACTTCCTACCCCAAAGGTACCCTTGATCTTTCCTTCACATCTCATGACTATCAGGGTAACCTCTCCGCCTCCACCTTGTTGAAGAAACACTTTCCTGATCCTCAACGCTTGATCTTCCACATGGTGAATGTATGTCTGGCTCCCAAGACCTCTTCGTGGGACCAGATGTCCACAAGGTGGCAGTAGGTATTGTATTCTATCCTTGAGAAACAACCTTTAAATTTTACTGATCTTTTATTTTGGAACTCAAGGACATGGCCACAAAACCTTTTTCTAACCGTTGGAACTTATATCCACGGTTCATAATGGCCATGATCGAATACCAGCTTCAGGCTGAGGGACTAGTTGGCACTGGGGTCCCTGCCATGGCTGTTCAAGCTGAGGTATACTCCAGGCACAACACTGACCCCACACTCAAACAGGCTGGCCGGCTGCGAAAACCCACGCAGCTGGAACCCACAGCCTCCACCTCCAAATCCAAAGTCCCCACCAAGCCAAAAGCCAAAAAGAAGCCAACCAAGGCTACTCAGGGAGATGAGTCCCCTGAGGATGCCCCTGCCATACAAAGGCAGGATGTGCCTGCTGGTTCGATTCTCCCAGCAGGTACCACGAGTCCACCCACCACAACCGCACAGGCTTCCTCTCAACAGGAGCCTGATGCAACCAATTTTGGGGCAACCACATTACTGGGGTCTTCCTCACTTGAGGAGGCTGCCATTGAAGAGCACAGTCCTCCCCATGTGCATACTGCTTCTAGCCCACATACAGAGGAGACCGCCCCAATAAGCCCAACATTGGTTATAGCCAAAGTGCTGACTGATCTAAGCACTCCACCCTCTCCTAGAAACCTATTACCACTGGGGAGACTCCAACCGAAGAGGGGGTGGGCACAAGTGCTGATCAGAGCCCACAACACAGAGAATCAGTTCACTCTCCCAGTGTGGCTAGGGAGAGAGAACAATCTGGTGAGGCTGCCACTTCCCCTGCATCAACATCTGAGCAGGGTGAAGCTGGTAACATCTCTAAGACCTCATCAGAGGCAATGGCCGATGATGGATCCAATCCGGAGGCCAGAAGTCCCCAGTACCAAGAACAAGGGGCACATGTCATTACTGAGCCACACTCAGGACATGTTCATCCTGACAATGTCAGGAGGTCAGGTGATTCAGCTCATGCTGATGATGACCTGAGCTTCTTCTACGATGTAGTTGCTCAAAACACTATCCTTGAGGATGAGATAAGCAGACTCGAAGAGCTGCTTGCTCAGATGACTCAGGATAGAAGTCCATCTGCCACCACTACCCCACAGATGGCACCTTCACCTGAAGGTCTCACAGACACTGAGCCACTCCCACAAACTCAGCCACCAGCCCCTGCTTCTGGCACTAGCTCTCAGGGACAGAACCCCCCTGAGCAGCTGGATGCTATCCTCCAGAAATCCCTGCCTCTCATCACACCAATCCTTAAAGATATAGTTATTCAAACCCTTGATGAGAGGCTTCCCACATATATACAACCCATGGTGGAGGTTGCCATAACTAAGGCTCTTGCTGATAGTCAAACCCAACCAATGCAACCAAAAAGGGGGAGACATCAGTGCAAGACAAGAGGAAGAGGGGAGAGGAGGAGAAAGAGGCAGAAAAAGAGGTGGTGGTAGAGAGGGAGTTGGCTGAGGAGAGTAGTAGGGTGAGGGAGAAGGGAAGAGGAAAGTGAGGGAGGTAGAGCATATAGAAGTGGCTGAAATCCAAAAGGATTTCAGTATCACTGATAAGAATAAGGGAGAGGGTAAGAAGGTGGCTGATCCTGATCTAGCAGCCCTTGTCAAGGAGGCTGATGCTGAACATAACCGTTCAATGAACAAAGTCATTGAACAGCTGTTCAGGCAAGGCTTTGACAAGGACACTGCCTTGCTAGATCAAGAGATCAGGAATATGGAGAGGAGAGAGATTGAGTACCGATGGACTACTCATAGCCAAGAGGAAAGACAAAAACTTGAGGCTATGAGTAGGTTCACTTCGAAGTACCTGGGCAGACCAGTCCTTGATGTTAAGGCATGGACCAGGGACAAACTCTTGGCAATAACCACCAAGATTTGTTCGGCTGGTGATTTTACAAAGGGACTGGTCGCAGAGGCCTTATCTGAAGCCGGTGCTGGGAACAGGACACTGCTAGTCAAGCTAACCAAACCAGCCCTTATCTCTAGGCTGCTAGCAGTGCCTGCCAACACTCCCACACCAACAACCCAACCACAACCCACAAAACCAACTCCTTTACCACCAAAACCCGCAGCCAATGATCCACCCTTGAAGAAGAAGAGAAGGGTGCTGAGGCTGCAAGATGAAGAAGAGGATGATGAGGAGGATAGCCTGCCACTCTCAGCAGTTATACCTCTACCCAAAGCCAAACCACAAACCATCAATCCCACCTCACAGCAGGACACTGTGAAGGTTAAGTTAGAAGAGGAGGAGCAGCAGAAAAGACATGATGAGGAAATGCTGAAAAGCATTGACAAATGTTATACTGCTACCACCTCTATAATAAACATGCAGAGAGAAGCTCTGAGGTTATTCACCCTCAGACAAACCTTTCAATATGAAAGGGAGAGGGTGAGAACTTGGCCTGACCCAAGGGTGGCTCACAGGATAGTCAAGAAGGACATGCCTGTGAGATACAAAAGCCAACTAAAGAGAATCATAGATGAAGAGATCTCTGTGGCTATTGTAATAACACCCTGGGAAATAGTAGATGAATTCGAGAAAGCTTATAGAGCCGGCCAATCACCCTTTTCAATGCTAGATAATAGGGTGGTTAGGAAGGGTCTGGTCTATAAGAAGCTTGAGAATTTTCATAGGAATGAGCTCACTTTGTTGTTAGAGGGTAAACACCCTGATGAGTTTGCATATAGGCAAATCACAACACTTGAGCTCAAAAATGGAAGACAGGTCAAGTACCTCTCAGAGCTGTACGGTCGGGAGGGGTTATTCGAAGGTGAGCCTGAAGACCTGTCCAAAGAAGAACAATTGATCTTTCTTCAGGCTTACTGTAGAGAATCCTACCGGCTTGTACGAGGGAGGTAGATCTCATGGATGGGGCAACAGCTCTGTGTCCAATTCCCCAAGACAGAGCTCCCATCCATACTTAGCCAAACAAACATTTGAGACTACCTCTCTGGCCAGTGCTTATCTGGGTCAACTTATAATCTGATCTAGAAGGAAATAGACCAATTTTTATGCCATCAATAAGTGGGACATCCAATAATTAGAGGTTTTGGCTGCATTGGTTCAGGGGGAGTTTGTTGGACCAAAAGAACCAATGAGCCAAGATCAGGAAAACCTCTAAGTCCCACATGCCACTGCTACAACTGCTGAAGACTCCCATCAGTTACAATGTTCTCTTGCTTGAATGTCAGACTCGAGAACATCTGAAGACTCTCATCAGCTATTGTGTTCTCTTGCTTGAATGTCAAACTCGAGAGCATCTTAGCTCCAGCCTTCTGCTGTTATGACAAAGTCTGAAGAACAAAGTATGAAGATCAAAGAACTGAAGAATATCAGCTGAAGACTCCAAAGTACTGAAGACCAAGTACTGAAGTCTGAAGTACTGATCTTACAAGTACTGAAGACTTCAAGTACTGAAGACAAGTACTGAAGTCTGAAGTACTGATCTTACAAGTACTGAAGACTTCAAGTACTGAAGACAAGTACTGAAGAATCAAAAGCTGAAGAACTAAAGAACTGAAGACCTTCTACTGAAGCACAAAGTCTGAAGACAAAGACTGAAGACAACAACTGATGATATCTACTGAAGTCATCAGTTGTTATATCATCTGAAGCCAAGTCTGAAGACCAAGTACTGAAGACTCAGAGTTTGTCACAACAACTGAAGAAGACTTCTTCAGTTGTTGTGGTGGTTTTTCCTTTTCAGTAGTTTATTTACTTTCAGTAGTTGTACAACAACTGAAGAACATGTTCTTCAGCTGTTATAGTATCAGTAGTTATAAACGACTGAAGAGTTTGTTCTTCAGTCGTTGTAGGATTTCAGTAGTTTACTTTTGTCAGCACTTAGGACCTTTTGTAAGAAGATGTCAGTTGTTGACATCTTCAGTAGTTTTATGTTTTGACAGCTGTAATTTGAATATTCAGTGATGTCAGAAAAGGACATCACTACCATGCTTTTGCCTCCTATATAAGGATGGCAAGCCATACAGTTTTAAATGCCGAAACGTGCGACCAATAGAACATTTATTGCTTCGCAGAACTCTTCTCTCTCTATGTTTATGCTTTAATCGCAATATCTTTTATGTTCTTGCTTTAATTGCTAATTAATGTGCTAAATCCGCTGCAAACATAATCTAATTGATCAACACGAGAGGCTGAGATCCTTACACAAGAAATCTGAATAGATAAGAAACTCCACTTTGTAGAAGAACCAGTAGTTATTATTGATAGAGAAGTAAAAAGTTTCAAAAAAGGTAAGATTCCGATAGTGAAAGTTAAATGAAATTCAAAGAGAGGACCCGAATTCACCTGGGAATGTGAAGATGAAATAAATAAAAAGTATCCTTAATTATTTAAATGTTAAAAACTTAAAGACAAAGACGGTTACAAAGCAAAACTCTCTACCAATGAAGAATGATTAACAAGGAATTTCAGAATGAAATTCTTTTTACGGGGGGAGAATGTGACAACCCTAAAATTCAAGGTTAGATAATTTAACATTTAAGGTTATTACAGATTGACATTATATATATTACACTTATCTTATACATATATATAAGTTGAATAAGTAAAAGTGTGTACTGTTATGCATGCATGCATTATTTACGTGTGCATTTACGTATATGTATTTAAGACCTTGACATATATATATATATATATATATATATATATATATATATATATATATATATATATATATATATGAATTAAAGAACAAAGATTAATCAAACATTATCAAACAAGATTTAATCAAGAAACCTTGAATTAAAACTAAAACAAATCACACCTTAAACATCTAAACACCAAAACAAACACAACCCTGGATATAACCTCAGTTCATTAGGGTGTTAATAACCCGATTAGCAACCTAAACCACTAGATAAACTTGTCTTAATGATTAAGCAACACATCCGCCACCACCACATCCTCTCAACCTCTTAGATCCCACACACACACCCTCAAGTCACCACCTAAGCAAACACTAACCACCTTTTAAGTATGCCGTCTCACACTAACTAAGCAAAGATAATGATGAGGGAACACTTCAATCGGCCAATTCTTATGACTCACCACAACCCATACTAATCACACTTTACATGGTGACACCTAGCCTCTAACATGCCACTTAATGAGGCTATAATTAACAACTCATCACCCTAGTAGTAGGGTTAATAACGAGGGACTCCACTACATGGAGTCTTCGAATGAGGAGCACCACCACAACCCTCACAACCGCCACCTTCATCCCTCTCAATCTCTCTCAGCTCTCTCTTGTCTATCGGCTAACAAACACCCGCCAACACCACCACTTCCATCATCAGCCTTCTTGATACACTCTTGGTTCCAATATCAATCAAGCCAACCATCAGCACCATCTTCTCATTCTCTCGGTTTTACACCACCATAAACACCAACATCACCAAACACGATGATAACCACCCTCTCGATTCATCATCAACAACAAATACTTGGATTTCATACAACTCAAACCTCCAACTATTGATATCATATGGTTTATCATCATCCAAACACATATCATCTTCATCCAACCATGTTCATCTAAGTGTTCACTTTCAAGCTCAAGAACCTTCACCTCAAGCCTAGGACATCAAGAATTTAGAAGCTTTTATCAACCATCCTTCACCATCTTCTCATCAAATAAGGTTAGAAAGCCTTAATCATGTAATCATAAGTAGTATGTGTTTAAACAAATACATACATGACTATCATCAAATATAACTTATAAACACATGTTATTTGTTTCAAAAACTCAGTAAGAAATGGGTAAAGAACTTAAAAATATAAAGGTTTTAAACAAAAAAAGGGTTAAACAAGAAGGATTACAAATAAAATGTTTAAAGTCTTAGTATTCTTGATAAAATTAGATTAATACTTAAATGACTGTGATTGTGGGAATAAATTCAGAAATATATCTAGAAATATTAGTATTATCAATCTGTAAATTTTGGTATATTAAAGTTGAGTAAATTAATTTATGTGATTTAATTAAGGAAATATAAAAAAATACTATATGGAAGAACCAAACCTGGTAAAAATATGGAAAAATTATGTAATTACCCTTCTATATTATACAAGTTCTAGAATAAATTTCGTAACTAAATTCCTTTATATGACTGAGATTTATACTTTTGTTTGATCTGTAAACGTAAAATTGAAAGAAATATCCAAACAGTGAGTTAAATCACAAAAAAATGTACATAATCATGATATTCTGGATTTGACAGTATGTGTAAATTTCATGATTTTTTGTCACACTCCGGTCTCAGGGCACCCCGGGAGTGCGGCCGATTGGTACGCGTCATTGTTCACTTTTTATTTGTTTGTTTTGAAAGATGTTTACGCAGCGGAAAATTATTTCACAATTTATTTCATAAAATAAAATATTCTGATGATTTATAAAAAAACAAACTTTCATATATTCCTTGAGAATTAAATACCCATAATTTTACATAACATTGTTCAACGCAATGTTAACAAAATTTTCTATCTACTGACAGATACTCAAAACTTGCCACAAGGTCTATGCCTAGGAAACTTTAGTCCTTCCAGTACTATTCTTGCTAATATGTTCATCACAGGGTTTCCATGCCTAGGATTCACAGTCCATCCAGCACTAACACCTGCTAAACATATTTAATCATGTTTACCTGAAAAGGTTTGAAAATAATACATCAACGAAAAGCTGGTGAATACATTTAAATTGACACAAAAATATTTCGGCATGAATAATGATAAACAGTTAATCATAAATTAACGGTAAACCACACATTTAGCAGTCTATTTCAACTGGAAGTCCCCCTCCATATATACTGGTATTGGTGCTCAGACAGTCTTACTACGGGACTCTCCGGATCTGCACTGAGTCTGAACCAGCCCCAGTATAGGATTTTCACCCATCCCCAGGATATAATTTGATCAAACATACATATACTTTTGGTCTAAATGTTTTAGTAGAATACCTCTATGCATTAACATGGTTAACGTACTAATGCCATTTTTGTAAAATAAAATTATTTGAATGATTTGAAAGTATTAAACCTATTCACCTGGTATGTAAGGCCCCATTCCCGGGCACCTCACAGTTGGTCATTCATTGCACATAAACAAATTAATATACATTTCTTTAAATAAACAGTGGAATTACGTTAGCAAAAGTCATTCTCTATTATTAAAAGATACTGTTGTTAAGCAATACAATAGTGTTCAAGTTACAAAAAAATTTAATTGCATTACAAAACAACATTATCATAACATAAGAATGGGTGTCAGTCTTTCCCTGCCGAGTAGCTTCACCCTCGTGCCATTCTCAGCAACAATTACCAGCCAACTGAAAACGTATAAAAGTCAACGTTGCTGAGTGAGTTCTAGTTTTAAAAGTATTAAAAATACCTTGTATAATGTATATTTATGAAAATACACTTTTTGTAGAAATACATCTCTTACTCTTGTACATGAGCACACATTAACTATATAACAAGGTGATGTTCTGTTTCTTTATTGTTTACCTTGTTTATTTTGTACTCTTTTAACTTTATCTTTCACTGTCTATGTGGACCAATGAGCAATACCCTAAACTATATGCGCGGAGAAACTGGTGCTGGGCCCCTTACAGTCTATGGTCTGAATTACTATATACAAGGCCGGCCTAGTAACCTAGGGCATGCTACAAAGGCCCGCCAATCATAATTGATTGGCCCCGTGAGCATAAGGGGTAGCTAAACCGCATCATAGTTGAGCTAAAGATAATAAGGTCATGCACCTCCTATAAGCTTGCAAGACTTGTTAATTTTTTAATAGGTTCCACTTCTCTTTATCATTACTCTTTCACTTTGTTTAAGATACTACTTGCATTTATGATCATATGCACACCACATTGGTCACACAATAATAATTACTAGGATCATAGATGCAACTTATAATAGTACAAATATAATAACAGTTAAAAACCCTAAGTCAAACTTAGGTCAAACTCTAATGATTCTGTTATGCTTAAAATTTCAAAAAATACTCTAAGTGTTCTAGACGCATGAGCACTATGCAGGCGCATGAGACCTGTTCAGACGCATGGGCACTATTTAGGCTATTCAATACTTAGGCGTTTGGAACATCCCAAGCACATGGGCACTATTTGAACGTTTCATCACTTAGACGTTTGGGCCATCTCAGACGCATGGGCACTATTCGGACGATTGGTCCATACTTAGGCGTCTGAGTCAAATTCCCTAGACGTATGCGCTACTGTTCAGGCGGTTGGGCTTGCACTCAGAACTTTCTAAGGCATTTCTAGATGGTTGGGGCACTGTTTGGGCGGTTGGGCCCTGTTTAGACGTACAGGCTTACTTAGAACTTTCTAAGGCAAATCCTAGGCGGTTGGGGTACTGTTCAGACGGTTGGGCAACCTGTTTAGCATAATCTTAACATATTATCAATCCCAATCATTTTTCTTACATGTTCTAGGCCTAATAACACTATTCTAAGTATAACTAACATATAACAACCATAAAACATGATCTTACACACATAGATTCATACGGGTGTTCAACCGAACTTTTGTAAAAACAGTTTTGCAGGCATTTTCAGCCCCAAAATGTTTAAAACAAATAAAATATGGGGTCTAGAACTCACCTTAGTAGCTTTCAAACTTAAACTCTTCTCTTGAACTTTCTCACATGTTTTTCAACACCTAAAACTCACATATACACATAACCCGAACACACAATCACATTTATAGGCACATAACCGAAACTAGAAACATATAAAATATCCTAAAACTGAGAATTTTTACCAAAAACTCCAAAGTTCTTGCTTCTTCTAAAACCTCCAGGAATTCTATGCTTTTCTCCTTTCTCTCTAAAAATCCGAATAATAGGCGAAAAGTAACATGGCATGGGCGGCCATGTTGCTTTATTCACCAACTTTCGAGAGTTTTGTCCTTTTGGCACTTTTAACCCCTCTACTTGGGTTAAATTACATTTCTTTCTTTTCCTTTACTTTTATTATTTCCTTATATCTAAAAAAAATAACCGGGTGTTACAAGTCCACCCCCCTTATAAAGGTTTCGTCCCCGAACAAATGTGGGTAATGCTATCTCATCTCGTCTTCAGCCTCCCACGTAGACTCGGATCCCTTCCTGTGCTTCCACTGTACATGCACAAGAGGAACCACTTTATTCCTTAACCTCTTTTCCTTACGATCAATGATTGCCACTGGTTGCTCTACGTAATTGAGCCGTTCATCCACTTCGATGTCCTCCAGTGGTACAACCATATCTTCGTCTGCTAGACACTTCCGCAGATGAGATACATGGAATGTTAGGTGAATTCCACTTAACTCATTAGGTAGTTCTAACCTATAGGCCACCTCTCCTGCTCGAGTAGTGATTCGAAAAGGTCCTATATACCTTGGGCTCAACTTGCCCCGTCTTCTAAACCGAATGATACCCTTCCAAGGTGAGACTGTCAACATGACTCTATCTCCCACCTGGAACTCGATCGGTCTACGTCTCCTATCAGCATACGACTTCTGCCTATCTTTAGCTGCCTTCATAAAGGCTTTGATCTTTTCCAGCTTCTCAGTCATAGCCTCAATCACCTCGACACCTCCCAGTTCTTTTTGCCTGATGTCACCCCAACAAACGGGTGTCCTGCATCTCCTACCGTATAGCATCTCGTATGGTGGCATGCCAATGCTGGCATGATAACTATTGTTGTACAAGAATTCTGCTAACGGAAGATGATCATCCCAATTTCCTCCAAAATCGATTACACACGCTCGAAGCATGCTAACCGTTCGTTTGTGGATGGTAAGCCGTGCTGATATGTAGCCTTGTCCCCATCGCATCGTGGAATTTCTTCCAAAACTTCAATGTAAATCGGGTGTCACGATCCGATACGATAGACACCGGCACGCCATGAAGAGCTACGATCTCTCTGATGAACAGATCCGCGAGTCTCTCAGACAAATACGTCTCTCGGATCGGCAGCAAGTGAGCACTCTTTGTCAAACGATCAACTATCACCCATATGGCATCATACCCTTTCGGGGTACGCGATAAATTCGTAATAAAGTCCATGGTGATATGCTCCCACTTCCACTCGGGTATATCCAACGGTTGGATCTTCCCATAAGGCTTCTGATGTTCTGCCTTCACCTGCAAGCAAGTAAGGCACTTACTCACGTACTCCACTACATCACGTTTCATACCCAGCCACCAGTAGTCTTTCTTCACGTCTTGATACATCTTGGTAGCACCAGGATGAATGGAGTATCAAGTTTTGTGGGCTTCGTCCATGATTCGCCCTCGTAGATCTCCGTAACGAGGGATCCACATTCGCCCAAAGCGGGTTCTAACCCGTGGGCGTTTTCTCCCAGATCTGCAACTAGACCTCTCATTCGTTCAGAGTTGAGGCGATCCTCTTTCAACGCCTGAATCTAAAATTCCTTCGCTTGAGTCATCACGTCCGAGGTCATCACTAACTGGTACACCTTCACCCGAATCGGTTCAGGTCTCCCTTTTCGACTGAGGGCATCAGCCACCACGTTAGCCGTGCTCGGATGGTAGTGGATCTCGCGGTCATAATTCTTGATGAGCTCTAACCACCTTCTCTGCCTCATGTTGAGATCCTTCTACTCAAAGAAGTACTTTAAGCTCTTGTGGTCGGTGAAGATCGTGCACTTCGTACTATATAAGTTGTGCCTCCAAATCTTCAACGCGAAAACCACAGTCGCTAACTCCAGATCGTGGGTAGGGTAGTTGACTTCGTGGGTCTTCAGCTGTCGGGATGCGTAGCTATTACCTTTCCACGTTGCATTAACATGTAACCTAGCCCAGAATAAGACGCATCCGAATACACCACTAAGTCTTCACTTCCATTGGGCAATGTCAAGGCAGGAGCTTGTGTTAATCTCATCTTCAACTCCTCAAAGGCACACTCCTATTCCTGGCCACATCCTTGCGAGTCAACTTGGTCAAAGGTGAGGCTATCTTGGAGAAGTCTTGAATGAACCTTCTATAGTAGCCTGCCAAACCCAAGAAACTACGGATCTCGGATGGCGTCTTCTCTTTGGAGACTTCCATTACATCACCGCTTCAACCTTTGCCGGGTCCACCATGATTCCTTCGGCATTAACAACATGACCCAAAAATTGAACCTCGTGCAACCAGAAAGCACACTTGGAGAATTTGGCATACAACTTCTCTCTCCTAAGTGTCTCCAACACCTCGCGTATGTGGCCGGCATGTTCTTCCTTATTCTTAGAATAAATCAGGATATCATCAATAAACACTATCACTGATTGATCTAGCATTGGCCGACATACTCGATTCATCAAGTCCATAAAGGCAGCTGGTGCATTAGTCAATCCAAAAGACATAACGAGAAACTCGTAGTGTCCATAACGTGTACGAAAAGCTGTCTTAGGAATGTCTTGCTCCCTCACCTTCAACTGATGGTAGCCAGATCGAAGATCTATTCTTGAGAACTAACTGGCACCTTGGAGCTGGTCAAACAAGTCATCAATCCTTGGTAATGGATATCGATTCTTCACCGTCAACTTGTTCAGCTCTCGGTTGTCGATGCACATCCGCATACTACCATCCTTTTTCTTTACAAACAATACCGGAGCACCCTAGGGAGAGATACTTGGTCGAATGAATCCCTTATCCATTAACTCCTGCAATTGTTCCATGAGTTCCTTCATCTTAGTTGGAGCTAATCGATACGGTGCTTTGGCAACAGGTTGAGCACCGGGTATCAAATCGATTTGGAACTCAATTTCATGATCCGGTGGCACGCTGGGTAGGTCTTCCGGGAATACATCTGGTAACTCACACACCACTGGTACACCAGACAGTTGTGGTGTTGACATGTCCACATCCTTCACGTAGGCCAGATAGGCACTACATCCACGTCTTATGCATTTTCCCGCCACTAGTCGAATCATCTTCTTGTGACATACGATGTTTGCTTCATTGGTTGCTAACCAATCCATCCCTAGTACTACATCGAATCCACCTAGGGGCATCACATGTAACTTAGCAGCAAACCTATGACCTTCTAGTTCTATGGCACAGTCCTCTATGTCGGTAATTCTAGCGGTCTTACGAATAGCAGTTTCTATATCGAATGGCTCACTAATACTTCTACTACTAGCAGACAACTTAGCACAGAAAGTAGTAGAAATAAAACTCTTACGAGTACCAGAATCAAATAATATAGAGGCACAAGTTTGATTTACTAGAAACATACCTGACATGACATCAGGATCCACTCTGGCTTCCTCCTGGGTCATGGTGTAAGTTCTAGCACTTACCCTCTGCCCTTCTTCCCCCGGCTTTTTCTTTGCTCTAGAGCTCTCCGCCCTTGGCTTCTTGCAATTTTTGGTCGCGTGGCCCTCTCCGCCACAGTTATAACACTTCAGCATCCTACAATCTCTAGCGATATGGCCGGGCTTGCCACACCTGAAGCATACATTCAACCACATTCTACACTCGCCGGTATGCTCCCTTCCACATTTGCCATACTTCTTCAACCCTAGGCTTGACGACACCCTACGATCGTCCACCACGTCCAACCCTCTTCCCACTCCAGCTTTTGTCACCACCACCCATCCTCTTCACGTCTACCACTGCCTCCTCCCGTTCGTCGTACAGTCTGCCCGCCAAGTCCACCACTGATCGAAAGGTGCCTGGCTGAGCAGCGATCAGATGCCTGCGAATATCAGCCAGTAGTCCCTGGATGTACCTCTTGATCTTCCTTGACACCGGCGTCACCTGATCAGGTACCAGCCTCGCCATTTCGTTGAATTTGGTGGTGTACTGCTGGTGGGTCATGGTTCCCGCCTCAAGTTGTAGGAACTCCCTCTCGATCCTGTCGAGTTCTCTATGAGGACAGAATTCCTCGATCACTAGTTGCTTCAGCTCCTTCCATCGCATCTTCCCGATGGCTGTGGCACCCTCAGCTTGGACAATATTGTCCCACCAACACAAGGCTGAGTCGACAAAGAGTGAGTCACGAACTTCACCTTCTGATCCTCGTGACACTCACTGATTTCCAACACCGCTTCCATCTCCCTCACCCAGCGGTGAGCGACAGCAGCATTGCCATTGCCATCGAAAGTCGGGGCTTGCACCTCTGGAATGCCCCATAACTGCATCCCTTGGTCGTCACCCCCACTACATCATCCTCCTCTTCGTCAGACAATACCGTCTCAGGCTCTGGTCATTCCTCCTCCCTTCTGCTTCCCTCACCCGTAGACCTCTTCTTATTCTCTTTCTCCTTTCTCTCCTCACTCCTCATGGCCCTGATGACTTCGGTCACTACAGACGGTAAAACTGTCTGCATGACCTGGTGCACTTCATCAGTAATCGCCTTCCTAGCTGAGGCGTTTAGCCTGGCATTCTCATTCTCCTCACTTTGACCATGAACCTCAGGGTTCTCATGAGCCGTCTCAGGAGCCTTAGCACTTCTCCTAGTCACACATGGCCGACCTCTACCTCTAGAAGCCTTGGAAGACTTTTGTCCAGCCATTTCCTAGATGCTATAAGATTCAAACACTAACACAGTCATTCAAGTGAACAGCTCAGTTTATGTCAAGTATATTAAGTCCCTAATGACAGTGGCCAGTTGTGATTAACCACTTACTTTACTCTTCACACCCCAAGCATTTCCTATCCTGACTACATCAATATCTAAATCTACTAAGAACACATAAGTCAAATAGCACACGCACATAATACTGATTAACTTTAAGAAAAGAAATACCTAATGACACGTAGCTACTTGGGCTGACATCCCTCCTTCTGTCCCATTTTCAGTTTAGGGTTATTTTGAAAATTTACCCGTTTCACTTAAACTATGGCTCTGATACCAACTTGTAAGGCCCCGTTCCCGGGCACCTCACAGTTTGTCATTCATTGCACATAAACAAATTAATATACATTTCTTTAAATAAACAACATAAATACGTTAGCAAATGCCATTCTCTATTATTAAAAGATATTATTGTTAAGCAATATAATAGTGTTCAAGTTACAAAAGATTTTAATTTCATTACAAAACAAATTATCATAACATAGGAATGGGTGTCAGTCTTTCCTTGCCGAGTAGCTTCACCCTCGTGCCATTCTCAGCAACAATTACCTGCCAACCAAAAACGTATAAAAGTCAGCGTTGCTGAGTGAGTTCTAGTTTTAAAAGTATTAAAAATACCTTGTATAATGTATATTTATGAAAATACTCTTTTTGTAGAAATACATCTCTTATTCTTGTACATGAGCACACATTAACTATACAACAAGGTGATGTTCTCTTTCTTTATTGTGTACCTTGTTTATTTTGTACTCTTTTAACTTTATCTTTCACTGTCTATGTGGACCAATGAGCAATACCCTAAACTATCTGCGTGGAGAAACTGGTGTTGGGCCCCTTACAGTCTATCGTCTGAATTACTGTATACAAGGCCGGCCCAGTCACCTAGGGCCTGCTACAAAGGTCCGCCAATCTCAATTGATTGGCCCCGTGAACATAAGGGGTAGCCAACCCGCATCACAGTTGAGCTAACAACAACAAGGTCGTGCACCTCCTATAAGCTTGCAAGACTTGTTAACTCTTTAATTCGGTTCCACTTCTCTTTATCATTACTCTTTCACTTTGTTTAAGATAATACTTGCATTTATGATCATATGCACACCACATAGGTCAGACAATAATAATTACTAGGATCATAGAGGCAACTTATAATAGTACAAATATAATAACAATTAAAAACCCTAAGTCAAACTTGGGTCAAACTCTAATGATTCTGTTATGCTCAAAATTTCAGAAAATACTCTAAGTGTTCTAGACGCATGAGCATTATGAAGGTGCATGAGGCCTCTTCAGACGCATGGGCAATATTTAGGGGATTCAATACTTAGGCGTTTGGAACATCCCAAGCGCATGGGCACTATTTGGACGTTTCATCACTTAGACGTTTGGGCCATCTCAAACGCATGGGCACTATTCGGACGGTTGGTCCATACTTAGGCGTCTGAGTCAAATTTCCTAGACGCATGGGCTACTGTTCAGGTGGTTGGGCTTGCACTCAGAACTTTCTAAGGCATTTCTAGACGGTTGGTGCACTGTTGGTTGGGCCCTGTTTAGACGTACGGGCTTACTTAAAACTTTCTAAGGCAAATCCTAGGCGGTTGGGGTACTGTTCAGACGGTTGTGCAACCTGTTTAGCATAATCTTAACATATTATCAATCCCAATCATTTTTCTTACATGTTCTAGGCCTAATAACACTATTTTAAGTATAACTAACATATAACAACCATAAAACATGATCATACACGCATAGATTCACACGGGTGTTCAACCAAACTTTTGTAAAAACAGTTTTGCATATATTTTCAGCCCCAAAATGTTTAAAACAAATAAAATATGGGGTCTAGAACTCACCTTAGTAGCTTTCGAACTTAAACTCTTCTCTTGAACTTTCTCAGACGTTTTTCAACACCTAAAACCCACACATACACACAACCCGAACACACAATCATATTTATAGGCACATAACCGAAACTAGAAACATCTAAAATATCCTAAAACTTATAATTCTTACCAAAACTTCAAAGTTCTTGCTTCTTCTAACACCTCCAAGAATTCTTTGCTTTTCTCCTCTTTCTCTCTCTCTAAAAATCCGAATGATAGGCGAAAAGTAACATGGCATGGGGGCCATGTTGCTTTATTCACCAACTTCCCAAAGTGTTGTCCTTTTGGATACTTTTAACCCATCTACTTGGGTTAAATTATATTTCCTTCTTTTCCTTTACTATTATTATTTCCTTATATCTAAAAAAATAACCGGGTGTTACATGGTAAGTTGAACAGAGCCTCTAAACTTGATAAGCTTTTGTTTCTGCACCTCGAAGTAACTTAAGGATTAAGTCATGAGCTTTTAACACCTTGATTAATTCAAAACTCCTATACTTGTTGTCTAGAGCATATACACCGGCTTCCTAATCTCGGGTTATCTTTGTGGTGCTTAAAAGGTAGTCGAGAGTTTACTTTGTGAAAGTAGGGAAGACGATCAAAAGGTTATGAAATGAAATAAAGCTAGAAGCATCTATTTATATATGGATATTTCTTACTCATTAAGTATTTCTTACTTATTAAGTTTTATTCAAACTTAATTATTAAGTCCAAAACTTAGCAATTAAGTTTTATATTTTATTCAAACCTTAGCCATTAAGTTTTATATTATATTCAAAACTTAGCTATTAAGTTTTATATTTTATTCAATACTTAGCTATTAAGTTTTATATTTTATTCAAGACGTAGCTATTAAGCTTTATCCAAAACTTAGCCGTTAAGTTTTATCCTATTTTTATCTAAACTTAGGCACTAAGTTTTATCCAATACTTAATTGTTAAGTATTATCCATAACTTAACTATTAAGTTGTATATGAAGGCTTAGCCATTAAGTATTTATCTAAAAATTAAGTCATGAAGTCACACTTGCAACATAATTATGATTATTTATTGATAAATATAATATGAAAATTCGCAAGCGTTACATCCTCCCCACCTTTACTTCAATCTCTTCCTCGAGATTTATTGGAATAAGTGTGGATATTTCTTTTTCATTTCTGACTCTAGTTCCCACGTATATTCAGGACCTCGTCTTGAGTTCCATTTTACCTTTACCAATACTAGCTTTCTTCTCTTTAGATGTTTTTCTTGACGGTCTTCAATTTGGAGAGATTGTTCGATAAATTTCAACTTTTCGTTAACCTTTACATCTTGTAATGGCATTGCTAGCAATTCATCAGACAAACATTTACGTAAGTTGGACACATGAAATACATCGTGTACTCCGTTCATCTCATTTGGCAATTCTAGTTGATAGGCTACTGGTCCGATTCGTTTTAAGATTTTAAAGGGTCCAACAAATCGAGGACTTAACTTTCCCTTCTTTCCGAATCATACAATACCTTTCCATGGTGATACCTTTAGTAACACCTTGTCACCAACATTAAATTCTAGTGGCTTACGTCTTTTGTCGGCATAACTCTTCTAACGATCGCGAGTTGTCTTCAATCTTTCTCTAATCTGTAGTACTTTATCAATTGTCTCTTAGACTATTTCAGGTCCAGACACTTGATTCTCTCCAACTTCAGACCAACACACAGGTGTTCTACATTTTCTGTCGTATAAGGCTTTAAATGGCGTTGCATGGATGCTTGAGTGATAGCTATTGTTATAGGAGAATTCCATTAGAGGTAGATGATTATCCCAACTGCCTCCAAAGTCTTTCACACATGCTCTAAGCATATCTTCTAGTGTTTGGATCGTTCTTTCGCTTTGCCCATCCGTTTGCGGATGATAAGTAGTGCTTTGATTTAATCGAGTTCCTAACGCTTTTTGAAAGCTTTGCCAGAACCGAGATGTAAAACGACTGTCTCTATCTGACACAATGGATAGTGGCACACCATGTAAAGTCACTATTTCATTGACATACAATTGTGCTAACTTATCTATGTTAAATGTTTCTTTCATTGGAATGAAATGGGCGGACTTAGTTAGTCGATCAATGATAACCCAGATAGTATCATTCCCCAACTTGTTCGAGGAAGTTTAGTAATAAAATCCATGGTTATCATTTCCCATTTCCAGACAGGTAGTTCAAGTTGTTGCAGTAAACCCGAAAGTTTCTGGTGTTTTGCCTTAACTTGAGAGCATGTAAGACATTTTTCAACATATAGTGCAACACTCTTTTTCATACCTATCCACCAATAGTTAATTTTCAGATTTTTATACATTTTATCACTCCGTGGGTGCATTGTATATCTAGACTTATGAGCTTCTTCAAGTATTCTTTCTCTCAAGTTACAAGCAATTGGCACCCAAATTGTCTTATTTAATTTAATCAGTTCATCATCTCCTTTGACCAACTGGTCAAGCATTCCCTTCATTCCTTCTTTTTCTATCTCTTGTAGGGCTATTTTTTTAGCATTCTTCAATTGACTAAGTAAATCAATTTGAAGATCAAGCCTTAAGGCACGAACCCTTTTTGGCTTTGCTCTTTCTTTTCTACTCAAGGCATCAGCCATAACATTGGCTCTACCTTCATGATAATAGATTTCACAATCGTAATCGCTTAGGATTTCCATCCATCTCCTCTGTCTCATGTTTACTTCCTTCTTGCCTAAGATATATTTTAGACTCTTATGGTCAGTGTAAATAGTAAATTTGACTCCATAAAGATAGTGTCTCCATATCTTTAGCGCAAAGGTATGGCACCCAACTCAAAATCAAAACAAACAAACAAACAAACATACCCAGTGTCTCCTGCTGAAGAGCAGGGTCTGGGAGGGGTATATGGTGGCAAGTCTTTCCTCTATCTAGAAAGATAGAGAGACCGCTTCAGAAGAGACCCCCGACTCGTTAACACAGGCAATAACAATAACAATCATAATACAACGCATATACAAAGCATATAACAAAGCATATAACAAAGCATATAACAAAGCATATAACAAAGCACCCAACTCAAAATCGTGAGTCGTATAATTCTTCTCGTGTGTTTTTAGTTGACGTGATGCATAAGCGATAAATTTATTTCTTTGCATTAACACACATCCAAGACCAATGTGTGAAGCATCACAATAAATGACAAAATCTTCAGTACCCTCTGGCAAACTCAGGATGGGTGCATTTGTTAACTTTTCTTTAAGGGTCTTGAATGCTTCATCCTGTTTTGGTCCCCATTCGTATTTTACGGATTATCGAGTCAAAGATGTAAGAGGGGCAGCGATTCGAGAAAAGTTTTGAATGAATCGACGGTAGTATCCAGCCAATCCAAGAAAACTACAAACTTCAGATGGGGATGTAGGGATTTCCCAATTAGAAATAGCCTCAATCTTGGAAGGATCTACTTGAATGCCTTTAGCGTTAATAACATGGCCAAGAAATTGTACTTCCGTAAGCCAAAATTCACATTTTGAGAATTTAGCGTACAATCTCTTATTTCTAAGTACCTCAAGTAGTATTTGAAGATGGTTCGCGTGTTCATCCGAGTTTTGGAATAGATAAGAATATCATCTATGAACACGATTACGAACTTATCTAAATAGGGTTTACAAATTCGATTCATCATGTCCATAAAAGCTGCAGGGGCATTAGTGAGTCCAAAGGGCATAACTATGAACTAAAAATGTACGTATCTAGTTTGGAATGCAGTTTTAGGAATATCTTCTTCTTGAACTTTGAGATGGTGATAACCTGATCTTAGATCAATTTTAGAAAAGTAACACGCTCCCTGAAGTTGATCAAATAGATCATCGATTCGAGGAAGTGGATACCGATTTCTGATGGTTACTTTGTTCAGCTCACGATAATCAATATACATACACATTGATCCATCCTTCTTCTTAACAAATAGAATTAGAGCTCCCCAAGGCGAAGAACTCGGTCGGATAAATCCCTTCTCTAACAGTTCATCTAACTGTTGCTTTAATTCTTTCATTTCAGTTGGAGCTAATCTATACGGGCTTTAGCTATTGGTGATGTACCCAGTACAAGATCAATTCTAAGTTCAACTTCTCAATCAGGTGGGATCCTTGGCAATTCATCTGGAAAGACGTCGGTAAATTTGGCTACAACTGGCACGTCTTCAATCATTTTCTTCGTTTTGTCATCTGATACAGTGATCAGATATGCCAAACATCCTTTCCTTAAGAATTTGGTTACTTTTAACATTGAGATTGTTCCAACATGATTTGTTGGTTTGTCACCTTTGATAATAATCTCTTCTCCAGTAGGCACATAGAGTTTAGTAAGCTTTTGATTACAAATGATATATGCTTGCTTTGATGCCAACCAGTCCATACCAAGTACCACGTCAAATCCCACTAATGTCATAGGAAAAAGTTTCACAGGGATGACATGATTAGAAAGAGTAATCCTACCATTATATAAGGATTCTGAGATTTTAACTAGATCTCCGTTTGCGGTTTCAACTTCATAGGATTTGTCTAACCTTACTAGAGGTTCATTTAACAAACTACAGAACTTATAGTCTATGAAGCTTTGGTTTGCACCAGAATCAAATAAAATTCTAGCATAGACATTATTGATAAGATGTGTACCGGTAATGACATCCGGCAAGTCAGTAGCCTCACGAGTATTCATCACAAATGCTCGTGTTGTCTTCTTCACACCAGGATATGTCTTGGATCCAGATCCTCCAGCACCACCTTCTTTACTAAGCCTTGGGCATTCAGACTTGTAGTGCCCTTGTTTATTGCAGTTAAAACAAGTTATCACCCTTTTCCTGTAGCAAGCCTCAGAAGTATGTCCTAAAGTCTTGCAATAGTTGCAGAATAGAGTGGATCTGCATCTTCCCGTGTGTCTCTCCCGCACGTTTTGCATCTTGGGAGAGAGTATGAATCTTCTTTCTTTCCTTTCCCTTTATCAAGTTTCTTTATCTCTATATTTGGTTTATGGACCACCTCTTTCTTTTTATTCTCTTCCTGGGTTCTAACCATTCCATCTGTCAAAAGTCCAGCTAACTCTACCGCAGACTCCATTGTCTGTGGCATGACCGCCTTCACCATATCACGAATTTCATTGACTAGTCCCCAAATATAACGACTGATCATGTTGCATTCGGGTGTCACAAGATGTGGCACGAGTCGGGCATATGCAAAGAATTTGGTATTATACCTCTTGTTATCTGAACCAACCATTCGAAGATTCAAAAATTCATTGGTGATTTTCTCCTTTTCGTTCATTGGGCAGAACTTTCGAGTTACCAATGCACGAAATTCATCCCAAGTCATTGCATAAGTCTTATTTCGTCCCTTTGACTGAATAATAGAGTTCCACCATTCCAATGCCTCATCTTTGAAAGAATATAAGGCGAACAGAACCATGTCCTCATTAGTACACTTGCTAATGGCTAAGACTGCTTCGATCTTTTCTAGCCACCGGATGGCTGCAATTGCACCTTCGTTACCTGAAAATTCAGTAGGTTTACACGCTTGAAATGTTCGATATGAACATCCATCCTGTTTCTTCCTTTTCTTAGGCGTTTCATCTTTGAAATTTTCGCCACTCGAACTATGACGATCATTATCTTTCTTTCTAGATCTTGAAACTTCTTTAGTTTGACTGGGAGGTTCTTTTTCTTTTAATGCCGCGATTATGGTAGGAATCACGTCTTTAATTCCCTCGGTGATCATCCTTTGTATTTCAGCTTTCTAGGTCGCACAATCTTCATCTTCGTTAACTATCTTACGTTTCCCTCTGGTATACACCGCGGGTCTACTATCATTGTTGTTTGACATTCTACAACGAGAATAAGAGGGAGTATCTTAATACTAAGATTCGAAATTTTCATAAATAGTATTATTGGACACTTCAATAGGTATTTCCATCATTTATGAGAAATAAGGTTCATTAATTATGTCTGTATCATACTTTTTCCGATATCCTACATATCATTATAACAAGGCATCTAGCTACTTTTTCTTAGTAGGCAATATTTCTAATATTGGTTAAAGCCTAGATACTAAGGCAAGTATGAAATTTGCTAAAACCTGTGGTTCTGATACCAACCTGTCACACCCCGGTCTCAGCGCACCCCGGGAGTGCGACCGATTGGTACGCGTCATTGTTCACTTTTTATTTGTTTGTTTTGAAAGATGTTTACACAGCAGAAAAACATTTCACATTTTATTTCATAAAATAAAATATTCTGATGACTTATAAAAAAACGAACTTTCATATATTCCTTGGGAACTAAATGCCCATAAATTTACATAACATTGTTCAACGCAGTGTTTACAAAATTTTCTGTCTACTGACAGATATTCAAAACTTGCCACAAGGTCTATGCCTAGGAAACTTTAGTCCTTCCAGCACTATTCTTGCTAATATGTTTATCACAGGGTTTCCATGCCTAGGATTCACAGTCCATCTAGCACTAACACCTGACTAAACATATTTAATCATGTTTACCTGAAAAGGTTTGAAAATAATACATCAACAAAAAGCTGGTGAATACATTTAAGTTGACACAAAAATATTTCGACATGAATAACGATAAACAGTTAATCATAAATTAACGTTAAACCACACATTTAGCAGTCTATTTCAACTGGAAGTCCCCTTCCATATATACTGGTATTGGTGCTCAGACAGTCTTACTACGGGACTCTCCGGATCTGCACTGAGTCTGAACCAGCCCTAGTATGGGATTTTCACCCATCCCCAAGATATAATTTGATCAAACATACATATACTTTTGGTCTAAATGTTTTAGTAGAATACCTCTATGCATTAACATGGTTAACGTACTAATGTCATTTTCGCAAAATAAAATTATTTGAATGTTTTGAAAGTATTAAACATATTCACCTGGTAAGTTGAACAGAGCCTCTAAACTTGATAAGCTTTTATTTCTGAACCTCGAAGTAACTTAAGGATTAAGTCACGAGCTTCTAACACCTTGATTAATTCAAAACTCCTATACTTGTGTAAGGCCTCGAATCCGGAAACCTCACAAATTGGCCATTCTACATAAAACCTTATTTTTAGTTCAAAACTGATAAAGTGTTATTCATTAAAGCAGCGGAAATATGAAAATGTTAATTATATAAATAAAACTAAAGCACCAACTTAGAGTCAAACCCGGATTTGTGCTAGAATTTCTTTATTTACAAATCGTTGTCTTAACAAAATTTACTCATTTATTATTACACAAAACATAAAAGCTGGTTGAATCTTTACAGGATGCCAGTCTTCACCCTCCAAGTAGCTCCTAATCAGGCCCTGCCCTAAAGCTTGATTTACCTGCCAAACAATCTAACATACAAACAAAAGTCAGCTTCGCTGAGTGAGTTCTAGTTTTATATAAATAAGAAAATATAATCTTTTATCGTTCATATAATGAACACGCATACATCATACTACAAACATTACTTGCATCACATTAGGCACGTTCATTACCTTTCATTCTTTCATTACGTTTCACTTTATCATAGGCAAGATTGCACAAAGCAAGATCTCCATGTTGATTGACAACAAATGTCAATCCCCGTCGGTACACGTTATCCATGGTCGCTACCCCCGACGGTTGATCGATCCCCGTCGGTACACATCTTCACGGTAGCTTCCCCCGACAGTTGATCCACACTGCTAGGCACATAGCCCGCTCATGAATACGGATCCATCATCATACATCAGACTCACATAAGTGAAGTCTATCATAGTGCTTGCAAGACATTTCATCATTAAACGGGCCCGGGGGTAACATTTGTTAAGTTCCACTTCTCATTAGTATCATCTTTCACTTAATATATATAATACTTAGCTTATTAAGTACACACATACCAAGTACTAGTCATCATAACGCGTAACCGTATCTATTTAATTGTCACATTTTTCTTTAAATCATTCTATCTATAGGCAATAAATATACGTAATTCACAGTTATTACTTTATCAAATCATATAACGAATTATTTAAAAATAATCTTAATTATAAATCATATGGTATGTATGTCGTCCCCAAAACAGTAAAGCATGTATAAAAGAAGGGGATCTAGAACTCACCTTGGGTTTCGTTACTGAAATCCATAAAGAAACCATCCCAAGTCGTCTAGCTTTAACCCACATCGCCCATAATAAACATTCTAAGTCATCCCGAACAAACGCACAAGCCGACTCCCTTCTTAGTCGTCTAGCATAACTAGCCAGTCTACGCTGCCCTCAATCGGATACACCAACCTCATGTCATACCCAAACAGTCAAGAAAACACCTAAAACATAACCATGCCACTTAAACATTATCATACTAGAATCATCACCTCATAATATCATCACCATAATCATCAATCTATAACAATGCCGTGACTTTATGCTAACTATCCTTGTTATGTATTCATAACCCATATCATCATGGACCATCATCCTTTTTATCATAACAACATATCATGTACAAGCACCATCAACATATTCTTAGCACATCATCATTATATCACGATGCATTACCATGTTCACCCTACTACACCTAACACGTGCACTTAATGTGACCATTACCTTCATCTTGGCATTGAACTGTGACCAAATTGGAATCTGCTTTCCATCATAGCTAACATACCATCATCATCATCATAATCTAATATCATCAACCAAGTAGCAGCTATTTAAGGTGCAAAACTGCAGCTAAGAGGCTGCGTTTCGGCACCAATTTAAAAAACAATTCTGCTGTGTTTAGCAGCTAAATCAACAACGTAATAGCAGCTATTTAAGGTGCAAAACTGCAGCTAACAGGCTGCGTTTCAGCACCAATTTACACAGCAATTCTGCTGTGTTTTAGCAGCTAAATCAGCAACGTAATAGCAGCTATTTAAGGTGCAAAACTGCAGCTAACAGGCTTCGTTTCAGCACCAATTTACACAGCAATTCTGCTGTGTTTTAGCAGCTAAATCAGCAACGTAATAGCAGTTATTTAAGGTGCAAAACTGCAGTTAACAGGCTGCGTTTCAGCACCAATTTACACAGCAATTCTGCTGTGTTTCAGCAGCTAAATCAGCAACGTAATAGCAGCTATTTAAGGTGCAAAACTGCAGCTAAGAGGCTGCGTTTCAGCACCAATTTACACAGCAATTCTGCTGTGTTTCAGCAGCTAAATCAGCAACGTAATAGCAGCTATTTAAGGTGCAAAACTGCAGCTAACAGGCTGCGTTTCAGCACCAATTTACACAGCAATTCTGCTGTCGCCATGAGCACCACCACCAATCTGGAACGCTACCACCACCAGCAGCCTTCCACATCGCGACCACACATCCACAGCTGCATCTGACCATTACCAACCAACCCGATTACCATGACCAACAACAACCGCAGCACCCTGCACACAGAACCAACCACCGCCGACGCCTACATCAACAGCCATCGTCAACACCATCAGCTACTATCACAATACCGCAGCCACAATCAACAACAACCATCATCAACTCGACCACCAACAACCATCGCACACCACCCCGTCGTCGAGCAGATGAAATATAGTCACCGTAACCGTTGAATTAAACCATTGTGCCATCGTAATTGGCCCCAGTCACCACCAAAACTGCCTGAATCGTCCATTATAGGGCTCGCTGGAGCTCTAATCTCCTTTTGTTTGTGTCGAATTTGAGAGAACCAGTTAGGATAATATTGGGGGCGGCTAGTGTTGATGAAAGGATATAGGGTGTGAATAATCTTTTGTCATTTGGCTAAATCAGTCCCTCAAGTTCTAGCTTTTATATTTTAAATCAATAAACTTTAGAGAATAGAATTCTTATATATTTCCAATTCACCATCTTTGATTCTTTTAGTTTTATGCTTATTTGCTTCTGAAAACGGGGCGTTACAAGTCTCTCCCCCTTATTTAGGTTTCGTCCTCGAAACCTGTTAGTTGATAAGCAGTTTAAGATAGTCTTATCTCATTTCTTTCTTAGATACACACTCGGTTTTTGATCTATTCCTATGACCTATTACCTTACTTGTCTTATCAACTTATCTATTGTTGTTTTCCTTGCCGTTTATTATTTTTATTTTTTTTTTGTTATTGACTTGGCATCATAAGCAACTCGTTGCATTTATCATTTTTTTATTTCGTTTTTTTTCATTAAGTATTTTGTCCACATCGTCACTCCTCAATCGTTTACATATGTGTAACACCTGTATGGTGGGTTGACTTCCTCTTGATGTTTCTATTACTCCCTGTTTACATGCATTCCTTCTGACCTAGTTTAGTATTACAGACTTTCTGATGTCCCAAGCTACTAATCTTACATTTTTTATATCTTTAATTCCATCCAATAGAGGTTCTATAAATAGTTACTCTGTCAATGACTTCGAACTCGATTGGTGTCCTCATCCAGCCCCCTGTGATTTCTTACACTCTTTGGTAGCTTTTATCTAAGTCTTAGATCCCCTTTCTTACGTTTAAGTTCGTAACATTCATATCCACGTTTATTTCAAATGTCTCAATTTCCTTGGTCTTTTCCTTGCTTCCTTTTTGAGGTTTGTTAACTCAACTCCGCAGTGGTATCATTAATAATAGTTGTATTACTAATTTCAAACTTTATTGGCGCTCTATTTACATCACACAACCTCAGTTACCCTCTACATTGTAACTCGAGCTTTGTTTCTGCTTAACTCCCTTGCCATGGCTCCCAGAAATTTTAAATCTCATAACTATTTCCCAACAATATGATTCCAATGTCTTGCTGCTCAACACTACCTATTATAAAATGATCTCATTTAGGTCATCTCAATACTGAACCGATGACCGCCATCATCGGAGATCCTCCTAACGTCCGATCTTTATTGAGGCCTTCTTCACGTAGCCAAGATGTGTCTCTAATTACATTGGTAATTCTCTCTGTTTGTCCTCACTGTAGATGCTCTACAGTGGTGACACGTGCTTTTGTATCATGATTCTGTTCGTTTGATGTAACTTTGCTAATAAGGTATCGCAGCGTGTCCTTCTTTCATTTTGTCTTTAACCGATGACTGAATCTTTCCGTGTCGCTGTTGTGGACTAGTCTTAACTAGTGATTACGTCAGAGATCTATCATTGTGACTAGAAACACATCTTCTCGTTTCCAGCAACATTTAACCCTTCTTTCATTTTTATTCTTTTCAGACAACACCGAAGTATTATATGGGTGCAATAATCAATCTGTCAAAACCTTTATTAAGGGGGTCTTGAAACTATGTCACTAACTCTTTCATTCCTGACAAAACAATCGGTACGGTGACAAGACTACAAGCTGAGTCCCAGAAGACAAGTTGAACTCAAACTCTTTCTTCTAACTCCGAGAAGGTCCTCCGGGGTCACGTTAGGAAGGCACGCTCTATAGCTACGTCTGTCAACTTTAAGACTTCGCCCTTAGCATCCTTTATTTACATAGGATATGCTCCTCAACCTTGTTTCATAGACTTTTCTATCTCATTATTAGGATCATCCCTGTAATCATGCAATTCTAATTATCATAAGTCATGATCATACTTCCATCATGTACAAACCAACGGGTCATATTTCCATGTTGTGCAGTATCAGTCCCGTATGCAGCTAGTCGATTCATATCCAAGACCATGTTACGTCCAATTAGGGTAGTAACATGCAATCTAGAAGAAGGCCCTAACTTTCCATTACTATTTTACAGTTATTTACAGACTTTTCTATCCAAATAGCTTTACTAAAGGTAGCTCCTACATCATCGCTTTACCTTCTTAAGACATCTCATCAATCATTTAAGCTACCTACAAGATTCGGAATACTAACGTTATCGTTCAAGGCAATGGTCCAGATCATGACGAGTATTATAAGTTTTCATCTCTATCAATAATTCCTTGCTGAAACACCATGCAAAGAAATACTCGTCTGAAGAAACCTATTCCCTTGGAGATCTTGTAACTTAAACCGTTAACTCTCCTCACTTGTGAGTTAGCCCATGGGTACAACACTTCTGAATTCCTGGTTACGAAGTATAGAACTTTATTATATGTTTTTGCTGGTATCGCTGTCAAGTCTCTAATGGTCTCATCGGGGAATCACACACCTCGTACACATCTGTCAACTTTCCACTTCCTATAAGATTCAGAATGTCAATATGGTCTATCAAGGCAAGTTCAGATCATGACAAGTTTCGTAAGTTTTTAATAACAGTGGCCAGTTGTGATTAACTACTTACAGAACTTCTCATGTCCTAAACTCTCCTATCCTTACGCTAACACTCGAACCTACTATCGCTATTCTATGCACGTATAGATCACATAAATTCAAGTAAGCACAACAATTAATGTTATCATACCCTATCCTTGATTCTAACTTCTGTAACAAGGCACTACCTATCATAATAGCATTTACAAGATATTTCGTTACCTCTTGGCATGGAACTTCTTGGACTGGCATCCTTTTATTTGGTCCCATTTTCTGTTTAAGTTTAGGTTTATAAATTAGTTTTCCCCAAATCTCTTAAACTTTGGCTCTGATACCAACTTGTAAGGCCCCGAATCCGGAAACCTCACAAATTGGCCATTCTGCATAAAACCTTATTTTTAGTTCAAAACTGATAAAGTGTTATTCATTAAAGCAGCGGAAATATGAAAATGTTAATTATATAAATAAAACTAAAGCACCAACTTAGAGTCAAACCCGGATTTGTGCTAGAATTTCTTTATTTACAAATCGTTGTCTTAACAAAATTTACTCATTTATTATTACACAAAACATAAAAGCTGGTTGAATCTTTACAGGATGCCAGTCTTCACCCTCCAAGTAGCTCCTAATCAGGCCCTGCCCTAAAGCTTGATTTACCTGCCAAACAATCTAACATACATACAAAAGTCAGCTTCGCTGAGTGAGTTCTAGTTTTATATAAATAAGAAAATATAATCTTTTATCCTTCATATAATGAACACGCATACATCATACTACAAACATTCTTGCATCACATTAGGCACGTTCATTACCTTTCATTCTTTCATTACGTTTCACTTTATCATAGGCGAGATTGCACAAAGCAAGATCTCCATGTTGATTGATAACGAATGTCAATCCCCGTCGGTACACGTTATCCATGGTCGCTACCCCCGACGGTTGATCGATCCCCGTCGGTACACATCTTCACGGTAGCTTCCCCCGATAGTTGATCCACACTGCTAGGCACATAGCCCGCTCATGAATACGGATCCATCATCATACATCAGACTCACATAAGTGAAGTCTATCATAGTGCTTGCAAGACTTTTCATCATCAAACGGGCCCGGGGGTAACATTTGTTAAGTTCCACTTCTCATTAGTATCATCTTTCACTTAATATATATAATACTTAGCTTATTAAGTACACACATACCAAGTACTAGTCATCATAACGCGTAACCGTATCTATTTAATTGTCACATTTTTCTTTAAATCATTCTAACTATAGGCAATAAATATACGTAATTCACAGTTATTACTTTATCAAATCATATTACGAATTATTTAAAAATAATCTTAATTATAAATCATATGGTATGTATGTCGTCCCCAAAACAGTAAAGCATGTATAAAAGAAGGGGATCTAGAACTCACCTTGGGTTTCGTTACTGAAATCCATAAAGAAACCATCCCAAGTCGTCTAGCTTTAACCCACATCGCCCATAATAAACATTCTAAGTCATCCCGAACAAACGCACAAGCCGACTCCCTTCTTAGTCGTCTAGCATAACTAGCCAGTCTACGCTGCCCTCAATCGGATACACCAACCTCATGTCATACCCAAACAGACAAGAAAACACCTAAAACATAACCATGCCACTTAAACATTATCATACTAGAATCATCACCTCATAATATCATCACCATAATCATCAATCTATAACAATGCCATGACTTTATGCTAACTATCCTTGTTATGTATTCATAACCCATATCATCATGGACCATCATCCTTTTTATCATAACAACATATCATGTACAAGCACCATCAACATATTCTTAGCACATCATCATTATATCACGATGCATTACCATGTTCATCCTACTACACCTAACACGTGCACTTAATGTGACCATTATCTTCATCTTGGCATTGAACTGTGACCAAATTGGAATCTGCTTTCCACCATAGCTAACATACCATCATCATCATCATAATCTAATATCATCAACCAAGTAGCAGCTATTTAAGGTGCAAAACTACAGCTAAGAGGCTGCGTTTCGGCACCAATTTAAACAACAATTCTGCTGTGTTTTAGCAGCTAAATCAACAACGTAATAGCAGCTATTTAAGGTGCATGTAACATCGTGTATTTCAGTATATTATATATATATATATATATATATATATATATATATATATATATATATATATATATATATATATATATATATATATATATATATATATATATATATATATATATATTTTATGTTAGAATGTTGATAATTACAACAATTATAATAATAATTATAATAATAATAATATCATAATAATAATAATAATAATAATAATAATAATAATAATAAAAATATATATATATATCAATAATAAATAATAAAGCCCAGGGGCCTAAATGTCATTTCTGAAACTCAAATTAGAAACTTAAAACATAAAATAATAAACCTTTCAATCCTCAGGGGGCCAATGTGTAATTTTTTTTAAATCCCAAACCATCCCCGTCGACCCTTCTCCCGTCCGGCCACATCTCCGGCCATCCTCCGGCGAGGCCGGAAATCCCAAAACAAATCCATTTTAAACCCGGAAACACATACCAAACCGTTTGAATACAAAATTCGAGCCCCTACATACTTTAATAATCGAATTACAGCTCACCAAACCACTCACCGATCGCACCACGTTTGGTCGGCAACTTTACACCCTACAAATCGCACTAAACACTTAAATTAATTCAATTGAATCAGCATGAACAATTGTATAACTACCACTAATCGATCCCCATTTCCAATTGCACCTAAAACGAACACAAACACATCGTTTGATTCCTTCCAAAGCCGCGACCTGCAACTCTTGTGAACCCCATCTCCAACCAATTTAAATTAAAATTGATAAGGGGCATTTGATCTCGATCAACAACTGAAGCTTCCTACCAATTTAATTTGATTATCATCAACATTTACCCAGAATTCGATTAAGAGCAACAACCGCGATTGTTCTTCATCAGGTTTATACTCGAATCGATACCATACATGAAATTCAACACACACACACACACTCGATTAATCATGGGGAACAAAAGCCCCATGATTTCAGACACCATCGAAATCGAATTCGTGTCCAATTTGACCCAAATCGATTTCTAGGGTTCTTGAGAAAAGGGGGCAAGTTGTTAATTTGGTTTAAAAGCATTGAAACCGGATCCTAACCGCGGCTGAGGCCTTGGTTCACCGGTTACTGCGCCCCTTGCAATCCATGAGGTCCCGGGTTCGACCCCGGGCCACCTCAAATTTTTTAACTATTTTTTTAAGCTTTATAAAAATCCAGGAAAATATCTAAAAATTATAAAAATGTTTTTACGATCATTAAAAGTTTTAAATCAACTTAATTATTTTTCTGAAATTTATTTTAACATTTTATCTATTTTTATTAAATGTTTTAATAAATAAAATTACAAATAATACAAAAATTATTTATACGAAAGTGGACTTTTAATAATTTAATTTATTTAAATTATTATTCGACACTAAATTACTTTTAATTTATTTAAGTAATATTTATTATTGCTTAAATCATAATTAAATACAAAAGTTTTATACCTAAATCATTCCAAAAACATTTTCATTTCTTTTAGCCATTTAAATAATTAAATACTTTAATTAATTGATATAATTAATTAATAAAATTAATTATTTGTTTATTTTTCCACACTTTCACAATAAAACAAATGGTTACGCGTATTGATACGTTTATTTTAAAATTCTAAACATAATCATTTCCAATAAATTCATTTCAAACATTTTTAAGTAAATAAATTATTTAATTTAAACTACCATTGAAAACCAAATGGAAACCCTAACACATTCCCAAATTCTCAAATCACTATTATTCTAATTCGAGGCACCGTTCCTTAGGTTAATCGTAAGGAAATCGTTGGTGTTTAATCTATCACATCCAGATTCTAATCTTATCAATCAAGTGAGTATTCATATCCCCTTTTTATATCAATTTCCTATTTGGGGGAAATCATGTGATACAATATATTCAATCATGATATTCTATTGTTATTTCATTCTAAATTCAATTCAAGACAAGTTATGTTATTACTTGCAATTATGTGAACATACTATGGTAAACTGGACGACAGTAAAACCCTAATTCAATCAATCAATCCTGGTATCAATGGTAGATCTACTGGTTTGGATAACCCACCCCATATGGCTTACGAGTGGTGATTGTGCCAGAGGCAGGAGTCAATCTATGGTGTATGTGTGGAGTCTATTATATGCAAGTGTCAAGTCAAGGGGTTGTTATTGTGTCAGTTTATCTATATGCTTTACTATTGCAATATAAGTCTTAACGTTACCTTGTGAATTGGATTATTCTCAATCAATCAATCAATCTATATGTATACTCAAAACTATGATTACTCACCAGCTAATTCGTTAGCTGACTTTATTTTCTCACATGATTTCAGGTTAAGCAAGTTAGTGGACTTCTACATGCTCATATAAGACCCGGACTTAGTCAAAACAAAAGAAAATTACTATTGTGACTTTAACTGTTGTATTTGTATCTGTTAAATTCATGTTATCCTGTAATCTGATTTTAATATTATTTTCACTATTAGACAATCATGAGTTATGAACAATCAATCATTCCCTCGTCCGCTCCGATGATTCCGCCGTCGGTCGGGGTGTGACAGATTGGTATCAGAGCCATGGTTATAAAGAATTAGGTTATTAGAAATGGAATGACCTAGACTATAACTAAGTACCTTTACACATGAGTCCTCTCATGTATTTTATATGCTTAGATAGGATTTTATGTGCCTTACATGTTTATACTTGATTATGTGATTATCTGTCTTATGTGATTCTTCGAATACTTTGAATCTTATCAATGTACACACGAATCTTAAACCATATTCTAAGGCATTGTGTGCCTAATTCAAGTGATTTCAAACTCCAAAACTCGATTGTTATTCATGGTTTTCAAATTCGTCAAAGTCTGTGTCTTACAACTTGAAACATGCTATGCTGGAAGAGTGGGATGCCTGTATCTCGGGGTGTTCTGTCTAGGCAAGGTATTCGTATAAATCCAAATCAACCGATGGATCTGTCTACCTTACCTGGGAACCCTCGGGATGAGTATCTGCTTATAGGTACGCATGTCTTCAATGAGGTTGTGTTGGACATAACACTTTGATTAGTCAACGTATTCGATTTGATTTACGAATCAAACGATTACACACGGAACATCTCATTGTTGTTATGCCAAATTCCCGATTGTTGTTTTCATAGCTCATATTAATCCAATTTTCATAAAATATCTTAATGATATTCCAGAATGTCTTCTCGTCAAATCCGTTCACGGTCTAGAAACTCTAGCCGTAAGATTGCTGCTATTGTAGCACGTGAAGTTACTGCGGTCATCCCAACTCTACTTACCTATTTGAACCAAGGAAACAATACTGTTCAAAACCCAACTACAGCAAACCCTCCTCAAACTTGTACTTACAAGCACTTCAGTTCTTGCAACCCCACTAAGTTCAGTGGAACTGAAGGTGCTACCGGATTACTACAGTGGTTCAAAAGCATCGAGAACACTTTCCTAAACAGCGAATGCCCTGAAAATCTGAAAGTCCGGTATGCCACAAGTGTTCTCCAGAAACGCGCACTTACTTGGTGGAATGAAGAGAAATGAACCCGTGGAACTGAAACTGCTCTAGCCTTAACATGGATTGAAGTTAAGGAGCTCATGACTAAAGAGTTCTGCCCAAGAAACGATGTCCGAAAACTGGAAGCTGAGTTCTGGGAATTAACCCAAGACAGTGGCGAGAACCTCGCATACACTAACCGATTCCACGAACTGAGCCTTTTGGTACCGCATCTTGCTACCCCTACCTCCCTAGCCATCGAGAAATACATTGGTGGACTACCCATGCAGATTCAGGATACAGTGTTAGGAAGGAATCCTTCGACACTAGAAGATGCTATTAGGCTGGCTGCGCAGTTAACCGATAATCATGTAAAAGCTGGTTCTTTAACCAGGAAAGGATCGAAGAAGAATACCGATAAACTTCCTAACGAAACCGTCAAATCTGACCAAGCCGAGCTTTCCAAGAACAAGAAGAGGAAGGCTAACTCTCAAAACTTTGCTGTAATTACCCCTGCTGTACCAATTAATCAAGTCCCTCCAACTCGTCAACCAGCAGTAAACAACCAATCACTAATGAAAAAGTCATACACTGGTCCCTATCCGCAGTGTAACAACTGCAGTTATCACCATCCCGCTAACATTCAGTGTCGTCATTGCACAAACTGTGGTCGTTTGGGTCATACATTCAACGTGTGCAGGAGTGCTGCTAAAGCTCCGACCAATGCACCAGTTCACCAACATCTTCCTGTAATTACCCAGGGTCGTGCATGCTATCAATGTGGTGATCCAAACCATTTTCGCAATCGATGCCCTCAACTTGTCATCCCAATTCCTACGGCTCAAGGTCGTGCTTTCAACATTAATGCCCAACAAGCTCAAGCCACCAATGATGTGGTGTTGAATAATTCTTGTCCTTGATTTCTTCTTCCTGATTTAATTCAAGATTTGTAATCGTGATTTCCTTTTGTAACATTGTTGTAATTTGAAATTTTCTAAATTTCTAATTGAGATATTTTTCCTTTCGTTGTTAAGTCGAACTTTGAACCGTTTGCACCGCGGGAGATGCAAGAGTTTGCAAGTCAACCTATGACTAAGGACACTCATATCTCCTAAATAATTCTAACTCATCAAAACAGGGGTGATTCCCTTACTTTGGTGATGATTCTTTATTCATTTCAATAAATGGTTTCCAATGATGTGTTTTATGAAATTTCATCCTCTGGATTAGGGTGATTTCCTTATCTCGAGGACTGACTTCAACTATTCACTTTGGAACTTGCATTTCACAAATGACATGATCTCACCAAAATAGGATTGAAACCCGTACTTTGATGACAAATGTCAATCTTCAATTGTTTTCTTGTTATTATAAAATTCAATCATCAAGATAGACGTAAATTTCATACCTTGATGATAATTTCATTTTTATGGATTGTATTTCTCAAATGAAACGACCTCGTCAAAGTAGGAGTGAATTCTGGATTTTGATGAGGAAGTCTATCTTATTATATTTTATTTTTGTAAAATTTCATCGTTAAGATAGGAGTGATTTACCTTACCTTAATGGTGAGTTATCTCGTCTTAATTCTGTAGATCCTCAGATCAAACTTTTGATTGGTAAGTTAGTGGTCATACCTTGAGAGTACACCATCAAGTTAGGGGTGAAAACCATACCTTGATGACTATTCTCATTCCTTGATCATCAACTTACCATGGTTGTAATCAAGTGAAGAGACGCATGTAGTAACTTGAAGGGTGAAGTAATGTTAGTGTTTCGACCTATCAAGCCAAAGCATGATCTCTGAACTTGAAAAGAGACCCGATCGCTTTAGGTTGATTTTGAATCCTAACTTGGAACATTTAAATTCTTAAATCGATTTCTTTTATCTTCATGTTTTGACTCGATCTAGCTACATTAAACCATTTATTCCTTATTTATCAACTTTCATTGTGAGTTATCATCAAAACCTGATTATGCGATGGTAGTCTTCCTAAACAATCTTTTGTCAAGTAAAGATATTATCTCTGATCGCGATGGTCGCTTCATCTCTCGTTTCTGGAAAAGTCTCCAATCAGCTCTCGAAACTCAACTGAATCTTAGCACAGCCTATCACCCACAAATCGACGGTCAGACTGAAAGAACGATACAAACCCTCGAGGATATGCTCCGGGCTTGTGTCATTGATTTCAGTGGATCGTGGGATTCTCATCTTCCGTTGATCGAATACTCTTACAATAACAGTTACCAGCATCCAGATGGCACCATTTGAGGCCTTGTATGGTCTGAAGTTGGTAAATCATAAATTATTGGTCCGGAATTGATACAAGAAACAACCGACAAAATTCATAAGATCCGTGATAACTTGGTCGCTGCTAGAAATCGTCAAAAGCGTTATGCTGATAAAAGACGTAAGCCCATGGAATACAAGATCGGAGAACTCGTTCTTCTTAAGGTATCACCTTGGAAGGGAGTGATTCGCTTTGGAAAGAAAGGGAAACTAGCACCTCGTTATGTGATTTCATTCAAAGTACACGAGCGAATTGGGAAAGTGGCCTACAAGCTTGCACTACCCCAAGAGCTCAGCAATATGCATCCGACGTTTCATGTTTCAAATCTCAAGAAATGTCTTGCCGACGAAAATCTCCACATTCCACTCGACGAAGTCCAAATTGATGAATCTATGCACTTTATTGAGAAACCTGTGGAAATTATGGATCGGGAAGTCAAACAACTCAAACGTAGCCGGATACCTATTGTCAAAGTCCGCTGGGAATCTAGCGTGGTCCAGAATTCACCTGGGAACGTGAAGACTAAATGAAGTCCCAGTATCCTCATCTTTTCGTTTCAGCCTCCTCGTGAACAAATTTCGGGACGAAATTTTCTAAAGCAGGGGAGACTGTAACATCGCGTATTTCAGTAATATATAAATATATATATATATATTAAATTTTGTTAGAATGTTGATAATTACAACAATTATAATAATAATTATAATGATAATAATAATCATAAAAATAATAATAATAATAATAATAAAATATATATATATCAATAATAAATAATAAGTCCAGGGGCCTAAATGTCATTTCTGAAACTCAAATTAGAAACTTAAAACATAAAATAATAAACCTTTCAAACCTCAGGGGGCCAATGTGTAATTTTTTTTAAATCCCAAACCATCCCCGTCGACCCTTCTCCCGTCCGGCCACATCTCCGGCCATCCTCCGGCGAGGCCGGAAATCCCAAAACAAATCCATTTTAAACCCGTAAACACATACCAAACCGTTTGCATACAAAATTCGAACCCCTACATACTTTAATAATCGAATTACAGCTCACCAAACCACTCACCGATCGCACCACGTTTGGTCGGCAACTTTACACCCTACAAATCGCCTAGACACTTAAATTAATTCAATTGAATCAGCATGAACAATTGTATAACTACCACTAATCGATCCCTATTTCCAATTGCACCTAAAACGAACACAAACACATCGTTTGATTCCTTCCAAAGCCGCGACCTGCAACTCTTGTGAAACCCCATCTCCAACCAATTTAAATTAAAATTGATAAGGGGCATTTGATCTCGATCAAACTGAAGCTTCCTACCAATTTAATTTGATTATCATCAACATTTACCCAGAATTCGATTGAGAGCAACAATCGTGATTGTTCTTCATCAGGTTTATACTCGAATCGATACCATACATGAAATTCAACGCACACACACACTCGATTAATCATGGGGAACAAAAGCCCCATGATTGCAAACACCATCGAAATCGAATTCGTGTCCAATTTGACCCAAATCGATTTCTAGGGTTCTTGAGAAAATGGGGCAAGTTGTTAATTTGGTTTAAAAGCATTGAAACCGGATCCTAACTGCGGCTGAGGCTTTGGTTCACCGGTTACTGCGCCCCTTGCAATCCATGAGGTCCCGGGTTCGACCCCGGGCCACCTCAAATTTTTTTAACTATTTTTTTAAGCTTTATAAAAATCCAGGAAAATATCTAAAAATTATAAAAATGTTTTTACAATCATTAAAAGTTTTAAATCAACTTAATTATTTTTCTGAAATTTATTTTAACATTTTATCCATTTTTATTAAATGTTTTAATAAATAAAATTACAAATAATACAAAAATTTATTTATACGAAAGTGGACTTTTAATAATTTAATTTATTTAAGTTATTATTCGACACTAAATTACTTTTAATTTATTTAAGTAATATTTATTATTGCTTAAATCATAATTAAATACAAAAGTTTTATACCTAAATCATTCCATAAACATTTTCATTTCTTTTATCCATTTAAATAATTAAATACTTTAATTAATTGATATAATTAATTAATAAAATTAATTATTTGTTTATTTTTCCACACTTTCACAATAAACAAATGGTTACGCGTATTGATACGTTTATTTTAAAATTCTAAACATAATCATTTCCAATAAATTCATTTCAAACATTTTTAAGTAAATAAATTATTTAATTTAAACTACCATTGAAAACCAAATGGAAACCCTAACACATTCCCAAATTCTCAAATCACTATTATTCTAATTCGAGGCACCGTTCCTTAGGTTAATCGTAAGGAAATCGTTGGTGTTTAATCTATCACATCCAGATTCTAATCTTATCAATCAAGTGAGTATTCATATCCCCTTTTTATATCAATTTCCTATTTGGGGGAATCATGTGATACAATATATTCAATCATGATATTCTATTGTTATTTCATTCTAAATTCAATTCAAGACAAGTTATGTTATTACTTGCAATTATGTGAACATACTATGGTAAACTGGACGACAGTAAAACCCTAATTCAATCAATCAATCCTGGTATCAATGGTAGATCTACTGGTTTGGATAACCCACCCCATATGGCTTACGAGTGGTGATTGTGCCAGAGGCAGGAGTCAATCTATGGTGTATGTGTGGAGTCTATTATATGCAAGTGTCAAGTCAAGGGGTTGTTATTGTGTCAGTTTATCTATATGCTTTACTATTGCAATATAAGTCTTAACGTTACCTTGTGAATTGGATTATTCTCAATCAATCAATCAATCTATATGTATACTCAAAACTATGATTACTCACCAGCTAATTCGTTAGCTGACTTTATTTTCTCACATGATTTCAGGTTAAGCAAGTTAGTGGACTTCTACATGCTCATATAAGACCCGGACTTAGTCAAAACAAAAGAAAATTACTATTGTGACTTTAACTGTTGTATTTGTATCTGTTAAATTCATGTTATCCTGTAATCTGATTTTAATATTATTTTCACTATTAGACAATCATGAGTTATGAACAATCAATCATTCCCTCGTCCGCTCCGATGATTCCGTCGTCGGTCGGGGTGTGACAGTGCAAAACTGCAGCTAACAGGCTGCGTTTCAGCACCAATTTACACAGCAATTCTGCTGTGTTTTAGCAGCTAAATCAGCAACGTAATAGCAGCTATTTAAGGTGCAAAACTGCAGCTAACAGGCTGCGTTTCAGCACCAATTTACACAGCAATTCTGCTGTGTTTGAGCAGCTAAATCAGTAACGTAATAGCAGCTATTTAAGGTGCAAAACTGCAGCTAAGAGGCTGCGTTTCAGCACCAATTTACACAGCAATTCTGCTGTGTTTCAGCAGCTAAATCAGCAACGTAATAGCAGCTATTTAAGGTGCAAAACTACAGCTAACAGGCTGCGTTTCAGCACCAATTTACACAGCAATTCTGCTGTCGCCATGAGCACCACCACCAATCTGGAACGCTACCACCACCAGCAGCCTTCCACATCGCGACCACACATCCGCAGCTGCGTCTGACCATTACCAACTAACCCGATTACCATGACCAACAACAACCGCAGCACCCTGCACACAGAACCAACCACCGCCGACGCCTACATCAACAGCCATCGTCAACACCATCAGCTACTATCACAATACCGCAGCCACAATCAACAACAACCATCATCAACTCGACCACCAACAACCATCGCACACCACCCCGTCGTCGAGCAGATGAAATACAGTCACCGTAACCGTTGAATTAAACCATTGTGCCATCGTAATTGGCCCCAGTCACCACCAAACTGCCTGAATCGTCCACTATAGGGCTCGCTGGAGATCCAATCTCCTTTTGTTTGTGTCGAATTTGAGAGAACCAGTGAGGATAATATTGGGGGCGGCTAGTGTTGATGAAAGGATATAGGGTGTGAATAATCTTTTGTCATTTGGCTAAATCAGTCCCTCAAGTTCTAGCTTTTATATTTTAAATCAATAAACTTTAGAGAATAGAATTGTTATATATTTCCAATTCACCATCTTTGATTCTTTTAGTTTTATGCTTATTTGCTTCTAAAACGGGGCGTTACAACTTGTTGTCTAGAGCATATACACGGCTTCCTAATCTCGGGTTATATTTGTGGTGTTTAAAAGGTAGTAGAGAGTTTCGTTTGTGAAAGTAGGGAAGACGATCAAAAAGTTATGAAATGAAATGAAGCTAGAAGCATCTATTTCTATATGAATATTTCTTACTCATTAAGTATTTCTTACTTATTAAGTTTTATCCAAACTTAATTATTAAGTCCAAAACTTAGCAATTAAGTTTTATATTTTATTCAAACCTTAGCCATTAAGTTTTATATTATATTCAAAACTTAGCTATTAAGTTTTATATTTTATTCAAGACTTAGCTATTAAGTTTTATATTTTATTTAAGACTTAGCTATTAAACTTTATCCAAAACTTAGCCGTTAAGTTTTATCTTATTCTTTATCTAAACTTAGGCACTAAGTTTTATCCAATACTTAATTGTTAAGTATTATCCATTACTTAACTATTAAGTTGCATCTGAAGGCTTAGCCATTAAGTATTTATCTAAAAACTTAGTCATGAAGTCACGTTTGCAACATAACTATGATTATTTATTGACAAATATAATATGAAAATTCATAAGTGTTACATTTTTGGAGATAATTAACTATTTTTTCTCGAATTTTGTGAAACTTGGAAAAATTATAGTAAACTGTTTATTACGAATTATAAACCATGAAGTTTATGGGAGAAAATAGACTCCAGAGTAATCAATCTGGAAGATTTTGGGAATTTTATAAAAACAGTAGCTATTTTTCCATTTTATGTAAAGTTTATATTAATTCTAGAAAATTATTTGAACTTAGTCAATAGCTAAAATTTTTATATGTTCACTTACATTTTTAGATAATGTTTTTATTAAATTTATGACTAACAGTAGTCACCGTTTTGAAAATTTTTACTGAGGTGTTGAAAATTTTAAAGAAATAAAATATATTTCTAACTTATAATTATTTTATAGGTTTTCGCTGGAATTGAGGTAATATTCATAGCCCCGTTTTTATATCATGAGTTTTGGGGAAAAAGCATATGTTTTATCTTTAATGCAAATAAATGAGACGTTTTGAGATTAACTGTAATGTTCCCATAAGCTACAACCATTAATTCGGATGAGGAACAATTTGATAATACAGGTAGCGCTACTTAGGAAAATATTTCCTGCACTAACAGGATGAGTGTTGTGATGTTATATTATCTGATTTTTGTGATTTGCATTTGTGACAGTTACGAATCACCTGACATATAATTAGGTTTGGTTATAAACTTATTTATGTTGTATCAATATGTTTTGTTTGTTTATTAAACCTATGTTTCTCTATCACATCCCCGTGAAAGCGTGCAATGCTTGGATGTGACCCTTTGGTTCAAAACACATTGATTATAAATAAACAAACACAATAGTAATTAAAACATAACTACATAATATTACATATATAAGTAAGTCCTTAGGTTACATAAAGTTCACAAAATTTGTCTAATTAAAGACTAATACATAGTATAAATTTTGTAAACTTTATATAACCTAAGGACTTACTTATATATATGATTTTGTAAACTTTATAACTATGTATTAGTCTTTAATTAAACAAATTTTATAAACAAAATTTGAGATTTATATTTTTATAACTATGTATTAGTCTTTAATTAGATAAAGTTTGTAAACTTTATATAACCTAAGGACTTACTTATATATGTGATATTATGTTGTTATGTTTTAATTACTATTGTGATTGATTATTTTCAATCAATGTGTTTTGAACCAAAGGGTCACATCCAAGCATTTCACGCTTCCGTCGAGATGTATTATGAACTTCGCATTTCATATATTGTTAAACGAGTAGGTAACGCCATATTTGAAATTTCATAATACGTTATATTTTAAAAGTTATAAAAGAAAAACGAGTTAAGTAGCTGAATTAATTATAGTAATATATTATTATAATAATATAATAATTATAAAATTTGATACTTTGAGATTTCAGAATGCATACATACGCATCTCACATTGAATTCACAAAACATTATCATCCACACCGACTCATCAAAGAAATAAAGTGTCTACCTTCTTGTTATAAATATAAGTTTATAGGTTTGATCTAGAGTATAAGTTTCTTTAGGGCACTCTAATATAAAGAGAATCCCGAGTTCTCAATACCTCGTTGGGTGTTGTTAGTAGTCGTTTTTGGTGTTAGAATAGGAGCGCGAGTAGGGGAGACTTTACATCAAATTACCGTAGATAGTATTTAGGTGCGCTCTTGTTTAAGGTTATGTTTAAGTATTATTATAGTCGTATATTATTATTTTATTATTATTATTATGTATTATTGTTATTATTATTATTTATTGTAGGTATTATTATATTATTATTATATTATTATCATCTTTATAGTTATTATTACTACTATAGTTGAGGGTTGCTCGGGTATTTTTATTGTTATAGGGTTAGGATAAAAGAAATTTCCCGGATAAAACCACAAATAGAAAAAAGATTTCATCTTGAAATTGCCTAGCTACAATATAGCTTAATAATGTTATTTTACCTATAGGATAATACCTGATAGCAGTGAACCTGAGCAGACGATATCACTGACTTGATTGATTGAGGTGAGTTCCTCTGAACTGTTTTCTAAAACGGATGTGATGTTCTGATATCTGGTAATACTTGTAGAATTGCCTATTAATAGCATCTGTGATATGTGGCAATGCTTGATAGGATGCTTGAGGCTGCTTGTATGATTCGCTTTAGCTATTATTATCCGACAATACAATCTAAATTTTTCTTCCCACTTTATTCCGGTCTATCCATACATTGTTCATCACCAAATACTAGAAGGGAAAACGGGGTGACCCGTTAAGACAAAGAGTAGAGAATGGGGCACTTCGGGAACCTAACTTCTTGTTTTCCCCTCTCCGCGGGATCACATTGTAAACACAAAACATAAGCAATAACTTCACCTTAATCTTCAAAGTTTTCTATAAAGTGTGCCATGGAAAGCGCCGGTAAAAACAACGCTTCCAACATGTCTTTCCATCTTGGGTGAGCTTCCGGCTGAGAAGTAAATCATCAAGACTTGGATCATATATCACGTGCAGGCAAGCTATCATACTCTACCAACTTCCTCAACGATCAAATGACATCTCCACATCAATACCGTTCACGGTGCCGGTAAGCTTCATTTGTTACGGCTTGTTGTACCTATTACATTTGAAAGTAGCCATCCACTCTTGAATTTCATTCATGAACAAGTTTTGTTATACTTACCGTAACAATTTAACGCTGCCTCCCATCCAAAAGCACGAAATCTAGCAAACACGTTGAAAGGACCAAATTCCCCCTCCTAACCTCTTTTTCACAAATGACGCAACCGTTTTTTCTTTAACGATGGATAGGTCTTGAACATGTTGGTTGCCCTCTATCGGTTGGTCATCTAGTGGACCCGCTTCCCACTTGGTTTGTCCCTGAGACCCACTTTATCTCTCTCCTCTTCATCGTTATTGTAACATCCCGAGCGTTGGGTCATATAAACTTCGCATTTCATATATTGTTAAAGAGTAGGTATGAGAAATTGTCTATTTAAAGTTTAAAGAATTAGATGAAATTTTTTGTTATAAGAGACCGTTTGAATATAATAATAATATATTACATTCGAACCTGTTCTATTTTGACGAAACTATGTTGGCTATAGAGAAATAAGCTCGTCACAACGACATATTTGAAATTTCAGAAACGTTATATTTAAAAGTTATAAAAGAAAAAGAGTTAAGCAGCTGAATTAATAAAATAATATAATATTATAATAATATATAATATAATAATTATAAATTTGATACTTTTAGATTCAGAATGCATACGTACGCATCCAACATCGAATTCACAAAACGTCTCATCCCACGTCGACTCATCAAAGAAATGCGTGTCTACCTTCTCTTATAAATATAAGTTATAGGTCTGATCTAGAGTATACGTTTCTTTGGAACACTCTAATATAAAGAGAATCCTGAGTTCTTCATACTTGTTGAGCGTTGTTAGTAGTCGTTTTTGGTTTTAGAGTAGGAGCGCGAGTAGGAGCTCGAGTAGGGAACGACTTTATATCAAATTACCATAGATAGTTTCAGGTACGCTCTTATTTAAGGTTATGTTTAATTATTATTATAGTCGTTTCTATTATGATTATTATTATTATTCTAGGTATTAGTATTATTATAGTTATTATTAATGTATTATTATAATTATCATCTTTATAGTTATTATTATTATTTATTGTTTTTTATTGTTATAGTTAGTATTATTATTATTTATTATTTTTAGTGTTGTAGTTATTATTATTGTTATTATTATATTATTATTATTATTATTATTATTATTTATTATTATTATTATTATTATTATTATTATATTATTATTATTATTTATTATATTATATTATTATTATTATTATTATTATTATATTATATTAGTATTATTATTATTATTTACTTTAGGTTATCAGTAGGGAAGGTATTGGGTAACCCCGAGGGTTTGCTCGGTATGATGGAAACGCCCGAGTTATGCCAACAAGTAAGGTTATACAAAGGGTTGACATAGGATAAAAGATTGCCCAAATAAAACCAACAAATAGAAAAAAAAAAATACAAATCATCCCTGAAATTGTCACTAGCTAGAACATATCTTAAATAATGTTATTTTGCTATAGGATAATACCTGATACAGTGAACCTGAGTATACGATATCACGGACTTGATTGATTGAGGTGAGTTCTCTGAACTGTTATCTAAACGGGATGGCGATGTTCCGATAATGATAATAATTGTAAAAATTGACTATCAATAGCATCTGTGATATGCGGCAATACTTGATAGGATGCTTGAGGGCTGCTTGTATGACTCTGCTTAGCCAGTAGAGTTTGTATACATCCTGATTATGTGAATTTATACTGTGGCTTACTTTGTTCCTATCTTTTTGCCAAGTTGTATGTGCTTGATGCAATAATCAATAATAACATGTTTTGAATTTTGAAGAATGCAGTTTTGTGAACTCACAAGCTTTATGATGAGTCCTAAATTTTTATTTTATCGACACATATCCTAGGTGCCAAGTGATAGTAGGGATTGAAGATTACGATCTAGTTTATGAGAAAATAAATTCTAGAATGTTGTCAAAGATTTGGATCTCTAGTATAGTTAAACTGAAGTAATGGTATTATTATTATCTATTATAAAGATAGTTGTACGCTTTTGATGTATAATTAAAGTTAGACTTCCGTTGTGTACTCTATATTCCTATGTGTTCGTATATCCAATGCGTAACATTCCCCACGGCGAGCCCTGGGAGGTCGGGTGTCACAAGTGGTATCAGAGCCCGTGGTTAAGTGAACTAGGTGCAAGATAGTTATCCAGACTTGAACTAGGAAAATGCTTTAAGATAATTTGATTAATTGCTAGGTATTTGTGACATCCTTCACCGAAAGGTCTGTTATTTAACATGACTTCCGTTAACTTTTCTCTGGATGTTCATTCCTCACTTTTATAAACTATTCGTGTGAATATTATACTGCTTTATCATCTTTTACACTTGTGTTCCCATCGTTAGCATTATATCCTTAAAACCGTTACAATTTCCCTTATCGTTATCATTAAATATACCATTTTTATATATTATTATTGTCATAACTTTATCTCTTTTTTATGTTCATTCCTCACTTTATAAACTATTCGTGTGATTATATATATGTTACTTGTGTTTATTACATTACATTGTTAGCATTATATCCTTAAAACCGTTACAATTCCCTTATCGTTATCATTAAATATACCATTTTTATATATTATTATTGTCATTAATAAAACTATTTTAAGTTACAAAATATCATTATTTGCACTTTTATCGTTAACATAACTAGCCGATTAAGGTCGTTTTTAACCAAGACAAACTTGGGAACTCGGGGGCTAAGTGCAGGGACCAAATGTGACATTTTGCCAAACTAGGGCTGGGTATATAAACCCCATTTCCAGCCCTAGCCTCCATTACTTCATCATCATCTTCTTCATCTTCTTCTTCTTCCACTTTTCTCCTCCCCTTGCACCAAAACCGCCCCTTTCTTCGCGTTTTCACGGCAAGGCTTCGGCTACAGCTGAGTCTACTCCATTCTTGCAGGTAGACGACCATGGTCGTCCCTTTCTTGCCTTTTCTGCTGTCCTTGACGGGTTTCGGGTGCTCGGGGCCAACCCGAGCATAAGAGGTCGTGTGGGTGCGTGTGATGTCTTTTAGGGCGTTCTTCTAGTTGGTGTGTGTGTGAAATGTGTTTCTAGAAGTGCTCGCGGTGTAAATCTCGTGCACGGAGCAGCCGAAGGCTGCTCTGCACTTCTGCAGTCGCGATTCTACTGTTCTGGCGACTGGGTCTGCCGTGCTACTGAGCCGTGCGACTGGGTGTGTCGTGCAACTGTGTCTATCGTGCAAATGAGTCATGCGACTGTGTATGTGTCGTGCGATTGAGTCTATGCGGATGAATGTGTGCGATTGTGCGTACGTCACACGACTGAATGTCTAATCGCACGAATGGAGGTTCAGTCGTACGAATGAAGTTGATTCGTACGAATGAAGGTTGATTCGTGCGTATGGATGTAGAGTCGTGCGATTGAGTGTTGTGTGGTATGACTGAAGGCCGAATCGCATGAATGAAGGTCCATTCGTACGAATGTAGCTGATTCGTACGAATGAAGGTTGATTCGTGCGGAAGGAGTGATTGAGTCATACGTCTGGTCCAGTCATGCGTCTGGTCCAGTCGTGCGTCTGGTCCAGTCGTGCGTCTGGTCCAGTTGTGCGTCTGGTCCAGTTGTGCGACTGGAGTTGTTGTGTGAGTTTCTTCTTATGCATGGTGTGTGTATGTCATGTGATGTTAAGGTTACATCAACATGGTTACCGATGCTAATGAAAATATTTAAGTTAACACTATCAAACTTACTAATGTTATTCCAAATCAAATCAATCCTAACATTTTACAATTATCAATAACCGATTTGTAACCACTAATATTTACTAATTATTTCTCTGATAACAATGAAACTTTTACACAAATATCATCGGCAATGACAATGATTTCTAGTACTTGGATCTACATAAGATCTAATACGTATGTCTGCTTGTGTGCGTTACACGCGACCGACCCAATGCAACCCGAACTGACCGAACGTTATTATTTACTTTATACATATCATTAATGCTTAACAATAACTGTCAATAAGTGTTTGACCGTTACTACATACAACATTTGGAAACTTTGATCATTCATACTTACCACCTAACAAGTGAGTTTCGTGGCTCCTTTTTATGCTTATTCAATACTTCAATTATTTACAAACATAGGGGAAAAGTATGCTCACCCATTTTCATGTTGTACAACTTACATTCTTGGAATCAACGTGTTACTGTTTTATGAGTACTTACCTGATACATACATGAGTCGTTGAGTGGTACTTTCATTACAACCATTTAATTCCAGTGTTGGAACCAACGGATAGGTATTGGTAGTACTACTGGGTTGACACCCCCACCCTTGTATGTTGGTATACTAGTTGGTACCAACAGTGGCCAGGAACGGGCCCTTGGGTGAATATATTCTGACAAGTTTCTGTGTGTACATCATCAAGGTTGGTTGTAAAGCTCATGGTTATGTGATTTTGCTTACTTATAACTGTATACACGGTATTCCACAAAACTACTATGCAGCATCAATTTATTTAATATTTAAACATGCGAGCTCACCAACAATTTTTGTTGATCATTTGAGCATATCTTTTCTAGTGATAATGCTAATTGAAGATCTAGGTGTGCTGCCTTAGTGGAGACCCTAGGATGCATTTTGAGACTATACAATACTTGACAAACATTCTTTTGAAGCATTGTTGGTCTGGTTACATACAATTATTCTTTGGATACTTGTTCCCGGGTTATGGGAATTATATTACAATATTAATATTTTTGGTTATGTGAACCAATTACAAGTTTATGCTTATGGCTATGTTGTCATGAATATTGACTAAACACGACACAAGTCTCCTTTGTTTCGGGTGTCGTCATGACACACTTATTATCAACTACACATACTGCATCTCTATTAATAACAATGTGTTATGACGATCCCGTCTCGTTACATCCTCGTGTTTCCGCTCTCAGCGGGGGTGTGACAGACTGGTATCAGAGGCATTGGTTATAGAGAATTAGGCAAATCACTTGACCTAGACTATAACCTAGGAACCTTCATGTAGAATGCATGCTAGGATTGGCTTGCATTTGATATTACATGTATGTTCCTCTATACTTGTTCTTTATCACTATACTTGTTCTTTATCTCTATACTTGCTCTTTATCTCTATGTCTGTTATTTGACCATCCTGAGGAAAGCCCTATTACTCTTACACTTTCCTCACGGGATGCCTTCTACTGGAATCTTCCAATTCTATGCGTGCCGCATAATACCATTAGCTTAGGATACCCAATCTAAAGGGATCTTCACAGATCACACGAAGCGTTGATCTTCGATATTGAGTCCGACCCTGAGATAGTGATGCCTGAAGTCCCGAAAGAAGAAGGGATAGGCAACTTTTGTAGACCAATTGTGACTGTGAGCTTGGATACTATTTGTTATGACGGACTACTATTAGAATACTATTGGTTCATGGACATGAGAACTTACATGATCTGCGCTTGATGAATGGTGTCAATACTGTGATGTTAACTTGGGTAGGTGAAGCTGAGGGGGACCATGCAAGGCAAATTACCATTACGGGTGCACACGTAATTGCAATTTACAGTGTATGTGAAGCCTGGCTAATCTTACCATGAGGTAACGATCATGGTTAGTACAAGCCTTCCATTCTATACCGTAGGACACTAGAATCATAATTCTAGTAAGACTTTGTTAATGATGATAAAACATTATGATCTCTACTATTGCTTGAGTCCTGTTCTACTTGGAGCCTTCATGGGATTTCAATTATGATATTAGTCTTACTCTCTATGAAACCTTAGTCCGCCTAACATTTCAGTAATTATGGAACTGACTAAATGCTTAGAATGAATGTGGACTTCAAAGAGTTGTAGAAGAGTGATGATACTCTCTACACATGCATTACGTTGTTCATTGGGATGATGTTAACGAAAATCGGATGTCAAGTAACCGGTGTAAGCATCATTCTCGGTATATCGTGGATGTGGTAGGAACGCTGCGGGGAACCCTATATATAAGCATCATCGATATACCAAGAATGTGCTTGAACTGGGCTACGTGATGATCTTGATTGACTGGAGCATGAAATGTTGGAACTTGATGAGTGGATTTATACGTGCATCTTAAAGTGACTAAAGTTTACATGTTTATTCCTTTTATGATTAGAAAATGTGGCCTCGAAGAGTCGCCCGTAGTACAAATCACGAAGGTGAGACCCCACAGGGCAGAGGTAGAGGTAGGCCACCAAGAACAGGTGGTAGTCCTGCCGGTAACAATCAGGGAACTGAAAACCCCGACATAGCTGCCATGATCACTCAGCAGCTAGCCGCACTGATTCCTACGATAGTGACCCAAGTGAGCGACAGTCTTCTGAATCATAATCTCCACGGGGATAATGATACTAACAATGAGCATAACCAAGGAATAGGGGAAGATACTAAGAATGGTGGAACAGCTAGTAATGAAACTGGGGTTGTTAATACAAGACGGGGATGTTCGTACAAGGAGTTTGTGGCCTGCAAACTAAAGGAATTTGATAGGAAAGGTGGAGCAATAGCCCTAACCAGGTGGCTTGAGAAGATGGAGGCCGTCATTGATATCAGTGAATGCCTAGACAGCCAAAAGATTAAGTATGCCACATGTTCACTACAAGGAAAAGCACTAGCTTGGTGGAACACAGATTCAAGCAAGGGGATGAGAATCAGCAATGCAGATGACTTGGGATGAGTTTAAAGCATTAATCACCAAAGAATACTGTCCACTCAATGAGATGCAGAAGCTGGAACAAGAGTTCTGGAATCATGCTATGGTAGGAGCTGGGCACGCAGCTTACACTGATCGATTTTATGAGTTAGCAAGATTGGTTCCACATCTGGTGACTCCAAAATCAAAGAGGATTGAAAGGTATATTTGGGGACTTGCACCTCAAATCCGAGCAATGGTAACAGCAGCTGCTCCTCCTACGATCCAGAGTGCAATTCTGAAGGCTGGCGCTCTAACTGATTAGATGGTGAGAACAGGGGTCTTAGGAAGAGGGGTAGAGAAAAGAAAACATGTTGGGAAAATGAGCCGGTCGAGTGCCTGGAAATTTGATAAAAGGGCCAAGACAACCAACAATTTTCTGGCCGTGAGACAAGGCAAGAGGGAATACGTCGGGCCGCACTCCAAATTTGATAGGTGCAACTATCATCATCCCCCAGCAATGTCGTGTCGGGTGTGCTTGAACTGTAGACGCCCGGGGCATCTAGTGAAAGACTGCAGAGTGGCGTGGAATCTGGTGGCACCGGTCAACGCAGTTAACCCCGCCGGAAATGCCAGGGTATGTTACGAGTGTGGAGGCTCTGATCACTACAGAAACATGTGCCCCAAACTAAATCAGGCGCCAGGTCAGCAAGGGAACAATCAACAACAGGTGATGGCCATAGCTGGAAATCAAGGCCCGGCAAACCAAGGAAATGCTGCTCAGGGATGTGCGTTCGTCATTGGAGAAACGACGCCCGTCGGCATCTGAATGTCGTCACGGGTATGAACTTACTCAATAATCACTTCGCATCTATACTATTTGATACGGGAGCAGACAATAGTTTTATATCTTCTTAATTTGCTCACATGCTTGCCTTGAACCCTAGTAGGCTAGAAACTAGCTACTCCTTAGAAATAGCCAACGGTAGAGTTGTACAGGCCGATGAGATTATTAGAAAGTGCTCGATGATATTGGAAAACCATGCCTTTGATATAGACTTAAAACCCTTTGAGCTAGGAAGTTTCAATGTGATTGTTGGAATGGATTGGTTGTCGAAACACGGAGCTGAGATTGTTTGTCGGGAGAAAGTAGTACGAATCCCCATGCCAAACGAGGAGGTACTCAGGATTCAAGGAGAACGATCGGGAAGAACCCTAAAGCTTATCTCTTGCATGAAGACACGTCGATGTTTACGAAAGCAGTGTTACACGTTTCTGGCCCATGCAGTGGAAAAGAAAGAAGAGGACAACAAGTTGGGAGATATTCCTGTAGTACGGGACTACCCAGATGTATTTCCTGATGACTTGTCTGGTTTGCCTCCTCCACGCCAAGTGGAATTTCATATAAAGTTGGTTCCTGGAGCTACGCCGGTAGCAAAAGCATCGTATCGGTTGGCACCATCGGAAATGCAAGAGTTATCTAGTCAATTATAGGAACTACTGGAGAGGGGTTTTATTTGGCCGAGTCACTCGCCATGGGGAGTACCGGTATTATTTGTCAAAAAGAAAGACGGGTCGTTCCATATGTGCATTAATTATCGCGAGCTGAACAAATTGACCGTGAAGAACCGATATCCTCTTCCCAGAATCGACGATCTGTTTGATCAGTTACAAGGATCCTCGTATTTCTCCAAGATCGACCTTCATTCGGGGTACCATCAACTAAGGGTTTTTGAGGATGACGTACCGAAGACAGCGTTTAGGACTCGTTATGGGCACTATGACTTCTTGGTCATGCCGTTCGGATTGACTAACGCACTAGCTGTGTTCATGGATCTGATGAATCGAGTATGCAAACCTTACTTGGATAAGTTCGTGATCGTATTCATAGACGATATATTTATCTACTCCCGATCGAAAGAGGATCATGAGGAACACCTTCGGGCAATACTGAGTCTATTACAAGAAGAGAAACTTTTCTCTAAGTTCTCGAAGTGTGAGTTTGGCTACAAGAAGTGAAATTTTTAGGACACTTGGTGAATGAAAATGGGATTCACGTAGATCCCGAAAAAATCGAGGCAGTGAAGAAAAGGGAAGCACCCCAGACACCTTCAGAAATACGGTAATTCTTAGGATTGGCCGAATACTATCGATGCTTCAACGCGAATTTTTCAAAGATCGCTCAACCATTAACACTGTTGACTCAGAAAGATATGAAGTTTGATTGGGTGCACGCACAAGAGCAAGCGTTCCAGACACTGAAAGAAAAGTTGTGCAATGCACCGATTCAAGCGTTCCAGACACTAAAAGAAAAGTTGTGCAATGCACCGATATTGTCCCTCCCAGACGGAACTGATAATTTTGTGGTGTATTGTGATGCTTCACATCAAGGATTGGGATGTGTGCTAATGCAGAAAGATAAGGTGATTGCCTACGCCTCACGACAACTTAAAGTGCATGAAAAGAACTATACGACTCGTGACCTGGAGTTGGGCGTTGTGGTATTTGCACTCAAGATATGAAGGCATTACTTGTATGGGACCAAACATTGTTTACACGTATCATAAGAGCCTCCAACATATTCTTGATCAGAAGGAACTTAATATGCATCAGCGACGTTGGGTAGAACTACTTAGTGACTACGATTGTAAAATCCGGTATCATCCGGGGAAAGCGAATGTGGTGGCTGATGCTTTAAGTTGCAAAGAACGCATGAAACTACTACGTGCTCGAGCATTAGGATTGACTATTCAAACGAGCCTGAAAGCTCAGATCCTAACGGCACAAACTGGGGCGTTGAAAGAAGAGAACATTGCGGGAGAAGAATTTTGAGGGTTGGATAAACAGATGATTTGCAAGGAAGATGGCTTACAGTATTTCATGGATCGTATATAGGTACCCAGATGGGGAGGTGTACGTACCCTAATCATGGATGAAGCACACAAGACACGATATTCTGTTCATCCTGGTGCAGACAAGATGTACCATGATCTTAAGAGATCTGTACTGGTGGCTAGGCATGAAGAAAGACATTGCTATGTATGTAGACCTGTGCTTGACGTGCACGAAAGTTAAAGCTGAACATAAAAACCATCAGGATTACTGCAGCAACTGGAATTCCTGAATGGAAATGGGAAAACATAGCCATGGATTTTATTACCAAACTTCCTAGAACGGGTAGTGGGCACGACTCGATATGGGTTATAGTGGACCGTATGACGAAGTAAGCTCATTTCTTACCCATCTGAGAGGATTACAAGATGGATAAGGTGGCGAGATTGTACATAAAGGATGTCGTGACAAGGCACGGAGTGCCGGTGTCAATCATATCTGACCGTGACAGCCAATTTACTTCACGATTTTGGCAGACACTGCAGAAAGCGATGGACACTCGATTAGATATGAGTACCGCCTATCACCCACAAACAGATGGTCAAAGCGAACGAACAATACAGACATTGGAAGACATGCTCAGGGCTTGTGTAATCAACTTTGGTGGTAGCTGGGACACTCATCTACCACTAATTGAGTTCTCTTACAACAACAGCTACCATACGAGCATTGGATGCGCTCCATTTGAAACATTGTATGGGAGGAAATGTAGATCTCCAGTTTGTTGGGCAGAGATTGGTGAAAGCCAGTTGACAGGCCCAGAGATCATTCAGGAAACAACAGACAAGATCTTCCAGATCAAAGATAGACTAAAAGCATCCAGAGATCGCCAAAAGAGCTACGCCGACAACTGTCGAAAACCTCTAGAATTCAACGTGGGAGATCGCGTTCTACTTAAAGTCTCTCCCTGGAAAGGGATTGTATGATTTGGAAAGATAGGGAAGTTAGCCCCAAGATACGTAGGACCATTCGAAATCACGGAAAGAATCGGTCCAGTGGCATATCGATTGAGGTTGCCACCAGAACTCAGCGGTGTACATGATACGTTCCACGTATCAAACCTCAAGAAGTCCTTAGTGGATGAAAATCTCCATGTACCGATTGAGGAAATCAATATTGATGAAAAGCTTCATTTTATCGAAGAACCTATAGAGGTCATGGACCGAAAGGTCAAACGATTAAGGTGTAGCAAGATACCGATTGTCCGCGTGAGATGGAACTCCAAACGAGGACCAGAATTCACATGGGAACGGGAAGACCAGATGAAACTCAAGTATCCACATCTATTCGTAGAGGACGCTTTTGGATCTAACTCCAGCTGAATTTCAGGACGAAATTCCCTCAACTGGGGGATACTGTGACATCCATCACCGAAAGGTCTGTTATTTAACGTGACTTCCATTAACTTTTCTCTGGATGTTCATTACTCACCTTTATAAACTATTCGTGTGAATATTATACTTGCTTTATCATCTTTTACACTTGTGTTCCCATCGTTAGCGCTATATCCTTAAAACTGTTACAATTGCCCTTATCGTTATCATTAAATATACCAATTTTATATATTATTATTGTCATTAATAAAACCATTTTTAAGTTACAAATATCATTATTTGCACTTTTATCATTAATATAACTAGCCGATTAAGGTCGTTTTTAACCAAGACAGACTTGGGAACTTGGGGGCTAAGTGCAGGGACCAAATAAGACATTTTGCCAAACTAGGGTTGGGTATATAAATCCATTTCTAGCCCTAGCCTCCATTACTTCATCTTCTTCTTCATCTTCTTCTTCTTCCACTTTTCTCCTCCCCCTTGCACCAAAACCGCCCCTTTCTTCGCGTTTTCACCGGCAAGGCTTCGGCTACAGCTGAGTCTACTCCATTCTTGCAGCTAGACGACCTTGGTTGTCGCTTTTCTTGCCTTTTTCTACTGTCCTTGAAGGGTTTCGGGTGCTCAAGGCCAACCCGAGCACATGAGGTCGTGTGGGTGCGTGCGATGTCTTTTAGGGCGTTCTTCTGGTTGGTGTGTGTGAAATGTGTTTCTGGAAGTGCTTGTGGTGTAAATCTCGTGAACGGAGCAGCCGAAGGCTGCTCTGCACTTCTGCAGTCGTGATTCTGTTGTTCTAGCGACTGGGTCTGCCGTGCGACTGAGCCGTGCGACTGGGTTTGTCGTGCAACTGTGTCTATCGTGCGACTGAGTCATGCGACTATGTGTGTGTCGTGCGATTGAGTCTATGCGGATGAATGTGTGCGATTGTGTGTGTGTCGTACGATTGAATACCTAATCGCACGAATGGAGGTCCATTCGTACGAATGTAGCTGATTCATACGAATGAAGGTTGATTCGTGCGGAAGAAGTGATTGAGTCGTGCGTCTGGTCCAGTCGTGCGACTGGAGTTGTTGTGTGAGTTTCTTCTTGTGCATGGTGTGTGTATGTCGTGTGATGTTAAGGTGACATCGACATGATTACCGATGCTAATGACAATATTAAGTTAACGCTATCAAACTTACTAATGTTATTCCTAATCAAATCAATCCTAACATTTTACAATTATCAATAACCAATTTGTAATCACTAATATTTACTAAGTATTTCTCTGATAACAATGAAACTTTTACACAAATATCATCAGCAATGGCAACGATTTCTAGTACTTGGATCTACATAAGATCTAATACGTATGTCTGCTTGTGTGCGTTACACGCGACCGAACCAATGCAACCCGAACCGACCGAATGTTATTATTTACTTTATACGTATCATTAATGCTTAACAATAACTGTCAATAGGTGTTTGACCGTTTACTACATACAAAATTTGGAAACTTTGATCATTCATACTTACCACCTAAAAAGTGAGTTTCGTGGCCTCTTTTATGCTTATTCAGTACTTCAATTATTTACAAACATGGGGGAAAAGTATGCTCACCCATTTTCATGTTGTACAACTTACATTCTTGGAATCAACATGTTACTGTTTTATGAGTACTTATCTGATACATACATGAGTCGCTGTGTGGTACTTTCTTTACAACCATTTAATTCCAGTGTTGGAACCAATGGATAGGTATTTGTAGTACTACTGGGTTGACACCCCCACCTTGTATGTTGGTATACTAGTTGGTATCAACAGTGGCTGGGAACGGGCCCTTGGGTGAATATATTCCGACAAGTTTCTGTGTGTACGTCATCAGGTTTGGTTGTAAAGCTCATGGTTATGTGATTTTGCTTACTTATAACTGTATACACGGTATTCCACAAAACTATTATGCAACATCAATTTATTTACTATTTAAACCTGCGAGCTCACCAACAATGTTTGTTGACCATTCTGAGCATATCTTTTAAGTGATAATGCAAATTGAAGATCTAGTTGTGTTGCCTTAGTGGAGACCCTAGGATGCATTTGAGACTATACAATACTTGACAAACATTCTTTTAAAACATTGTTAGTCTAGTTACATACAATTATTCTTTTGGATACGTTCCCGGATTTTGGGAATTACATTACAATGTTAATATTTTTGGTTATGTGAATCAATTATAAGTTTATGCTTATGGCTATGTTGTCGTGAATATTGACTAAACACGACACAAGTCTCCTTTGTGTCGGGTGTCATCATGACACGCTTATTATCAACTACACATACTGCATCTCTATTAATAACAATGTGTTATGACGATCCCGTCTCGTTACATCCTCGTGTTTCCGCTCTCAGCGGGGGTGTGACAGTATTGGGTAATGGGTTTTGGTGAACTATGGAGGATAATGGCTAGAACGTTATAATTGCAATAGATAAGCAATGACACCTAGCCATTGTTATTTCTTATCTATTAATACTATTATGTTCTGGATCATAATCTACTGTGTGAATACTAAATCCCTGCTCCCTGTGTAGGCTTTGACTATGCCAAGAGGAGAAAATACTCATGGTAGGGTCGTGGTAGGCCTCCTGGTAGTAGAAGGTAGACCATGTCATCTACGATTGATGATCATGAAAATCTTCATCATGCTGAACATGAGTCACAGCAATTTGTTGGACCATAATTCCAAGCAGTTGTAGCTGGCGTAATTAGAGATGCTTTGCCAACTATTATAGCTAAGGTTATGAACGCCTCTGGAGGGTATGTGAGCAATGGTGGTAATGGGCAGGATGATCATATAAATAACACCAATGGTAATGGTGATGCCGCTATGGAAACTGAACCTAAGCAAGGTTGTTCATACAAAGCTTTCAAGGGATGTGAACCTCCAATATTTGATGCCAAAAGAGATACCATGGCGGCTTTTAAGTGGATCCATGAGATGGAAGCTGTTATTGAAATTAGTGGATGCACAGCCACACAAGCTGTCATATATGCCACTCACTCATTCAGGTCTGAGGCATTGTTTTAGTAGGACAATGTTAAACAAGCTAAAGGACCTGAAATTATTACTGCATTGACCTGGAATGAACTGAAAGAGCTTGTGATGGTAAAGTTTTGTCTTGAAGTTAAAAGGGACAAAATTGAAAGAGAATTCTTACAACTGCAGGTCGGGACCATGACACATCGTCATTATACAACCAAATTTGATGAGATGGCTTGACTACTTCCTGAGCATGTAACACCTGAAGCAAAACAGGTCAAGAGATATGTGCAGGGGTTACCCCCTCATATCCGACAGTTAGTCAAGATGTCTGCCCTCAAAACTTATGAATCGGCAATTGCATTAAGTGCTATTGCATATGAAGAAGAAGGAATAATGACTGATAACAAAAAAGAAAGAGGAATGAGGATGGAGACCAGATGCCAAGAAGAGGCAGCAAGATTACATGAAATGAAGGGAATTTTACCAACAGACCATGGAGGAATGATAAGAATGAGTCTTGGAGAAAGTACCAAGATTCCAAATGTCTTAAATGTCCACAGAGTGGTCACTCATGAAATAGTTGCCCAAAAATTAGATACTTTAATTGTTGGGAATATGGATATTTCCGAAGTGATTGCAAAAAGCCTCCACAACCACAACCAGGAGACAATCAAAACAAAGCCAAAGGTCGAATATATGTGTTGAAAGAAGTTGTAGATATAACTGGTACGTTTCTCATTAACAATATATATGCTAGACTTTTATTTGACACTGGTGCAAATAGAAGTTTTATTTCAACTGCCTTAGTACCTTATTTGAACTTATTGTCACAAACTCTAGAATATGTATATATTATAGAAACTGCCAGTGGTGAGCAAGATAAAATAACTCAAATCTTTAAGGATTGTGTTATTACTCTAGTTAGCACTGAATTCTCTGTAACTTAATGCCGATCATTCTAAGTGAATATGGTGTTATTCTTGGGATGGATTGGTTGAATAAGAATTGTGCTCGGCTCGACTGTGAACATAAGACGATGACTGTACGTAAGCCAGATGGGGAAAAGCTACTAATTATGGAAGTGATGAAAACCCCAAGACCAGTATCATCTCAGCAATAAAGGCAATGAAATGTATTCAAAAAGGATAGCCTTTCTCTTATGCAATGCAGATGCTAAAAAGGAAATGCAGATCAATGAAATCCCTATAGTGTGCGAATTCCCAGACCTGTTTTCGGAAGATTTACCAGCACTTCCACCTGATCATGAGATAGAATATTGTATTGATTTAGTACCTGGTGCTAAACCAATCACGAAGGCTCCTTATCGTCTATCCCCTTTAGAGATGAAAGAACTTATGAAGCAAATTGATGAACTCTTAGAAAAAGGGTTTATTAGGCTGAGTTCCACACCTTGGGGAGCGCCCGTACTGTTCGTCAAAAAGAAAGATGGTTCAATGCGTATGTGTATTGATTATCGAGAATTAAACAAGTTAACTGTCAAAAATAAGTATCCCTTTCCAAGAATAGATGACTTATTTGATCAGCTTCAGGGAGCCAACTACTTTCAAAAATTGATCTTCGATCAGGTTACCATCAGTTAAAAGTGCATGAGGAAGACATTCCTAAGACCGCATTCAGGACACGTTATGGGCATTATGAATTTTTGGTTATGCCTTTTGGACTAACCAATGCCCATGCAGCATTCATGGATCTGATGAATAGAGACTGCAAGCCCTTTTTGGATAAGTTTGTCATTATCTTTATCGATGACATACTTATTTATTCTAAGAACCAAGATGATCTTGCTAGACATCTGAAAATGGTTCTAGAAACCCTTTGGCAAGAAAAGCTTTATGCAAAATTTTCTAAATATGATTTCTGGAAAAGAGAAGTTCAATTCCTCGGTCACGTGATAAATGAGAAAGGAATACAAGTAGATCCAGCCAAGATAGAAGCTATGATGAAATGGGAAGCACCAAAGAACCCCAGCGAGATTAGAAGCTTTTTGAGTTTAGTAGGATACTACCAAAGGTTTATTCAGGAGTTCTCCAAGATTGCTACACCTTTAACAACTTTGACACGAAAGAATATGAAGTTTGATTGGGGACCAAAGTAGGAAGAAGCTTTCAACATTCTAAAACAAAAGCTAAGTAGTGCTCCCATACTCGTATTACCAGATGGTAATGAAGACTTTACAATATACTGTGATGACTCATATAATGGTTTAGCTTGTGTTTTGATGCAACGAGATAAGGTGATAGCCTATTCATCAAGACAACTAAAAGTTCATGAAAGGAACTATACTACGTATGACCTTGAATTAGGTGCCATAGTGTTTGCCTTAAAGATTTAGAGACATTACTTATATGGTACCAAGTACGTAATCTACTCAGACCATAAGAGTCTGCAACACATCTTAAATCAAAAGATGTTAAACATGAGGCAAAGGAGATGGATGTAACTTATTAATGACTATGCTTATGAAATCAAGTACCATCCACGAAAAGCTAATGTAGTCGCGGATACTCTAAGTTGGAAAGAAAGGGTCAAACCTATTAGGGTAAAAGCATTAAGGATAGATGTCAAGCTTGATTAGAAATACCAAATAAAGAATGCTCAAACTGAAGCATTAAAGGACGATAATATTCAGGTTGAAAGACTGTTGGGCAAGCAAAAATTACTGACTTAAGGAACAGATGGAATTCTACAATTTGGTCAGAGACTTTGGATTCCAAAATTTGGAGTAACTTATTAATGACTATGATTACGAAATCAAGTACTATCCAGGAAAAGCTAATGTAGTCGCGGATGCTCTAAGTTGGAAAGAAAGGGTCAAACCTATTAGGGTAAAAGCATTAAGGATAGATGTCAAGCTTGATTAGAAAGACCAAATAAAGAATGCTCAAACTGAAGCATTAAAGGACGATAATATTCAGGTTGAAAGAATGTTGGGCAAGCAAAAATTACTGACTTAAGGAACAGATGGAATTCTACAATTTGGTCAGAGAATTTGGATTCCAAAATTTAGAGATACTCAGGGAAAAGTATTGGATGAAGCCCACAAGTCCAAATACACAATGCATCTTGGAGCAAACAAAATGTACAAAAACAGTCAAAGTCAATACTGGTGGCCTAATATAAAGAGGTCCATAGCTCAATACGTTCAAAAATGCTTAATATGTCTGCAAGTTAAGATTGAACATCAGAAACCAGCCGGTCAACTTCAACAATTGGAATTACCAGTATGGAAATGGGATAGAGTGACAATGGTTTTGTCAGAAAACTTCCAAGAATGCGAAGAGGATATAACGCTATATGGGTCGTGGTTGACAGGCTAACCAAGTCAGCATATTTTCTACCCATAAGTGAGAGCTATCCAATAGAAAAACTGGCCAAGATATATATTGATGAAATAGTAAGTAAGCATGGAGTGCCTTTATCTATTATCTCCGATGAAGATAGCCGATTCACTTCCAGATTCTGGACAAGTTTCCAAAAGGAACTTGGAACCAAAATTAGTTTAAGCACTTGATATCATCCTCATACATGGTTAGAGTGAGCGAACAATTCAAACTTTACAAGACATGTTGCGTGCTTGCGTGATTGCTTTTGGAGGTAGCTGGGATGATCATTTGCCTTTGATCAAATTTTCTTATAACAACGGCTACCATTTCAGCATTAAGTTGGCACCATTTATAGTCTTATACGGTAGGAAATGCAGAACTCCCATCTATTGGACAAAAGTAGGGGATGATTAGTTGACCAAAACTAAATTATTCTCGAGACAACTGAGAAAATCCAACAAATCAGACAACGACTAAAGGCTGCTCAGGATAGATAGAAGAGTTATGCGATAACAGAAGAAGACCTTTAGAATTTCAAGAAGGAGACTATGTAATGCTAAAAGTATTACCATGGAAAGGAGTAATACGAGTTGGCCCAGTTGCATAGAAGCTAGAATTACCTGAAACTTTGAAAGGAATTCACGATGCTTTTCATACATCAAATCTAAGGAAATGTTGGTAGATCCAACTCAAGCAATGCCATTAGAGGACGTGCGAGTGGATGAGAAATTAAACTTCACTGAAAAACAGCTAAAGATTCTTGATTCTCAAGAGTGAAAATTAAGAAAGAAGATAATTCCACTAGTATTAGTCTAATGACAAGGCCAGAAAGGACCTGAGAAGACTTGGGAATTAGCAAAAGAAATGAGAGTCAAATATCCTCAACTGTTCGAGTAATCTCCGAATTTCAAGGACGAAATTCTTTTATAGGGAGGAGAATGTAACATCCCAAGCGTTTGGGTCATATGAACTTCGCATTTCATATATTGTTAAACGAGTAGGTAATGAGTAAATTATGTATTTAAAGTTTGAAGTTTTTAGATGAAATTTTTATGTTATAAGAGACCGTTTGAATATAATAATAATATTACATTCGAACCTGTTCCGTTTTTGACGAAACTTAGGTTGACTCATAGAGAAAAATAAGCTCGTCATAACGACATATTTGAAATTTCATAATACGTTATATTTTAAAAGTTATGAAAGAAAAACGAGTTAGGCAGCTGAATTAATTATAATAATATAATATTATAATAATATAATAATTATAAAATTTGATACTTTGAGATTTTAGAATGCATACATACGCATCCGGCAACAAATTCACAAAACATTCTCATCCCACATCGACTCATCAAAGAAATGAAGTGTCTACCTTTGTGTTATAAATATAAGTTTATAGGTTTGATCTAGAGCATAAGTTTCTTTGATAACGCTTTAATATAAAGAGAATCCCGAGTTCTCAAAACCCCGTTGGGTGTTGTTAGTAGTCGTTTTTGGTGTTGGAGTAGGAGCGCGAGTAGGAGAGACTTTACATCAAATTATCGTAGATAGTTTTCAGATACGCTCTTGTTTAAGGTTATGTTTAATTATAATTATAGTCGTTATTATTATTATTATTATTATTATTATTATTATTATTATTATTATTATTATTATTATTATTGTAGGTATTAGTATTTTATAGTTATTATTAATATTACTATTATAATTATCATCTTTATAGTTATAATTATTATTATAGTTGTTATTTTTATTGTTATACTTAGTATTATTATTATTTATTATTTTAGTGTTGTAGTTATTATTATTATTATTATTATTATTATTATTATTATTATTATTATTATTATTATTATTATTATTAGACTTTATTGTTATAATTGGAGAAGGTATTGGGTAACCCCGAGGGTTGACTCGGGTATGATGGAAACGCACGAGTTATGCCAACTAGTAAGGGTTATACCGAAAGGTTGACATAGGATAAAAAAATTGCCCGAATAAAACCAACAAATAGAAAAAAGATAACGAATCATCCCTGAAATCATCACTAGCTAGAATATAGCTTAAATATTGTTATTTTGCATATAGGATAATACTTGATAGCAGTGAACCTCAGTAGACAATATCACTGACTTAATTGATTGAGGTGAGTTCTTCTAAACTGTTTTCTAAAACGGGATGTGATGTTCTGATAACTGGTAATAATTGTAGAATTGACTATCAATAGCATCTGTGATATATGATAACGCTTGATAAGATGCTTAAGGGCTTCTTGTATGATTCTGCTTTAGCCAGTAGAGTTTGTATACATAGCCTGGTTATATGAATTTATACTGTGCTTAGTTTGTTCCTATCTGTTTGTCATGGTTGTATCTGTTTGATGCAGCAGTCAATAATAACATGTTTTGAGTTTTTAAGAATTTTATGTTTATGAACTCACAAGCTTTATTCTGAGTCCTAAATATTTTATTTTTATGGACACACATCCTAGGTGCCAAATGATTGGAAGGATTGAAGATTACAAGCTAGCTTATGAGAAAATAAAGTTCTAGAATGTTGTTGAAGATTTGGATCTCTAGTATAGTTAAACTGATGTAATGGTATTATGTATTATAACAGATGTATTATACGCTTTTGATATATAATTGAAGTTAGACTTACATTGTGTACTCTATAATTCTTATGTGTTCTGTATATCCAATGCGTAACACTCCCCACGGTGAGCCCTGGGAGCAAGTGTTACGGCTATCATCATCTCTTCCAAGATACCTTCGCTTCTTTGGTTGACTCTCAGTTGGCTGGCTTGATGATCTAGCATGCTCTTTTCCTTTCCGACCCATGTTCCTGCATATCACAATCATAACACATAACCAAACACAAAAAATAATCAGTCCCCTTCATCCAATGATCCCCACACTTGCTTGTAACTATGGTTGTATATGCCAATAAACACAAAGTTTCATATGATATTTTCATAAAATTTGGGCATGACGCCTTAACAATGTAAGAGTTCCCAAACAATCAAGAATGTAGCGTCACCCTGCATCTACAACCATAACAATATTTTACACTAACAATTTCATGACATAAACTAAGAACAAGCAAGTGTGTGTGTAACAACTAGAACATTAACTTTCAACTTCGTAATGTACCATAAAAAAGAGAATGTAAACATCATATACCTTGATTTGTAGATGAAAGAACACAAAGAAACACAAAAGCTTTAAAGACCCTAAAATTTCGACAACTAGGGTTTCAAAATCGGTCAAGAAAACGTGGTTTTCTTCCAAATCTCTACCCACAATCAGAAAGCTTGTGAAATTTTAGACAAGTTAGACATAAAGTTCACCCGATTTGGCCAAGAATTGAAGAAAGCTTGTGATTTTAGACAAGTTAGACATAAAGTTCACCCGATGAAGGTATGATGGAAGGTTAAGTGGGTTATGTGGGAGATTATGTGGGGAAGTGTAAGACCCCTATCCCAGGAAACCTCACATTTGGTCATTCACAGCAAAAACATAGATTTAAAGCAATCATTTACTTATATATGTATATATATATTGCAGCGGAAAAATACAGTAATTGCAATTCATTACAACGTAGTTAAATTAAAATATAAACATTGTCTTTAAACATCAAAAACTCTTTAAAGTCCTCTTAAATTCTTCTTCATCAGGGATGCCAGTCTTTAGATGCCAAGAAGCTTTAGTTCCATGCTCCCATCCCATAAGCCCTAACTCTCACCTATCAACTGATATGCATACAAAAGTCAGCTTCACTGAGTGAATTCTAGGTTTACTTTGTTAATTAACTTTTGTAAAAGGTATTAGCTTTAACAGATGAAAATAATCACCATCTATCAGAACATCAATACACACGGCTGTCACTTTATCGATACTTTATCATTACTTGTTAATTATTACTCTTCTTTATCCGTCAATTCCCTGTCACTATCGGTGCCTATGATAAACACAGGACTTTACCGACACGCCCATCCAGGCCTTATTGTCGTACCCAAACAGGCCATTATTGTCATGCCAATCCAGGCCTCACTGACTTGCCTGTTCGAGCATTTACTGTCATGAGGGCACAACAAATGCAACCCTCCTCTGTCATTTGCTTGCAAGGCTTTACTTTCTCAAGGTACACGTTATAGGCCCAATAACAGTTCTTTTAAGTTTCACTTATATCTTTAGTTTTCACATACACTTAACACATAATAAGAAGCAAACTCTTAGTCTAAGCATTCACATTTCATCAATCATGAGAGATAAACTAGATAACTGACCCTCCGCGGGACAGCGGGGGTTCGGGGGCAGCAGCCCCTGATAGCGGGGTTCTAGGGGCGGCAGCCCCAAGTGGGGTCCAAGGAGCAACGCCCCTGGCTGGGGCCGGCTGCCAGGTCAGCGCGCCCGAAAATTATTTTGAACTATTTAAATGGCACATTTTACTTTAGAAAATTTTATTTTCTTGATAAAAGGTCTTAAAAACCGTTCTCATAAAAGTATGTATTTTAGTATGCATATCACCCCAAAACATTGAAAACGGGTAAAGGAGGGGTCTAGAACTCACCTGAACTTAGCCAAATAGCTTAAATTCTAAGTCACTTAGCTATAGTCCGAATACACGAGCTGCACGGAAGTTAATACACAAAAACGTCATTTTCTTCACAATTTCGCTGCCAGTTTCGCTGCCAGTTTCGCTACCAGTTTCGCTGGGCAGCATTTCTGCCAGTTTCGCTGGACAGATTCGCTGCCATGAGCGCCCAACTTTCATTGGAATTTCCTAGATTCGCTAAGTCTATAGATCAACCTGGGCACTAGCGAAATTACCAACGAAACTGTAGTTTCGCACCAGCGAAACTGTAGTTTCGCTAGAAATCTCCTAGTTTCGCTGGATGAATGCACAGTTTCGCTGGATGAATACTTAGTTTCGCTGTATCGGGGCCCAGTTTCGCTGGACGAACAAAAACTAGGAACCAGCCCGTTTTTGACCCAAAATATTAACTTTTTACGTCCAAATCCTTGGTTTACCATCCATGAAGCCATATCTAACCTTTTTACACGTTTTCATACGTAAAAATTTGACCTTTATGTGTTTCTTTGAAACTTTTTCAAACCCCAAAACCCTAGAATCCGGGTTTGATCTACAGAAGGGTTTAGAGGTTGATTCTTACCTGGATTTGTTCCTCTTTTCTTAGGGTTTGATGCTTCAACACCCAGATCTTCAATCCTTCAACCTTTGAAGCTCCAAATCATGAGTTTTCTTCACTTTCTCTCTCTACTTTCTCTCTCTACGAATTTGGGGACTAGGGTTGCAAATGCTGGAATGGAGCTGATCATGCATGTTTAAAGGCTGATTAAGGGCCCTTAAACCCACCAAACATAGCCCATTAAGGTTAATTTAATCCATAGCCCACTAATTTACCTTTCTTTCTTAAATTAACCCTTAAAGCCCGTTATTATTAAATGGCTTGCTTCGGGAAATTTCAGGGCGTTACAGGAAGATGAGAGTGATGGATGATATTGTGTGGAGGAGAAAGTGGTTAAAAATCGATTCACCTGATATATTTGATTTGTTTTAATGCACAGCATCGCATAGCTTGCAAGAGCCTTCCACACCTTACGGTGGCTACTGTAAGTTATGATAGCTTAGGCACAAACTTTCCACCATACGGCAGTAGGTTTGTAGCGTAAAGAGGTGAAATCTCCTAAGGCTACCGTAACTACTTACGGTGGCTACCGTAAGTTATGGTAGGTCCTGGAAAATTTTACCTCGCTAAACTTGAAAATATTTATTACCCCACCCCCTAGAGAAAGCATCCCCACGCTTGTTACGAACACAAGTTTCAGCGGATATGGTAATTGTGTAAAACAAAATCAAAACAAAATAGACAAATTAAACTACATATGTACAAAAACCAAACCTAGGCCTCTCATGCTTGTTCCTCATCCACCGGGCGTAGGATGTAGCCCACCTTGTCAAGCTCTAAATTGTTTATGTCATTACTTTCTAAATATGGTTTAAGCCGATGCCCGTTTACCGTTTGTTGCTTGTTAGTATGAACATCTTGGATATTAACATCACCAAATTTACCCGCTCACCTAATGACATAGGGACCTATCCATTAACTTTTCAACTTACCCGCGAATAGTTTCAACCTTGAATTATACAACCACACTTTTTGGCCCACTTCAACGGTTCGCTTCTTAATCTTCACGTCATGAAACTTTTTAAGCTTATCCTTATACGTCGATGCACATTCATAAGCTTCATCACGAATCTCTTCTATCTCACTTAGGTGGTGTTTGTTTTTCTGAAAAAGAGCTTCTAAAGCTCTTTTGTCTGTGCCAAAAAGAGGCGGGCAGACGTTTATGGTCTGCAGAGTGTTTGTTTTTCTAAATACATTTCATTAAAAAAGGTCTGCGTGACCTCTTCTCCAAGAAGAGGTGGACTAAAGTCTTCAGAAATCTTCCTACCTCTTCTTCACATTTCAACCCCAAACCCCCAAATACCCACACCCCATATTTCTGGTTTGCTCCCGTCGCCTCCCCCCACCGGCCGAACCATCCCCTATCGATCCACCCCATCCCCATCGACCTTCAACCGACTACAAACACCATCGACCTTCAACCCCATCCCCAAATCCACCCATCAAACCCGTGAACCCGTGAACGCCAAATTCAACAGTCGACCACCATCATCGAACTCCACCATCGACCGGCCCCCAATTCAATCTTTGATTTCCAAAATCAACCTTCACCCATCGAACCCGTGAACACCATCCCTGTCGACACAAAGCTAGAGAGAGAAAGTTGTAGAGAGAGGGTGTCGGGGGTGAAGGTGGGTGTCGGCGGTGAAGGCGGTTTTGAAGGCGGTGGTCTACGTCGGTGAAGGTGCTCCGGCGTAGGTGGGGTGGCGTGGGGCGGCTCCGGCGAAGGCGGGTGAAGGCGGGTGTCAGTGTCGGTGAAGATGTGGTGGAGATGGTAGTGGGTGTGGTGAATGTGCAGGGGGAGAATGTGCATTTGTGAAATTCTTAAGAACAATGAGGGACGATAAAGGTCAGAAGATTGAAATCAGTTTCAATAAAGGGTGTGAAACAAGGGTTTTAATAGTTTTCAGATTTTAAAAAACAAACAGTCTTCTTATTACAGACTGCAGACGTTTGGTCCATCTCTTCTCCTGCAGATGTCTGCAGATGTGGTCCGCAGACCGCACACGTTTTACCTCTTCAGAAACAAACAGCACCTTAGTTGCAACTTCCGCATCTTTCCCGCTTCATCGTAATCCACGTTCACCGTTTCAATTGCCTAATGTGCCCGATGAGCTAACTCCATTGGTAAGTGACATCCCTTCCCATACACCATCCAGTAAGGAGTTGTACCAATAGGAGTTTTATAGGCCGTCCTATACGCCCATAACGCATCATCCAACTTACTTAACCAATTTTTTCTATCCGTCCGCACCGTCTTCATTAGAATTGCTTTGATTTGGCAATTGGACACTTCGACTTGTCCACTTGTTTGCGGATGGTATGGTGTAGCGATGTTGTGGTTCAAATTATACCGCTTCAACAATTTTCTAAAATTGAAAATTTTAAAATGCAAATCACCATCACTAATTATGACCCGCGGGATCCCAAATCGAGCAAATATGTTAGATTGGACAAACTTACATACCACAGAATGGTCAGTGGTCCTTGTTGCAATCGCTTCGATCCACTTCGACACATAGTCCACCGCAACCAATATATATAAGAACCCGTTCGAGTTTGGAAAAGGACCCATGAAATCTATTCCCCATACATCAAACACCTCAACCTCCGAAATTGGTTGTAGAGGCATTTCGTCCCTCTTTGAGATGCTTCCCATTTTTGACAATTTAAATAATTTCGAGCATAATCAACCACATCCTTGAAAATTGTAGGCCAATAAAACCCACATGTGAGAACTCGATGACCCGTCTTCTGTCTATTAAAATGACCCCTACATGCCTATGAGTGAGCATGGGTCAAAATCACCAATACCTCCGAATCGGGAACACATCTTTTTATCACTTGATCCGGCCCAATCTTGAAGAGATCCAGTTCATCCCATATGTATTGTTTGACTTTAACCATAATTTTTTGCTTTCTTTTCTTGGTCCAATGGCTTGGGATTGCACACATGGCTAAATAGTTGACATAGTGAGCATACCATGGTGCAATCAAAACGGCTAAAAGTTGCTCATCGGGGAACCGTTCATTAATTTCACTTGGATTGTCAATGCCTTCCAATTGAATTCGGGACAAGTGATCCGCCATAACATTTTCACAACCCTTCTTGTCCCGAATTTCTAGATCAAATTCTTGTAACAAAAGCACCTAACGAATCAATCGGGGCTTAACATTTTTCTTCTCCATCAAATATCAAACCGTACTATGGTCCGAATAAACAATCACTTTGCTCCCCTAAATGTAAGATCGAAACCTGTCCAAAGCATACACCACTGATAACAATTCTTTTTTAGTTGTGGTGTAATTAAGTTATGCTTCGGACAAAGTTTTACTTGCATAATAAATGACCACCGGCTTCTTGTCAACTCTTTGACCCAAAACCGCTCCAATGGTTGTATCGCTAGCATCACACATAATTTCAAACGGCTTTGACCAATCCAATGGTTGCAAGATAGGGGCCTTCACCAACTGTTCCTTCAACACATTAAACGCTTGCAAACATTCGTTAGTAAAATCAAAAGGGGCATCATTTAGTAATAAATTACATAAAGGTTTTGTAATAACACTAAAACCCTTGATAAATTGTCGGTAAAATCCCGCGTGCCCCAAAAACGACCTTACCCCCCTAACATTCTTTGGTGGAGGCAATGATGATATTACCTGAATTTTTGCCTTATCCACCTCCATCCCCTCGTCCGATATAACATGCCCCAACACGATACCCTCTTGGACCATAAAATGACTTTTTTTCCCAACTTAGCATCAAATTTGTCTCAACACATCTTTTTAAAACTTTTTCTAACTCGTTAAGACAAGAATCAAAATTTGGTCTAAAAATGGGAAAATCGTCCATAAATACCTCAAATGATTCCCCAACCATGTCCGAGAAAATACTCATCATACATCGTTGGAAGGTACCCGGGGCATTACACAAGCCGAATGGCATTCGCCGAAAGGCAAAAGTGCCATATGGACAAGTAAAAGTGGTCTTGTGTTGGTCATCCGGATGGATTGCAATTTGGTTATAACACGAATACCTATCTAAAAACAAAAGTATTTTTGACCCGATAATTTTTCTATAATTTGGTTAATGAAAGATAATAGGAAGTGGTCCTTAAATGTTGCGGCATTAAGTTTTCGGTAATCAATGCAAACTCGCCACCCGGTGACCGGTCGGGTTGCGATTTGTTCACCATTTTCATCTTGAACTACTTGAATGCCGACCTTTTAAGGCAGCACTTGAGTAGGACTTACCCAAACACTATCCGAAATAGGGTAGATAATACCTACATCCAACCATTTAAGTACCTCTTTCTTTACCACTTCTCTTAGATTCGGGTTCAACCTTCTTTAGGCCTCTCGGGTTGGTTTGACATCTTCGGTAGTGATGATCTTGTGCATCATAATCGATGGACTAATTCCTTTTAAGTCAGCAATCGTCCACCCAATAGCCTCCTTATTTGCTTTCAACACTTTCAACAACGCTTGCTCTATTAGAGGCAATAATGACCGGTAAGGTGTCATGATCCCTAAAAATGCATACCTTAAGTGGCTTGGCAAGTCTTTCAATTCGAACGTTGACGGCTCATCCAATGACGACTTTGTACCCGAATTAATCTTTGCCGGTAAGCTCTCGAACTGATGGCTCCATGGCGGTCGACCCTCTTTAAGTGCCATAGCATCTTGCTCTTTCTCCTCAACCCTAAATGCACAATCATGTACCTATTCAGAGAAATCACAAACACACGCTTCCAAAACATCTTCATCATATTCATGCGGATTGCATCCGTCAACTAAATGTGCCACAAAACACTCATCACCATCACAAGAATTAGAACCGTTAGTAAAAACATTCAATCTCATCTTCCAGTTCTCGAATGACATGTCAACCATACCATATTGGTAGTCAATAATAGCATGGTCGGTGTTCAAAAATGGTCAACCCAAAATGACATTTTGTTGTTGAGTTGGGTCAACCGATGAGTAGTCTAGGACCAAAAAAATCTACCGGGTAATAAAATTCTTCTACCTTAACTATTACATCCAGCACAATCCCTCAGGGGATCTTATGAGACAAATCAGCTAAAACAACTATTGTCTCGACCCGTTTAAGTTGACCAAAATCATATTGGTCATATAAGCCCCCTGGTAAAATGCTTACTCCGGCCCCAAGATCTAATAACGCCCTTGACATTTGAAAATCACCAACTTGAATATTTGTTAAGGGCGCTCCTGGATCTTTGATCTTAGGAGGAAGAACTTCATTCAAAATTGCACTCACTCTTTTGGTCAAGTCAACCCGCTTAGGCACTTTTTGTTGCCTCTTTTGTGTGCACAATTCTTTTAAAAATTTTGCATAAGCGGGTACTTGGTTAATTGCTTCAAGGAGAGGAATATTTACTTCTACTTGTTTAAAAATCTCCCAAATCTCTTCTTTTTGAGGCCCCCGTTTTGAAATGAAATTCTTTTTACCCAGATCTAATAAAGCCGAATGAAATGGGACTTGACTGGAACTCCCTTCCTCATTTTTATCTTTTATTTCTTCATTAATCTGGGTTTTTCAAAATTGATTTTTTCATAAAACTTTTTAGGTGTTTCATTTTCATTCTCACTTTTGACCCGTTATGTCTTCAACCACCCCCATCAACCAAATCCGCTGAAGGTTTGGTTTTATACTCTTTACCACTCCTCAATGCACTCACATTACTAACATTGACATTATTACAAGATGAACTATGAGAAGGGTTTACCTTAGTGTCGCTTGGCAATTGACCTTTACCTTTCTTTAGGTCCACCACTTCGGTTGCAAGTTGACCCATTTGGGTGGTCAAAGAATGGATGGCTTTATCCCGAACTTCATCTTTTTGCATGCGAACTTCATCAAGTTGATTCCTCCTCTGCATGTCTTGTTGAATTGCCTTTAACATCTCAACGACTTCATTCCCGCTTGAAGAAGTTGGACCGAAAGAATTATTTTGACCACCCGATTGATGAAATTGCCCTTGGTAGCCAAAATTGTTTTCACCCTGATAATTACCTTGATTGTATTGTTGACGAGGTATGAAATTATCTTGAGCTCCTTGAAAATTTGGATTAGCTTGGTTCCCAGGGTCCCATAACGGAAGTTAGGATGATTACTTAACTCGGGGTGGTATGTATTCGAATTCATGTTGAAGTTACGACCACCCCCTTGGATAGCATTCACCTCTTCCACTTGCTCTTCAACCACTCCCACTAAACATACTTCCGTTGTATGGCCTATTTCATTGCAGTTAGTGCACATGTTGTACACTTGATTTGTGGTTTGCACACTCCCATTCTCTACCCCATGAACTTGTGGTCTCGTAATAACATGCCTTGCCAGTCTCGAAGATTGAGCCTTCCTTTTTGAAGTAACCAACATTTGCTCCAAAATGCCCAATCATCATGCTCAAAATTTGTACCAAACGTACCGTTAATGATTGACATTAAATCACGAGCATCCTCCAAACTCAACCCTTCATGAAAAGCATTTAACAATTCCCAAAGTTATATACCGTGATGAGGGTAATTTTTCAACATCATGTTGAACCTTTCAAAAGACTCATGAAACATCTCCCCTGGTTGTTGTTGGAAACTTCATAAGCTTCTCCTTGCATCATTTGTCTTTTGGGTCGTGAAGAACTCTTCTAAAAATATTTGTTGCATGTCGGCCCATGTATATATTGACGTGGAAGGCAAGGTATGAAACCATCTTTTTTTGCTTTATCTTCTAAATAAAATTGCAAGAGGACCAACTTGACATCATCTGAAGAAAAACCTTAACCCCCAATAGTGTTACGTATGGAGTCATATGTCTCCAAATGAAAGTAAGGTTCTTCCATTGCTAACCCCTTAAACTTTGGAAAACTTTGGAGTGCGGTTGTTCTAACCTTAAAAGTCCTTCCATCCGGGTGATGAGGAATCACTACCGGGGAAGGGTTATTAGTGATAACAGGTCGGAAATGAGCTTCGATTCCCCGCACCACCTCCCGGTGATGTCTTCATGGAGCACCCAATGGTACCCTTGGTTGACCCATTTGCCCTTGTATCGGCCTTTGAAATTGAGGTTGTTGATATTGCGGAAGAACTTGTTGTAATGGCATTAGCCTTTGAAACTGTGGCCCATGTGGTCGAATTTGTTGTACCCCCGGTCCTACCCAAATTATGAACCTGCTGCGATGGTTGACCTTGTTGACCCACTCCTCCTTAAGGTCCCAAATTACCTCCATCACCTCCATAATAAAATCTCTCTTTAACCTCTGAATTCTTCTTCATATCCATCATCGTAACCATCTCCTCCTATACCCGAAGATTGCCCAAATGGAAAAGATGAATAGTGGAAACCCGGTTGGTTCGGTGGTTGATATGTAGAAGTAGTATGAACGATGGTTGAACTCGATGGTACTGAGTAGGTAGAAGATGATTGACCGGATGTTGAGAAGAAGGTTGAAAATGGTGGAAACGCTGAGGAGGAATCATAAGTAAAGGTGTGTTTGATTTGGGTACTTGACGGTAATGTGGTGTTGGTTGGATGGATCACTTGTAATGGTGTAGGATTGGTAGTGGTATTTGGTGGAGGTGTGGATGGTTTTGTTTGACCCGTTGTTGGAGGTGGTGGTTCTATTGTATTAGTTGGTGTAATTAGCGTTGTAGGAGATCCAATGATCTTGTTCTCTCAAAGTAAGACTCGGTTTCTTGTCAAGGTTTGTTCGATATCCGAATCAAATAATAGAGATGATAGCTTGTCAAAGCCTCTAGTATGCATATACCTGTGATACCTGCACACTAAACACAACCAGTGTAGACCCGAAAATAACAACCAAAAGCTACAAAAGTTAACACACGTTGCGCACTACTCCCCCGGCAAAGGCGCTAAAATTTGACGTGTTGTCGTAGTCACATGCAAATTTAATCCAATTACAACTAATAGATAGCAGCAAGTGGGTATCGAACACAGGGAGTATGTGGAATGTATGTTAATTATAAAGCTTTGTGAATTAACTCAAATTAAACTAAATTGCAGAAATTTAAATTCAAGAGTTTGATTGTTTGGTCTTAGAAACTAAATTACTAACTAATTGCAAATCAAATTGGTTGTTAAAACAGATTAAGAGAGAATGACCATCTTAGGTTTCCGGTTTCCATTAGCAATTGTGTCTAAATCCAACTAGTAAGAGTCACATAGACATGACTCATGCATAAACGTTTGTTGTAATAAAAGGGAACTAAGTACTCGGATTAGATAAACGCGAGGTTGTTACCCGATGACCAATTAACCAATATCCAACCCAAACCCCTCCCGTGATATCTTGATTGGCAACTACACCAAGAATGTATGGTTTAGACTAAGAGCGAAACATCAATTAACAATTTACAAACAAACATTCATGCACCATAACAAACATAACAACCATACCAAGTTCATTATTCTAGAAATAAAGATAAACACACCAAAGTCCTAGAGAAACCTTTCACCTAAGATGATCACTGAAAGTTTAGCCAGACATAGTTTGGTGAATCATTATAACACAAAGATTGATGCTCATATGAATCAAAATACAAAACCGGAATGTTAGCAATCTTTCATTTTCTCCAGCCAAAAATCGCCCCTCTAACTCTGAGAAACATCCCCCCTCCTCCAGATATAGATGAAAAGGTATTAAAAGAGGGCAGTTACACTTTTTTCGCCAGAGCCTACCATAACTTACGGTGGCTACCTGTAAGGCCCCGTTCCCGGGACGCTTACAGCTGGTCAATCATTGCACATAAAACATACATTTATAGATATTTAATTAACATTGCAGCGGAAACATTCAAAAGAGGCATCTCATTTCATCGTAAAAGCTTTTGCAAAGTAATACATCGTTAATCAATTACAAAATAGTCATAAACAGTGACTTTTAGTAGTAAGAGGATTCTTTAGGTAATCCCGTTTATCTGAATCCTCTACAAACACCATTTTGTTTATAAATACATGCAACATAATACATTGCAAAAATATTAACAAAGGAATGTCATCCCAAAAGAGCTGAGTAGCCGCCTCGTGCCATCCTCAGCAACACTACCTGCCAACTAGAAACACATAGAAAGTCAGTGTTGCTGAGTGAGTTCTAGTTTGGTAATAAAGCATACCTTTCATTTCATACGTGCAGTCACACAATATACGTACACATAGATAATATTATTATTATCTTCATCGTTCCTTCATTAACTTTCGTTCGTGTACCGTTCATCGTTAACATTCACATTCTTTCTCTTGTTCGTACGTCTCTTACATACATTCATACATTCATTACATTCATCCGTACGCTAGTTACGTTCATTCATTCGTTCATTACTTTCATTCGTACGTATATTACATTCGTTCGTACGTTCGTTACTTTTGGTGACATGTACAATACCCCGAACATTGTGCACTACTGCTGATCCAGTCACCTAGGGTAGGTACATACACCCCTTATCTTTCCTCATTCATTTTGGATCCATACCATGTGCTATACCCAAAACATTGTGCACTACTGCTGGTGCTGGACCTGTGATGATTAATCACGAACATTATGCACTACTGCTGATCAAGTCACCTAGGGTGAGCAGCAAGGATCCCATACATATGGTCAATCACAAAGACTGACCCCAGTATGCATCCTTCGGGGTAGCGAACCCACACACCGTTGAGCTAACACCTTCATTGGGTGTGCACCTCCATACATTTGCTTGCAAGCCTTTCTTACGTTCATTCGTTCATTAATTATTGCATGCATTCATTCATCATGTTCCTCTTTTATTATCTTTCACTTTACGTTTCTTATTACTTTCGTTTCATTTATTAATCATAACACGTAAAGTCACGGAAAGATAAACACGTATCGAAGCAAGGAACATCGACATTTACAAGTCATCAGTCATTACCATCATATAGGGCTACATCATACTTATCATACACATGAAAAAGATGAACATACATCGGTACGAGGAGCACCGACATTTACAAGTCATCAGCCATTACCATCATATAGGGCCTCATCATACCTAACATACAAACATCATACATAAACATGCATCACTATCATCATCATGCCTACATAACTCTAAGGCTAAGAAATACTGATGAACTCTAGCAAATGCAGATGAACTGTAGCAAATGCAGATGAACTGTAGCAAATGCGGGTGAACAAATGCCTTGTCCGCATTTCTTTATTTGTCCACATTAGTTAATGTGGATGAGTAATGCCTTAGCCGTATTTCTTTATCTGTCCGCATTAGTTAATGCGGCTGAGTAAATGCCTTAGCAGCATTTCTTTATCTGTCCGCATTAGTTAATGCGGTTGAGTAAAAGGACCTGCAACTTAACCTGTGCCATTTTCAGATCTCAATCATCATCTTAACACATCCTTAGCACAGATCTACCATACTACACACTTAGAACAAGCTAAACATCATAAACATCATACTAAAATTCATAGTTGCCTTAGAAATCTTATGTCCATAACAGCCCCAAACGAATCATACACTGACACATATATACATACACGGGTTAAACACCCAAATACCTGAAAACAGTTTTTAGTTGTGTTCCAGCCCCAAAATCATTCAAATACGTGTAAAATAGGGGTCTTAGAACTCACCTTTGCAGCTCTTGAGTATGGCTTCTCCCAAACTCGTTTGCAATTGAGTTCAACCGTCTAGAAACCCACTAAAAACACACATTCGAACACGTACAACACACATAAGCATAGATCTGAGGATCTGACCAGTCAAGAACACCATAAAAGCATGGATTCTTACCTTGAATTCGAATTCTTCTTGTTCTTCCTTCAAACCGAGAACTTGCTGCTCTTTCTCTCTCTAAAATCGAATGAAATGAAGTGTGCAGGGGATTATGGGCTGCCATATCTCCTTTATGCACCTACTTTTATTCTTTTTGTCCTTTTGATACTTTTTACCCCTCAACTTGGGTAAAGTATCTTTTTCTTTCTTTTTCTTCACTTTATTCTTTTTGGTTAAAAATAACCGGGTGTTACAATTCCACCCCCCTTAAATAGGTTTCGTCCCCGAAACCTGTTATTCCTTGAACAAACATGGGTAATGCTATCTCATTTCTTCTTCAGTCTCCCACGTAGACTCAGATCCCTTCCTGTGCCTCCACTGTACATGCACAAGAGGAACCACTTTATTTCTCAGTCGCTTCTCTTTTCTACCGATGATTGCCACTGGCTGCTCCACATAATTGAGCCGTTCATCTACTTCGATATCCTCCAGTGGAACAATCATATCTTCACCTGCCAAGCACTTTCTCAGATGAGATACGTGGAAGGTCGGGTGGATTCCACTTAACTCACCTGGTAACTCCAACCTATAGGCCACCTCTCCTACTCGAGCTATGATTCGGAAAGGGCCTATATACCTCGGGCTCAACTTGCCCCGCTTTTTGAACCAAATGATACCCTTCCAAGGTGAGACCTTCAACATAACCCAGTCACCCACCTGGAACTCAATCGGCCTGCGTCGTTTATCAGCATACGACATCTGTCTGTCTTTGGCTGCCTTTATGAAAGCCTTGATCCTTTCGAGCTTTTCAGTCGTAGGCTCGATCACCTTGACGCTCCCTAACTCTTTATGACCAATGTCACCCCAACATACGGGTGTCCTGCATCTCCTACCGTATAGCATCTCATAAGGTGGCATGCCAATGCTGGCATGATAGCTGTTGTTGTATGAGAATTCAGCTAACAGTAAGTGGTCATCCCAACTTCCCCCAAAATCAATCACACATGCCCGAAGCATGTCCTCCAATGTCTGAATAGTCCTTTCTGACTAACCATCAGTTTGGGGATGATAAGTCGTGCTAATGTGTAACCTCGTCCCCATGGTGTCATGGAATTTCTTCCAGAATTTGGAGGTAAACTAGGTGTCGCGATCAGACACAATCGACACCGGTACACCATGACGGGTCACAATCTCCTTGATGAAAAGATCGGCCAACCTCTCGGATGAATACGTCTCGCGCATCGGTAGGAAGTGAGCACTCTTCGTCAAGCGGTCAACGATCACCCATATAGCATCATACCCTTTCGGAGTACGCGGTAACTTTGTAATGAAATCCATGGTGATGTGTTCCCACTTCCATTCGGGTATATCCAAAGGTTGAATCTTTTCATACGGCTTCTGGTACTCGGCCTTCACTTGCAAACAAGTAAAGCACTTACTCACATACTCCACCACGTCACGCTTCATACCCGGCCACCAATAATATTTCTTCATGTCTTGATACATCTTTGTAGCACCGGGATGAATAGAGTATCGAGTCTTGTCAGCTTCATCCATAATCTTCACTCGTAGATCCCTAAGACGAGGAATCCACATACGTCCAAACCGGGTTCTAACACCAAATGTGTTTTTACCCAGCTCCGCGACCAGACCACTCATTCTTTCGAGTTAAGATGATCTTCTTTTAGTGCCTCATCTTGAAACTCTTTGACTTGATTCATCAGATCCAAGGTCATAATCAGCTGGTACGCCTTCACCCGAATCGGCTCGTGCCTCTCCTTTCGGCTAAGGGCATCCGCCACCACATTGGGTTTGCCCGGATGGTAATGGATCTCATAATCATAATCCTTTATAAGCTCCAACCATCACCTCTGCCTCATGTTCAAATCCTTCTGCTCGAAGAAGTACTTCAAGCTCTTATGGTCGGTGAAGATGGTGCACTTCGTCCCGTAAAGATAGAGCCTCCAAATCTTTAATACAAAGACCACGGTTGCTAGCTCCAAGTCATGAGTAGGATAATTAACCTCATGAACTTTTAACTGTCGGGATGCATAGGCTATAACCTTTCCTCTCTGCATTAACACGCATCCTAATCCCGAACAGGAAGCATCAGAATAAACCACCAGATCTTCGCTTCCATCGGGTAATGACAGAACAGGAGCTTGGGTCAACCTCGCCTTCAATTCTTTGAACGCCTTCTCTTGAGCTTGACCCCATACAAACTTTACATCTTTCCGGGTCAACTTGGTTAGTGGAGAAGCGATTTTGGAGAAGTCTTGAATGAATCTCCTATAATAGCCCGCCAAACCTAAGAAACTACGGATCTCGAATGTCGTCTTTGGACACTTCCATTACATCACGGCTTCCACCTTTTCCGGATCCACCATAATCCCCTCCAGATTCACCACGTGACCCAAAACTGAACTTCGCGCAACCAGAACGCGCACTTGGAGAACTTGGCATATAACTTCTCCCTTCTCAACGTCTCCAACACCTCTCGAATATGACTGGCATGCTCCACTTCGCTCTTTGAATAAATCAGGATATCATCAATAAACACAATCACTGATTTATCTAACATCGGCCGACACACTCTGTTCATCAGGTCCATAAAAGCAGCTAGCGCATTAGTCAAACCAAAAGACATGACAAGAAACTCGTAGTGACCGTAGCGCGTGCGAAAAGCTGTCTTAGGGATATCATGCTCTTTCACCTTTAGTTGATGGTAGCCAGATCGAAGATCTATCCTTGAAAACCAACTGGCACCCTGAAGTTGATCAAACAAATCATTGATTCTGGCAAGGGGTGTCGGTTCTTCACTGTCAACTTGTTCAGCTCATGGTAGTCAATACACATCCTCATACTACCATCTTTCTTCTTTACAAATAGGACCGGAGCACCCCAAGGTGAGATACTCGGTCTAATGAACCTCTTATCCAGCAGCTCTTGCAACTGCTCCATCAACTCTTTTATTTCCGTCAGAGCCAATCGATACGGTGCTTTGGCAACAGGTTGGGCACCTGGTATCAGATCAATCTGAAACTCAATCTCTCGGTCAGGTGGCACTCCCGACAAGCCTTCAGGAAACACGTCTGGAAAGTCACACACAACCGAAACATCGGATGGTTGTGGTGTTGGCGTTTCCACATCCTTTACATAACATAAGTAGGCGCTACATCCACGCCTCATACATTTTCCCGCCACCGCCATTGAGATCACCTTCAGGATCGTCGTGACCCGATCTCCATAAAACGTTACCAAACTCCCGTCAAGCGCTATCAAACGAATCATCTTCTTTCGACACACTATATTCGCCTCGAAGTCCGCCAACCAATCCATCCCAAGTACCAAATCAAAACCACCTAAGGTCATCGCAAATGGTCTAACCGGAAATCTATGGCCCTCTAATTCCACATCACAACCCTCTATCACCTCGGAAATCCTGGTAGACTTACCTATCATAGTTTCTACATCAAACGGTACGTCAACACGTCTACTAATAACAGGCAGTTTAGCACAGAAAGCAGCAGAAATAAAACTTCTACTTGCACCCAAATCAAATAATACAGAGGCTAAAGTTTGGTTCACCAGAAACGTACCGGACACAACATCAGGGTCCGTCCTAGCCTCCTCCTGTGTCATAGTGAATGCCCTGGCACTTGCCCTCAGTCCTTCATTCCACGTCTTCTTCACGCCGGAACCCTCAGCCCTCGGCTTCTTGCAGTCTTTATTCATATGACCACTTTCCCCATAGTTGAAGCACCTCATGCCCCTACACTCTCTAGCCATATGACCAGGCTTTCCACACTTGAAGCAGACGTTCAACCTCAGTCTACACTCCCCGCTATGCTCCTTCCCACATTTACCACACCTCTTCAGTCCCGTACCCGGTGTAGCTACACGACGGTTATCCACCCGTGCCTTCTTGTTGCTCGTCGAGGCATTACCCCGACCAAACTTCTTCCCATTCCAATTCCTGTCACCACCACCCTTCCTACAACCTTCAGTCACCACCACCACTGTCCTTTCATCGTACAGTCTCCCTGCCAAGTCCACCGCCGACCTAAAGGTGCTCGGTTGGGCGGCGATCATATGCCTGCAAATATCCGCCGGCAAACCCTGAATATACCTCTTGATCTTTCGTGACAGAGGTGTCACCTGATCCGGCACCAGACGTGCCATTTCGTTGAACTTTGTGGTGTACTGTTGGTGGGTCATCGTTCCCGCCTCCAGCTGCAGGAACTCTTTCTCGACTTTATCCATCTCTCGATGAGAACAGAACTCCTCAATTACCAGCTTCTTCAACTCAGACCACCTCATTCTCCCAATTGCCCGACTACCCTCGGCTTGGACAATATTGTCCCACCAACATAGAGTCGAGTCCACAAACGAGTGGGCAGTAAACTTCACCTTCTAGTCTTCTCAGCACTCGCTGATATTCAGAACAGCTTCCATTTCCTCACCGATTGGTGAGTAGCAGCAGCTGTGCCATTACCATCAAAGGTAGGGGGCTTGCACCTTTCAAATGCCCCGTCGTTACAGCCTCGTGTCGGCTCGTGCACAGGCTCTTCCTTCTCCTCTTCATCATCGGAGGGAATCGTCTCAGTCTGCGGTTACTCCCGTCCTCCCAAGGACCGGTTCTCCTCCCTTTTTTCTCCTTCCCTTACAGCCTTAATTACTTCAGTCACCATAGACGGTAAGATCGTCTGCATGACCTGATGAACTTCTTCTACAACAGCCTCCTTTACTGAGGCTCTCAAATTGTCGCTCTCATCTCCACCCTCCGGATGAGGGGTCTCGGGTCCTTCATGAACGACCTTTTTAACTCTAGGCCTGCCTCTTTTAGGCCGCGGTGCAGCACTAAGTCCACCCCGTTAAGCCTTAGATGATCTACCACCGGCCATCCTCTAACACGTACTAAAAGATTCAAACACCAACACGGTCATTCAAGAGAATAGCTCAGTTCATGTCAAGTATAGTAAGTCCCTAATTATAGTGGCCAGTTGTGATTAACCACTTACTTTACTCTTCATACCCTGAGCATTACCTGTCCTGACTACATCAGTATCTAAATCTACAAGCAACACATAAACCACATAAGATGCACATGTAATACTGGTTAACATTTAGAAAATACCTGATGGCGCGCAGCTACTCAGACTGGCATCCCTTCCCTTTCCGTCCCATTTTCAGTTTAAGTTTAGGTTTATTTTGAAAATTTACCCATTTCACTTAAACTTTGGCTCTGATACCAACTTGTAAGGCCCTGTTCCCGGGACGCTTACAGCTGGTCAATCATTGCACATAAAACATACATTTACAGATATTTAATTAACATTGCAGCGGAAACATTCAAAAGGCGTCTCATTTCATCGTAAAAGCTTTTGCAAAGTAATACATTGTTAACCATTTATAAAATAGTCATAAACAGTGACTTTTAGTAGTAAGAGGATTCCTTAGGTAATCCTGTTTATCCGAATCCTCTACAAACACCATTTTGTTTACATGCAACATAATACATTGCAAAAATATTAACAAAGGAATGTCATCCCAAAAGAGCTGAGTAGCCGCCTCGTGCCATCCTCAGCAACACTACCTGTCAACTGGAAACACATAGAAAGTCAGCGTTGCTGAGTGAGTTCTAGTTTGGTAATAAAGCATACCTTTCATTTCATACGTGCAGTCACACAATATACGTACACATAGATAATATTATTATTATCTTCATCGTTCATTCATTAACTTTCGTTCGTGTACCGTTCATCGTTAACATTCACATTCTTTCTCCTGTTCATACGTCTCTTACATACATTCATTACATTCATCCGTACGTTAGTTACATTCATTCATTCGTTCATTACTTTCATTCGTACGTATATTACATTCGTTCGTACGTTCGTTACTTTTAGTGACATGTACAATACCCCGAACATTGTGCACTACTGCTGGTGTTGGACCTGTGATAATTAATCACGAACGTTGTGCACTACTGCTGATCCAGTCACCTAGGGTAGGTACATACACCCCTTATCTTTCCTCATTCATTTTGGATCCATGCTATGTGCTATACCCCAAACATTGTGCACTACTGCTGGTGCTGGACCTGTGATGATTAATCACGAACATTGTGCACTACTGCTGATCCAGTCACCTAGGGTAAGCAGCAAGGATCCCATACATATGGTCAATCACAAAGACTGACACCAGTGTGCATCCTTCAGGGTAGCGAACCCGCACACCATTAAGCTAACACCTTCATTGGGTGTGCACCTCCATACATTTGCTTGCAAGCCTTTCTTACGTTTATTCGTTCATTAATTAATGCATGCATTCATTCATCATGTTCCTCTTTCATTATCTTTCACTTTATGTTTCTTATTACTTTCGTTTCATTTATTAATCATAACACGTAAAGTCACGGAAAGATAAACACGTATCGAAGCAAGGAACATCGAAATTTACAAGTCATCAGTCATTACCATCATATAGGGCTACATCATACTTATCGTACACACGAAAAAGATGAACATACATCGGTACGAGGAGCACCGACATTTACAAGTCATCAGTCATTACCATCATATAGGGCCTCATCATACCTAACATACAAACATCATACATAAACATGCATCACTATCATCATCATGCCTACATAACTCTAAGGCTAAGAAATACTGATGAACTGTAGCAAATGCAGATGAACTGTAGCAAATACGGGTGAACAAATGCCTTGTCCGCATTTCTTTATCTGTCCGCATCAGTTAATGCGGATGAGTAATGCCTTAGCCACATTTCTTTATCTGTCCGCATTAGTTAATGCGACTGAGTAAATGCCTTAGCCGCATTTCTTTATACGTCCGCATTAGTTAATGCGGTTGAGTAAAAGGACATGCAACTTAACCTGTGCCATTTTCAGATCTCAATCATCATCTTAACACATCCTTAGCACAGATCTACCATACTACACACTTAGAACAAGCTAAACATCATAAACATCATACTAAAATTCATAGTTGCCTTAGAAATCTTATGTCCATATATAACAGCCCCAAACGAATCATACACTGACACATATATACATACACGGGTTAAACGCCCAAATACCCGAAAACAGTTTTCAGATGTGTTCCAGCCCCAAAATCATTCAAATACGTGTAAAATAGGGGTCTTAGAACTCACCTTTGCAGCTCTTGAGTATGGCTTTTCCCAAAATCGTTTGCAATTGAGTTCAACCGTCTAGAAACCCACTAAAAACACACATTCGAACACGTACAACACACATAAGCATAGATCCGAGGATCTGACCAGTCAAGAACACCATAAAAGCATGGATTCTTACCTTGAATTCGAATTCTTCTTGTTCTTCCTTCAAAACCGAGAACTTGCTGCTCTTTCTCTCTCTAAAATCGAATGAAATGAAGTGTGAAGGGGATTATGGGCTGCCATATCTCCTTTATGCACCTACTTTTATTTTTTTTGTCCTTTTGACACTTTTTACCCCTCAACTTAGGTAAAGTATCTTTTTCTTTCTTTTTCTTCACTTTATTCTTTTTGGTTAAAAATAACCGGGTGTTACACTACCATAAGTTACAGTAGCAATCAAATGTTTACGCTGGAACTCTACTGTCGTATGGTGTGGAATTGGAACATTCAGGGGCTACCGTAACTTACGGTGGCTACCATAAGTTACGGTGGACCCCTGAAACAACTCCTTTGTTTCTTCTTTCCATCCTTGTTATTCTCGTTCCACTCCATTCCCATCCAGAGCAACATTTTCCTCGTTTTAAGCTCCAACCGCACTTGAAATGCAAGCAACTGTAGTTATATAATTCAAAACAATTACATGATTAAATGGGGAATTACTCGTCCTTTAACACACTTAAGGGTGTCCCATGGACCACCCATCACATCACATAGGTTAGTTGATATAGGTAGTTGGTTTTCCTGCACTCTTTTTTATCCCTATGAAGGTCCCCTTACATAATAAAGGTTAAGTTAAGGGGGTATCTACATTAAGCCCACAGACCATAACTTAAGTAAGAGTTGAACTATGCCCCATGCAACTACATATAACCAATACTTGCAAGCATAACTTTAGTTAGGAAAATAATCATTCAACATAGTTAACTATGGATTTACCCATTCCAATCAATCAGGAGAATGAAAGTTGTCAAACTCTGATTGTATTATCTATATCAATCCATAGGCTACATCTAGTAGTTAAGCTATTGTGTTTATTTTACTCGGGGACTTCCAGTTTGATAATCTATTAAATCAAGTCACATCATCAGGTGGACTAATATGCATAAATAGAAGCAATATGATTCAAATAGTTTAGTTGACATTTTTCTCCCCCAAAGGATGTAGGAGTGGTAGGGGCTACAAGAAACTCACTGTTGAGTTATAGTTTAACATAATAACTAATCAGTGGGAATATTCATCGAGTGGTACCTATATTATTAAGGGATACCATTGTGGTTTAATTCTTGTTAAGTTAAAGTTGGATTAAGCATCATCCTTGTCCTTCAAATAGGTATTTCTTTCAGTAAGTTTCATCCCCCGATTCTTGTCGAAACATCAGGCGATGAACTTTGGTTAGTTCATAATAGTTGAATTTGGGTGGGTTATTATTGGGATATGAAGAGGATGAAGCTACTCAAAATTAAATTGATCTTATACACCAAAACTCAGCTCCTATTTAACAAGGTCAAGATGCTACTAAAGTTTCCTACTAAAGACTTTAGCCATTAATTTTCTAATAGCACAAACTTTGTGTTTGCTAATAAGCAGTTTAAGTAGATAAGAAGATCTTACTAAAGAGTAGTGGTACATAAAATTAACATTGACTTTGGCCATTAGTTTAGGCTTAGTATTCTTGGGTTTGAGTTGGGTAATTTATTGTATAAAAGACACATAAATTTAACATTTTAAAAAAGTTGAGACAATTTTATAATGGGCCTCGTCCAGGCCTAAAATCACATTGTTTTTGGGTTATTGTGACATGTTTTGGTTAATTGTAACATCCTTGTTTATTTGGTTGGTGTAACTAAAATCTTATGGTCCAAGGCTGCTTAACAACTCTTGGGCCTGCTGTCGAGCTCTTTTATTGGCCCATATTTGATTCTTTGTTAATTAATTACACATGTAAACAAAGTGTTGTTTTGTTTATGTTTTCAAGTTCTTAGTGTTTCTTCAAATGAAACCAATTTAGAAGCTTAAGAATACTTAGTCCAAGCATAACTAAGTGATAAACGAGTATAGGTGATGGTTGTTACTTACGAACAAGTATTAACAAGAGAATTTGCAAGACTTGAACCTTTGAGCGAGGTCTCTCCTCTTCTTGTGTTCAATCGAGATCAAGAGAACAAGAAAGAGATGGGCTCGCTTAAGGGTGGTGAGAAATGCAAGGATTCAAGTGTCATAAATAGCATAGGAGGTTGGGTATTGCCCCTAGATACACAATCCATAGGGGACAACTTGGATAAAAAAATGTAATTGTCATAACACCTTTAGACAACTTGGTTGGGGGTTGACATTTATGATCAAGGTTGTGGCTAGGCGGTCATAGGGTTGCGGTAGAGAGGAGCATAATGACCTCGGGTTGTTGTAGTTACTTGATAGTATTCAGTTTTTCTAAATTGTTTATTTTTATGTATCAAGTAACGTTCTCAGGCTTTGTACATTCATGTAAGCAACATCTATATATGTGTTTATGAGTAGTTGATTAACTTGTCGTTAAATTTCTTTCGTTTACGTTTATGTGTTTATCTTGATTTAAGCTTTAATTTATTAATTTTTGAGATATTCTTGTGGTTTAGTTTAAAAAGTTGAAAAGGAGGTTGAATATGATTAATGTTTTCATTTTTAATCATTCCACCTATATCCTTTTTGACTAGTGCAAGATTTTTTATATGACATTTGTATTAATACTTTTGAGTTTTGTGTCACCAATGTTTAATTTGTTTTTGCAGTTTTTCACTATAGTATTCAAGTGCATATCACTATATTGTGTTCTATTATGTTCAAATTTTCAAATTATGAATGATAAGTATTAACAAAGTGATTCGGATACGTTATTTACTGTATTAAGGATCATATCCTAGTTTAAAATCTTAAACTAAGCAGTAATTTGCAGCAAATTAAGTTATTCACATGATATGATAGTTTAGCAAGTAACTTGATTTTTCTGTGATTTTACAGTATGCTTATTTTAATGTTTTTTTAGATCCATGATTAATCTTCATAGAATATGAGTGCTTGCTTCCTTTTTTTTATTAAAGCTATGATCATGTGTTGGATTTAAAGATTTCATGTTGGACAACCTGTTTTTAAACATTCATATATAGTCTTTTGTATGCATTTATACAAATCCTATGGTGTTATACTAGCAATAGTAGGCAAAGATTCAATATGAAATCTGGTTAAATATTTCTTCATTTCACATATGATTGGAAAAACCATTGAGTTTTGGTTATGTCATCTCATTATCCATACCTATCAAAGGATCTATTGACATTTACCATGTGATTTCATGGCGTTAAGGGTTCACGTATGAAGTATATCTTGGTTTTGATTTCTTTAACCAACTTGAGGTTATTAGTGTGTCTTATCATATTGTCATCCAATTAGTTATGGGATTTGATAGTCTTGACAAGAGTCTTTTTCATTCTTATTATATTAATATAATTTTATCACTTGGTCTTCATTGCATGATTTGAAGTAGTTTTGCGTACTGTGGGATTTGATAATATTAATGAGCGTCTTTTTCAAAAGATCATATGATTTGGTGTCCTTAACGGGAGGCTCATCTAGTCTTGTATACTGTGATGTTACCGTACATCCATAGAATTGATCTTCATATTACAACACAGATTCAAAATCTAAGTAATAACCACTCCCTTTATCTTCAATGAGGAAAAAAAAGGTTGAGCATTGGGAGTTTTCGTATCCTTGGATAAATACTTGATTTTTTAGCAATATCACAACACTATACAATATATATACTTGCTTATTGTATGTAGTTAATTTAATGTATAAATCATTTTATAAATCTAAAAATTTAATTGTGTAAAATCCTCACTAACACTATATATGCTTTACGCACATCATCCAGTTAGTATCATAAATTAACTAAAATTGTGGCATTTTCTTAAAGTTTTAAAACAAGCTAAGTTGAATACACAACACTTTTCATGTGTTATATTTGCAGAAGTGTGTAACGGATGAAATCACATGCAGACGATTAGACGATATCCTTGTGGATGATAAGTTCGAACTATGTTAAGGAGCTCGTAGCTATATTTGATCAAAAGTTAAATAGACTCATAATTAAACAATTAATCAATTTAAAGGTAAATATAGGCACCCAAAGGATCCGACGTCAAGTGGAAGTTGAAGGATGAGATAATGACAAACTACTCTCCTTTATTTTATATGTAAATAGCTTTCTAGAAAAAAACCTCAAGTTCAGGGCAATAAAAATTTTAAATGTTATATATCATATTATATTATCTAGATCCTCATTACTTTTATCGATAAAAGCATATTTTAACTATTTTGAAAGTTGGACTTGAATGTCGACATTATTAATACCATTTGGGTTAAACTCAATAAATATAAGTTAAGGGGCTAAACATAAGCATGGTAAAATACTCACAAATTTTAGGTAACATCTATTTAAAGATTGTGTTTCCTCATTGTTCACAAAATAGTGTGATGCTCTTGGAAGCAAATCGATCAAGTGCAAGAAGAGCTTTCACATATTGAAGCTAGAAATCAGCTTTTGAATCTTCTTTTAAACACACACAATCCACTTTTTAAGGATTCTCAATTGAATTCCTTTAGATTATAAAGTGTTAATGGATTTTTGAATCCATAAAAAATATAGGGAAACAAATGATTGAGCGATGAGGACGAATGAAAACCGTGGGCGTACCCAAGTGTAAGCTTGGGGGCACCCGCCCACCCTAAGAAAAAAAATTGTGTTATATTTACGTGAAAACCCCGACTGCCTTTGTAAAATTTTGTAAACCCTAAACTCTAGTTGTAACCACCAACCATTTTGTTGAGTGTTAGCCTCGTGACTTCATATAAGGGAGGTTGTGAGTTCGAGTCCTATCAGTAGCAAAATGCTATTGGTGGGTTGAGTTTTACCTTAGTGGACCTTCGAATGACAGGCCCTAAAATTGATGGTTGGTGGGCTTTGTAACGCCCGTACTTTTTGTTGTTTCATTTTAGTCCTTGTACTTTGTAATTCATCAATTCATACCCTTGTACTCTTGAGTCTTGATCAATGGAAGTATTATTAAAAGTTATTCTATATACTTATATGTTACACATGCTTAAAAGAAACGTTATATGCATTCAAATGTACTTACGACACGCTGTAAATATAAATTCAGTCGGAATCATACGTAACCAGGTGTTCATGAGCGAACCCAACCAACTTGTAAACAAGCCCAAATCTTTAAAATATAATAACGTTCTTAAAACACGTAAAATAACCCAAAAGAAAAGCCCGACACCAAGTCCAATGATCCAAGCTCAACACAAACACAAGTTTGTGATCGTAACTCTCGAACCGTATCAAGATCAATGCACCAAACCCAATTCTCAGTACCATGAATGTTAAATTACTTTTATCCATATGAAAGTACTCTGAAAATGGTGAACGTAGAAAAAAACCGCGTACGAAACGGAGTTATAACGAAGCGGGAATCGCGAAAACAAGTTTGATGGTTTTGTTGACTAGTCAAACCGAAACCCACTCGGGTTTAAGCCCATTTTTCCTTTTTTTTTTAACCTAATTAAAGCCCATTAAACCCAACTCCTTCCCTTTATAAACTAGCCTCCACCCCCACAAAACACTTTTACACTTCACATCCCACCAAAACACTCTCAAATTCCCTCAAAGTTCTCTTTTTCTTCACAAAAATTCTGCACAAAACCTTCAAGGTTAGAACACCATTCTAACCCATTTTCCTTGCTTCTAACACTTAAAACTTGCATTTAGCTTCATGGATACACCTCTAGGACTATCCCCAATGACTTTGCCTTGGCAACATTGAGTGGAAGCCATCTATAATGAGGTCCAAAAGCTAGTTTTACAAGGCTGAATTTTTATTTTGTTTTTGTCTTTGATGTTTTTAATCTTTTAACAAGCTTTAATCTTATTTTAAAACATACTAAACCACTTGGGACAAACCCATGGACTATCCTCTAGGTTTACAATGGTAAACACTAAAGGGGGAGGCACCTAAAATGGGTTCCCAAGTGGCTAAACTTTATGAAATTGTTGCTCTTGAGTTTACCTTGTTCAAACTTGGATTTTCCTTAAACCAAACCTTGTCTCCAACAAACCTCGTTGTTGGATGACTTGAGTTAAGGTAAAAATCCAGAAATGAATGAGTTTTAAACTTAACTTTATATCTTTTACTCAAGTAATCTAACATAACAACAAGTGTGATAAACCAAACTAGGTATTCAACTTTACCATGTTAAAAAGCTTATATTAAGGTTCAAATGTCAATCTTGAAGAACTTTGGTTCTTCAAGTAGGGCTTTCCCACCATAACTCACCCGGATTACTTGAGATATTATATATAGTATATCTATACTTTAAACATTTAAACTATTATGTAAGTATTTACAAAGGTTTGTGGATTATTACCCTACCTTCGTATCTCATGACCTCCTTCGAGGAGGGTACACTAACGTACTAACTTTACCATCCGAATCTCCAACACTAGTTGGTGAATTGTGTTTTGGTCCGCCATTGGCGATACATGACTTCTATGATTCTATATACATACGTACAAGTACTCAAATCCGAGTCTAAGACAAACCCGTTTTCCTTGTTAGGTTAACCGGTGTCTAATCCTCCCAAATCCATCTACTCACGACTCGGAACTTTTCCTATCGAAACCGTGAGTCATACTTCACCCCTTTTATTTTAACACTATTTGGGTTGCAACATGTACCATTTATCAAATACACTCAAGCATACATTCAATCAAACTTATTCTAAAACTCAATTCATACAAACATGCTTACTTGTTATACTATTTGTGAATACATTCTAGAATACATTATCTTGCAAGCAATCTAAACCTCCCTTAACATGTATAGCGCTATAGGACTAGCACATCCGCCCTATTATGATGGGTTTATGTTAAGTTATCAATCTTTACGGTCTTGCTCACTTTTGATGCTAAGATTACGCTAGTGGACACTTTGGTTTGATTATGGCTTTGCATGCTAGCAATGTACAAACTTTAGTATACTTTACTCATGTTGAATTGAGATTTATTCACTATTATGCTATGTATACAAATTTGTATGCTCACCAACATATTCATATGTTGACCAATATTTTATACATGTTGCAGGAAATGCTTGAAGCTTTGTCAATAAATTCAATTAGGTGGACCTAGAAACACATCAAATCTATCATTTTGTTATGTTTATGTTAGACTTGTATTTCTCCAAATTATTGTATGTTTATTTGAAACACTATAATGTTACGTTGATTAATGAAAATAAAATTTAATCTTAATTTATTGTCACTTTAGTTCTATGATGTCTTTGAACAATCTATCACTTCTCGCGCCCCGATGTTTCCGCCATCAGTTGGGGTGTGACAGATTGGTATCAGAGCCATAGTTAAAGGGAATTAGGAAAACTTTCATGTTTTGACCTAGACTATGACTAAGGACTCCCATTAGTAATGCTTATGATTTGTTTAAATATCTTATGTTTATGCCAAAAAAAAACTCAAATCTATCTAATCTTGCCCCTCATCTTATTCTCAGCTAGAAAGAAATACACCTTTCCTAAGGTGTAATCATGCGACGACGATACGAAGACACTTGTATTTTACTAATGAAACGAACTCACCAAAATAGGAGTGAATCCCTTACTTTGGTGATGACTTTCAATCCGCCATTATTGTTTTTATGAAATTAGACCATTAAGATAGGAGTGATTTCCTTACCTTGATGACAATTTCACTTATTACACTCTTGTGGACCCTTACCAACGAGTTAGGATTAATTTCCTTACCTTGATGGATAAGTACCAACCACGTTTAGGGAACGACACCACCAAGTTAGGAGTGATATCCATATCTTGGTGACTAGTCCCATTCTTTGATTTTTAATCTCACCAAAGTCTTAAGATTTTGATTGACAAGGGACATGTAGTAACTGGAAGGGCGAATACCGTTACCCGACTTGTCGGCGAGAGTATTCCAACCCATTAAGCCAAAGCATGATTCTCGAACTCAAAAGAAGTCTTGACTACTTTGGATTAGTCTTAGTTCCAAAACCGGAACATTCCAAGCCTTAATCGAATTTCTTTTATGTTTGTATTTATTTTACGCATTTATGCTATACTCTTTTTCCTCTTGTCAAGAGCGAATCATCCGAATTGCGCTAATCTCTCGACCTCAGACGCTAATAATCAAGAACCAACAAAAACTTAAAAGCTTTCATTATTTTTTTTTATCTAATTCTTTTGAGTGGTTATATGATTCATTATGAGAACCAATTTGAAACCTACTTGCTTAGGTGTTATGTTATAATGCTCTAGATATGCAAAAAATTATGTTAAACACTATTGATCAAGTCTCATCATTCTCTTTAACCTACATTGTAGATGTCTTCCAAATCCCATAGAAGCTCCAAGCAAAGTTCCAATAAGAAAATGGTCGCTTTCATGGCTAAGCAAATGGCTCGAGTTATTCCCGATATTGTTAAGCAAATCAATGCCAACCCTAGCCCGAACACTTCAGTTGAATCCCGAAACCCTAGTCCTAAAATCTCAGCCTTTTCCTATAAGCATTTCAAGTCATGTGGCCCTGAACCTTTCACGGGTGAAGAGGGTGCCTCCAAGATGCTTGAATGGTTCGATAGCATCGAAGTCACTTTCATCAATAGTGAATGTCCCGATGAGCTTCGGACTCGTAGTGCCACTGGTGTTTTCACATCGAGGGCACTTGAATGGTGGAAAAGTGAAAGGATCACTCGTGGAAACGAGCTCGCCTTCGCTCTACCATGGGAAGAAGTGAAGCAACTCATGATAGATGAGTTTTGCCCTCCTCATGAGATGCAAAGTCTTGAAGAGGAATTCTGGAACCTCAAACAAATTGGAGGAGACAACTTGACTTACACCATTCGCTTCAAGCAACTTAGTATCCTTGTCCCTCACTTGGTCAACACCACCGACTGAGCCATAGCCAAGTACATAAAAGCCCTTCCTCCTATTATCCGTGACTCCGTCACCATAGCCGAACCATTCTCAGTTGAGCGAGCCATCCGGTTGGCGGCTACCTTGTCCAACAACCAAGTGAAAGACGGATCCTTGTCTCTTAAAGGCTCCTTCAAAACCGCCCATCAAGCCATCTCAGAAACACCCGAGGAACCCAAAGACACAAAAACATCATCCAAAAACACCCATCACGGCAAGAAACGCAAGTTTCAAAGCCGCAACTATGCCATGACAACACCAACAACCCAAGCTCCCATCAACTCGAACCATGAACCACCTAGCCCACCCGGTAACCCACCTCCGGCTCATACTGGTACCCAAAGACCCCCGACTAATCATACCGGTACTTTTCCTAAATATGCCAAATGCCAATACCACCACCCACCTGCCTCTTAGTGTCGTCAATGCACAACGTGCAACCGTTATGGGCACTTTGCTTCAACATGTCAAAGTGGTCCTAGCCCACCCGGTAACCCACCTTCGGCTCATACTGGTACCTAAAGACCCCCGACTAATGGAAATGGTCGTGCTTGCTTCAAATGTGGTGACCCAAACCATCTTGCTCCCCAATGCCCCCAGCAACAATCAGGTTCAAGTGCAAGCGCCACGTGGACGCGCATTTAACATAAATGCGCATCAAGCTCAAAACGACATTGACGTTGTAAACGGTACGTTTCTTATAAATGGAATTTATGCTTCTGTGTTATTTGATACTGGTACGGATAAAAGTTTTGTTTCCGTAAAATTTGAACCAATGCTAAAATGTACACGTACTAAATTGCCAAAATCATTCACCGTTGAAATCGCTAACGGAAAATCTGCCACCGTTGATTCCATTCTCATTGATTGTATTTTAAGTCTTAATGAACATGAATTTCCCATCGAACTCATACCCATGTAATTGGGTAGCTTTGATGTCATAGTAGGCATGGATTGGCTTGCCAAGGTTCATGCCGAAGTCGTTTGCTTTGAAAAATATATCCGTATTCCGCTTCCTTCCGGAGACACTTTACAAATCTATGGTGAGAAACCCTCAAACGGACTCAAACTCATGTCTTGTACGGAGGCACGAAAGTGCTTACGTCAGGAATGTATTGTCTTTTTAGCCCATGTCGTGACACAAAAAGAAAAGGGAAAGAGTGTGAAAGACATTCCAATCATTTGTGACTTTCCCGACGTGTTCCCTGAAGATCTACCCGGCCTTCCTCCTGCTCGTTCCATTGATTTTCGGATTGATCTCATACCCGGTGCTACACCTGTTGCTAAATCTCCTTACCGACTCGCACCCTCGGAAATGCAAGAGCTAGCTAGTCAACTTCAAGAGTTGGTTAATAAAGGCTTCATACGTCCTAGCTCATCCCCTTGGGGTGCTCCAATCCTTTTTGTAAAGAAAAAGGATGGTTCGTTCCGCATGTGCATTGATTATCGTGAGCTCAATAAACTCACAGTCAAAAACCGTTATCCTCTTCCTCGTATCGATGATCTCTTTGACCAACTCCAAGGAGCAACTTGTTTCTCAAAAATCGACCTACGATCTGGTTATCATCAGCTCCGAATCCGTGAAGAAGATATTCCAAAAACCGCATTCCGCACAAGGTATGGTCATTACGAGTTCATGGTTATGCCGTTTGGTTTGACCAATGCACCCGCAGCCTTTATGGATTTGATGAACCACGTGTGTAGACCTTACTTGGATCATTTTATAATTGTGTTCATTGACGATATTCTAATCCATTCTAAGACCGAATCCGAACATGAACGACACTTACGTTTGATCTTGGAACTTCTTCGAGCCGAACGACTTTACGCCAAATTCTCCAAATGTGAATTTTGGTTGAAAGAAGTTCAATTCCTTGGTCATATCATAAGCAAAAAGGGCATTCATGTTGATCCTGCCAAAATCGATGCTATCAAAGAGTGGGTTGCTCCAAAATCCCCTACCGAAGTACGTTCCTTCCTCGGATTGGCGGGTTACTACCGTCGATTCATTTCCAATTTTTCAAAAATCGCCATACCTCTCACCTCTTTGACCCAAAAAGATAAACCTTTTATTTGGGGTCCCAAACAAGAGGAATCCTTTCAAACCCTCAAGCGTATGCTCTGTGATGCACCCATCTTAACCCTTCCCGATGGAAATGACGATTTTGTGGTTTATTATGACGCTTCAAATCAAGGTCTCGGTTGTGTCATTATGCAACGAGGCAAGGTTATCACTTATGCGTCAAGACAACTCAAAACCCACGAGAAGAACTACACGACCCATGATCTTGAACTCGGAGCTGTTGTTTTCGCTTTAAAGATTTGGAGGCACTACCTTTATGGTACTCAATGTGTGGTATTCACAGATCATAAGAGTCTCCAACATATCTTTAATCAAAAGGATCTCAACATGCGTCAACGACGATGGGTTGAATTGTTGAACGACTATGATTGTGAAATTCGTTACCACCCTGGAAAAGCAAATGTCGTGGCCGATGCTCTTAGCCGAAAGAGTCATGTCAATGCTCAAAGCATTTGTGTAACCAATCGTCCTCGTTGTTTTCAAATCCAAAACGACATTCAAACTCGCATTCGTGAAGCCCAACACTCATCGGTCGTTGAAAACAATTTGTATAACGAGATGCAATGTGGTGTTGAAGACCAACTTGAATCTAAATCTAATGGAATTCTCCATTACCTCGATCGTATTTGGATTCCAAACCGTGACAACCTTCGTACTCTTGTAATGAATGAAGCACATAAGTCACGATATTCCATTCATCCCGGTGCCGACAAGATGTATCAAGATCTTCGTCGTACTTATTGGTGGTCGGGTATGACGAAGGATATCGCTCTCTTTGTGGCTAAGTGTCTCACTTGTTCAAAAGTTAAAGCCAAACATCAACGTCCTTCTGGATTACTTGAACAACTAGAAATTCCGGTGTGGAAATGGGAAAGTATTGCCATGGATTTCATCACCAAACTCCCACGAACATCTTCCGGGCATGATAGTATTTGGGTGATCATTGACCGATTGACCAAAGCTGCTCACTTTCTCCCAATTCGTGAAGATTACTCTGTTGAGAAACTAGCTCGTATCTATACTGCAGAAATCGTCAGCCGTCATGGTATTCCTCTAGACATCATTTCCGACCGAGATGGTCGTTTCACTTCCCGCCTATGGCGATCTTTTCAATCGGCTTTAAGAACTCAACTCAATCTTAGTACGGCTTTTCATCCTCAAACGGATGGTCAATCCGAACGTACTATCCAAACCCTCGAAGATATGCTTCGATCGTGTGTCATTGATTTTGGTGGAAATTGGGATGTACATTTGCCATTGGCCGAATTTTCATACAATAACAGTTATCACTCGAGTATCAAAATGGCACCATTTGAAGCTCTTTATGGACGAAAGTGTCGATCACCCATTTGTTGGCATAAGATTGGTGAGGCACAAATCACTGGACCCGAACTCATTCAAGAGACGACGGATAAGGTCTTGCAAATCCGTGATAACATGATCAAAGCAAGACACCGTCAGAAGGATTATGCTAACAAAAAACGTAAACCCATGGAATTTGAAGTCGGTGATCTCGTACTCCTTAAAGTATCTCCTTGGAAGGGATTAGTGCGTTTTGGTAAGAAAGGAAAGCTTACACCCCGATACGTAGGTCCTTTCAAAATCCTTAAAAGAGTGGGTAAAGTGGCTTATCGACTTGACCTACCGCAAGAGCTTAGCAATATCCATCCAACATTTCATGTCTCAAATCTTAAAAGATGTCTAGCTGATGAAAGTCTTCATGTCCCAATTGATGAGATTCGTATTGATGAGACCATGCATTTCGTTGAGAAACCCGTAGAAATCATGGACCGTGAAATCAAACAACTCAAGCGTAGTCGTATTTCTATAGTCAAAGTACGTTGGGAAGCAAAGCGTGGTGCTGAATTTACTTGGGAACGGGAAGACCAAATGAAAGCCAAGTACCCGCACTTTTTTTATTCAGAATCTACTTCTTAGTGAAATTTCGGGACGAAATTTTCTAAAGTAGGGGAGACTGTAACGCCCGTACTTTTTGTTGTTTCATTTTTAGTCCTTGTACTTTGTAATTCATCAACTCATACCCTTGTACTCTTGAGTCTTGATCAATGGAAGTATTATTAAAAGTTATTCTATATACTTATATGTTACACATGCTTAAAAGAAACGTTATATGCATTCAAATATACTTACGACACGCTGTAAATATAAATTCAGTCGAAATCATACGTAACCGGGTGTTCATGAGCGAACCCAACCAACTTGTAAACAAGCCCAAATCTTTAAAATATAATTAAGGTTCTTAAAACAAGTAAAATAACCCAAAAGAAAAGCCCGAAACCAAGTCCAATGATCCAAGCTCAACACAAACACAAGTTTGTGATCGTAACTCTCGAACCGTATCAAGATCAATGCACCAAACCCAATTCTCAGTACCATGAATGTTAAATTACTTTTATCCATATGGAAGTACTCTGAAAATGGTGAAGGTAGAAAAAAACCGCGTACGAAACGGAGTTATAACGAAGCGGGAATCGCGAAAACAAGTTTGATGGTTTTGTTGACTAGTCAAACCGAAACCCACTCGGGTTTAAGCCCATTTTTCCTTTTTTTAACCTAATTAAAGCCCATTAAACCCAACTCCTTCCCTTTATAAACTAGCTTCCACCCCCACAAAACACTTTTACACTTCACATCCCACCAAAACACTCTCAAATTCTCTCAAAGTTCTCTTCTACTTCACAAAAACTCTGCACAAAACCTTCAAGGTTAGAACACCATTCTAACCCATTTTTCTTGCTTCTAACACTTAAACCTTACATCTAGCTTCATAGATACACCTCTAGGACTATCCCTAATGACTTTGCCTTGGCAACATTGAGTGGAAGCCATCTATAATGAGGTCCAAAAGCTAGTTTTACAAGGCTGAATTTTTATTTTGTTTTTGTCCTTGATGTTTTTAATCTTTTAACAAGCTTTAATCTTATTTTAAAACATACTAAACCACTTGGAACAAACCCATGGACTATCCTCTAGGTTTACAATGGTAAACACTAAGGGGGGAGGCACCTAAAATGGGTTCCCAAGTGGCTAAACTTTATGAAATTGTTGCTCTTGGGTTTACCTTGTTCAAACTTGGATTTTCCTTGAACCAAACCTTGTCTCCAACAAACCTCATTGTTGGATGACTTGAGTTAAGGTAAAAATCCAGAAATGAATGAGTTTTGAACTTAACTTTATATCTTTTACTCAAGTAATCTAACATAACAACAAGTGTGATAAACCAAACTAAGTATTCAACTTTACCATGTTGAAAAGTTTATGTTAAGGTTCAAATGTCAATCTTGAAGAACTTTGGTTCTTCAAGTAGGGCTTTCCCACCATAACTCACCCGGATTACTTGAGATATTATATGTAGTATATCTATACTTTAAACATTTAAACTATTATGTAAGTATTTACAAAGGTTTGTGGATTATTACCCTACCTTCGTATCTCATGACCTCCTTCGAGGAGGGTACACTAACGTACTAACTTTACCATCCGAATCTCCAACACTAGTTGGTGAATTGTGTTTTGGTCCGCCATTGGCGATACATGACTTCTATGATTCTATATACATACGTACAAGTACTCAAATCCGAGTCTAAGACAAACCCGTTTTCCTTGTTAGGTTAACCGGTGTCTAATCCTCCCAAATCCATCTACTCACGACTCGGAACTTTTCCTATCGAAACCGTGAGTCATGCTTCACCCCTTTTATTTTAACACTATTTGGGTTACAATATGTATCATTTATCAAATACACTCAAGCATACATTCAATCAAACTTATTCTAAAACTCAATTCATACAAACATGCTTACTTGTTATACTATTTGTGAATACATTCTAGAATACATTATCTTGCAAGCAATCTAAACCTCCCTTAACATGTATAGCGCTATAGGACTAGCACATCCGCCCTATTATGATGGGTTTATGTTAAGTTATCAATCTTTACGGTCTTGCTCACTTTTGATGATAAGATTACGCTAGTGGACACTTTAGTTTGATTATGGCTTTGCATGCTAGCAATGTACAAACTTTAGTATACTTTACTCATGTTGAATTGAGATTTATTCACTATTATGCTATGTATACAAATTTGTATGCTCACCAACATATTCATATGTTGACCAATATTTTATACATGTTGCAGGAAATGCTTGAAGCTTTATCAAGAAATTCAATTAGGTGGACCTAGAAACACACCAAATCTATCATTTTGTTATGTTTGTTTTAGACTTGTATTTTTCCAAATTATTGTATGTTTATTTGAAACACTGTAATGTTACGTTGATTAATGAAAATGAAATTTAATCTTAATTTATTGTCACTTTAGTTCTATGATGTCTTTGAACAATCTATCAATTCTCGCGCCCCCATGTTTCCGCCATCGGTTGGGGTGTGACAGGCTTGGGCTACCCAACGCTATCTGTGTTCACTGACGTATGTGGTTCCTTTTCGCAACTAGGGTACCCCAGGTAGCCGGCATTTAATTAGTTGGCCGTTTAAGAAAACAAGTAATTGACGATAGTTGGTTTTATTTAATCATTTGTACTTAAGGTCTTTTTTATAGCCTCTTAATGGTCATCAAAAGGCTACTAATGACTTTTGATTTTTGGAGGGTCCATTTAACTTCTCTATTTGTATATTATGTATGTACGGGAAAATTTAAGTGACCCCGATCAATTATTTGAAGGTGACCCCACAAAAGAATTTTATTTGATAAAGTTAACAATCAGTTGATGACAAACATGACAATGCCATAATAGCGCTTAGTTTGGATATGGGGACTTCAACAATGTGTTGCCCGCGTTGTTTATTGTTTAATTGTTTTTTATCCAAGTTTTTCTTTTATATTCTGTCATTTATATGTATGCTTTGAAAGTAGTGCGTAGAAAATGGGTAGTTGATTTTCAATTTTTATGTTATGACTTATGATAGTAGGAGTACTATTTTAGTCTTTATTTTGAATGTTCATGCACTTTTAGTTTTTACCATAACAAGTACACAATTCATTGCGTGCATTTAAGTGTCTTTCATGCTTTCCAAGTTTGTATCACTGTTATTTTGATTATCATAAGTTTTTGAATTCTTTCTTTTTTTTCTTTTGAACGGTCAACGAATAATTTTTAAGCTCAGTCACCCGGGTAAACCCAATGGCGAAAGGTCACCCACGCCCGCGAACACAGACAGCGCTGCTGACCCGGCTCGCGCACCATTCCAAGGGAAACCCACCAACCAAAGGTCCACTGTGGTAAACCCTTGGCCCACTTGGAGCATATTTCACGTAGTGAGACTCCAACCCGTAACCTCCACTTTGGAAAGTAATAGGGTGCCTCCCTAAACCTCAAACACCTGCTTTCTTCAAGGTTTTCATTAGCTATTTTTTTTCCCTATATCCATATCATCAATTTTCTCAGTAAATTGTTTAAAATGCAATTCGCACTATGTCTTCTTCCTTTTATGAGACTCAAATATGAAAACTTCATTCCTTCTTTCAAAAAACCTGTGGTTATCTTTAATCTTTCATTGTGATCTACTATATGTGGGGGAAAGACCGCGTACATCTTCCCTTAAATGGGACGGACCCTCCCTGGACCCTGCGAAAACGCGGGAGCTCTTTGCAGCACCAGGTACGCCCTTTTTGTGATCTACTATATCTCTATGTTCTTTTACATAGTATAAAATGACAACTAGTTTGAGAAATATATGATTTGACACACCTATGTTTTTATATTTATTGAGATGTTACTTATACTTAGTTGTCTTAGTTAGAAAATAGTGTTATAACCTTTTGATTTCAAAAATACAAATGAATTTTGTGAGGGTTTATAGGTTTGATATGTTGCATTAAATTGCCTTTTCAACATTAAGCTAGCAATGTTTAAAATTGTGACCTAACCCAACACTCAAACGACCCGACCCAACCCGAAGTTTTTGACATCATAGAAATTCTAGCATAAAAAAGTGGCCCCATAGAAAATAATCTTGGTTCCGTCACTGTTAATACCTCTTAACCATTCAAATTTAAGGTTATCTTTTAATCATTAAGAAGCTATAAATCATTACGATTTAAGAGGCTATAAACCATTAAAAGATAGTCTCTTAATGATCATTTGAAGTCTACCAAACAGGTCCTTAATGCCAAGCATGTTTAAAGGTACAATTGAAGGTGATCCAATATGGTTTTTTCATCGGATTGAACAAGTCAATGAATCTGAATAACAAGTCAAGGGATTCAAATCTAGTTTTTGACATTAGTAGATGATTTAATGAGTATCAATTGTTCGACAATAAAAGATTAGGTTTGATTGGGGGTAAAGTTGGTCAACCAAACTACCAAAGCAATAGTTAACTTATATGTATTTTGTTTGACTATTTAGAGAGTCAAAGGTAGAGAAGAAACGACAAACAGGAAGTTCGAGATAGAAGGTGAGTTCATACAAACCCCTAAAGTTCAATTTGATGTTTGTAGTCCATGCATGGATAAATATGATGAGAATTGTTTGTTCATTAAAGCTTATGCAAATATTTGTCATATAATGTTTGACTATAAAGTGGATAAAACCCGCGTATCATCTTGTATTATGCGTTAAATGCTTAATTAATAAGAAATGCTAGGCGAATGTAATGGTTTATTACTTCATGTGAAGGTAATAAACAGTGGCTGTTTTGTGTAAATTAACCATGGATGAACTTGGTGAATCACATGTTATGCTATCAACGACAATTTATACATACTAGTTATTGACTTAAATATGGGCGAAGCATGTTATAACTTGAATCAAGTGAAAGATTCTTGTTTTGTAAGACATGTTTGGTGATAAGTGAATAACATAGCATAGCTTGATGAAAATCAAATACAATTTGAAATTGAGGAACTCCAACTTCAATTTGAAGCCTTTGAACTTCACACTTGTGCTTGTTGGCAATTGGTGTTGTGAGAACTAAGAATCTAACAAAGAGATTAATGAATCTCAAGGAATGTCTATGAGCGTCTAACAAACACAAGAAGGTTTAAGCATTGATAATTTGGTATGTAGGTTAACGGTGTTATAAAACTTGAGTGAGTTAAGATGGGTGACAATGTTACAAAAATTTAAGCGAATTTGAACAAGTGGTGATGATCCATTTGTTATGTTGCATAGTCATCAACAATACATATAAAGATAAAAAAAATATCAACGATAAATATATTAGTTGTTGTAGCCTTGTAGGTTCAATAAAGTAAATAAGTAACATAAATGGAAGCCTACAAAATTTATAAGAATAAATGAACTACAATCCTTGAATTATAACATAAATTCTAAACAAAACCAATCAACTCCAACATCCTACTTTCACAAGCTACAACTTCAAAACCATATTAAATAATCTCCAGAAAATTAAATAAGACGTTACCTGCTATCTTTGTGGGTCCCCAAATCCCATATCTACCTGCATTCACTGATCTTATTGTGTCTTTGGTTTCTTGATCCTCACGTAAGGAAGAATGCCCATAAAATGAACCACTTCCGGGCTCCATTCACGCTGCTGGGCTCGGCAAAACATCAAGAACGTGTTCGCAAAGTACGAGTTGAAGCCCATGAAGACATGCCACATCGCGTGACCTTGTGGGTTGATTGGCCATGTGGATATCTGGTTGCAGCAGAAGCGGTCAGCCAACCAACATAAACTACCGAGCAAAAGGGTAGCCACGTAGAATTTTGCAAGACGTTTGGCGCGTGTATCCTGTGTGTAGATGTAGTATTTGTAGACCCGAGGAATGCACAGTGCACATAGCATCACATAATGAATCTTGAAACCTATGTCGAAACGGATGATGGAATGGAGAATGGCGAATGAGATGCCGTATAGGAAGAGGAATGTGGGCATGGTGCTACGGTAGTGCCAATCGGGGAATATAGGATGTAGATGTAGAGGAGCATTTCCCATACCATTGGTGTTTCATCACTTTGTTGTTGCCTGCAATAATATTTTGATCATGGTCAATTTAAAAAGGAGAACTTATCTTCATGATCAATCAAAAGTATCATATGCAAAAAATAGAGTTATGGTATCACGCTTATGTGTCATTTAACAATACTAAGGGTCAGGATGATGTTAATAAAGAACACAATGTGTACTTAGACAGTTATTCATTCCTTAAAGAGTAAACTGCAATTTTCATACATGTGTTTTGGGGGTTGTTAACAGGATTAGCCTCAGCTTAACATTTTGCATACCTGAGTTCACGAATGCTAACAATTTACGCACCTCCGTCCAATTTCCGTTAAACAACCGTTAAATCTGCCCCACGTGCTCCTCACGTGCTCCTCACGTGAGGGGCAAAACTGTCAATTCACCCAATTTATTAATCTTCCACCGTCGGTAGGGTTCCAGCGTGTTTATGTCGTTTGTGTTCAGTTAGTTTCCATATTCTGATCTTACTGTCCTGATGAGATGTGAACACTTTTCCGTTATGAAACGTGAGGGATTTGACGGCACCTGATGAGGAATCGTTGACGGTGAAAGTGTCGATGAGGGAGAACGACGTCGTGTCGAATACGTGGATGCGGTCGCCGGAGGCGGCGTAGAGGCAGTGGTTGTTGACGGCGAGGTGGCTGATGTGTGCGGCGGGGTAGGGTTTGAGGGCGGTGAGGAACGGTGGGAGATGGTGAGTTTGAGAGTCTCCGGCGAGAGGTTTTGGAGGGAGGGGATGGAAGGTAAGGTTTGGAGAGAGAGGTTGTTGTAGAGGCTGCTCACGGTGAATTAACAGTTTTGCCCCTCACGTGAGGAGCACATGGGGGAGATTTAACGGTTGTTTAACGAAAATTGGATGGAGGTACGTAAAGTGTTAGCATTCGTAAACTCAGGTATGCAAACTGTTAAGCTTGGGCTGATCCTGTTAACACCCCTAAAACACAGGTATGAAAATTGCAATTTACTCTTCCTTAAATGTGGTCAGGATGATGTTAATAAAGAAAACAATGTGTAGTGAGACAATTATTCATTCCTTAAATGAGGGGTCAGGATGATATTATTAAAGAAAACAATGTGTATTAAAAAGGAGAACTTATATTCATGATCAATCAAAAGTATCATATGCAAAAAATAGAGTTATGGTATCACGCTTATGTGTCATTTAACAATACTAAGGGTCAGGATGATGTTAATAAAGAACACAATGTGTACTTAGACAATTATTCATTCCTTAAATGTGGTCAGGATGATGTTAATAAAGAAAACAATATGTAGTGAGACAATTATTCATTCCTTAAATGAGGGGTCAGGATGATATTATTAAAGAAAACAATGTGTATTGAGACAATTATTCATGCCTTATATGGGTCAAGATGTTATTAAAGAAAACAATGTGTACTGAGACGATTATTTATTCGCAAAAAGGTTAATCTGACAAAGAACAATTTTCTGGATCATGTCAGGTACAATTTTCTGGATCATGTCAGGTACCTAGGTTCGACCAGCCAACCCACGAACACGAACCTTTTAACACCTCTAGTTCAAACATATGCTTGTGTATATTTAAAAGATGGTTTGCACACAACTTCCACATATAAGAATATATGCAGCTGGGGAACTTTTCTAAAAGACTAGACTAGGTAACCAACATGACAGTATTGATGTATAATATTAACTGTCTAACTTCAAAACCAGAATTTACATATTTGTTCAACATTAAACACATGGTAAATTATCATCTATAATCATGGGAAAAAAGCTAACTAGATGAAATATTCATCATAAAATTACTTGGAGCACAAAAACTGTAATTATAATAGTTAAAAGTTGATTTATGTAAATGTATTAGCTATAATTAAACACTAAAATGTTTTACCAGTAAAATAATCACAGAAAACCATTTTTTATATTGAAACTATAGAGTAAGACTATACATAATCTTTTGAACATGAAAAGTATTACTGGTAGCTATTATAAACTTGTTGGATAAATGTATTACTGATAAGAAAGAAAAATCATATAGAACATAAAGATAACTTTGATAGGCAAGTTCAACTGTTGCATCATCTATCAAATTTGATTACCATTATAAATGCTACATAAAAGTAAAATAAAAAGTAGTAATTTGGAGATAACAAAGTGTTTACTTACACATGTTGTAGTGTAGCATGATACATCATGCTCCCAATCGCAAGTGCCATGTTCGATAAGTGTAGGACGCTAAATCTCTTCTCGAAACGTTGTATCAATGAGCTTAGAAGGCCAACGAGTGCCAAAAGAATGCACGGGATATTTGAGATGGTATTGTAAAATTCAGCAACATAAGAAGAAAAGACATAATTCTTCTCACACCATTCATGGGAGGATGTGACCGGCCCCCAAAAGCTTGATGTACCATCTGCCATATAATTGTATATGTATATGTTCTCACCAAGCAATATGTTACAACTATATCGTCACTTTTAAAATGGTTCTTTCACTGTTAAAGCATCTACCTGCAGATAAATAAAACGAATTGTTATTTCAGCATTCAAAACCCTAGAAATCAATCATCACCCAAAAAGAAATCATCAAACTGAACTATATGAAGTCAATCAACACAAATTATTCAGATTAATCCACAGCTCATTCTTATGAACAACGGCAAAATAACAATCTAAGGCCCAAATTAAGAGCTTAAAACTTCACTCCATAATGCTTGGAACTAAAAACTAAAATCAGTTGATTCAAAAGTCGTGGGATTTTGTCGTGATTCAAACAAAATATACAAATCTAACAACTAAGAATGTTAGAATCGTGAAAATACAGCGTAAATTCAACACAAATCCAACAAAGCTATCAAACCATATTGCAATCTCAAAATTCCGTCAGATCCAATCCTGAAAGTTTAGTCATTCAGTCAATGAAACCTACTATCATGACTAATTGAGAAAAGTTAAAAAGAAAGTGCCTAAATAAACAATATCGAATAGAAGAACCCTAGATGGAACTGGATTATAAAGAAGCCAATGATCCATAGGGCAAAAACAGGAAGATGAATGAAGATGCAAAAAGGTAAAACAAAGGAACCTGTAGTAGATTTAGCATTAGATCCGTTAGTGCGATCGGAATGAGGGATGGATGATAACGGCGACAACTCTTTTGGGGAATTCAAGGCCAGTGTGCGAGTCGGTATATATCTCACCAAATTCCTTTTTTTTTTTCCTATGCTTAGTTTTTAAAACTGAATCCAACAGCGAACCGATTATTTTACTGATCGAGTGGTTGAACTGGTCGTATCAGATTTAAAATCAGATAATGTCACAATTATAGATATATACGTATATGTGTGTGTATAAATATATATATAATTTAATATAAATATCTTATATCTGTAGTTTATGCTTATATATAAAAACTCAACAATAATGTTATGTCCAACACTTTAATTTATATTTTGAACCACCCGTTAAACTTATTAAAATCCAAAAAACTAAAAAATATTAAAAAAATTATAAATCCGGCCCAACCCAGTTCCCGGTCCGACACCGAACTGGTTCGAACCGGTCGGTTCCTTGGATCGGACCAGCCCGACCTCCAAATCCGAGTCCGACCGGTTTAACCGGTCGGTCTGATCCGAGTCTAAAAACAGTGTTATTTACCTTTATATTGATGTGTTTGTGGATGAACACTTATTTTTCTAGTAAAATTCATTTAATCAGCAGGTACAAGTTGCTGCTGCATATGGTATAATAATTTATATCCCCTTAAATCTGTTTATCATAATCCGATTATACCTTTTTAGGGTGAGAGTGTAACTGTTGTGAATCTAGCCAGCGGTGGTAGCACTGGCGGTGGTTTCATCGTCGACAACGTTCGACTGCCCACTTCCAGTTAATGTTGACGTTGACGTGACGACGGTGGAGATGAGGCTATTCTATCCTTTAAAAGCCGTTTAGGGTTTTTGGCCACAACTGCATCCAACGCATTTGCTTGTAGTTAGCCACAAGGTTTGCTCTTTATTTTGTGCTTATAGTGTCACTGCATACCTCCAGTCAACCCCGCCATGCTTTGACGAATGCCTAGATGGTGGTACACCTCTATTTAGCACCGCCTCTAGTAAGTCGGTTGGGCAGCAGTGGAGTGCATGGTGGTTGTCATAATTACCACCGCATGTGGTTGTCTTGATCCTTTCCAAAACCCTAACTTAATGCCATGAGTCGATGATGATGGTGTTTGTTTCATTTGAGATCATACATTTTTAATGATGGGGTAGCTTCATATAAGAGGATATGGCATGATGATGTCCACGGTTATGTGTTACCTTGTAGTGGTACGTTTGGTCGATGATGATGACGACATAACCATCTAAGGCTACTTTAGACATGTACACGTTCTTCCTTTTGTCACATTTTGTATCTATTTTTGTTATACTTTTTTTATTGCTTATAGTTACTTCAAGATCTATGAAATATCGGGTTGCTCCGGTTAAGACAATTTGGGACAGTTCTATTGCGTGCACTTGAGCTGATGATGGTAATGCAGGATCGTTTATGGTTATGCAGCAGTTTTACAAGATGGAGAATACAACACTTCATAGATCAAATAGGGAACCGGGTAAAAGAAATAATGAACAAAAGTACGAACGCATGAATAAACAAGTATTGGTTTTCAAGGATAATGGATATTGCTCTCAAGTGTTTTACAATTGTTATAAGCCTTAATACTAAGACTGGTTACATGAGATACTTTATATTACATCTTACAGATGACCAAACTTTGAAGGCCAGTTGGACAATAATCTAAACCACAAGATCAATGTAAAGTCAAAAGGCAGATTGCATTTTTAATTAGTGACTTTTGACTAGTAACTATGACATGCCATAGCTCAAATCCTATTTTATTACAAAAAGAATAAAACTACAAGAATGGAAAGTTACAGACTCAAACACCATAATGTACAGTTGACAAAAGTATGGAGATAATCACCAACTTGTATAAGTTGGTGAGTCTTCAGAGATGGCGGCAAAAAGTGGTTCAGCTATTGTCAAAAGTAATGTAAGAGAAAGCATGTCTTCTCAGTCTACGAAAGAAACTAGTCTTCAAACTTTGGAAGACTTTGTCTTGAAGCTTCAGAAGATTAGTTGGTCTGAATTCTTCAGGCTCTCATAGTACCTTCTTATGTCCAAGAGATCATGCTGAGGAATGTCAAACATATTCTGCCGGAAGTATATGTTTTGAAATCCTTGATCTCTTGTGACATACCATCTGTCTAGGTTTGAAGAGTAAACCTAAGACAGGATGGGTCTCTCAGCAGTAATAGGCTCTACTTGTAATGGAGTTGGTTGAGCAGTCTCTTTTGGTTCACCCTTAGGATGTTCTAACTTATCCTAAGGTGTATAGGTAGATGCCTTGGACTTATTTTTCTTCTCTGACTTTAAGTCCCTTCTAAATAGCCATGCTCTTCCTCTTTCTGTACTTCAACTGAGAAGGTTGGTCTTGATCACCAGGCCTTCCTTCTTTATCCTTTTCAGTTTGGTCCTTCCCTTTTACAGGTTCAAAAGAAGGTTCAGGATCCTGTCGTGGGTCAGAAGATGAAACTAGTTGTGGATCAGCACTAGGTCCAGGTTGTGTTGTCTATTAGGGTTCAACCTTGACCTTAGCTTCAGGTGCAGCTTGAATTGGTGGAGAATACAAGTCCAGAAGCTCACCCTTCTTAATATTCTGCTTGATCACCCTTATGTGCTCATACATTATGGATAGAGACATGGGACCAAGTCTCCTTTCGAAGAACCCATACAGCTTTAAGAAGCTCATTATCTTTTGTCTGACCTCAGGCTTCTTCTGTTTAGCTTTGATGGTGGCTCTTGACTTAGCAGCTTCCTACCTCATCTATCTCTTAACAGCTTTCTTTTCTTTAAGGACTTCTTGTTCAAGTTGCTTGAGATATTCAAATTCTATGTACTCATATGATAGAGGGAGTAGAGTTGTTGCCTGATAGAGAACTGTAGCACTCAAGTAGGTAATCATGTTTTGTCTGTCTTGTTCCCTAACTACTTGAGTTTCTTCCTTAACAACCACAGACTCTACTTCAGGCCTTTCCTGAACTAGAGAGATGATAGGGGCTTTATATAATTTTCTTTTTTTTCTTTCTTCTTTGATCTTGAGGAGCAAGTCAGCAGCCTTAGCCTCATTCCTCTCTTTTGACACTATAGTATCAGCCAGTTCATTTAATTTTTCCAATGGAAGAGAGATAAGTTCATCTATATTATAATTCCTAGACCCTAGATAGTTCAATCTGGTTGCCCTTAACTCATCTTCTTGAGTGTTTGACCTAGGGGCAGTCTTGATTGCAGCCTACATGAAGCTGGGGGTCTCTCTCATCATTTCTTTCCTTTCCCTTATCTTCCTCTCCATCTTCTCCTCCTCAATCTCCTTAGAGGTTAGAACCTTTTTCTTTTGTCAAGCACCAACATGTGTGACTTAGGGAGTAGAGAGCTTTAGCCTTCTTGAGCTGGTTCTACAATTGAGCTTTGGCCACAAGAGGCTGTGAGACACCTTCACCAACTGGTGTCTCACTAAGGGTAATGGGTGTTGAGGAAGTTATAGTCTTAAGGTTCACAGGTTCCACAGCTGGGTCTTAAACTAAGGTTTCCCATTCCTAGCTAATCTTAGGGTCTGCCTTAATATCTATTGACCAACCATTTTTCATGCTAGCCTCTACTGTAACATCTTGTAATTTTGGGTTAATTTAAAGTTAGCTTTTGTAAGGGCCTTTATTAGCTATACATGAAACTTATGGGTTACTTATGCGTATTGCTTTAATTTGTCTTTTAAACCTTTAAAGATTATAATGATTATTATTATATAATAAATTATAATAATAATAATAATAATAATAATAATAATAATAATAATAATAATAACAACAACAACAACAACAATAATAAACATAATAATAACAATGATGATAATAATAATCATATTACGGGTAAACTTATAAGTAAATAAAAATAATATAAGTTGTATTATTTTTAAAACTTGTATTTAACTAGTTTTAACATGAAATAATAACAATTCAAAACTTTAGGGGCTAAACTGTAATTTAATTAAAACTAAAACTAAAGTTTTGGAACTAATAAAACTAAAACTAAACTGCAGGGACTAAAGGTGTAATTTGCTTAAACCCAAACCAACCCCCCCCCCCTTCACCCCCGTATTCCCGGCAGGAGCTCCGGCCAACTTCCGGCCTAGCTCCGGCCACCCCAAACCGCCATTTCACACTCGATTTTCAAGGCCAAATGTGTAACATCTCGTATTTTCGTTAACTTAAAAGTTAACTTTGCTAAATCTTAAAAGGACCTTTTATGTTATTTTTTTGAAACTTTGGAGATTTATTATACTTAATTTGGGTGATTAACAAATTAATAATAATAACATCATAAGTGTTATAATGTTTACTTATTATTCTAAATTTTTAAAGTAATAATAATCTTAAAATAATTGTTATAATAATAATAATAATAATGATATTATTATCACTATTATTAATAGTAACACTAATAATAAAAATGTTAATAATAACATTATTAATAATGATACTTATAATAATTTATAAAGTTAATAATCTTAAGGTGTTTAAAATTTAAGGTAATAAAGTTGAGGGGGTTAATATGTTATTTTACAAGTTCTAAATAAAAACTTTGCGCATAAAATGTCAAAAGGAAAACCACAGGGATTAAAAGTGTCAAATTCGGAAACCCAACCCATCTCCCCCTTTCACCCATCGACCGCCGGCCAAGAGGGTCCGGCGACCCTCCGGCCACCCCCGAAAACCATCAAAATTCATTGTTTATTAATCCGAAACTGTCCCCGAACCAATCTAGATCGTAATTCGAACGTTTAACATCATTTAATCGTATTAAAACATCGGTTACTAAGCCCAATCGAATGAGTAACCGACATCTCTGAATGTAGAACCGTTCGGTCATTAAAAATCAATAATAACCCGTTTGAATGAACCCAAACGATCGCTTAACTATCACTAATCGCATACCATTTCCAATTTCACCTGAAACAAGTACAATCATCGAGTTCAATTGTCTCCTTTCATCGCTACCTGAACCCATTCGCAGTCCCCACTCCGAGCCTTCCAATCTAAAATTGATATAGGGCTTTTGATCACCGAGACCCTTAGAAGCTTTCTGTACAATGGATTCGATTACTATCATCAATTTCATCTCAATCTACATCCTATCTCGGTCGCGGCACGCCTACATCTGTTCATATCAATTCAGACAATCAAAACGGGTAATTTGATAAGTCATTAGACTCGAAATCACTTGGGGATTAAAAGCCCCAAGGTTGATTTCATTATCAAATACGAATCGAAGTCCAATTTTGGGTTTGATCTTGTTAGGGTTCTTGAGCATTGAGGGTTTCCTTTCGGTTATGTTTAAAAGCTTTAAAGACCAAGTGATACCAAGGCCATGGCCCTTGTTCACTGGTTAGACATATGCACATACTACCATGAGGTCCCGGGTTCGAACCCGGGCACCCTCATTAATTTTTTAAAGCTTCTTTTTAAACAAATTAAATTACAGAAAATTTATAATTGATATAAAAATCATTTTTATAAACTTTAGTTATTTTTTTTAGTCACCTAATATAATCTGGAAATTTACTAATTCAAATACTTTAATATTTTTATAAAATATTTTTAACAACTGTCGTACTTGGATTATTTTTATAAAAAAATAGACTTTAAATAATGTTTTAAATCACTAAATTATTATTGGTTCAAACATTATCCATATATTAATGTTTAAATCATGAATATTTCAATTAAATATAAAAGTTTTATATTTAAACCTTACAAAGTACCACAAATATTTTCTTTCACATCTTTAAATAAAATATAGTATATTTCCTTCCATTTGTTTCAAGAAAAAAAAATAATTGATTCCATTTATTTAATTATAACAAAGTCCCAAATTCCACTTAAAACCCTAGTTATCATTAGAACATTAAACTTATTATAATTAAACTTAAATATTGTAAATATATATTCTTAGGTATCTCTTGAAGGTTTACGTTGGAACGTTGCTTATTATTCTTATTAATCGTCATCCTTATACTTAATTGTCATGTGAGTATTTCCATACCCCTTTTTCTTATTTTCACACTTTGGGGTGAAACATGTTAACTTATATTATTGCACTTGTAAACTTATTCGAGACTTGTAAACTTTATGGCAATTTATTTAAAGTTGTGGTTAGTTGAACTTTGTGGTTACCATGTTATGGCATTATATGTACAATCATTAACTATTGCTAGCCCAGCGAAGTCATAGATCTATGGGACAGACAACCTATTTGGTGCTAAAGTCGATGAACTGCCGACTCCTAGGAGCCGTATGCTTGTGCACTAGGGAACCAAATACACTTAGCTGATCGTATATACTTTTAATGTATAAGACTTGTAAAACTTTGTCGAGGTTTGATTGTTGCATTGTTCATAACATCCCTAATCACTTTATTCACTAGTTTACAACTTGAATTGCCATCTTTTATATACTTATGTATTGAAAACTGTGGAATACTCACCAACATTTCTATGTTGACCTTTTATTTTTAACATGTTTTAGGTTTCTCTTTGAAGTTTATCACACTTAGGATTGGACTTAGAGAAATAAACGAATGATCTGGATACTTTTATCTTTGTATTCTTAATGTATCTTTGTTTGAGCCTTTTACTTGTATTGTTACAATTGAATCTTGATTAATATATTTGGAATTAATAATAGCGTTATGTGGCTGTGAACAATCGTAACTCTCACACCTCGACGTTTCCGCCGTCAAGGTTGGGGTGTGACAGATTGGTATCAGAGCCCATAACTATAGGGATTTAGGTTATTAGAAATGATGACCTAGACTATAGTTGCATGAACCTCATAGAAAGATCCTTATACTTTTATGCTTACATATTATTTGAATGCTACATAATGCTATGCCTTTTGTGCAACTTGATGCCTTAGCATAGGATTGTCTTATGCATGCTTAAAACTTAGTTACTTGTCTCCCTAAACTTAACTTTGACTCTTTGACTTTCCCCGACAAATGAACTTCCTAAACCTATTCTCAACGACATGTGGAATCTACACTTATCATCGCGGGATTAATTCCTTAGACTCTATGTCTAATCTATGAAAATCTCATCAAGGTTTTGATTTCATGAACCTAAGAAATTTGTGTGACACATAGACACCTGTATTCTGGATTTCCTGGCAAAAGGCCTTCGGGCTAAGGCAAGCATATCGTATAAATCTCATTGCGAGACCAGTTATGCTTACCTGGGGATTTCTGGGATGAGTGATAAACTATGGTCAACATACACAAGTCTCTAAGGCAAGTGGGTCAATTTACCTTGACGTGTCAACGATTCCAAATGGTAATGCGTTACTAAATGGAACCATCCTCTTTGTATCTTAAAAATCTTTGATTTCTTGAACTGGTTTCTTCTCACTCTTATCATACATAATGTTCCTGTGATATTGAAATCGTCTTACCTTTCAACACCTACGTTAAACATCATTACACGTTAGGCGTTTCATGTAGCTATTTCTATACCTTGATCAACGTGTACATGACTCTTGTTATACCCAAAGATATTGGGAATCTAAACCGAATGATCTTTAAAACTTTAAATCGTTACTTATGGTTTTCAAATCTTCCTAAGGGTGTGTCCCATAACTAAAGACATTCAATGTTGTAGGTGGAATTCCTACATCTCGAGATACTTTGCTAATTGAATGTTAATTTTGTTAACTCAAATATTATAATGGTCACTCACCTCAATGATCGAATAAACTAATTATACCTTTGTTACCACTTATAAGTACACGTGTCTTCAATAAGGTTATCGTTGACCTCATAATTTTAGAAGTCCATGTATTTCCTTTTGATTGTGAATCGAATGTTCACATCTTATTGTGGTATTGAATAATTTCTATCCTTGATTTCGTTTTTCCGATTTAAACCATCCAAGATTAGAACACCATAACAAATTCTGTATCTTAAGCTTGTAAGAATGATTTTCTCTTTTGTTACATTGATGTAACTTGAAATTTTCTGAATGTCTAATTGATATTCTTTTCTTTTCGCTGTTATGTCAAACTTCGTACCGTTTGCATCGTGAGAGATGCAAGAGTTTGTAAGTCAATCTATGACTAAGAACATTCGTATCTCCTAAATGATTCTAACTCATCAAAACAGGGGTGATTCCCTTACTTTGATGGTTCTCTATTTGTTTCGATAAATGGTTTCCAATCGTGTGTTTTATGAAATCTTATCCTTTGGATTAGGGTGATTTCCTTATCTTGAGGAATGACTTCAATTATTTTCTTTGAAATGGCATTTCACAAATGACATGATACCACCAAAATAGGATTGAAACCCGTACTTTGGTGACAATTGTCAATTTCCGATTGTTTTCTTGTTATTATGAAATTCAATCATCAAGATAGGCGTGAATTCCATACCTCGATGATAATTTCATTTTCGTGGATTGTATTTTCTCAAATTAAACGACCTCATCAAAGTAGGAGTGAATTCTGAATTTTGATGAAGAAATTCATTTTGCTATATTTTATTTTTGTAAAATGTCACCGTAAAGATAGGAGTGATTTTTCTTACCTTAATGGAGAGTTACCTCGTCTTATTTTTATGGATCCTTAACAATGAGTTAGGGATCAAACTTTTTGATTGATAAGTTAGTGGTCATATCTTGGGAGTACACCATCAAGTTAGGAGTGAAAACCACACCTTGATGACCATTCTCATTTCTTGATCTTTAACTTATCAAGGTTGTAATCAAGTGACGAGAAGCATGTAGTAACTTGAAGGGTGAAACAATGTTAGTATTTCGACCTATCAAGCCAAAGCATGATCTCTGAACTTGAAAGGAGACCTGATCGCTCTAGGCTAATTTTGTTTTCGAGCTTGGAGCATTTAAATTCTTAAATTGATTTTCTTCCCTTTATCCTCATGTTTTGATTTGATCTAGCTATATGGAACCATTTATTCCTTATTAATCGATTTTCATTTTGAGATATCATCAACACATGATTGTGTGATGATAGTCTTCTTAAATAATCTTTCTGCTAAATAAAGACATTATCAACTTGTGATTATGTATTTCTAGTCATACGAATGTTCTCGACTGTACTTATGGGTTTGATGAATTACGTATGCAATCTGTATTTGAAAATTTGTTACCTTGCAAAACATGGTTACAAATACCTTTCTTATTGTTTGTATCACTTGTTGAATCGCTTTCGAACCCGTAACCTTGGAAATCCTTAAAACTCTATTTTGATTTCGATCAACGAGACTCGTTATACATTGTGACGTCGAGGTTCATAAACCTTCGTAACTTGTAGTCATGGGTTTGGCATAAAGGAAAAGACGTAACTTGGTATGTGCCCAAGTGTCTTACCTTCACATATGACAAGACCTAACATTTGTGATCCTATGGATCTCCTGTTTTAACTTTTCTTTCAACTAAAATATTTTTTTTATCTTAGAGGTTATGATGACAATTGGTGCATTATAAACCGATTGACAATCTCATATTGACTCATGTGAGATAATGGGTCGAGAAATTGACTTGCATCTATCTCAAATAGTTGTATACCGTGGTATGTCGTTAAACATCGATCGTTAATTTTGAAGATCGATTCATCTTCTTGCATTTAGCAATGTTCTTAATCATCATCGTGAACTCATTCCAAAATCTTTGCATATCGTATTATTCTTAGACCGATGGTTGGTCAAAGGAGAAATACATATCCCCAAGATATGCGTTAAGATCGTTTCATATAACGACGTTTGGGATTTTTAAATCCCGACGGTTAACCTTTCTTATCATTTTTGGTCTTATATTGATTTCTAGACATCATTTTACTATGAAATTATATTCTAGAAATTATAGCTTATAAGTCTAACATCCCACGGTAACTCATCATCGTTTTCCAACATTTCATCTCAAAACGTCTCACATTTCACTAAAAAGGTTCAAATTGGCATGCATTATGTCAAGAATCTTGTAAGATTCCATAAAGTAAAACGTTTCACCTGTAATCAAACGTCAAACATTGTTCGTTGTACACTTACCTTGCATCATAATTTCTTATTCATCTAAGTTCTTTTTTAATTTCGGGACGAAATTCTTTTAAGTTGGGGAGACTGTAGCATCTCGTATTTTCGTTAACTTAAAAGTTAACTTTGCTAAATCTTAAAAGGACCTTTTATGTTATTTTTTTGAAACTTTGGAGATTTATTATACTTAATTTGGGTGATTAACAAATTAATAATAATAACATCATAAGTGTTATAATGTTTACTTATTATTCTAAATTTTTAAAGTAATAATAATCTTAAAAATAATTGTTATAATAATAATAATAATAATGATATTATTATCACTATTATTAATAGTAACACTAATAATAAAAATGTTAATAATAACATTATTAATAATGATACTTATAATAATTTATAAAGTTAATAATCTTAAGGTGTTTAAAATTTAAGGTAATAAAGTTGAGGGGGTTAATATGTTATTTTACAAGTTCTAAATAAAAACTTTGCGCATAAAATGTCAAAAGGAAAACCACAGGGATTAAAAGTGTCAAATTCGGAAACTCAACCCATCTCCCCCTTTCACCCATCGACCGCCGGCCAAAGAGGGTCCGGCGACCCTCCGGCCACCCCCGAAAACCATCAAAATTCATTGTTTATTAATCCGAAACTGTCCCCGAACCAATCTAGATCGTAATTCGAACGTTTAACATCATTTAATCGTATTAAAACATCGGTTACTAAGCCCAATCGAATGAGTAACCGACATCTCTGAATGTAGAACCGTTCGGTCATTAAAAATCAATAATAACCCGTTTGAATGAACCCAAACGATCGCTTAACTATCACTAATCGCATACCATTTCCAATTTCACCTGAAACAAGTACAATCATCGAGTTCAATTGTCTCCTTTCATCGCTACCTGAACCCATTCGCAATCCCCACTCCGAGCCTTCCAATCTAAAATTGATATAGGGCTTTTGATCACCGAGACCCTTAGAAGCTTTCTGTACAATGGATTCGATTACTATCATCAATTTCATCTCAATCTACATCCTATCTCGGTCGCGGCACGCCTACATCTGTTCATATCAATTCAGACAATCAAAACGGGTAATTTGATAAGTCATTAGACTCGAAATCACTTGGGGATTAAAAGCCCCAAGGTTGATTTCATTATCAAATACGAATCGAAGTCCAATTTTGGGTTTGATCTTGTTAGGGTTCTTGAGCATTGAGGGTTTCCTTTCGGTTATGTTTAAAAGCTTTAAAGACCAAGTGATACCAAGGCCATGGCCCTTGTTCACTGGTTAGACATATGCACATACTACCATGAGGTCCCGGGTTCGAACCCGGGCACCCTCATTAATTTTTTAAAGCTTCTTTTTAAACAAATTAAATTACAAAAAATTTATAATTGATATAAAAATCATTTTTATAAACTTTAGTTATTTTTTTTTAGTCACCTAATATAATCTGGAAATTTACTAATTCAAATACTTTAATATTTTTATAAAATATTTTTAACAACTGTCGTACTTGGATTATTTTTATAAAAAATAGACTTTAAATAATGTTTTAAATCACTAAATTATTATTGGTTCAAACATTATCCATATATTAATGTTTAAATCATGAATATTTCAATTAAATATAAAAGTTTTATATTTAAACCTTACAAAGTACCACAAATATTTTCTTTCACATCTTTAAATAAAATATAGTATATTTCCTTCCATTTGTTTCAAGAAAAAAAAATAATTGATTCCATTTATTTAATTATAACAAAGTCCCAAATTCCACTTAAAACCCTAGTTATCATTAGAACATTAAACTTATTATAATTAAACTTAAATATTGTAAATATATATTCTTAGGTATCTCTTGAAGGTTTACGTTGGAACGTTGCTTATTATTCTTATTAATCGTCATCCTTATACTTAATTGTCATGTGAGTATTTCCATACCCCTTTTTCTTATTTTCACACTTTGGGGTGAAACATGTTAACTTATATTATTGCACTTGTAAACTTATTCGAGACTTGTAAACTTTATGGCAATTTATTTAAAGTTGTGGTTAGTTGAACTTTTGTGGTTACCATGTTATGGCATTATATGTACAATCATTAACTATTGCTAGCCCAGCGAAGTCATAGATCTATGGGACAGACAACCTATTTGGTGCTAAAGTCGATGAACTGCCGACTCCTAGGAGCCGTATGCTTGTGCACTAGGGAACCAAATACACTTAGCTGATCGTATATACTTTTAATGTATAAGACTTGTAAAACTTTGTCGAGGTTTGATTGTTGCATTGTTCATAACATCCCTAATCACTTTATTCACTAGTTTACAACTTGAATTGCCATCTTTTATATACTTATGTATTGAAAACTATGGAATACTCACCAACATTTCTATGTTGACCTTTTATTTTTAACATGTTTTAGGTTTCTCTTTGAAGTTTATCACACTTAGGATTGGACTTAGAGAAATAAACGAATGATCTGGATACTTTTATCTTTGTATTCTTAATGTATCTTTGTTTGAGCCTTTTACTTGTATTGTTACAATTGAATCTTGATTAATATATTTGGAATTAATAATAGCGTTATGTGGCTGTGAACAATCGTAACTCTCACACCTCGACGTTTCCGCCGTCAAGGTTGGGGTGTGACAAAATGGTACCAAACCGTTCGTGGGAGCGTTTCGAACTCGAGGGGACATGTTAATTCGGTTTTTAAGGTGTTATGTTAATGATTTAGACATGAAACCGAAGAACTATCAAATTAGTAATGGGTTTACCACTAAATCGAATTAATACTGCAATTAAACAAGCACTAACGTTCATGTGATCATCTCGAATTCAATGTAGTGATTTATGGCACTTGAAACAACCATTTATTCAGTTAAAGTGACCCGAAACCCCCGATCTTAAACGTTGAAGCCGTTGGGTATCAAATCGAACGAACTGAACCTATAAAATAGAGGGCTTTCACTCAAATTGGGGTTCCTAAACTCTCTGAACCCTCAATTGCTCGAAACACACACACACAACGAATTGGAATCAAGAGACAGCCGCAAACTCGTTCGAACTTGAAAACCGACAAGACTACTTCAATCCAAGTAAATAACTTGGGGGTTACACTCAATTTTCCATGGAAAGCAAAAGCCCCATGTTTAATTTGGGTAAGAACAACAAATCGGGGTCCAATTTAGCCGATTGCAAAAGCTAGGGTTCATAAGAAATTGGGATTTCTCGGGGAACTTAGTTATAAAGGGGATTTCTGAAACATAACACCAAACAGGGCTTTGCCCCAGTGGTTAGAACGCGGTGTTATGTGGTAGGGGACCCGGGTTCGAACCCGAGCCCCTGCAATTATTTTTAAAATGTGTTTTCAATTAGTTTTTAAATGCAGAAACCATTTTAAATATTATAATTAATCATATAAAAATCATTTTTAATCAAAAACCAAGTAAAATTGTTTTTCTTTAAATTCGTTTATTTTAGAATCATACATAATTTACTATTAATTTTAACCCATAAAGAAAGGAATTTTATTTAATTCCCAAGAGTTTCAATTTTTGTATATATTTATAATATTAAATTATAAAAAGAGAATTTATATATGTACACATGTGTACACGTATTGAAAGTTATAGAATTTTATAATCATTTGAGCCTATAAAATCTTATTTATTATTAACTTAAAATTATAAAGAAATCTCATTTAAATTTTTAAATAATTTTAAGACAATAAATTCTTTGTTGTTATAAAAATTAATTACAAACTTTGTTATATATATTTTCAAGAAGATAAATACATATTTAGAATGTACACTCATTATAATGGTTAGTTTAAACCTATAAATCTATTAAATTACCATATTATTAAATAGTAAACAATGAACATTTGATAATAAGAGTTTAACTTTTATTAGTAGTGTCAAGCAATAAAATTCTTATTTAAATTATTTAACTAACAAAATGATAATAAACTACACCTATTTAGTAACATGGAAAGTCATGGACAAATGGATATGGACATAACACCAAAACCACCATGATTAACTTAATACGACTTTTCGTTTAGGTGAACGGTAACGAATCCTCGGCGTTAAATACAAGGCTTATTATTTGTGCTTTTCTACATTATCCTAGTGAGTATTTCTATACCCCTTTTTCATATTTTCACACTTTGGGGTGAAACATGTTACGTTATAATCATTGCACTTGTAAACGTTTGATTCTCGTAAACTTATGGCAATTTACTTGTGTGTTGTGGTTAGTTGAACCTTGTAGCTACCATGTAATGTCGAATATATGTATAATCATTAACTATTGCTAGCCTTGTGACGTCATATATCTATGGGCCTGACAAGCGTGCTTGGTTGATCCAAGTACACTTAGCTAATCGTATATACTTGTAAACGTTTGAGACTTGTAAAACTTTGTTAAGGTTTGATTGTGCATTCTGTCTTACATCCCTAGTTACTTTGTTATCTAATTTACAACATGAATTGCCATCTTTTATATACTTATGTATTGAAAACTATGGAAATCTCACCAATATTATTGTTGACCTTTTATTTTTAACATGTTTCAGGAAAATACTCAAGTTTGATCGCCACTTTTGAAGCTTGTTCACACATAGGAATGGACCTAGTTAAATAAATGAATGAGCTTGTTATATTTCTTATTATGCTTGTTATTTTCTTTATTTGAGACTTATGTTTGTAATGTTACCTTTGAAACTTATGAATAACATATTTGGATTTAATAATAGCGTTATGTGGCTGTGAACGATCTTAACTCTCACATCTCGACGTTTCCGCCGTCAAGGTTGGGGTGTGACATCTGCCTATATAAACTAGCTCTTCTCCTGAACTCCTCAAACACCCTCATCTGAATCCTCTCAACTAACCTATCAGCTTGCCTATTTTGACTTGGGTTTTCAAGTGACAGGTCACCCAGAAGAAAGCTTTCATAGAATCTCAGGGTATGAAAGTTGAACACTTCTTGACCCTGATATTTAGAAAGCACCAATGCTCTTCTATTATTGTCATACCTCCATCCTACTATTGGATTGTCAGCAAGATAGGATGGAGACGACATAGCCCTTGGTAACCATCCTTAAAAAGACTTTGAATTAAGGCGTCCACATTGATGTGGGCCTGAGGAGGTTGTTGAGTCTAGACAATTGCAAATGAGGGTGGTGAATCCTCAATGTCCATACTCTGGGAAGTGCTCCCAAGTTCTATGGTTATGGTGACTTTCTCTTCCTTTTTGGTAGCATCACCTACTTGCATAGTGAGCTAGAGGTTAGGTTCACCACATCCACATGTTCTCGTGGACCTGGTTAAGCACGCCCGGCAGGCCTCACAACTAGGGGGAGATAACCTTAGTATACAAGGGTTGTATGCTAAACTTGAACGGTTTTGAATTCTTAATTGACTTATGCCTATGGACCTACTTGGATATGATATGGTCATAGGAGTGGATTGGTTAACTTCTAACCAGACCCATATTCATTGTGAAAGAAAGTTAGTTGAAGTGCGTAAGACAGACGATGAAAATATATTAGTTCAGGGAAATAGTGTTGATGGTATTAATATAATGATATCTGCGATTAAAACTAATTAGTATATGATGAAAGGAGGTGAGGTTTTTATATTCTATGCCTTAGATGCTAAGCCTAAAAACAGATTTTGGATATCCTAGTGTTATGTGATTACCCCGATGTTTTTCCGAATGACTTACCGGGACTCTCTCCAATCATCAAATCAATTCCGGATCGATTTAATACCCAAGAAAGACCTATCACGAAACCCCTTATCATCTACTGCCATCCAAATTACAAGAACTAATGAATCAGGTTTAAGAGTTACTTGATTAAGGTTCATTAGACCAAGTACATCTCCATGGAGTGCACCAGTTTTATATGTCAAGAAGAAGGACGGTTCAATATGGATGTGTATTGACTAGCGTGAGATCATTAAGTTGACAACCAAGAAAAATTATCATTTACCAAGGATTGACGACTTGTTTGATCAGCTGCAAGGAGTCAGCTATTTCTCCCAGATTGATTTGAGGTCTAGATATCATCAATTAAGGGTACACGATGAAAATATTCCTAAGATAGTGTTTAAAACTCGTTATGGGCATTATACATTCTTGGTTATGTCCTTTGGACTAACTAATGTCCTTATAGCATTCATGGATCAAACAAATAAGGTCTACAAACCGTACCTAGACAAATATATCATTGTTTATATCAATGACATCCTAATATATTCTAAGAGCAACAATGATCATGTTGACCACATGAGGAAACTTTTGGATACTCTTAGGCAAGAGAAATTATATGCAAATTCTCTAAGTGTGACTTCTGGAAAATAGAAGTTTAGTTTCTCGATCACGTGATAAATGTAGATGGAATCGAAGTTGATCCATCCAAAATAGAAGCTATAAAAAAATGGGAATCTTCAAAGAATCATATTGAAGTTAGAAGCTTCTTGGGTCTAGCTGGATACTATCAAAGATTTATCATAGATTTATCCAAGATTGCTACCACTTTAACCACGTTCACTCAAAATAAAGTTGAGTTCCAATGGGGACAACAACAAGAACAAACCTTTAATCTCTAGAAAGAGAAACTTAGCAGCGCTACAATCCTTTCATTACCAAAAAGGAATAAGGATTTCGTGGTATATTGTGATGTGTCACGTAATGGTCTCTATTGCGTGTTAATGGAACGGGACAAAGTTATTGCTTATGCATCACAGCAATTGAATGTACGTGAGAAAAATTATACCACACGTGATTAGAATTAGGTGCCATAGTGTTTGCACTGAAGATGTGGTAACACTATCTATACGGTACCAAATTTGTTGTATATTCTGATCATAAGAGCCTTCTACACATTGTTCATCAGAAGGATTTAAACATGATGCAATAAAGACAGATGGAGTTGATCAATGACTACAATTGTGAAATTAAAAACCATCCTAGAAAGGCTAATGTAGTAGCAAACGCCCTAAGTCGGAAGGAAAGAATAAAACCACTTAGGGTTAAGGCTTTGTAAATTGATGTGAAGGTCAATTGTAGGGATAAGATTTTTGAAGCTCAAGCAAATGCGTTAAAGGATGAGAATATCAAGAAGAAAACATGTAGGGCAAGGAAAAATTGTTAACAAAAGGAAAAGATAACATACTAAGATTTAGGCATTGGATGTGGATCCCAAACGTAGGAGGCATTCAAGATATTGTATTAGATGAAACTCATAAATTTGTACACTCGATACATCCTAGAATGGAAAAAATATATTAGTGCTTCAAGGATCACTACTGGTGGCTAAATATGAAGAGACCGATCGCATAGTATGTGCAAAAGTGCTTAACTTGTTTACAAGTTACGATAGAGCATTGGAAATCGGTAGGTATGTTGCAGCAGATAGAATCGTCAGTCTGGAAGTGGGTTTGAATAAAAATTATGACAACCCTGAAATTTGACATGCTTAGAAAACATTTAAACGTTATAACAAAAGACCAAACCGAGCACACAAGCACAAATTACGCGTGTTAAGATATTCAACTTTATTCTAAGCTCAATTTGGTAACTCTAAGCATGAACGATAAATAGACATGTTTAACAAGTTGTAACATGAACCGTTACCTTTATAACATTCATTTAAACTAATACATGGTTAAACGCGTTAAAACGTAATATTAACATTATTAATTCATTTAAGCACTAGATAAGTTTAAATGCAGTAAAATACATGTTAAATATTTATACATTTAATATTTAAACTATCGTGGAATAAAATTTATACCGATACGTGAAACTGATTTAAAAGCATACGGACCGACCCAGTAAGAAGCCCACTTGTTAAACCCAACTATAAAAGCCCATCTTTCTTCTAGTTTTAGGATTCCATTTAAAAAGTTAGAGAGAGAGAAGTAGCCACCTCAACCCCCTCCCCCTCTTAACTCCGGCTGCCGACGGTCGGTGGTGGAACCGGTGGCGCTAGTGCAAGTGCCGGCGAGTGGAGTTCCACCCCATGTTTCCTCATCATCAGGAATTCTATAGTGGTGGTGCTTTCTCATGAACTTCACCAATGGTGGTGTTAGTTGAAGGCGATGATGTTACGGAACAGTTAGAGATTGAACGAAGGCCGGTGAAGTGGTTGATGTGTGAGAAGGTGGTGATGGTGGTGGTTGGTTTTATGGAAGAGATAAGGATGGAGATGCTCAACCACAAAGACTGCAGTGGTGATGGGGTTGTTAGAGTGGTATGATGGTGGTGGTTTGTGATACAAGCAGTTAGGTGATAGTGGATGTGGTTATCTATGGTATTGGTGAAGGCGATTATGCGGGTGGTGGTTCTTGGTTGTGCGTGGTTGTTTGTTGCTGATCATAATAATGGTATAGAGGCATACAACACTTAGAAGAAGCTCGTGATTATCTAAACATCATCCATTAAATTATGTTTTCAAAAATCGTACGTTGAAAGGGTGCACAAGTATTACCTACATTACTAGTGGCTTGGATGTTAGCGTTGTAAGTGACTCGATGCAGCTTTCCTTGCCGCTACGGAGCCGACAGACGAGAAATCCATGTTGGCTTACATTTAAAAACATTTATATAACTACTTTAAATTATATTTTTAATCATACCACACCATTAATCACAGTTACATAAGGTACTCTAACTAGGATGATAGCTTAATTCCTTGTTTTAAACCTAAAGGTCTTAATTTTGCTTTTACTTTTACTTTTAATTATTGTTTTAACATCTTAAAATTTTTGTTACATCAATGCAACTTATCATTTTCTATAAAACCTCATTTCGATAGTCAATTATTAGGGTCGTTAAGTGGGCTTGGTGTGTCCACGGATTGATACCCAGTTTTTACCAACACTATATTACAACATGACAGGTACACTGGTTCGTTAAGTAGGCTTGGTGTGTCCACGGATTGATACCCAGTTTTTACCAACATTTTATTACAACATGACATGTACACTTGTTCTTTTATGCGTGTAATTAGTATAAGTAATAACCTATTAAAACTAAATTTATGCAAGAATCCTTTATCAAAATATATATACCTTTCACACACATCAGTTACATATATTCTTTTGAGCTCTAACACTATATACGAACCATGAAACATAAAATGATATTGACCTAAAAGTTGAAATAGTGACTACTTAAGTTAGCCTCATATTAACCAATAAGTATAATTATTACGAACCAAAAACGGTAATTAGAACACATCATTTCAAATGAAACACTCATAACACGTGTAAATTATCAATTATTATTAAAAAGTCAACCTCGACGTGTGGCCATTATACACATATATGTAAATTCAATCGAGGTAACGAATATTTATATATATAGACTTATACATATATGTAAATTCAATCGAGGTAACGAATATTTATATATATAGACTTATGACGTCAAGTAGAAATAGTGAACACGTATTTTAATTAAGGGTGAATTTTTAGTATTAATATTAGTACTATTATGTTAATAAAATATGCTATAATCATAATCGTTATTATAAAAAAATCAATATTAATATTATTTTTCTTACCAGAAATAAGACCATCATTAAGATAATGACCACCGATATTGTTATCATTTATTACTACTACTATAATTATCACAGATATTGTTAATATTTTAATCGTATTACTTTATTAGACTAAGAACATGATTATATATATGTAAATTGTACATACATGCTTTAGCATGAACATTATAATTCGTAATTATTATAAATACATGCGTGATGCAAAGAAATGGAATATATAAAAACATATCACTACAACTTATCAAAGATTTAAGCATAATATCAAACTAGTGGGCAACCCGCGTTACGGCGGAGTGAATAATTTACAAGTCTTGTCTTGTTATCTTTCATTTAATTTATAATTTTTTATTTTATGGTTTAAATCTCATATAAGTCTTATAATCTTTATTATATCTTAGAGCTAACATATTGCTTTAAAACTAATTAACATTAACAACAATAGTTGAATGACTTAACTTTTAAATAAACATAAGGGTTGAACATGATTAAAGTTAATTGGATATTTTCTAGAAAATTCACATTTAACATAATATATCACTTGTATCACATGCTTAATAAGTTGCATATATCACTTGTATCAGATGTTTATAAAACATTATAGTATTTAGTGTTGATTCACACTACATACAAACTCTCAAAGTAAAAAAAGCGGTAGGGAAAAACTAAAACATATTCATAATAAGAAGACGCTGCTTCATCCCTAAAAAAGAGAAACATAAAGGCTATAAAAAATCACTTGTAAAAGATTCACAAACATGTTTAAAATTACTTAAAATTGTACCTTAACATGTTTACATGTGTATCTTAAAATTATACCTTAACACGCTTAAAGCTAAAACCTGTTTAGATTTACAATTTATAGATTAAATTTAGTTTAAAGTTCAAAAATCAAAAATTCAACTAACCAACCTTTTTTCATAAAATGTTTTTTGTTTCTTAAAAAAGAACCAACTGCTAACCCATTCAATCAGTTAAGATTTTTGGTGACATGTTCAGGCTACCCTTGTAGTCACATGTCTGGCTAAGGGTGAGCATGGTCATTTTCAAGTGGGGTTATATGGACTCGCCAACCATCAAGACAGTTAAAATGAGTAGTTAAACCATTAAGATTCAGATATAAAGGATCTAAGATAATTAAGTTTAATAAAAAATAAATTAAACAAGAAAGCAAGTTTTACACAAAAGAAACAATAAAAACGAATCATTGACACTTACTCACTAAGGGCTCCACCTCTATTTGCATAACCACCCATTTTAGTTACAATAAAGCTCTAACAGTAAGTATCTGTTTAAATGCTTGAGCTTGGTCAATGCAGCTTGACCAATACTACTATCCATCACAAATATAACAAGATCTAGTTTCTTCAAGATTGCATGCACCATTCTTCAGCAAGCTCTATTCATAATTCAGGTTAGAAATAATCACAATAATATAATGAACAAGAAATAATCAAGTAATAACAAAATCAGGTAACATGGGCAAGAACTCCTAATTAATAGCCATGGATAATCACATATTGGGTCCCAGTCCGTGCAGATATGAAAAACCTATATCAAACTAAAACGTTTTAGATTGAACAAATCAAATTATTAGAAATATAGATTAGAGAAAACCAGTTATTCAAGTTTTATTGACAATTGCATTTCTAAGTCACTTGAAGAATTCTAAATTAAAAGTATTATTTGACAACTACTTAGTAGCTATTCCAATACAAATTAAAATTTTTTAACCTGTAGTTTTAGACTGCTTAAAAACATGAAGTCGAATGTTATTCCACTTGAAAAAATAATTTGACATCTCCCATTTTAGATACTGTTGCCAACAGTGTCGTAAAATAGAAAGCAGAGTGTGGAACAATCATAGTTAATCTTAATTAATGTGGAACAATCTTAGTAAATGTTGAAAATCAAAGTTAACATGGCTTTTGTGCGCATGCCAAACAACATACTCAAACTTGAACAATCATAGTTAGTCTTAGTTAACCTTAGTTAATCTAGAACAAACTTAGTTTCGAATCTATATTTTGAAGTGGGTAGCTTTTGTAATTGTTATTCAAATGGGTTATTGTGGGTAGTTAGTATTACACAGCAAAGTTTAAAAAAATGCTCATAAGAATGTAACATAAGAATTTTATGTGTAAAACTCCGTAAGTTATAAGTTTCAATTTAAGGAATTGTGACATTCATTTAGTAAACTTTCAAACTATAAAATGATGGGTTGGTTAGTTTCTACACAACAAGTTATAAACATCCTTATAAATCAGAGTGGATGAATCTATGTGTGGAAGTGGGCAGGTTTTGTATTTGTAATTCAAATGGCTTGCTTATTATGGGTAATTACTATTAAACAACAGATGAAGTTATAAACATCCTTATAAATAAGACTGGTTTGAAAGTGGGTAGGTTTTGTATATGTATTTCAAATGGGTGACTATGGGTAATTATTATTATTACACAACGGAGTTCAAAAATTCACACAAAGTAATCCTATAACCAGCTTGAACACAAGTCAAAAGTTGAATCTCTTTGGGAATGTAGTTGAACGAAAATCAGATAATCATCAAAATGACTCATATATGTCGTCCTCCCCTCTTGTATTGGTCGTATCAAGCATTATTGTGTGACCAGTGCTTATTTTCCTAAATGACATGATGTTAAACATCACATCTAACCATCTGTATATCATAGTCTTCTTGACAAAAAAGCTAAAACCATAAAAAACAACACCAAGATTTGATAAAATGTAGATTGGTCATGTATAGGTATGTATGAATATAAGATTTTTTTTGTGAAACAAACATAGCAGATCAAAGAGAGGATATACACATTACCACAAAACAACATTTAAAAATAGCCCACATTCTCTATGAAATATTGGTTGTAGACAAGGAGAATACCGCTGCCAAGTACTTCAGGCACGATGCAAGAACAATTAAATTGGCATGTAGTTTTAAATGTGTTGTTACCTTAGAAAGGAGAAAGCAGGTGGTGATTGTGCGGTGTTGTATTGAATAAACCTAAACTGCATGAATGAGAACAACAAATGACAATCTTAAACACAAATGACAGGGAAGGAATGACAGAGGAGAATAATATAATTCGTTTTGGTACCTGATAACATTATGAGCCAATTGCATCTGGATTTCTGATTTGCATCCCCAAGCATATATAAAGGTGTTCTCGCATTCAATTGTAAATGGACGCAACAATTGAATGTCGGTTTTCAACCCCAAATTGAGTGTCGGCTTCAATTGAACCGTCGACCCTCAACCATTAAATCAGTGGAGGTTTCATCATCAGTTGGTTGAGGGTGCTCCCGAAATTAAGTGGCGTTCATCGCATTCAATTGTAAACGTATGTAGTGAATGTCGGTTTTATCGCATTCAATCACGGATGGTTGGTCTGCTTCCCAAAAGCAATGGCGCCTTCAATTGCACCGTCGCCTCTTAATTGCTGCTATGGAGATGAAGGTGTCTGTCTGTGTAACCGTCTGAGTTGCCTGTGTGTGTAAAGAAGGGAGAGGCAGACCGAGGGGCGCCTCTTACAAAGGAAACTGAATTTCCAATTTTACCCTAACTTTTATAAGCTAGGTAGTAAAGATATAAATAATAATATAACTAAAAGGGCGTACATGGTGCTGCAAAGAGCTCCCGTATTCGCAGGGTCCAGGGAGGGTCCGTCCCATTTAAGGGAAGACGTACGCGGTCTTTCCCCCACATTTTTGTGGGGAGGCCGTTTCCACGGATCGAACCTGAGACCTTTGGTCTCTTAGGAACAGCTTCAACTGCTGCGCCAAAGCCCGCCCTCTAAATAATAATATAACTATCCTAGTATAAATATTATTACCAACAGTATTACTAATATTCAGTTTTAACAATATCATTCTATACCTATCTCAAACAATATGATAAATACTTTAATTAATATTGACATTGTTAACAATATTGCTTGTGCAGTTATTGTTATTAGATCTATTAATAAAACTTTAATCATGTGAAAGATAATACTAAGAATTAGTTATATAAATAACTAGGAATAATCTACACGCGCTTTGCGCGGGGTATTACATAATGAACACGAATATCAAAGCACGAATACAAAACATATATGATGACTATTGCTCCAACGCGGAACCCCAAGGCATCAAGGAAATGAAACGAAAGAAATAACATCAATAAAATAGTAGAAAAGCCAAACAAATATATAGAAAGAAAAGGTTATTAAAAAAGGCCATGTGGGGTCTCAAACCCGCACAATGTAGACTTAATTTGTTAATCAAAGTTCATGATTCCTTCTTCAGATCAGTAGTGACCATCGTGAGAGGAGCAGATGAGAATATGTAGTAAAAATAAAAGAATTTTAACTTACAAATTAAAAGAGGAAATAAGTGGTTGTTAAGTAAAAAAAACTAAACTCATATGGTCAAAATAGATTGCCAGAGTCTCATGTCTTGATAACTTATAAAATTCTCTATTTGAATTTTTCAAGTATCATAGTCATATGGTGTGAATATCGGAGGTTTGGTTTGAGTTACATTCTGTAATTCATGTTTACTTGAGATGGCTACAACAGGTTTTTTTGAAAGGATAGAGAGATATGAAGAAGTGTGGTGTTTGATAGTATGATCAAGGAAGAAACAAGTGATTTGTGAAAGATAACTTCAAGAAAATGAAGAGACAAAGCTTTGATACCACTTGTTGAATCGGTTGGTGTTAGATTAACAAGAACTTCTTCTTTGATCAATACCTAATGAACACGAAATCTAAGTTAACTATGCTATCACAACACAAATACTTTGAGAAAATATAAATGCACGAGCTATTCTTTTAAAATTATTCACTTGATTAATCTTGAGAACAAATGATACAATTGGTAGATAAAACCAAGTGGCTAAAAAGCTTGCCTCTACAATACAAGTGTGATGACTTTGTACTAAGAAATCTAAACAATAAGAATAAACTATTCTATGTACAGAATATACAGGAAGACACATAATCAACACATTGGAATTAAACAACTTCAGTACTATGTTTTCTTCAAAAGGTAGAACACAGAAGCCATCAGTACAGATGATCTTGTCTTGTGTAACTGTTTATTAGCAGCTCATAGAGTTCACTGCTGATCAGCAGTAGTCGATTGGTAGTTGTTCGTAGAATGCTGATTGGTGGTTGATCATCATCTGCTAATCGGTAAACATGGCGGACAATTCGGCACTTTGCATAATTTGGCAGATACAGGTCGGTGCTGAATTTCTAAGTTTTTGGTAGCTTCATCCTCTTCATAGATCAGCACCACTTGAATAATCATATGGCGTAGGTTTGTCAAACCAATAAATCTATCATTGTTGTAATGGTTGTATAAATTAATGATTGTGTAACATCCGGTTCTTTAAGGGGGGGGGGAGCTAAAGTGCAAAACAAAGAGAATGGTAGAATAAAGAGGGCAAGGAGTAAAGTTGGAGGGTGCAAATTGTAAAATAGTACAAAAAGTTAAAAGTGAGTGAACAAAAGGAGCATGGTCGACCATGCTCCTCTTGTCGTTTCAGCCGAAAGAAAGGAGGAAGAAAAGTGGGATTTCCCAAGTCTTTTTCTCTCGGTTTTTCAAAGAAAGAAGAAGAAGAAATCAAAGGTTAGTGTTTTTGTTGCATGTTTGGCTCGGTTTCACCCTTCGAAACCGAATACTAAGTGTTATGAATGTTGTGGTTGATTGTTATGCTTGTTAGGTGTTTGGACCTTCGTGTAAAAGCAAGTTAGGAGAAGATTTACTTGCCTTCTACACCAGGTGAGTTCTAGACCCCGGTTTTTACGTGCTTTAAACTCTTCTTGGGACTGAAAATGTATTAAATTGGTTTTATTATAGTTATGAATATGTACACGTGTGTATTATGCATGTATGATGATGTTTCATGGGTGTTTATATGATGTTTATGCTTAGAATAGTTATAATAAGCTAGGAGCAGGTTACTATGAAGTTGGGGGCTGAAAATATAGTAAAAAGGTCAAACAGTTGGTCCATGCGTCTGGAATCTTGGCCAGGCGACTAAGTGATGGGCCATGCGCCCCAATAGTAGCCATACGCCTAGAACTCCCCCATACGTCTAGGACTTATGCGATAAACCCCACGCGTCTAGGACTTATGCGATTGAAACCCCATGCGTCTAGGATTTATGCGATTGAAACCTCATGCGCCTAGAACCCTATACGACTGAAATCCTCCATACGCCTAAGTGTTATGTGATTGGAACCTTCATGCGCCTAAGTAGAAAACCAGTTAAGTGATTGGGCCATACACCCAAATAGTTATGAAACGCCTAAACAGTCGCGCCTGCATAGTGCCCATACGCCTACATAGTGCTCATGCGTCTAAGACACTTAGTTTATTTTTCTGAAATTTTGAGAAAATAGAATCATTAAGGTTTGATTCAAGTTTGACTTAGGGTCTTTAATTGTTATTTTATGGCATTATTATAAGTTGTTCTTAGACTATAATAAATTATTATTGTGTGAACTAATGTGCCATATTTATGATCATAAATGCAAGTATTATCATTAACAAAGTGAAAGAGTAATGATAAAGAAAAGTGGAACATAATTAAAGTAATGAAAGTCTTGCAAGCATATAGGAGGTGCAGGACCATTTTGTCGTTAACTCAACTGTGATGCGGGTTAGCCACCCAAAAGGATGCACACAGGGTCAATCAATTGAGATTGACGGACCTTTGTAGCATCCCCTAGGTGACTGGGTCAGCCTCGTGTACAGTGATCAAAGTCTGTTGATAGACCACAGACCCAGCACCAGTTTTCACGTACATAGTTTAGGGTATTGCTCATTGGTCCACATAGACAGTGAAAGATAAAGTTAAAGAGTACGAAATGAACAAAGGTATATAGTAAAGGAAGAAAGCATTACCTTGTTGTATAGTTGATGCGTGCTCACGTACAGGAGTAAGGAAGATATTTTTATAAAAAGAGTATTTTCATATATATACATTACACTAGGTATTTTAATATTTTTAAAACTAGAATTCACTCAGCAACGCTAACTTTTATACATTTTCAGTTGGCAGGTAATTATTGCTGAGGATGGCACGAGCTGAAGCTACTCGGCGGGAAAAGACTGGCATCCATTCTTACGTTAAGATATTGTTGTTTTGTAATGCAATTGAACAATCTTTTGTAGTTTAAACCCCGTTGTATTGCTCAACAACGGTATATATTAATAATAGAGAATGACTTTTGCTAACTTAATTCCGCTGTTTATCTTATGAAATGTATGTTAATATGTATCTAAGATGCAATGAATGACCAACTGTGAGGTGTCCGGGAACGGGGCCTTACAGATTGTGTTATCATCTAGCTTATCTAACTACGAACATATAATTGCAAGTAATGACATAACATGCATTGAATTAAATTTTGAAATAAATAACAATGATTAAATATAGACACATGATTTCCCTAAATTAGAAACAAATAAAATGGACTTGGAGTACTCACTTGGTATTTGAATGTGGTTTGAATAATAATAATGCTAGATTAGATACCAATGATTTTTCACATGGTTAACCTAAGAATGACGTCTGAAGTTAGAATAATAAAGATTTAAAGGCTAGATGTCGATTATTTAGGATTTAGGTTTGACAAATAGAATCAAATAGTGAAATTGATTTATAATTTAAAAATAACTTAATTTAAAAATAATAAATAACAATAAAGAAAATAGAATAACATAATATTTAATTGATAAAGATTGAATAAATAAAATTTGAATTTTAAAGTGTGAAAATAATTAACCTTAACAATTAATTATTAAATATGTTCGTCAAAACAATCAATTGAATACTTAATTATTTAAAATTTTACAAAATATGAATTTAAAATGATTTGAAATAATTTAAGTTTGGTTTAAAGTAATTTTTACAAAAATTACAACTTATAAATGAATGTATAATAATTTATAACATTGAAATCTTAAAAATAAAGTAAATAACAAATTATAACTTTTGAAATGTTTCAGAAATTTATAAATAAATTTTGAATTAGTAGTAATTAATATAATGATTTTTATATTAATTTAATAAAATTTTAATAATTCTCTAAATTTTAAAAATGAAAAAAAATGATTTTAAAATGATATGGGGGTGCGCGAGGTCGCACCTGGGTCTCCTTTGTGTTTGTTTAGTGAATTAACTAGTTAAGCAGAAGCCCAGATCGTTGTAAATCCAATAAACAAAGTTAAAAAATGTGAATTAAATAAATCCCCAAATCAACATAAACCGTAATCTAAATTCTATCTAATTGAGCATGAAATCAAAATTGATAATTAAAATAACCATGGTCTTTTGTTCTTCATATGCTATTGAGTGTATGTGTGTGTGTTTAATTTACCTGATTGATGATTTAATTGATGATACTAGAAGAAGAAATAGTCATGACTGTGATGAATTGATTCGTGAAAATGATGATGTTATCAATTTAATAGAGTCTACGAGGCTTAAGATGATGATGATAATGAGTATAGGACCTCAATCAATTTAGATTAGAATTGATTAGAAAGAGATGTGTGACTAAAGGTTGCAAGTTCGAGTGGATATTGGTGATTGAATATAGAGTGTGTGTGTGTGACAAAATCGGTTTCATACCCATTGAGTTATGACTTTGATTCGGGGGTTTCCGTTGTTATTAACCATCATCGAACGATTATTGGCCAAATTGAATCGAATATCATTGTTAAAATGATTGTATCTGCGTTTTAAATCGTGTAATTAAGTAAATTATTTGAATTTTTGATCTGAAATTGTTTGAATTTAACGAGGTTTTGACTTTGGGTTTGACATATCGTAAAAGTCAATATAATCAAATTAAGACATGGTCTCGGGTTCAAAACCTATGAGCGAATAGGATGTGGCAGTTTGATTGGGTTAAATTGCTTAAAATTTGGGGTTCTGATGATACCAAAGCAATGGCTGGAATAGTGGCCGAAATATAGTAGACCGGGTGGGGGGGGGAAGGTTTGGTTTGGGTGGGTTTAAATTATTTTATACTTTAGACCCTACAATTTCAAAAGATATTAATTTATGTTTATAGTTTTAAAAATGATATTTTAAACCAAAATTTTATAAAAACTATATTTTGATTAATAATTCAACTTATTAATTTATAAAACTTTATAAACTTTATAAATATTTATCAATTTAATATTTCATTCAATTAAAATTAATAAAATCACATGTTTGATGATAAAACTTTATAAATCTATAATATTTATTTTATAAATTATAAAATTAATATGAATTGAAGATATAACATAGTTAACGAATACTAATTCATGAAAATGACTAACTAGTGAATGTTTATTTCATAATTATTCAAATAATTTGGGTTACATTACAAATAGGTCCGTTGTTACATAGTAAACATTCCTTACTGATAATCCAACAGGGGATGTAATGGGTCATAAATATGAAAGAACAATCAAAGTAAATGCTTGCACATTTAAAGTAACTAGGTTTTGGTAGTATCATTATAGGGTTTTTGTTAGCATATCAAAAGGTTGAAGCTACCAAAAATAGTCAATCACCTAGCTCCTGGTAATCAGGTCCAACTGGTAGATGAAGGCTTCAGTAGAAGACTACTTTGAAAGAATAATCAAAGCAAATGGTCGTATGAAGTCTCCTACTAAAGACTTCATCTACAAGTTTTCTACATATCAACCTATAAATTGTTGCCGCGATTAATAGTTGTATATGTTGATATGTTGCTTTTGGAACAAGGTTGTTAGTACTGAAGAGTAGTGGTGCAATCGTGTCGGTACAACCATGTCAGTGCAACTATTAAAGATCTGCTCTACTGATTTCCTTATCTTCTTTGTACAGTTTTTATAACCAATAGTATTACACATTCGTGGTATGCCATGATGTGTAGATTAATGGTTCTAGCTTGCCATTGATCCTAAACCTAGAATAGACGATTGTGATTGATTCTAGTATTTAGGTTTCATAGTTACTTGCATAGTTTAAAGGTTAGATAGTTAACCCGCTTTTTTTTTGCTATTTCAGTCTTGTAATCATTGCAATATATCAAGTGAGAATACTTTGAAAGAATATCATATGCTCTGTTTGTATTTCAAGTATTTATCTGTGTGTTTGTCTTACCAATTAATAGATATTCCACATCTATTAAATGTTGATTTACAGAAGTTCTTGTTCCAACTGATCCAACAATAGGCTAAACCATGGTTGCAAAAGTCACGAGGCGCTGCCAGGTCGGCCGACTGGGGAGTTGCGTGTACTCGGCCTAGGCGGGGAGTACTCAGGGAGTACTCGGACATGGTTTATTATAAATAAATTAATTTTTAAGAAATTATATATATGTCAAATATAATAAGTTTACAAATATTTATAACATATTAGGTGAAAATCAATATATATTAAAAGAATATGTTCACATAGTATAGTATTTTAAATTATGTTATTTATTTTTTGATATGTATAAATATAGTAATCACTTAATACTCATCTTTCAAAATAAATTATTGAAAGACAACAAAAATAAAACAAAAATAGGTAAAAATAGCGGAAAAGATGTGAAAAATAACAAAAGTCCGAGTTGGACCGAGTAGTCCGAGTTGTGCCTAGTTGGACCGAGTAGGTCCGAGTTGGGCTGAGTAGATCCGAGTTGGGCCGAGTAGGTCCGAGTTGGACCGATTCCGAGTAAGGTTGACCGAGTTAAAGAAAAGCGCCTCAGTACACCTCCGAGTTCCGAGTACTCGCCGAGTACTCGGCCACCTAGGCCGAGTTTTATACACAAATGCAAGGTACATCTTATTGATTATGGTTGGGCATTTCCAGGTCATAAGTTGTTTAAATCAAGAATTGCTTCACGGTTTAGGTCATTCAAGTGTGTGTGTATAACATTTAGTTTTCAATATTATAGTATTATCATCCTATAATGGGAATTTGATCTTTTATAAACATTTTAACATAAGGTTAAAATGTTAGGTTAATTGGTGAGACCGGAAATTCTAGGACGTGTCTATAATTATAGAGGGCGGGCCTTGGCGCAGCGGTAAAAGCTGTTCCTAAGGGACCAAAGGTCTCAGGTTCGATCCGTGGAAACGGCCTCCCCACAAAATGTGGGGGAAAGACCGCGTACATCTTCCCTTAAATGGGACGGACCCTCCCTGGACCCTGTGAAAACGCCGGAGCTCTTTGCAGCACCAGGTACGGCCTTTTTTTGTTATATTGGGAAATTTGGAATGATTCTATTGTTTTGATTGCATAAGCATTTGAATAATTCTGTAAGAAAAGTCTTGATTAACATAAAGTATAGATAATTCGAACCATAGATGACAAGTCTTTCAATTTGTATTTCTTAGTCATTTTGAGCTTTTGTTTTTAGTTACATTATTATTTATTTCTAGGTAGTTAACACAACTTCTTCTCAATCACCTGTTTAACATTAGTTAAGCTTTACTTGCAGCTTTTGCATCCTTAGGATCATAATTAGGTTCTTACTACTACTATTCAACTAACACGTAGACACACTTGCCTATACGTGTATGTAGTTTGATTGTTTTGATAGTAATTATTTTTTTTCATAAACTTAGAGTTTGTTTTAAAGTGCCTATATGACATGTTGATATATGTCAATGTACCTAGTTTATGAGCTTAAATGTAAATGCCTTTCATGTCTTACACATGTGTAATTGATGTAATGGTTGAATGAATGATATAAAGTGCATTGTGATGTTTGATTTATATTTTTATTATGTCATGATTTCATTATATTGAATGTACTGCACATGTATGAACTAACTATATAGGTTTGATGTTTGATAGTTCATGCTAATGGCCCATGCTAATGGACCATAAGCATGAATTTATCATGCTTATGGACCAGTTGCACGATTGAACCAGGGGACTGGATCAGTCGTTCGATTGAAACATAAGACTGACTCAGTCGCACGACTGAACGTTCAGTCGTGCGTATGACTCAATCGCATGATTCAGTCGCACGACTGAACCATGCTAATGATTCAGTCGCACGACTGAAGACAGGAAACCTATAAATACCACTTAATTCGTGGAAAAACGTAACATTTGATAACACTTCAAATACCTACGTACCCTAGCCGTCTAGAGCGTCCCTGTTCATTATTCCAACTTCATAGTTCGTTTCTGATCAATTCTTGTTCGTTCTTAACGTTTGTTTCATCGTAGGATTGATCAGATTGTCATTCTCACTAATTGGATCGCCAATCAAATAGGATTCCGCACTATTTGATCTGGTTTCATGCATTATCAATTAGTACTCCGTACGTACACGGTCCTAACAAGTGGTATTAGAGCTTTGGCTCTTGATTTTGCATGTGATTCGATTAGTTTTTCATGTTAAACTTAACGTTTTCATTCAAAAGAGTTAATTTTTTGAGTCAAAAGGTATTTTCTAAGTTTTCTGACCTTAAAGTTTCGATTGTTCACTATACGGCAGATTAGGGTTCTTGAAAAATCGTGTTTTTGTGTTCAAGTGTCAAAACCATCGATTTTGCCAAAACAGCAGCCTTCAGTCGCACGAATAGCTCATTCGTATGATTGAGCTCATTCGTACGATTGAACTCATTCGTACTCTCCATTCGCATGACTGAACCAGTCGCATCCTTTATTCGCACGACTGAACAGCTTCAGTCGTTTGAGTCCATTCGTCTAGTTCATACGCATGACTGAATCCAATCGCACGATTGAATTCATTCGCATCCTTCATTCGCACGAGTGAACCATTCGTATAGTCCATTCGTACGATTGAAATTGTTCTGTTCTCCAAGTCTCAAGTTTATACAAATGGAAGTTCAGTTTGTTACGTTTACTGCCAGGAAGGACTCACGCATCCAGAACCTTCTGCTTCTAGAAAATGAGATAGGAAATCACAATAAACCGCCAAAGCTTATCACGTTAGATGACTATCCATAATGGAAACAGCGGTTCGAGATTTACTTAAATGGAGTTGATCCCAATCTTTGGATTTCTATTGAGACTGGTTACGTGGTACCAGTCAGTGCTAATGGGGTTAAACTTACTTTGGGGGGAATGAGTGAATCACAAAAGACTTTGCATAATACCGAAAAGAAAGCTTATGCCCTGCTGACTCAGTCAATACCTAAAGACATATTTCATCAATTCTCTAAGAATAAGCAGTCTAAGAAGCTATGGGGGGCCTTGGAAAAGAGGTATAAAGGCAATGCAATATTAAAGGCACCGAAGGCTAAAGCTCTCAAGAAGGAGTTTGACAATTTCTCATTAATTGGGAATGAGAGCTTGCATGACATAATTGACAGGTTCTATCATCTCATGAGTGAACTGCACACTCATGGTGTAACCACATCAATGGAAGATAAAGTTTCAAGTTTTGCTGATGGGTTACCTGAGAAATGGGATTCATTTGTGTCCAATCTCAGACAGAATGACATTTTAGCAACGTTGGACATAAATGACTTCATCTTGAAGTTAAGAGAAGAAGAGCTGAGGATGAAGTACAAGTCAAAGAAAGGATCCTATGTTCAGAATTCTTCACTATACAACTCAGTTTCATCTCCAGCTGTTTCAGGAGCATCTCTACAAACAGCTTATGTGTCCAATTCATCTGCTACTGCCTCATCCACAGCTTCAGCACCTGAAAAGTCAGGGTCATCTCCTACACATTGTATAGTGCATGAAGCCAATTCTACAAAGTTGAAGACCGAGAATCTCGGTAATATCACTGTGGAAGTTGCATAGGAGCACATGGATCTTTTAGCAGCGGTTGTCCAATCCTATGATGGTTTAGTTGTTGGGAAGATTGGAAATTGTCACCTTGCAGATGAAGACTACGAGCAAGTTGATGAAAATGAGCTAGAAAGAATGGATATTATGTGGGCCTTGGCAAGTGTAGTCAGAAGAGCTAAAAAGTTTGTCAAGAAGACGGGACAGAACCTAGTAGCCACAAAGGACATGATGTTTGGTTTTGACAAAACCAAGGTAACATGCTTCAACTATGGTGAGAAGGGGCATTTTAAACATGAATGTGTAAAGCCCAAGAAAACAGGTAACGGAAACCCATTTTCAACCTTCACCCGTCTAAAAAAGGAACAAATTGGAACTGCTTCTTCAAGCAAAGATACAAAGGCTCTTAAAGCTCAAGATGATGAAGGACAAGATTGGTCCTTCAGGTTTGTGTCTTTCGGAGAATCAAATATTGCTTTTGTTGAAGCAGTAGATGATGAGTCTGCTAGTGAAAGTGAGGGTGCAGCTGAACAAGCAATGTCGGATGTTGAAGAAGCTGGGAACATGGTAAATCACCTGGTTAAAGAAGATCTTAGAGCAACAAGTGCAGAATCTCCTGTCACAAAAGAATCTAATTCTACTTTGATGACTAACTCAACTGATTCATCTCAGGTAAGTTCTCTAGACCAGTTATTTGATAAACATGATTGTCATGACTGTGATAAGTTTAAAAAAAGCATTGACTTGAAATTTGCTAGGTTATCAGAACACAATGATAACTTAGTAAATGATTTACAACTATGCATTGAGGCTAATCGTATTTTAAAACAAAATGAGTGCAGTTTTAAAGAAAGGATAGAACTTTTATCAAACAACTAAGGGAAACCGAGGTTGTTGTGTTGGTACACATGTCCCTAGTTCTAGTTCTAGTTCTAGTTCTAGTTCTAGTTCTAGTGTGCTTAAATGTAAATGACTTTTATTTTGATTACACTGATGTAATGTTTTGATATATGTAATGAAAACTCTTTGTTGAATGATTATTGGTTATTGAATGTCATGTCTATTTATATTATTGTTTATTACATGCTTGTATGAATATGTTATATGGGTTTACAGTTGTTAGGCATAGTTCTGTATCTTTAAAGGTTCAGGAATGTGTTTAACTAAGACTTATAATCCAGTCGCACGACTGGACCATGCTAATGGGCCAGTCGCACGACTGAACCATGTGATTGAGCCAGACGCACGATTGAGTCATAAGACTGGCTCAGTCGTATGAATGAATCAATCATGTGGGTCAGTCCTCCGTGTCAGTGGATCGTATGACTCAGTCGCACGACTGAGCCATACTCATGGCTCAGTCGTACGAATGAAGCCTGTAACCTATAAATACCACTTAAATCGTGGAAAAACGTAAATCTTCGAGAATTCACAACCCTAGCCGTCCCAGAGCGTCCAAGTCGTCCCTTCCAACTTCATAGAGCGTTCCTGATCATTGCTAATCAATTCTTAACGTTTTCTAATCGTTAGTTTTGATCAGATTAACGTTCTCCCTGATTGGATCGCCAATTAAATAGGATTCCGCACTATTTGATCTGGTTTCACATAGACTCGGTTAGTACCAGTTCGTACTCGGTCCTACAAGTGGCATCAGAGCTTTGGCTCTCGATTCTACATGGATTCAATCATGTTTTTGCAAAAGTCAACGTTTTTCAATCAAAAGATCCGTTCCGTTTGCATTAAAAATTCGATTTTTACGAGTGCATGTGTTCAAAAGTTCGTATTTTTCAAGTTCTAGCCGACTAGGGTTTTCAAAATCGTGTTTTTAGTCGAATCGAGTGAAAATTTTGAAAAATTTCGAAGTCAGACATCTCAGTCGCACGATTGATCCAATCGTACGACTGAACTTCATACGCATAATTCAGTCGCACGATTGATCCAATCGTCCGTTTCATTCGCACGTTTAAGCTCATTCGTTCAGTTCAGCTCAGTCGTATAGTTCATTCGTACGACTGAACTCATACGCATAGATTCATACGCACGATTGACCTCAATCGCACGTGTGAATTCAGTCGCACACTTCAATCATCCGGTTGACTTCAATCGCACGGTTGAGTCTTCATTCGCACTCCCCAGTCGCATCGGTCAGTTAGTTTTGTCAAGTTTTTCAGTCTAAGTCATCATGGATGAACAGCACTTTGCTTTCTCAGCCGGGAAGGACTCCAGAATTCAGAATCTCTTGCTCTTGGAAAATGAGATCAAAAATCACAACAAACCACCAAAGCTTCTGTCACTTGATGAATATCCTCAATGGAAGCAACGGTTTGAAATTCATTTGAATGGAGTGGACACCAACTTATGGAGCACTATTGAGACTGGCTACACTATGCCAGTTGGAGCTGACGGTATTCCACTGAATCTAAGTGGTTTGAATAAGGCAGAAAAGGTTGCGTACAATGCTGAGAAGAAGGCCTATGCATTGTTGACACAGTCCATTCCAAAAGACATTTTCCATCAGTTCTCAGAACACAAGCAGTGCAAAAAGTTATGGAAGGCTCTAGAGAAACATTATGAAGGAAATGCAACACTTAAGTCTCTAAAGGCTAAAGCTTTGAGGAAGGAATTTGATAACTTCTCGTCAATTGGGAATGAGGGTCTGGACGACATTATCGATCGCTTCTATCATTTGATGAGTGAACTGCACACTCATGGGGTTAAAATGTCTATGGAAAATAAGGTGTCAAGTTTGGCTGATGGGTTACCTAATAAGTGGGATTCATTCGTTTCCACTTTACGACATAATGCAGTGCTGGAAACGTTGGATATAAATGACTTTGTTCTGAAATTGAGAGAGGAAGAGCTACGACATAAGTACAAGTCTAAAAAGGGAACCTAGACTCAGAATCCTTCTCTATACAATGTGACTCCTACTACTGCATCTTCTAGTGCACCCTTGCAGACTGCTTTCATGTCTAGCACATCTGCAAATGTTGAAAGTGCATCTTCAGGTGATGAGTCAAATATTTCATCAAGTGTTCAAAACAGTTCTGCAGAAGCTCAACCGACGAAGTTAACGACAGAGAATCTGGGCAACGTAACTGTGGAAGTTGCTAAGGAGCATATGGATTTACTTGCTGCTGTGGTCCATTCGTATGACGGGTTAGTAGCAGGAAAGATTGGTAACTGTCACTTGGCCGATGAAGATTATGAGCAAGTGGATGAAACTGAGCTAGAGCGGATGGATATCATGTGGGCTCTCGCTAGTGCTGTGCGTAGAGCAAAGAAGTTTGTTAAGAAGACGGGACAGAACCTGGTGGCTACAAAGGATACAACTTTTAGATTTGACAAGTCAAAAGTCACCTGTTTCAGCTGCGGTGAGAAAGGCCATTTCAAGAGAGAGTGTGTCAAACCTAAGAAGACAGGAAATGGCAACCCGTTTTCTTCAACCAATAGGCAGGATAAGGACAAAAAGGTAGCTTCAACCAGCCATGACTCCAAAGCCATGGTAGCACAAGGTGATGAAGGACAAGACTGGTCCTTTCGTTTCTTATCTAATGGTGAAGCTAACATTGCATTGGTTGATGATCTGAACGACGACTCAGCGAGTGAGGGGGAGAACTCGGTTGAGTTTGATACTGCTGATGTGAATGAGACTATGGCTGTTGTTGATCACCTAGTGGAGGATGAACTGAATTCAGGATCTGCAACACACCAAGAACCCCAGGCTGCTTTCATGGCCGACACCTCTACATCTGCGCAGGTTGTCCGCTATAGTGCTTCTACCAACACATGGATTGTAGATAACGGAGCATCCAGGCACATGACAAGAAATCAGTCTATCCTTTTCAACGTCAAACAAATTAAAGGGGGACATGTTTCGTTCGCTGGAAACAAAGGAGGCTTCATTACCGCGCAAGGAGAAGTAGGTAATGGAAAGATAAAGTTTGATAAAGTAAATTTTGTTCAGCAGCTAGAGAACAATTTACTTTCAGTTTCTCAGATATGTGATAAGGGCTTCAAAGTAATGTTTGACAATAGGAAGTGTTACATTCTGAAGAAGGAGATGGATATTCCGGAGGAGCAGGTATTAATGTAAGCGTCAAGGTACAACGATTTGTACGTCTTGGACATGTCAAATGCTTCTACTACCGAGTCCACTGCTCAGTGCTTTTTGTCAAAAGCAACGGAGAAAGAGTCCATCTCATGGCACAGGAGAATGGGACACATAAATCCCAGGAAGATGAATCATCTGATTCACAATAACTTAGTTGATGGAGTTACTATCAAGAACTTCAAACTTCTAGATTTTTGTGTCTCATGCAAGAAGGGCAAGAAGACTAGGAAGCCTCACAAGTCTTAGCACGTTAACACTATTGAGATGCCCCTGGAGCTTCTGCATATGGATCTGTTCGGTCCTGTCAGCACAAAGAGTATCGCTGGAGACTGGTACTGCTTTGTAGTCACAGATGACTACTCACGATTCTCCTGGGTGATGTTTCTGAAAGCTAAGTCAAAACCATTTGAATCGTTCAAAGTGCTTGTCACAACACTGGAGTCTCTTTACAATTTGAAGGTGAGGAAGATTCGTTCAGACAATGGAACTGAATTCAAGAATCAGTGGATGGATGCTTTCTACAAAGAAAAGGGAATTGTTCATCAGTTCTCCTTTGCATACACGCCACAGATGAATGGGGTTGCTGAACGCAAGAATAGAAGCTTGATCGAGACAGCAAGGACTATGTTGGCAGATTTAAAGCTGCCAGTACAGTTTTGGAATGAAGCAGTTGCCAATGCGTGCTACACGCTTAATCGTGTGTTGGTAGTCAAGCGGCATGGGAAGACTTGCTATGAGTTACTTCAGAAGCGCAAACCGAACCTGGAGTATCTGGAACCATTTGGAGCTCCATGTATGTTACAGAAGAAAACTCCAGAAGGCAAGTTCAGCGAGAAAGCAGATCAGGGGATCTTTCTAGGATACAGCATACCAGACAAACGGGTTTATAACAACTCGTCAGATCAGGTAGAAGTATGGTGCAACGTAGATGTGCAAAGATACAGCACCCCCCTGCTGGAAAAGGTCCGTCGTCATTCTTCGATTACGATGTCTTTTTCAAATCATTCAACCTTCCTCCGACATGTTCAGATGACGAGATTGCTGCTCAGATGATGTTTGATTTCTTGAATACACCGAATCTGGATATCAGCAATATAGCACCAGCCAGTGGTGCTTCGGGATCTTCAGCAATTGCTTAGGACGAGAGTGATGATTCATCAGAAGATAACGAAGCAGTTGAGACAAGCAATGAGCATAACGTTAATCAAGATGGAAGCTCAACAGATACTGAGAATGCATCAGGGAATCCGGATACTAAACCTGCCATCACAAATCTGGAGACTGAAGTTGTCGTTCCTACGACACCTATGACTAGGATCAGTGTGAATCATCCCCCGGAGACTATCATTGAGGATCTTCACTCCGGTGTGCAGACGAGAAATCAGCTATACTTTGCTGATTATGTTGCGATTATGGAAAAGGGCTACGTGAATAATGGGGCTTTCAAATGTTTTATTTCTCAAGTCGAGCCCAAACACGTAAGTGATGCCTTGAAGGATGAGGCATGGGTCAACACTATGCAGGAAGAGCTTTTACAGTTCAACAAACTTGGAGTGTGGGCACTCGTTGACAGGCCTAAAGGAGTGAAAGTAATAGGCACCAAATGGGTGCTACGCTGCAAGAAGGACGACCAAGGTGTCGTAATCAGAAACAAGGAAAGATTGGTCGTTCAAGGCTTCAGACAAGTCGAGGGAGTCGACTACAATGAAGTGTTTGCACCAGTGGCAAGAATGGAAGCTATTCGTATTTTTCTAGCCTATGCATCCTACATGAAGATCAAGGTTTATCAGCTGGATGTTAAAAGTGCATTCCTTCATGGGGAAATCCGTGAAGAAGTCTACGTCAGTCAACCCGAAGGATTTATGGATCCTTACCATCGGGACAGAGTCTACAAGCTTGACAAGGCTCTGTACAGGCTACACCAAGCTCCTCGAGCTTGGTATGAGAAGCTCTCCACCCACCTGTTAAAACATAGTTTTCGTAGGGGTGTGATTGACTGCATATTGTTTATCAAAGAGAAAGATGGAGATTTACTAATGGTGCAGATTTATGTAAAGAATTCGAATCCGTGATGAAGGGAGAATTTGAAATGAGTGCTATGGGAGAGATGAAGTTCTTCCTAGGTTTACAGGTGAATCAGACACCTATCGGTATTTTTCTGCATCAGACTAAGTATGTTGGAGACATTCTAAGTCAATTTGATATGGAAAATGTCACTACTACCGGTACCCCACTTGCCACAAACCATGATGTGGCACCAGATGATAATGGGGATTTGGTGGATGCCACTATGTATCGTGGGATGATCAGATCTCTCATGTATCTCACTGCCTCGCGTCCAGATATTATGTACGCCACATGTCTATGCTCAGATATCAAGCCAAACCAAAAGTAAACAATCTGATCGGGGTGAAGAGGATTTTTCGTTATCTGAAGGGTACTCCAACAATGGGGTTGTGGTATCTTCATGATGATGAATTTGAGCTAACAGCGTATAGTGGCTCAGACTATGGTGGATGCAAAGTGAATTACAAGTCTACATCAGCGGGGTGTCAGTTCTTTGGAAGGTGATTAGTCACCTGGCAATGCAAGAAGCAGACATCTGTTGCCTTGTCAACATGTGAAGCTGAATATGTTGCTGCTGCAAATTGCTGCTATCAGATCATTTGGATTCAACAGCAAATGCGGGACTACGGTTTGCAATTTTCTAATACCCCTATCTTTGTTGATAATTCTGCTGCCATAGCTGTAACTAAAAATCTTGTTCAACACCCTAAAACAAAACACATCGATGTAAAGTATCATTTCATACGCGACTGCTATGAAAAACAGTTAATTGATGTGATTAAAATAAACATGGATTTTCAGCGCGCCGACCTCTACACTAAACCGTTGGATAAACCCAGATTTTTCTATCTGTTAGAGGTCAACGACGTGAAAAAGAAAAGTGACGTCATTCTAGAAGATGCAAAGGCTTAGTCCGACACTTGTTTAGTTTTTTTTCTTTTTATTTTCTTTTATTTATCTTATTTTAATTTTCTGTCTTAAAAATCCAAAAACACAAAAATATTTTCGGTTTTAGAATTTTAGGGGGAGATTAGTTTAGTTTCAATATTTATTTACTTAAAAAAAAAGGGGGGGGGGAGGGCAGATAAGCTAAAAAGGCAAAAACAACAAATTTAAGAATGTGATTCAACACTATGGAAAGTGATAATACACAGAAGTCGTGTTACTTGGAACACCAAAAAGATTTTTAATTTTTGCAATTTTAGTTTAATTAAATCACAGAAAATTGTTAGTCAGAGAATTCTAAGTCTAACAAATTGGGAAAATGATAGTATGCTTGTTTGTTACTGTAATTACATGGAGAAAGTTGATCTAGTGAGGTGCTAGTTCATTATACGATGTGTCGCTAGATTCATCACAATAGACTAGTAGACACCATTAGTGATTCAACTTAAAATTAAATCAATCAACAAGTTGTGGTTCCCATAGTATCCCTGGTTTGCATAATCAATCAATTTCCAATAAGGGGTGAGGAGCAATTGAATGCCACAAGTGTGTGCAAAGACCCGCAAAACAGAGCAAAAGATGACAAAAGTCACTGCTGAAATGTATATTATAGTACATTGCTCTAAGAAGAAGATAGGTCTTGCGCCTCTCTGCTGTGCGATGGCACTGACCTGAGGCTTGGCGTAACCTATCCGTTCTAAGAATTCATTGTTGTTTGCGCCTCTCTGCTGTGCGATGGCACTGACCTGAGGCTTTACATCTCTTTGAAAGCTCTTAGAACCAAAATCTTTTTATTCCCTGGACCGCTCAAAAATTTCCTGAGGAAGATTGATTGCCATATACCTGTGGGACACACAAATCCTTGTTGATCTAATTCACCTAATTAATCACTGATGTGTGTCAAAAATCTGTGTATGGATTTAAGTGGACAAGTATACTGACAATCGTCGTGGCTGCACTGCCTGATGTTCAAAATCAATGTGTGTTACATAACAGATCAAGCATGATTTCCAGTTAGCGCTTAGAAGTCTTAGATGAATGAGAAACTGTGATATGTAAATATGTTTGTTTCCATTTCAATCTATCTATAAAAGTTCCAAGAAACTACATTTATGCCTGTCTGATTCCATATGAATCTGTCTTAGAAATGACGTTAATGCTAATAGGCTGTTCTGCTCAGGGGAGAATCATTTTAAAACGATTGATAAAGTGTTTTTAAACCCTACCCTAACAAAATCACAAAAACATGTTTATTTTTGTTACTTAATTTAGTTTTCTAGTTTTTCAAGTTGTATGTATAGTGTGTCAGTGTTAGACTGTGCTATGAGATTCATCTCTGTGAAGGTCACAAAATAAACTTAACGTAAATCTTGAATCAGTTGTTTCTGAAAAAGTAAAAGGATCACGTCTGAGGTGATCGGGTGGATAAATGGATCACGCCTGAGGTGATCGGATGGATAAATGGATCACGTCTAAGGTGATCAGGTGGATAAATGGATCATGTCTGAGGTGATCGGGTGGATAAATGGATCACGTCTGAGGTGATCAAAGATTCTTTAAGTTAAAATGGTCATGTCTGAGATGATCGAATGCTCAAAATGTTTTATCAACTGTTAAAAAGGGGCTAAGTGTCAAATGGTCATAAAGTCAAAATTCATAAGTATGAGCCATTCGCACGACTGGACCATGAGTATGGACCAGTCATACGATTGGACCATAAGTACGAACCCAATCGCACGATTGGAGGTGACCGACTATGACAGTCGCACGAATGACCCTCAATCGCACGATTGGAGATGACCGAATGGGCAAGTCACATGACTGACCCTCAGTCACATGAATCAATCATGCGACTAGGTTCAATCGCACGACTCGAGGAAACCCTAGTATAAATAAAGGGGGAGTCGGTCGCAGTTGTTCATTCACTCCAATCACCCTCTCAAACGCACGACCTAAACACACTCTGCCAAAATTTCGTTTGATCACTATAGACCATTGTTTGACATACTCTGACGATCTATACTGATACTACAGGTAATACGCGATGGTGTTCGACCTAAAGATCAGTAATACACGTCAAAATGATCGAACTTAGGATCTAAATAAAACCGAGACTTAGTTTGACAAATAAACCATTAAAACTAAGTTTCTTGATAAAATAAAAGTTATTAGGAGTTTAGTCGGACATGTGCGAACCTAATGAGCCAAGCCACAACGTTTAACATCATGTTTTGCTCAAAATTTGAATTTGAATGGACAAACAGTCTGTCACGCAAATGGACACCCTGATGAACTTCAATCGCACGACTGAGCTATGCGAATGGCTCAATCGCATGACTGAGATGGACGAATGGTTTAATCGCACGATTGAACCATGCGTATGAGTTCAGTCTCACGACTGAGGTAACTGCATGAGAGAACATATGTCTAAGTCCAGTCGTATGACTCAGTCGTACGTATGAGCTCATGCGCACGACTATATCTCAGTCACGCAGTCTATTCGCACGACTAGATCTCAGTCGCACAGTTCATTCGCACGACTGAACAAAAGTTTTCAAGTTCATTGAATCAATCTATTACTCTTTGAGACTTACTAACATTTATTTACTTTGTGTCACAGATGGCGAGTTGGTAGATGATGAACACAAAGCACAATATTTGTGCTCATCTTGATCTGTCATCTCGCAATGCAGCTGAGTTCGCTGGCATCATTACCTTTCTACGGAGATCGAGGATCTTCCGTGCTATCTCGACACCATGCACACCATATAGATCAGTTCAGCAGTCTTTTTGGGAAAGCGCTGCAGTAGACAGGTCCTCTGAGCCCCATCGTATCAGGAGCTCCATCTTTAGGGAGGCTATAGAGATCACAGAGGTTGATCTCAGGACTGTCTTAGAGTTCGGGGATGATGCTGATTGCCCTACACGACTGCATCCCCTTACTATTCGAGGATGTTTCCTGAGGGCTAAGTACTCGGGGGACATCAACGCAGGTGTGCTCAACAAGAGCAACCTGTGCCCCCAGTTCAAGTACTTAGCCCACATACTATTGAGATGCATCGCCTCATGGAAGGGAGGATTTGACGAGTTATCAGATCAGATGCAGAACGCCTACGTGGCGTTGGTGCTGAATCACCCATTCAGCTTCTCAAGGTTGATCTTCACCTATTTGGTGGAGAACATTGAGGCGAAGGGCAAAGAGAGCTTCTGCATGTACCCACACTTTATGCAGATGATCATTGATGAGAAGCTCCCTTTGCTGCCCAAGGAGAAGGAGGAAGACGTGGTCCTAGAGGTGATGGATGACACCACCCTCGGACGGATGAAGGTGTACCGGGGCAAGCAGGTGAAGCCCACGGTTAGGCGACTGTTCGGGCATCTGGCCCAGGAGGATCATGTGGCGCCAGCTAGGCAAAAGTGGCGCCACGATGACAGCGATTCGGATACCGAGCAGATTGTGCTCCCAGGTGGCGACTCAGATGATGATGACAGTGGTGATGGTGGAGATACCGGACCCTCTTAAACTCGGGCCACTGCTGCTGATGTTACATCTCCGCCATCTACCCAAGGAGGTACAGAGACTGCTGGATTCTATCAGGAGTTTCAGCCTGATGAGGAGGAGGAGTCAGACGATGAGCCTCTGGTACGAACGGTAGGAAGCCGGGTCGTAGCCACCGAGAGAGGCGTGAGGGCGGTTGGTGGACGCCAGGGTGAGTCTGAGGAGGCTACTTCTGATCCATCTTACTCCCCAGACCAACCTAGCAGCCAATGGGGAGCCTTCGTGTCTAAGGGGACACGGAAAAAGAGGATGGCTCAGCCCTATGGCAAAAAGGGGAAGAGGCCAAGGTTCACGTTGATTACCACCACCTCTACCACTACAGCCACTACCACTACCACTACAGCCACCACCTCTACCACTACAGCCACGACCTCTACAGCCACCACCACTACTACCACACCACCCACTACTACTACCACACCACCCACTACTACTATCACACCTCCATCTTCCATAACTACACCCCATACTTCTCCACCCATTCACTCACCACCACCCATATTCACCACAGCCACCACTACTACCACCAACTACCAAGCCGGACCATCCTCACACCCCAGTTTCCCCATAGGATCTTTTCTACCCTTAATTAGGGTAGAGGAATAGCTGGCGGCACTAAACCGCATGGTGCTGAAGCTGTTGGCTGCTGATGAGGAGAAGACTGCACAGATACGTCAGCTTGGGGAGCTCAACGCTACCCAAGCTCAACAGATCTCACAGCAAGCCCAGCAGATTGCCCAACTTCAAGCGAATAAGGAGGAATCAGCTAAGAAGTTGGAGGAGTTGGAGGCTGCAAATAAGACCATCATGCTCAAGCTAAAAGGATCTAAGGATGAGCCCCTTAAGATTGGTGAAGGAGATGATGATGATGATGATGAAGAGGATGATGAGAGTGATGATGATGAGGGCAGTGGTGATGGAGAAACAAGAGAAAGGAGGGAAGATGATGATGATGAAGAAGGAGATGCAGCTGCATCTGCCTCAGCTCCGGGTCAGGAAAGAAGAACAAAGCACAAGCAAGACCAAGGAGCATCATCTTCTGCCCCACCCTCTTCACCGACTGCAGAAGACCTTGACATGATTCAAGACAAAAGTAAAGCCTAGATGTCTATGTTTATAAAATTTTTGTACTTGAAATCATGTATTAATGTTATGTAATTAATGTTTATATATTGTTATTCAACGTTTGATTATATTGATTACTTACTAACTATTGATGTGTTTACATGTTTAATTCAAGCAGATCAAACATCTCAGCAAGATGAATATGATGTTGCTCCCCTACAGCAAATCAAGTCTCAATTAACAATGATACTTGATTTGCAAGGGATTGTCAGGAGGTCCGTGAGTTATACTCCCAAAGAAGGAGAAATAATTCATGACCTTACTGATGAGCAACTTGCTAAGATGTTCCGGCTGAACCCGGATGAGATTGTCAAGGACGCTCCTACCTTTGATATGGCTAGTGACGATGAGCTGAGCGACTTGGATGAAATAGAGATTGAGGACGTCACAACGCAGTACTATCCAGAGTACACTGACCGAGAGGGAAATGTGGTTCCTAATTTGGGTAGTACTCTCGGCAGTGATATATTAGAGAAGTTGAATCAAAAGGAAAAGGAGGCAGAGACATTAACAAGCCAAGCCTCGAACGCTGATGTGGACATCAGAAAGGCTGAATGGGCGGCTTGTTTTGCAGAGATCCGAGCCCAGCGCGCTGCACCAAAGCCAAGTACCTACACCAAGCTCTAAAAAGTGAAGAAGCATCTCAAGGTGTTAGGGAAGATCATAGCATGGGCATACTTTGAGGATCTGAGTGTGTACGCAGTGGAGAGAGAGAGGGGAATAGAGTACTTTAGATTTCCACATGATCTAAAGACTCTACCCGGTTTTGAGCTCAACCAGCTGTGTAACATCCGGTTTCTAAATCTGGACTTGTAATTGTATTATAATTATGCTTAATTAACTAAGTTGAGTTTGTTTGATTGTTTTAGTGTTCAATTGTATGAGTTGCATGCGAATGAACTTCAGTCGCACCCCTTATGTGCGATTGAGACTCAGTCGTACGAATAGTAGGCGTATGAGCTTCAGTCGCACGATTCAGTCGTACGAATGGTCCAGTCGTGCGACTGGGTGTAAGGCAGTTAAATTGCACATGTGAATAAGTAATGCGGTGAAGGGAGATGAAAAGCAGATTTCTATCTGCATCTACTTTATTCTCTTGTTCCCTTTACACCCAAACACCCCTGTTCTTTCCAATCGACTAGGCTAAACTCCGTTTTGGTAAGTTTTGAACACTACGGATCAATCCAGAGATGTTATAGGATGTGGAAATGATTGAATTTGATCCAATAACACGTTTTAAATCAGTAAATTGGTCTGGTTTCTTTCTAAATTAAAATCTAGGAATTTGGATCTACGTTTTTGTGTAGTTTTGATGAAATAATGATCCGAAACCATTGGAAACGATGTGTATATGATCTGTTTTGAATATGACATGATTTGGATGGTTAAAACTCAAATTTTGAGTAAGTTTGGATAAAAAAAACGTCAAGAACATAGCTGCTGATCCGTTCCAGACGAATGGGCTCAGTCACATGCCTCAGTCGTGCGATTGAGAGTTTAGTCGTGCGACTGAGAACCCAGTCGCCTGGTTAGAAGATCAAAGGAAGACAAGTGATGAATGAGGACTCAATCGTGCGAATGAATGGTCAACCGTACGAGTGAAGGTTCAGTCACATTGATGTTAATCCGCATAGGCCCATTCGCATAAGTGTTCATTTGCATAAGGATCCTGTTTGAGAATAGTTTACTGAATCAAGGTTTACTACTTTAGATATACCTTGATTAGAGGAAGGACTAGTTACCTCGTGTACGTGGATTGTGTAGATTGTTGTGAGGAAGTTGATAAAGTGAGTTCTAAGCCCTTTTCAAATGTTTGGTTTTAACATTCGGGCTAGCACACATATAATGATGAATGAGTTAAATGTTTTAGCACCAGAACTGTGATAATGATATTTATATGTTACTAACAGCTCGTATGGCTATTAGGGTAGTGTTGGGGGTAATGAAGATATCTGAACATTGTTAATTATTACGTGATGGTGATGATTCCAATGGGTCAGATGGGATGTAATGATAAATGAAAATGTATTAAAACTGGTGCTAAAAGAAAGAATGTGTGGTGTGTAAAGTAATGTGATAATATTGGCGATAAATAAAAGAAACATTTTAAAGTGATAATGTGATGTAAATCTCAACAGGCCAGTTAGGGTAAGATGCCTGGGTGTGTAACTGTACAGTTAGTTAGGAGTGATGACGAACACTCAGCTTTGTGAACATCTTGTGGTGATGACCCTAGATGATTAATTGGCATCCTACTGGATGAGAGATAATAATTATAGTTTCTGGATGTGGGAAACTGACCGTTGCTAGATGTGGGCAACTGACAGTTGCTAGATGTGGGCAACTGAAGTCCGGTGGGACGAGTCCGGTGGGACAATGTAATGATAAAAGTTGATCTTGTTGTATTGCCAATATAAATATGATTGTGGTGTGAGTAAAGATGCTATTAATGTTTTAATGAAAATTTAGAACTCACCAGTTTATCTGATGTTTTAAGTGTGTTATGTGTGCTAGGTAAGGAAGGGTCCTCTAGTAATAGAGGAAAGCAAGTATGAGCTGAACAAGGATGCTATCCCGGAGTAGCTGCTGGCATAGGGTATAGGACCTGTTAATAATGTCAATAGGGAAATGTATAATTAAATACAACTATAAGTAGAAATGTTATAAAAGTTGGGTTAATATGTAATGTTGTTTAGTCTTCCGCTATAAGTAGAACGCTCTGATTCATGTTTAAAATATTAATCCAACTGTGTGACGTGCCTCCGGTGCCCTGCCGGGTTTAAGGCGTCATAGGTTGGTATCAGAGCAGAGGTTAAAGGGATCTAGTGTCATAATAACTAGACTTTAACTAGAAAATAGATATGCCAGCAGGGATAGATAGATAGAATAGTTTATTAAAACAAGAGAAGGTGATGGGACTATCATGAGAAGGAATAACGAGAATAGTAAAAGTAAAGTAAACAATTAATAGTACTTGGCCAACATTATTAATAATTTACTTTACTTATAGTATTCTGGTTATATACTTACATGCGAGTACCAAATAATCCTGATCTCGTTTTAATAGGTTATGGCTGATAGGGAGAGTGAAAGAATTCAAGGTGGAACTTCAGAAAGAAATGTTGATGAGAGCACAGAGGTGCTTAGTATGACGAGATAGCAATTCCGTGATGCAATTACTGAGGAGGTTCGTAAAGCCTTGAATGTAGCTAGACCTGATGGGAATAGAAATATTGATAAAGCTGAAAGGTTTAGTGAGAAAAAGGGAGTTACGTATAGTCAGTTTAAAGAATGTAATCCTCCACAGTTTTCTGGGGCTATGGATGTGGTAGCCACTTATAAATGGCTTCGTGAAATGGAAGCCGTGATCAAGTTGAGTGAGTGTAGGGAGGACCAAAAGGTGAAATTTGAAGCCCACTCGTTTGTAGGTGAGGCTTTGTATTGGTGGGATACGATTATCCAAACGTTAGGCGAGGAGGCTACTGTCAAAATGTTATGGCCTAAATTTAGAAAGTTAGTATCGGATAAGTTTTGTCCGAAGGGTGAGATGGAACGAATAGAGATGAGTTTCCTGTAGTTTCAGGCAGGTAATATGTCCCATAGGGAATACACGTCTAAGTTTGAAGAGATGGCGCGGTTGGTGCCTCATCTGGTGGTTCCTGAAGAGAATAAAATATTGAGGTACACTCAGGGGTTGCCTCAAGAGATTAGAAAATTGGTTAGATCATCTGATCCGAGTAGTTATCAGTTGACGGTAAACTTAGCTGCAGATATGTATCAAGAAGTTTATGGTAGTAATGTTGCTCCTGACGAAAGTAAAAGGAAATGTGAAGAACCTACAACACAGAGAAGATTTGAGAATCCAAGTTTTCAGAAGAAGGGTAAATTTGGAAGGGGCCAATTCCAAAGGAATGTCAAAAATGAGCTGCCACGTTGCGGGAAATGTGGTAAGCTACATCAGGGTGAATGTATGATTGGTAGTAGGACTTGTTTTAGATGTAGAAAGATGGGACATTATGCTAATGAATGTAGTGAAGGTCCTCGTAGATGTTATGAGTGTGGACAAACGGGGCATATTCGGAGTGAATGTCCAAGATTAACTGTTAGAAAGCCTGAACCGATTAGATCGATGAAAGGGTCAGGAGAAGGGTCGAGTGTGGCGAAGGAGCGAGCTTATTCTATGTCAGCTAGTGAGGCAAAAGCTTTACCAAATGTAGTCTCAGGTACGTTTCTAGTTAATAGGATTCCAGCTAACGTGTTATTTGATTCTGGTGCAAGTGGAAGTTTCATATCTGTTGATTTTTGTCCTATGCTTGCGTGTGAAATTCGACCATTAGAGGTAGCCTTTATAGTTGAAATTGCTAATGATAAATCTGTGATGATTAGTAGTATGATTGATGGTTGTTATATTGAATTAGAAGGATATAGGTTGCCTGTTAAACTATCTCCAATGATGTTAGGAGGGTTTGATATAGTTTTGGGTATGGACTGGTTGGCAAACCATGAAGCCCATATTGTATGTAATAAGAAGTTAATTCAGTTAAGAGCACCGGATGGGAAAATGATTAATGTATATGGTGATAGAGAGGAGTCAACTGTGAAAATAATATCTGTGATGAAAGCTGATAAGTTAATGGGCTGCGGGTGTGCATCTTATTTAATATATGTAATTGATTCTCAAAAGCCTATAAAAAGATAGAGGATATCCCTGTGGTTAGAGATTTTGTAAATGTGTTCCCAGAAGAATTACCGGGTATTCCTTCAGATTGTGAAGTTGAGTTTAGAATTGATTTGATTCCGGGTGCTAAGCCAGTTGCTAAGTCAGTTGCTAAGTCACCTTATAGACTAGCTCCATCGGAATTGAAGGAATTAATGAAGCAGACTGAAGATTTGCTAGAAAGAGGTTTCATTAGACCCAACTCTTCCCCGTGGGGTGCTCCAGTATTGTTTGTGAAGAAGAAAGATGGAAGTATGCGTATGTGTATTGATTATCGAGAGTTAAACAAGTTGACAATAAAGAATAAGTATCCACTCCCACGAATAGATGATTTGTTTGATCAGTTACAGGGAGCCAGTTGGTTTTCTAAAATAGACCTTCGTTCGGGTTATCATCAGCTGAAAGTTAAAGAAGAAGATATACCTAAAACAACGTTTCGTACACGCTATGGTCATTATGAATTTTTGGTTATGTCTTTTGGGTTGACGAACGCACCTGCTGCTTTTATGGATTTGATGAATAGAGTGTGCAAGCCAATGTTAGATCGATCAGTAATTGTGTTTATTGATGATATACTGATCTATTCAAAGAATGAGGGAGATCACGCCTGCCATCTTCGTGAAGTGTTGGAAAGGTTGAGAAGAGAAAAGCTTTATGCAAAGTTTTCTAAGTGTGAATTTTGGTTGCGGAAAGTACAGTTTTTAGGACATGTGATCAATGCAGAAGGTATTTTAGTAGATCCTGCCAAGATTGAAACAGTAACGAAGTGGAGTCCTCCAAAGACGCCATCTGAGATCCGCAGTTTCTTGGGTCTGGCCGGTTATTATAGAAGATTTATTCAAGATTTTGCCAAAATTGCATCCCCGTTAACGAAGTTGACAAGAAAGAATGAGGAATACGTATGGGGACCAGAACAAGAAAATGCATTTCAAGAATTGAAGCAGAAATTAACCCAATCACCAGTGTTGTCGTTGCCAGATGGAAATGAAGATTTGGTAATTTATTCAGATGCTTCGTATCAAGGTTTAGGATGTGTATTGATGCAGAGGGGGCGAGTGGTAGCTTATGCTTCCAGACAGTTGAAAGAACATGAAAAGAATTATCCGACGCATGATCTGGAATTAGCAGCGGTGGTGTTGGCCTTGAAGATATGGAGGCATTACTTTTATGGGACAAAATGTACGATTTACACAGACCATAAGAGTTTGAAATATTTCTTCGATCAGAAAGAATTAAACATGCGCCAGCGGAGATGGTTATAATTGGTGAAAGACTATGATTGTGAAATACTTTACCATCCTGGTAAAGCAAATGTGGTCGCTGACGCGTTAAGCAGAAAAAGTGAACACCCTTCGATTCGAGTTAAGTCATATAAGTTAGTGATAACTCCAGATTTTATGCATCAGTTATGAGAAGCTCAATTATAAGCATTAAAGGAAGAGAACGTGAAGCAGGAATGAATGAAGGGTCAGACAAAGGATCTAGAAGAAAATAGTTTTGGAGTTAAGACAAAATGTGGTCGTATGTGGGTTCCGATTAAGATGAGAGAGTTGGTGCTTGATGAAGCTCATAAATCCAGATATTCTATATACCCTGGTGCTACTAAGATGTATAAACACCTAAAAAAGAATATTGGTGGCCCAGTATGAAGTTTAATGTGATGCAATATGTGAATAGGTGTTTGACGTGTCTTCAGGTTAAAGCTGAGCATCAAAAGCCATATGGTAAGCTTCAACCCTTAGAGATTCCAAAATGGAAGTGGGAGGAGTTGACAATGGATTTCATAACTAAGCTTCTGCGCACAGCTAAAGGTTATGATACTATTTGGGTTATAGTAGATAGATTGACACGTAGCGGGTATTTCCTACCAATTAAGGAAACGTACAACTCTGAGAAGTTAGCAGAACTGTTTATTCGAGAGATTATTGCTCGTCATGGAGTACCATTATCTATTGTGTCGGATAGAGATACACGTTTTACTTCGAGATTTTGGAGAAAGTTTCATGAAGATATGGGTACTCGTTTATTACACAACACATCTTTTCACCCAGAAACCGACGGGTTGACTGAAAGGACTATCCAAACAGTTGAAGATATGTTAGAGCTTGTATTATAGATTTTGATGGTAGCTGGGATAGTCATTTGCCATTAGTAGAATTCTCCTACAATAACAGTTATCATTCTATGATTGGGAGAGCCCCTTATGAGATGTTATATGGCAGAAAGTGTAGGAGTCCGATATGTTGGGGAGAAATTGGGCAGAAAGAGTTGGGCAGTTGGGAAATCGTACAGGCTACGAATGAGAAATTGGATCAGATCAAAGCTCGGTTTAAAGTGGCTCAGGATCGACAAAAGTCTTATGAAGATAAAAGGCGAAGGCATATAGAGTTTGAAGTAGGAGATAGAGTTATGCTGAAAGTATCTCCTTGGAAGGGAATTATCAGATTCAGAAAGAGAGGAAAGTTAAGTCCTCGTTTTATAGGACCATTTAGAATTATAGAACGGATTGGGGAAGTGGCCTATAAACTAGAATTACCTGATCAGTTGCAAGGAATCCACCCAACCTTTCATGTGTCACAGTTACGCAAGTGTTTAGCCGATGAAAGTGCATATGTACCTTTAGATGATATAGAGGTGGATGATAAGTTGAATTATGTTGAGAAACCCACTGCTATAATAGACAGAAAGATGAAAAGATTGAGAAATAAAACCATTGAGTTAGTCAAAGTGCAATGGTCAAACAGAAAGGGGTCTGATTTCACCTGGGAATCGGAAGATGAAATGAAGAGAGATTATCCCCAGTTGTTTGAATAGTCGGTTTCAGGGATGAAACCTATTTAAGGGGGAGAGAGTTGTAACATCCGGTTTCTAAATCCGGACTTCTAATTGTATTATAATTATGCTTAATTAACTAAGTTGAGTTTGTTCGATTGTTTTAGTGTTCAATTGTATGAGTTGCATGCGAATGAACTTCAGTCGCACCCCTTATGTGCGATTGAGACTCAGTCGTACGAATAGTAGGCGTATGAGCTTCAGTCGCACGATTCAGTCGTACGAATGGTCCAGTCGTGCGACTGGGTGTAAGGCGGTTAAATTGCACATGTGAATAAGTAAGGCGGTGAAGGGAGATGAAAAGCAGATTTCTATCTGCATCTACTTCATTCTCTTGTTCCCTTTACACCCAAACACCCCTGTTCTTGCCAATCGAATAGGCTAAACTCCGTTTTGGTAAGTTTTGAACACTACGGATCAATCCAGAGATGTTATAGGATGTGGAAATGATTGAATTTGATCCAATAACACGTTTTAAATCAGTAAATTGGTCTGGTTTCTTTCTAAATTAAAATCTGGGAATTCGGATCTGCGTTTTTGTGTAGTTTTGATGAAATAATGATCCGAAACCATTGGAAACGATGTGTATATGATCTGTTTTGAATATGACATGATTTGGATGGTTAAAACTCAAATTTTGAGTAAGTTTGGATAAAAAACATCAAGAACACAGCTGCTGATCCGTTCCAGACGAATGGGCTCAGTCGCATGCCTCAGTCGTGCGATTGAGAGTTTAGTCGTGCGACTGAGTGCGAATAGAGGTTTAGTCGTGCAACTGAGAACCCAGTCGCTTGGTTAGAAGATCGAAGGAAGACGAGTGATCACTATGCACGAATGAGGACTCAATCGTGCGAATGAATGGTTAGCCGTACGACTGAAGGTTCAGTCGCATTGATGTTCATCCGCATAGGCCCATTCGCATAAGTGTTCATTGGCATAAGGATCCTGTTTGAGAATAGTTTACTGAATCAAGGTTTACTACTTTAGATATACCTTGATTAGAGGAAGGACTAGTTACCTCATGTACGTGGATTGTGTAGATTGTTGTGAGGAAGTTGATAAGGTGAGTTCTAAGCCCTTTTCAAATGTTTGGTTTTAACATTTGGGCTAGCACACATATAATGATTAATGAGTTAAATTTTTTAGCACCAGAACTGTGATAATGATATTTATATGTTACTAACAGCTCGTGTGGCTGTTAGGGTAGTGTTGGGGGTAATGAAGATATCTGAACATTGTTAATCATTACGTGATGGTGATGATTCCAATGGGTCAGATGGGATGTAATGATAAATGAAAATGTATTAAAACTGGTGCTAAAAGAAAGAATATGTGGTGTGTAAAGTAATGTGATAATATTGGCAATAAATAAAAGAAATGTTTTAAAGTGATAATGTGATGTAAATCTCAACAGGCCAGTTAGGGTAAGATGCCTAGGTGTGTAACTGTACAGTTAGTTAGGAGTGATGACGATCACTCAGCTTTATGAACATCTTGTGGTGACGACCCTAGATGATTAATTGGCATCCTACTCGATGAGAGATAATAATTACAGTTTCTGGATGTAGGAAACTGACAGTTTCTGGATGTGGGAAACTGACCGTTGCTAGATGTGGGCAACTGACAGTTGCTAGATGTGGGCAACTGAAGTCCGGTGGGACGAGTCCGGTGGGACAATGTAATGATAAAAGTTGATCTTGTTTTATTGCCAATATAAATATGATTATGTTGTGAGTAAAGATGCTATTAATGTTTTAATGAAAATTTAGAACTCATCAGTTTATCTGATGTTTTGAGTGTGTTGTGTGTGCTAGGTAAGGAAGGGTCCTCTAATAATAGAGGAAAGCAAGTATGAGCTGAACAAGGATGCTATCCCGGAGTAGCTGCTGGCATAGGGTGTAGGACCTGCTATCCCAGATGGGTTAACTTCAGACCTCAACAACCGACGAGGTATATCAAAAGGTCTGAAGTTAATCCCATTACTGGAAGGCCGACAGTTGTCTTGAAATGGTAACCTCCACACACGATGTCTCGTATACCTATGAGGGAGATGCCATAAGACTTTACACCCCATTTTAAATGGTGGTACTATGACTGGCATACTGGAGAAGCCGTCATTGTGTTGGATAGACAGGGGACTTTGGAGACAATAAGGGTGTTCGACCTAATGTGGCTCACAAACTTGTCGGCAGCTGATGTATATATGTTGTACAAGTGACCACTGTTTTTTGATACGCAGGATATCGTGAAAGCACTTCAGTTTCAACAAGTTATATGGTTATGCTTCGTATTTGATATTCATGCCGGGGTTTTAAAAGAGGAAAGAGTCAAGAGATATGAAGAGTTTTCAAAGGAAGTCAAAGAATAGATAGAATTAGGTCAAAGGGGGAGTTTGTTGGTACACATGTCCCTAGTTCTAGTTCTAGTGCTAAATCTAGTGTGCTTAAATATAAATGACTTTCATTTTGATTACACTAATGTAATGTTTTGATATATGTAATGAAAACTCTTTATTGAATGATTATTGGTTATTGAATGTCATGTCTATTTATATTATTGTTTATTACATGCTTGTATGAACATGTTATATAGGTTTACAGTTGTTAGACATAGATCTGTATCATTAAAGGTTCAGGAATGTGTTTAACTAAGACTTATGATCCAGTCGTATGACTGGACCATGCTAATGGGCCAGTCGCACGACTGAACCATGTGATTGAGCCAGGCGCACGATTGAGTCATATGACTGGCTCAGTCGTACGAATGAATCAATCGTGTGGGTCAGTCATCCATGTGAGTGGATCGTATGACTCAGTCGCACGACTGAGCCATACTCATGGCTCAGTCGTACGAATGCAGACTGTAACCTATAAATACCACTTAATTTGTGAAAAAACGTAACTCTTCGAGAATTCACAACCCTAGCCATCCCAGAGCGCCCAAGTCGTCCCTTCCAACTTCATAGAGCGTTCCTGATCATTGCTAATCAATTCTTAACGTTTTCTAATCATTAGTTTTGATCAGATTAACGTTCTCCCTGATTGGATCGCTTATGAAATAGGATTCCGCACTTTTTGATCTGGTTTCACATAGACTCGGTTAGTACCAGTTCGTACCCGGTCCTATCATGTTGCATTAAATCAATCAAATGATATAAAGTTTTATCTAAATTCTTTAGAAGAGACCAAAAAGGAAAAAGCAGTTTTGGAAGTTGAGGTAAATTCATTTAAACAAAAACTACATAGTTGGGCTAGTTCTTCTCACATAGTTCAAAACTTAGTCAAAGAACGAAACAATAGGGAAGGTTTGGGGTACAAGGCAGTAGCACCACCATATGAAATCCTTTTAAATACTAAGTGTAGACCTGTAAATGACAACCCAGTAAAGGATCATGTCGTCTCCACTCCTCTGGTTAGTGATCCCGATTCCATAGTCAAACATGTACAAAAGATCACTAAACAGAAGGAGACTACTTTGAAATCTAGAGGTAAAATGCCTGTTGTAATTTGGATGAACAATTTGAAAAGGTTAATGTAAAGTCAGGTTCAAACATATCTATTTCTGAATCTAAAACGACCAAATCAGTTAACCAATCACGTGCTCCACGTCAAAGTCCAAATAAACAAAAGGCTAAAGATGTACAAATGTCAAAACAATTAATTTTGGTAATCAGACTGAAACAACTAAGAAGGAAGTTATTAAACCCAAATAGGCAAAGGTCACACCTATGCAAAACTCAAACCCTCATGAATATTTTCCTCAATCTATAGAAGTAAGATCTTGCTACAATTATGGAAAACAAGGACAGATCTCTTCCAATTGTCCTTACTATCAGACTCCCAAAAAGAAAATTAAACTTAATGATACCAAACAAAGTTTTACTCAAAGGAGATCTACTACTCCACTAAAGAGTATTAGTGAACCTAAAGTTCAAACAATAAGCCAGTCGTCTGTCTATCACAAACATGCCTTACACAAAACTGGCTTATGGAAAGAAAAGTCAAGTAAATTGTCTGATAGTGAGGAAATTAAGAAGAAAGATATGCCCTCATCTGCTGAAAGTTTTGAAGGTGAATGGGTTGAGTTTATGATGTGTGATTCCTCCGGGACACCCAAGCTAGTTAAGGCTTGGTTCCCAAATCTGAACTGATAAGTTTCTTTGAATGTGCAGGGTGTTCGCTATAGTGCTATCACAAATATATGGATTATTGATAGTGGGGCGTCCAGGCACATGACAGGGAACTCGTCTCTCCTTTTCAATGTCAGACAAATTAAAGGGGGGCATGTTTCATTTGCTGGGAACAAAGGAGGTTACATAACAGCACAAGGCGAAGTAGGAAATAAGAAAGTTAAGTTTGACAAGGTCAACTATGTTCAGCAACTATAGAACAACTTACTTTCTGTTTCCCAGATCTGTGACAAAGGATTTAAGGTTGTATTCGACAACAAGAAGTGCTACATGTTGAAAAAGGACTATGTGATTGAGGAGGATAAAATTCTTATGACAGCTTCAAGATACAACGATTTGTATGTCATGGATCTCTTAAAAGCATCCACAACTGATTACACAGTTCAATGCTTCTTGTCAAAGGCAACTGGAATAGGAGAATGGGACACATTAATCCAAGAAAGATGAACCATTTGGTACAGAATGATTTGGTAAATGGAGTAACTGTCAAAAACTTCCAACTTCCTGATTTTTGTGTGGCGTGTAAGGAAGGGAAACAGACCAAGAATGCTCACAAGTCCAAGAAGGTTCATTCAATTGATCTTCCTCTCGAGCTTTTACACATGGATCTGTTTGGTCCTGTCAGTACACAGAGCATTGCTGGTGGCAGGTATTGCTTTGTAGTAACAGATGATTACTCAAGGTTCTATTGGGTGATGGTTCTGAAAGCCAAATCAGAAACTTTTGACTCATTCAAACAGCTGGTTACTACCTTGGAATCACCCTACAAGTTGAAAGTACGACAAATCCGATCAGACAATGGCACTGAGTTCAAAAATCAGTGGATAGAGACATACTGTAAAGAAAGTGGAATTGTACATCAATTTACTTCTGCCTACACTCCACAAATGAATGGCATTGCTGAAAGGAAGAATTGGAGCTTGATAGAGACTGCCAGAACAATGCTAGCTGACTCGAAACTACCAATTCAATTTTGGAACGAGGCAATAGCTAATGCTTGCTACATGCTCAATCGAGTCTTAGTGGTCAAACGACATGGGAAAACATGTTATGAATTGCTCCAGCGATGTAAACCCAATCTGGAGTATCTAGAACCGTTTGGCGCACCATGCATGCTGCTGAAGAAAACTCAGACAGGAAAGTTTAGTGAGAAGGCAGTAGAAGGTATATTTCTTGGATACAACATACCCGACAAGATAGTTTATAACGACTCAACAGGTCAGGTAGAAGTGTGGTGCAATGTTGATATTCAAAGATTCACCATCCCTCTTGCTGGAAAAGGACCGTCATTTTTCTTTGATTATAATGGCTTCTTTAAATCCTTTAATTTACCATCTTCTCCCACTGATGATGAGTTATCAACTAAAATGATGTACGAGGTTCTCAACTCACCACCACAAGACTTAACAGCGTCGATTCCACTAGATGATTCCTCTAATACTTTAGGGGGAGCACTTGATGTAAGCGACTCCTCTTCTGATGATGAAGCAGTTGAGACTGAAAATATAGAACATGCAGAATAGGTTCCTGCTAATTCAAGTACACCCACATCTGAACCAGAAGCTGCCAAAGCGTCAGAACCTTATACTCCAACAACACATGTGATTCCAAATCTGGATAATGAGGTAGTTGTTCCCACCACTCCTGGAACCTGAATAAATGTTAATCATCCTTTGGACAATGTCATTGGAGATATTAGATTGGGAGTTCAAACAAGAAATCAGCTATACTCAGCTGATTATGCCTCTGTCATGGAAAAAGGCTATCTTCATGACGGTGCGTATCGATGTTTTATGTCTCAATTTGAGCCAAAATATGTCAGTGAAGCCTTAAACGATGAGGCATGGGTCAGTGTCATGCAAGAAGAACTTCTACAGTTTAAGAAGCTAGGCGTATGGTCACTGGTGGACAAACCAAAAGGTGCTAAGGTCATTGGCACCAAATGGGTCTTGAAATGCAAGAAAGATGACCAAGGGGTCATAATTCGAAACAAGGCTCGACTTGTCGTTCAAGGTTTTAGACAAGTCGAAGGAATCGATTACAATGAAGTGTTTGCACCTATGGCTAGAATGGAAGCAATCCGTATCTTCCTCGCCTATGCATCTTACATGAAGATCAAAGTCTATCAACTAGATGTCAAGGGTGCATTTCTTCATTGGGAAATTTATGAGACAGAGTATGTTAGTCAACCCGAAGGATTTGAGGATCCCTACCATCAGGATAATGTTTACAAGCTGGATAAGGCTCTCTATAGGCTCCATCAAGCCCTGAGAGCATGGTATGAGAAACTCTCAACTCATCTGATGAAACACGGTTTTCGTAGAGGAGTTATTGACTGTACACTATTCATCAAAGAAAAGAAGGGAGACTTACTGCTTATACAGATTTATGTTGATGACATAATCTTCGGTTTCAAAAACGAAGAGTTATGTAAAGAGTTTGAGTCTGCTATGAAAGCAGAATTTGAGATAAGTGTAATGGGGGAGATGAAATTCTTCCTAGGATTACAGGCGGATCAGAATCCAAAGGGCATCTTTCTACATCAGATCAAGTATGTAGAAGATATCCTAAGTCGGTTCGATATGGAGAATGCTTCAGCAGGTGGAACTCCACTTGCCACGAATCATGACGTAGCACCCGACGAAAATGGTGATCTGGTTGATGCTACAATGTATAGAGGAATGATTGGATCCCTGATGTATCTCACAGCATCTCATAGCATCTCGTCCTGATATCATGTATGCAACGTGTCTCTGTTCCAGATATTAGGCGAAACTGAAAGTCAACCATCTCATTGGTGTTAAACGGATTTTTCGCTATCTGAAGGGTACTCCAACACTCGGGTTGTGGTATCCTCTTGACGATGATTTTGAGCTTACAGCATATACTGACTCGGATTATGGAGGATGCAAAATGAATTACAAGTCAACCTCAGCAGGATGTCAATTCTTTGGTAGACGGTTAGTCACCTGGCAGTATAAGAAGCAGACCTCCGTTGCTCTGTCAACATGTGAAGCTAAATATGTTGCTGCTGCAAGTTGCTATTCACAAATCATCTGGATTCAACAGCAAATGCGCGACTATGGTTTGAAATTCTCTAACTCTCCTATCTATGTTGATAATTCTGCTACTATACCCGTAACAAAAAAACAGTCCAACATCCTAAAACTAAACACATCGGCATTAAGTATCACTTTATACGTGATTGTTTTGAAAAGCAATTAATCGATGTTGTTAAAATTAATACGGATTTTCGACGTGCCGACCTCTACACAAAAGCATTTGATAAACCTCGGTTTTTATATCTATTAGAGGTCAATGACGTGAAAAAGAAAAGTGATGTGATTCCAGAGGAATCGAGTTCATAGTCCGTCTTTCCAATTTTATTTTATTTTATTTTTCTTTATTTTTTCTGTCTTAAAAAATCCAAAAACACAAAAGGATTTTCCGTTTTAGAACTTTCGGGGGAGATTAGTCTAGGTTTAGTGTTTATTCAGTATTCATTTACCTAAAAAAAATAAAAATTAGGGGGGGCGGGCAGATAGGCTGAAATCAAATCAAAACTGTGAGATTGATTTAATATCATGGAAAATGATAGTACACAGGGAACTAATTGTTTGGAACTTTAAAAGGACTGAAAAGATCATAATGTTATATTAAAATAACAAGTCTGAGAAGTCTAAGCCAAATAAAGAGAAAATGATAGTACAGTAGTCTGTTACTGAGGTTACATAGAGAAATTAGGCCTAGAGGTTGCTAGTTCATTGTACGATGTGTCAGTAGATTCAACACAATAGATAAGTAGACCCCTTTGGTGAAACAATTGAAACTAAATTGTTCAACAGGCTGTGGGCTTCCATCTTATTCCTGGTTAACACAATCAACGCATTTCCAATAAGGGGTGACGAGCAAATAAACGCCACAAATATGTGTGGATGACCATAAAAAATGAGCAATGCACATGAAAAGAATGATAAACGCAATCAAACTAACGACTAATGTTGTTGGTGCGTTATGTGTAAAAGAAAAACTTGCTCTGTTGGACCAAAAGAACCAATGAGCCAGATCAGAAAAACCTTTAAGTCCCACAGATATCACAACAACTGCTGAAGACTTCATCAGCTGATGATGACAACAACTGAAGACTTCATCAGCTGAAGTACAAAGACTGAAGATATCAGCTGATGTACAACAACTGAAGACATCAGCTGATGTACAAAGACTGAAGACATCAGCTGAAGTACAAAGACTGAAGACAACAACTGAAGACATCAGCTGAAGACATCAGCTGATGACAATAACTGAAGTTCAAGTCTGAAGTTCAAGTACTGAAGACTTCAGAGGTTGTCACAACAGCTGAAGAAGTATTCTTCAGTTGTTGTGATGGTTTTCTTTTTCAGTAGTTTCCTTTCAGTTGTTTCCTTTCAGTAGTTTCTTATCAGTAGTTTTCTTTTATGTTTCAGTACTTTGTAAAACGTCTGAAGAGCATGTTCTTCAGACGTTGTAGTTTCAGTAGTTTCTTTTCAGTAGTTGTAATAGTTTACACTTGTCTTTTGTAAGAAGATGTCAGCTGTTAGACATCTTCAGTAGTTTAGTCTACTTTCAGTAGTTTGTTGTAATAACGGTTAGATGTCACTGTCAAGTGACATCAGCTGACGTCATCTTTCCTATAAAAGGAAAGATGACCTAATTGTAAATGGGCTGAAGCGTGTGTTGAATAAAAATATATCTTTTGGCAGAAATTCTCTCTCTCTCTATAACCATACTATTTCATTGATATATTGTTAGGTCTAGATTGTATAGGGCTAGATCAATTTTGTATAGGCTTAGTACTTGAAAATCAAGTCTTGTAATTAATACTTGTAACAGTCAAAATATATATATGTGTGCTTTGAATCTATAGGATAACCCCATATATATGTGTGTTGATTTGTGACTTGACAGGGAAAAACAATATTGGACGGATTCATGGAATAGACCAAGTGTAAGAAACATCTACGGATGAACAATTTTGTTAATCCGTAGATATGTTTCTTACAAGACCAAATGACCAAGTGAATGTTCCTGCGGATGATCAAGTACCATGAAGTGAAGACTCCTACGGAAGAAGGATTTCCTACGGAAGAAAAACATATCTACGGAAGAACAAATGTTCTGCGGACGACAAAGTTTCTGCGGAAGAACATTATACTTGTGCGATTGCAAATACCAAGAAGTCAAACAAGTCAACACAATCAATAACAAATCCTGAGAGATCCGGTGTTTCCTTAACCGACTCAAATCATCTATAAATATGAGTCCTAGGTTTCACATCTCGGTGAACACAATCAATTAATATTACGGCTGTCAAGAGTTCATTGTGCAACCCTAGCTGCCGTCATATCAACATCAAGCATTATTCGATTCACAGAATTCGATTGTTCATAGTCATTCATTATTATTCTTTTGTAATCATTACATTATAGTTAATGAAATACATTTGAATTATTATTGATTTCGCATTTATTGTGTTTCTGTGGTTGTGTTCATCATTAATCATTAAAAACAATTAAACGTCAATTAGTGATAATTCCGCGATCATTAAATTGATTTATTTTAATACTGGTAATTCCTGAATTACGATCCTTGGATTCACAGGTGGTATCAGAGCATTGGTGCTCATTGATTTAGATCAATTGATCTATCAGTATTAAAATTGTTTAATTGATTTTCCAACAATTAAATCAACGACTTGTTGTTCAGCAAACACTGTCTCATTGCTTGTTTGATTTAGATCTATATTCAAATCAATTGAATACTAGATCTGGGTCTTTGATAGATTTATCAATTTTAGCATTTAAGTTTTGATTAATTAGTTTGCATTAAACATGAGTACTTTTGGTGGAGGATCGTATCAACCGCCAAAGTTGGAAACTAAAGCTGATTTTAAATCCTGGAAGATCAAGTTCAGGAATCATGTGAACTACACAGATTCTGACTTGTGGGAGTCCATCACTCAAGGTCCTTATATTCCACCCACTCTTGGGCCGGATTATAATGACAAAAATCAGCCAATCAGCACTAAAGACCCGCCACCTGATGATGTCAAGAAGGTCAAAGTCGATATTAAAGCATACAGCTTGCTTAGTATGGCTTTGCCAGAAGAAATCTTGATCAGGTGTGAAAATTATAAGACAGCAAATTCCCTGTGGAAGATACTCCACACTCTCTGTGAAGGGAGTGATGAGATCCGAAGCATAAGGAAAGACACCCTTAGATCACAATATGAAACTTTTCATCATATTGAGGGTGAATCAATTCCTCAGCAACTCCATAGATTTATGCAACTTGTTACTGAGATGAACATCTTGGAGTTGAAGTATACCACTGAGGAATTAAACAAGAAGATGCTCCACACTTTGCCTGAAAGTTGGAAGCAAACAGTCTCCATGTTCAAGAATACCATAGATCTCAAGACAACAGGTCTGGATACATTGGTTGCCAAGGTAGAAGCTCTTGAACTGGATGAACAATCAAGAAACAAGAGTGTGAGAACTCATGTCTCACCATATCACTTCAAGGAAACCAAAAATGCTGGAAGTGCATTTATCTCAAACAATGAAAGTGATAACTCTTGTACTTTGAGTGATGATGAAGAGGAAGTTAGTTTTTATGCATCCAAACCCACTAAGAAATCATCTCAAAGTAAAAATCAAAAGGAAAAGGGAAGATCTGAAGAGAAAAGGGAAACATCAGCAACTGCAAACTCTTCTCAAAATAACAAACAATCAGAACCAATAACTGTCATATTGGATTCTGAAGAACAAAAAGCAGCCTTTGCAGTTTTTAGTTCTAGCTTTCAAGCATATCTTGGAAGTTCCCTTACATCAGCAAACATCTGTCAGCATGATTTGGAGGAACTCCCTCCTGATGTAGTAGAAGAGATGGATCTACAATGGCAGATGGCAATGATTGCTTACAGAGCTAAGCAATATCTGCGGAGAAATAAAAATCTGGCAGCAGCAAGCAAAACATCAAAGATTGGTGTTGATAAATCAAAAGTCAGATGCTTCAAGTGCAATCTCTATGGTCACTTCTCTAGAGAATGCAACCAACAATCATCTCCGCAGTATCAGCATCAGCAGCAACAAAATCAGCAGCAACAACAATATCAGAATCAACAATCAACCTCTCAAAGATCTCTACATAGACATCCTCAGCTAACATCCCCACCAGCCACAAATACATCAGCAGGACCAAGCAATTCTAAGGAGACTGGGCTGATCATCCTTCAAGATGGCACATGTGACTGGAGTTTGTATGAGAAGGAAGTGATAGAGGAGAATCAAGCATTAAAGGCACATATGGAAAACAAAGTTCCTCCTATGGCCAGAGAGGTAAAAGACAGGTTATGTTCATCATCCTGTGTTGAGGAAGTTGAACAATATAGAGTCCATGCTCAACAATTGGCTGATAAAGTAAAGGAAACTATGATTTTAAATGAATCACACTTAAGAGAACAAAAATTATATCAAATCAAAATAAGTTCTTTACAAAAGGATTTAGAAAAATATGTTTCTGAAAATTACAGCCTAAAAGCCCAAGTTGAGCATCTGACCACTTCCTTAACAAAATCCATGGCTGATCATGCATCAACTGAAGTGAAACTTCAGAAGTTTCAATTATCATCTCAACAATATGAGAAGTTGTTAAACTCTCATATTGAATCAAAGAACAGGTCCGGGTTGGGTTATAATGCTGTTGCACCACCTATTAATGATAACTACACACCTTTACCTGAAACAATGACTAACAATTTGTCAAAACATTTTGTGCAAAGCACCAATATTGACATTAAAAACAGTCATGAAGCTGAGATAAGTGAATCTGAATCTGCTGAATCTGAATCACTTAAACATAATGAATCAGATTTTGATAAGTATAATGACTTGGATGATTCTGATGAACATGATATTGATCAACTGAACATTGGTAAGAATGTTCAAGTTGAAACTGGTCTTCTGCGGGTACTTGAAGAATCAAAGTTGCAGTATCCTCCAAAGCAACGGAACATGCTGAAGACTATCTGCAAGAGGATTGCAGAATTGAATGAAGGACTTCAAGAGCTGAACCTTCACAAAGTTGATAGCTGCGGATCAAGTTCTGAGATACCTTTGTCTTCAGAGAAAGGTAAGAAACAACAAACTTCAACAAAGCAGAAAAAGAAATCTGAAGAATCCGTAGAACATCTGCGGAAAGCAAAATTTACCAAGTCCGTAGATCTTCTGTGGAAGACAAAAATCACTGAATCCGCAGAAAAGCAACGGAAGAGAGAAGCTGATTCTGCGGACGAGGTAAAAAGAGAGACAAACAAACATGCACAGAAAAAGGTGAATATCAAGCAACAAATGGCAGCCAAAGGCAAACAAGCAACAACTGATGATGCTCCAAACAAGAACAAGAAGAAATCAACTGATGCTTCAGCAAGTGAGAAAAAGAACAATAAAAAGAAGGCTGAATCTGAAGAAAATTCAGAAAAATATTGCAAATGGTGTGATATGAAGAATCACAATACTGATGAATGCTATTTCAGCAGCTATTGTTCCATTTGCAATATGAACAATCACATGACTGATGATTGTTTCTTCAACAAACACTGTTCCATATATGACAAAAATAACCATTCAACTCAGGAATGTTATTTTAATAAGAAGAACAAGAAAAAGAGCAAAAAGAAGTCACAAGATGCATCATCTGAATCAGATTCTCAATCCTCAGAAAGTGACAAAGAGACAAAGATTCAGAAAGAACAACAAAAGTCAAAGAAAAGATCCTCTGTTGCGGACAAGACTTTGAAGAAGAAAGCACCAATACAGTCTAAGACACCTCACAAAAAGGTGGATTTGTCAGATAAACAAACTGAAGCAGCTGATGGTTTCTTTGATAACTTTGCTAAAGGAACTCCTGTGTCTCAATCAAAGCTGAAAGATGAAGAAACTTTCAAAACCACAGGATCCTCTCCAAAGTTAAAATACCAACCAAAACAAGTCACTGTGAAGAAAGAATCAGAGAAGCATGAAGGCATCCAGAAACCCGACTCATCTTCAATAGAATCATCCTCACAACCATCAAAACAAAAAGAAACAACTAATACTGAAACTTCAAGATTAATTCATGAAGGAGTAACTATTGTTGACACAACTGGCAAATCCAAGACAATTAAGCCTTGGATTGTCGATTCTAACTAATTTCTTTTTGTGTGCAGGAACAATCATGGAGAGCTGACAACAAGTGGTATGTTGACAGTGGTTGTTCCAGACATATGACAGGCAACTGTGCACTTCTCCATGACTTCAAACATAAACATGCCTCTTATGTGGCATTTGGTGGGGATAAGAAGGGAGGTAAAATTGTTGGTGAAGGAATGGTAACTAATGGTGTTTTAACATTTGAAAAAGTAAATTACTGTGAAAATTTGCAGTATAATTTACTTAGTGTTTCACAAATTTGTGATCAAAATTACTTAACACTATTTGATAACACTAAATGTTACATTCTTAAGCCAGGTTTTACAGTTCCAGCAGACTGGATCCTTCTCAAAGCATCAAGAAAAGGCAACACATATATTTTGGATATGAACAATACAACACTCACTAATCATGAGACATGCTTGCTGTCTAAATCTTCAGAAGATGAATCTCAACTGTGGCATAGAAGGCTTGTCCATTCCAACATGAAGAACATGAATAAATTGGTGAAAAATGACTTAGTCATTGGATTACCAAAGAAAGAATTTCACTGCTCTAATCATTGTTCTTCATGTTATAAAGGAAAACAACATCGAGTGTCTCATAAATCCAAAACAATTAACACTAACAATACACCACTCAAATTGCTTCACATGGACCTCTTTGGTCCAACCAATGTGCTGAGCATTGGAAAAAGGCAATATTGTTTGGTGATAGTAGATGATTTCACTAGATTCACATGGGTCTTCTTTTTAAGACATAAGAGTGAAATATCTGAAACATTAATGGGCTTTGTAATCAAGATTGAGAATCAACTTGATTTAAAAGTTAAAATTTTTAGGAGTGATAATGGAACTGAGTTTGTTAATGCTGATCTGGATTCTTTTTGCAGAAATAAAGGAATAGCAAGACAATTCAGTGCACCAAGAACTCCACAACAAAATGGAGTGGCTGAAAGGAGAAATAGAACACTCATAGAAGCAGCCAGAACAATGCTAGCTGATTCTCAGTTGCCCATTACTTTCTGGGCAGAAGCTGTGAATACAGCTTGCAATGTTCAAAATAGAACTTTGATAGTCAAAGAACATAATAAAACACCTTATGAACTCTTATTTAAAAGGAAACCTTTTATAGGATATCTTAGAGCTTTTGGGTGTCATGTGTCTGTTTTGAATACCAAAGAACAACTGGGAAAATTCTCTGAAAAAGCCTATGATGGTTTCTTTGTTGGATATTTATCCACTTCTAAATCATATAGGGTCTATATTCCAGAACATAACATAGTTGAAGAAACTCCCAATGTTTCTTTTGATGAATCCATGTTTACCACTAATGTAAAAGGATCATCTTGGTTATTTAACATAGATGCATTAACAGAATCATTTAACACTGGTTATCTGATCAATGCAGGTGCTGCGGATACATACTATCCATTTGTACCTCCAAGTTTTAATGAAGTGCCCCTGACAGCTGACCCACCAAGGGTACAACTTTCAACTGCACCTCAGCAAGAATCAAGTCAGCAGCATGAAGTTACATCAGTAAATACATCCGCAGATGCATCAGTATCCGCAGATGTAAGTCCTGCCTCAGCTGCTGAACTAAGGGATAAAGAGGAAGGGTTAAATCAACAAACCATGCTTGCAACACAACAATGTTCATCCGTGAATGGTAATGCATCTTCTACGGAAGTACAAAATACGTCCGTAGATGCTGCAGTTACTCCTGCGGAAGAACAAAATGCTGCTTCCGTAGAACCTCCTGCGGAAGAACAAAATGCTGCTTCCGTAGAACTTCCTGCGGAAGAAGACAACCTAGCAGCAACTCATACACAAGCTGATCAACATGCACATGAGTCTTTTGATTATTTCATAAACTCAACTTCTCAGCTAACTCCATCTGCTTCGATGGGTTTCTCAAACTTAGACACCACAGTTCCAGTTGATGCTGTCTCAACAAGCAGAATCCACAAGTCTCATCCAACAGACAATATCATTGGAGATCTGAATACAAGAACTACAAGGAACAAAGGAGGTGTGGCAAACATTTGTTTGTTCACCTGCTTCTTGTCCCAAACAGTTCCTGCAAACATTACAGCTGCACTAAAAGACAACAGCTGGATTGAGGCTATGCAAGAAGAGCTACAATAATTCAGAAAACAAAAAGTGTGGACTCTTGTAGATTTTGCCTACAGGTCAACACCCAATTGGAACAAGGTGGCTATTAAAAAACAAGCTGGATGACAGAGGTATCATTGTGAGAAACAAGGCTAGGCTCATTGCTCAAGGCTATACCCAGGAAGAAGGGATAGACTATGATGAAGTCTTTGCACCAGTTACAAGGATTGAAGCTATAAGGGTTTTCCTAGCCTATGCCTCCTTCAAAAAGTTCACAGTCTATCAAATGGATGTGAAGTGTGCCTTCCTCTATGGGAAAATTGATGAAGAAGTCTATGTTGCTCAACCCCCTGGATTTGAAGACCCTGATTATCCACATAGAGTATACAAGCTTGATAAAGCTTTGTATGGTCTTCATCAAGCTCCTAGAAAGTGGTATGACACACTATCATCCTTCCTGCTGAAGAATGGCTACAAGAGAGGAACAATTGATCAAACACTCTTCCTCAAACATGAACATCAAGATCTTTTGGTGGTTCAAATATATGTTGATGACATAATATTTGGATCAACCAACAAGAAGCTGTGCCAAAGCTTTGAAGACTTAATGAAATCTGAATTTCAGATGAGCTCCATGGGAGAATTGACATTCTTCCTTGGCTTACAAGTTCATCAGAAACCAGATGGCATTTTCATCAATCAAGAAAAGTACATTCATCAAATTTTGAAGAAGTACAATCTTGCTGATTCCACTTCATGCAAGACACCAGCATCAACAATAGACAAGATTGTGCCTGACCCTGCTGGCAAATCCGTAGATCAAAGATTGTATAGATCAATGATCGGTTCATTAATGTACTTAACTGCCAGTAGACCTGACATCATGTTTGCTGTTTATGTTTGTGCCAGGTATCAATCAGACCTAAAGGAGTCACATCTGAATGCTGTAAAGAGGATTTTCAGATACCTGAAAGGCAAACCTGCTTTGGGACTTTGGTATCCCAAAGATGGAGATTTTAGCCTCTACTCCTACTAAGATAGTGACTATGGAGGTTGCAACAACAACAGAAAATCCACAACTGGTGGATGTCAGTTTCTAGGACCAAGACTTGTTTCATGGCAGTGCAAGAAGCAAACTAATGTATCTGTATCCATAGCTGAAGCAGAGTACATAGCTGCTTCAGCAGGTTGCTCTCAAGTACTCTGGTTGCAGAACCAATTACTTGATTATGGTTACAATTTCCTTCATACACCAATTCATATTGATAATTCAGCTGCTATGTTTATAACTGCTAACCCAGTTCAACATAGCAAAACAAAACATATTGAAATCAGATACCATTTTCTGAGAGATTGCTCAGAAAAGGGTCTCATCAAGTTAGTCAAAGTAGATACAACCAATCAGCTTGCTGATTTGTTCACTAAAGCATTTGATTCTATTAGATTTAATTTTCTGATAGAATCCTTGGGAATGATTAACTTAGAATAAATCAACAAAAGCATATGACTGACTTTGTGCAGAGTAATCATTAAGGATAACTTAAGTATCTGATAGAACATCTATACATGCATTATATTAGGGAAATGATAGTAGACTATACTTGGCTATTAACCAAAAACTCAATCTGACTTATATCATACTGATATGTGAGTAGGTTCATCTTGAGTGGAAACAAAGCTAAGAGCATGCCAAACTAAAAGCATGAGGTAACTGTCTGTGAGGATTCCATTTGAGAATCAGGAAGGTATGTTCTCTCCTGATGTGATCAAATCACTTACACAAGCACACTATGTAAAATACTTTATAATCTTCTATCTTTGCAAAGTCATATTCCCTCTGTTTTGTGTGAACAAAGACCTGGGAATGTGATTAACAAGTGTGATCTTCATTCTCCCTCTGTTTTGTGTAAACAAAGACCTGGGTTAAAGTTCACCTCTGTTTTACGAAAGTAAAGACATGGTGACTATGAAGATCATATTTCAGCTCTAAAAAGGAATCACTTGTGATCCATTGTACATCAAGTCAAAGAGCTTCAACATCAAAGCATTCATGAGACTGTAATTTGTCTCAAGATAGAACTTATAACTTAATGTACATAGTCATTAAGTGTGGAATGTAGTGATTTGCCTCACCTACGGAAGACATACTCTAATGATAATTGAATGTGGGACTCATGATTGCTACTGATTAACAAACTTCACAACATGATAAATAGCATGCCTAGTTGATACAATACTCATGTTTGAATTTAAGTGGATCTATATACTTGCAATCAGGTATGTGTTAAATCAACTAATCAACATCAGCAGAAGCCAAGTTATAGTATGATCCCTCTATATATATATGCATGCATGTAACTGTTTTAAGTCAGATGTTTAATTGTTATCTCAACTGACTTTCTCTCATTTAGACTGTCATATGCCTGTCATGCCTGTTTACAACTTAAATTTATGATACATGTAACTGTCTCACATTAATCACAAATTTAGGGGGAGTAGTTCATGCATGAAAAACAATAAAAGCTGATAATTGATCTGAATTACTTTGAAGGAATTGGAACTTGAGCACTAACTTGAATGCAAGATACAGGAAACTTGCTTCCCTGTACTTAATTGCCATGCAAATAAAGTCAACAATGTCCAACATCAACATGTGATTCTACTCAGTAGATATCATACATTTAAAGTTTTAAAAACTTTTATGTTACGCAGAAGTTTCAGTAATACCTCTCATCCGTAGAAGTATTATGTGATTTCTGATTCATCAGAAAAACAAATGCATTGAACTTTTACATCCACAGATGTTAAGACATCCGCAGATGTAAGGTTCCGCAGATGTTGACATCCGCAGATGTAAGGTTCCGCAGATGTTGACATCCGCAGATGTCAAGGTTCCGCAGATGTTCTGCGGAAGAGATAATGCATTCTAAACACTTGGTATGCGGATAGGAATGAATGGAAGTGGGCCCAACATAATTAATAAAAGAACATAATTAGTAAAAGAAATTAATGTGCTCGCCTATAAATAAGGTTTCTGATATTTTTACAGAGCACTTTTACACTTTTAACCTAGAAAATCGCCCAGTTTCCCTCTTTTTCAAATTTCAATATATCCGTTCCAAGAACACATCATCAACATTATTCTGTAATCAATTACTGTTATTGCACAGGTAAATCATGTCTTAAACATCAGTACGAAACTGTTTAATCGGTTATCGACATTCAAACGATTCAACTGCATGTTTTCTAACTTGATTTTCTTTACAGATGGATAATAGATTCGCCAAAGAACATAATGTGTGTGCGCTCTTAAACACTGATGATCCGGCGGCGGAAGGATGTCGAGATATCATAAGATATCTCTGACGATCAAGGCTCTTCTACGCCTTGACGGCTGAGCCTGTGATACATCAGGCACACGTAATCGATTTCTGGAACTCAGCATGAGTTGAAGAACAAGGCGATGAGGAAGTGATTGTAGCTGAGATTCGGAACATGCGTCTACGAATCACTGAAAACATCATACGCAGATGCTTGGAACTGGGTGATAGAGAGATAGGTCACCCTGATGTATTCGAGAATGAATACATTGAGAAAATTTTCAATCTGATGGGGTATGATGGTGATTACGATAAAGGGAAATCAAAAAGGGTAGGCTGTGCAAACCGTATAGATTCTTGTGCCATACCTACCTGAAATGCATGTCAAACAGGAAGTCAGGACTGGACAGATTCTCCAGGCACATATCATCTGGGATCATCGGGATATTCGAGGGGAGAATCTATAATTACGCCAAATACATCTTCAATTGTCTGAGTGAACAAGTCAAACTGCAGAAGAATGACAAGATGTACATGTTCCCGAGATTCCTGCAACTGGTGATCAACTCAGAATTACCAAGGGTGGACAGAGTTGGCAATGTGTTTGTTCAAGCACACTTGAGCAAATCAGTGCTAAACAAGCTGAGTGGAAAGTATCAGGGTGAAGATATGCCAATGTTCGCGCATGTCTTAGATCCCCAAGCAGACCTTCCTCAAGAGTTGGTTTGGGCTGATGAAGCAGAATCATCTGCTGATTCTGCACAAGCATCTCACTCTCCTCTCCAAACACCATCACACCAACACCACTCACCAACCCAAACTCCACCACTCCAACATCAAACACCTAGCCAAACACCCCCTCAACAATCTCAATCACCAACAAGCTTGAACACCGAACCAACCTCCCTAATTCATCAACATCAATCACCTCTACAAATATCCTCATCATCCACCAAAAGCACTAAGCCAACATCTCCAGCCAAACAACAATCATCATTAGCTTCTCAGTCATCATCTCAACACACTCAACCTCTCTCTCCACTAAACATTCAATCCCCTGTACTACCACCACCAGAATCTCCAAAGCATGCATCCCCGGAAAGTGCTGGAACCAAGCCTTTTGAGATAACTGAGTCTGTACACTCTGTACACTCAGGAGACACAGAGATATTATCTCAAGCCAGCACTGTTCCTATCTCACCCACGCACACAGAAGAACATGCTTCATCAGCACATACTGAGCCCATATCTTCATTGAAAGATGAACAAATTGCTGATGAGCATGAGGAAGTACAAGGATCTGCTGAGGATGTCATTGCATACCATGAAGATGATTTAAGTGACAAAGACATTCCTGTCAGCAAAAGCTATTTGGTTGCTGAGTACAACAAGTTAGTACTCAAATCAAATAAGAGAAAAGAAAGAATACAAGAGCTGAAAGGTATAATCAAAGAAAAAGATGAAGAGCTGATGAAGAAAGATGCGAGACTTAAACGGCTAAGAGAAGATGCCCTAAGCAACAATGAAGTTATTGATGCATTGTTGGACAGAGAAAAAGAGTTGGAGGCTTCTTTGAAGACTGAGCAAACTGATAAAGCTGAACTGATAAAAAAAAAGATGCAGAAATAGAAGAGCTGAAAAAGAAAATATCTAATCTGCAAACAAAAGAAGCCCCAAGTACTCAACCAAAACAGACGGGTGAAGCTGCTAAGCAAATGATTTCATACACCCAGAAGAGAAAATACATGGGAGCAACTCAAAAGAAACATGAAGATGAAAGCTCTCCAAAGAAACCAAAACTTCCATCCCGTGCACCTACACCTTCAGTAGATGTGTCTACTGTGAAGGTACCATCCACGGATGATGATGACAGTGAGAAAGAGTGGGAGGAACTGACAAGAATTGAGTCTCCCACTGGAGAAAAGGGTGGAAAGGCCGATGACCTTCTAACAACAGCTGACATCATGGAAGAGAGGCCTGAGTCTAGCATGTTTATGACCCTCATCAACCATGGTTTTCCATATGACATGGTTGAGAGGATGAACACTTCTGAAATGAAGAATACTCTGAAAGAGTTTGAGTTTGCAAGGTTCATAATCCTAAACTGTGATTATGAAGCCTTTACAACTTTTCAATCATTAGAGAAGATAAGGAAGGATCTGGGCCATTGTGACACAACCAAACTTTCCAAGTACAATATGACTTGCTGTTTACAGGGTCACAACTACAAACCGCATGAGCTCAAAGGCAGAACCACTGGAGAACTGCGGAGGATGATGGAGCATGTAATGAAGGTGGAATCAGAAACTGGTGTGAAGTTCAGAACCACTGCTCCACATCCAAAAGAACAACAAAGTAAACTTGCTGCTGATCCAATAACAGTTGAACCAAAAGATCAGCACAAGGAAAAAGAAACACTGATCAGAGAGCCAAGGGCAGTGATCCCTGGAAAAGTATGGCCTCTGGGGACAACTGTTCGAGAGATTACCGAGAAGAAATCAACTCTCGTACAGCTGTATGATCATATCACAACTCCTAGTTCTGTGGAAGACAACAGGATTATGGCCTGGAAATATGATCCAGACTGGGATGGTGCAATAATCAAGAGGACATCTGGAAGGATTCAATACTTCCACGATGTGGAAGTCATGCTCAGCCTTCCGGAGCAAGATATGAGGGATCTACAGAGCATCCCAATGTTCAACTACCCAATCCATCTCAGGGGGAGAGACTTCTCAGCAGCTGTAAATGGTATGAAGACCAGTTTTACTGATGATGTGCTCATGCAAGCAAAGAGAAATGATAAGGAGCACAAAAGAATGATACAAAATCAGAAAAGAAAAACAGCTGAAGTCTCATCCCTTGTAGATGATGATTTGCTTAAAAGAGTGGGATGTACTAGAAGCTCACACACCATCAAAAGCATCACTGGAAATCAATTCACTTGTCCTATCTCAGAATGGGGATATGTTGAAAAGAATAAAGAGATGGTGTTGCTGAGAAATGTTGATGGGAAGAAGGGAGAAAAGATAAGGATTTTTGATCCAATAGAGCTAAAGATGCTGCATCCCAGCTACACATCATACCTTCATGATAAATTCTTCCCAAAGCTAACAGATGAAAAAGCCCAGAATGATCTCTGCTTGTATGTGCATATGATTCAAGTGATAGATAAACTACATGCAAAGGCACACAAGAGAAAAAAGCATGAGGCTGGGCTACTAAAAGGAACAGTAATAGCTGAAGTGTCTGAGCTCAGAATATCTGAAGAAGATGAATAGGAAATTGTGCATAATGATAGTGTAGTGGAAACACTCACTACAGAAGAAGATGTCTTGGGACTCAGTTATGACACACTGAAGAAGATCAGCAGGATGGAGATAAAGTACAAATACGATGATCAGAAAACTGCTGTATCTTACTTCTATAACAAAATGATATCAAGAGTCAAGGAGCTAGCAGTTTTGAAAGACTGATTACAAGGAGCTAAGCCTAAGGGGGAGTATTGTTAGGTCTAGATTGTATAGGGCTAGATCAATTTTGTATAGGCTTCGTACTTGAAAATCAAGTCTTGTAATTAATACTTGTAACAGTCAAAATATATATATATGTGCTTTGAATCTATAGGATAACCCCATATATATGTGTGTTGATTTGTGACTTGACAGGGAAAAACAATATACTTGGACGGATTCATGGAATAGACCAAGTGTAAGAAACATCTACGGATGAACAATTCTGTTAATCCGTAGATATGTTTCTTACAAGACCAAATGACCAAGTGAATGTTCCTGTGGATGATCAAGTACCATGAAGTGAAGACTCCTACGGAAGAAGGATTTCCTACGGAAGAAAAACATATCTACGGAAGAACAAATGTTCTGCGGACGACAAAGTTTCTGCGGAAGAACATTATACTTGTGCGATTGCAAATACCAAGAAGTCAAACAAGTCAACACAATCAATAACAAATCCCGAGAGATCCGGTGTTTCCTTAACCGACTCAAATCATCTATAAATATGAGTCCTAGGTTTCACATCTCGGTGAACACAATCAATCAATATTATGGCTGTCAAGAGTTCATTGTGCAACCCTAGCTGCCGTCACATCAACATCAAGCATTATTCGATTCACAGAATTCGATTGTTCATAGTCATTCATTATTATTCTTTTGTAATCATTACATTATAGTTAATGAAATACATTTGAATTATTATTGATTTCGCATTTATTGTGTTTCTGTGGTTGTGTTCATCATTAATCATTAAAAACAATTAAACGTCAATTAGTGATAATTCCACGATCATTAAATTGATTTATTTTAATACTGGTAATTCTTGAATTGCGATCCTTGGATTCACATATATCTTGTGTGTTCTTGCTATAATTTGTTCTAATTCGTACGTTATTCCGCTGCAAATCCAATCTAATTGATCAAACTAGATGCTTAGATCCTTTCAAATGGTATCAGAGCTGGTTAATCATTGATCGATTTAACAATTGATCATTGAAACTGCTCTTTAGACATCTACGTTTGATCGAATTAGCAAATTTGCAAGAATCGGTTATTGAGATTGAGTTTCTGCTGCTTCTGGTCATTCAATTTGAGGTTCTACGTGGTTTTGAGCTAGATTTACTGAAATTACTTTGAATTTACCTGAATTTGTCAAATGGAGACACCAACCAATGATCCTCACAATACTGGCTCCTTAACAAAGCCTCCGATGCTTGTTAGGAGTGAGTATAGCATATGGCAACGACGTATGCTCCATCACTTGTCTATCAACAGCGCAGGTTGTTGGAAATCTATGGTGCATGGACCATACAAGCCTATGGTGAGTACTCCGGAAACAAATGAGAGGGTTCTGAAGAAACCCGATCAGTATTCGGATGAAGATCTAAAGATGTTCGAAATTGATGCTAAAGCCCATGGAATTCTGGCCATGGCACTGCCTAATGAAATCTATTCATTGCTTATGCATCATGAAACTGCTCATGACCTCTGGGTTGCTTTGAAAGAACAATTTGGAGGAACCGATAAGGTCTTAGCAAATACTAGGGAAATCCTTGCCCAACAATATGAGACATTCTCTCATAGGAAGGGTGAGTCTCTGACTCAACAGTTTGAGTGATTTTCCTGTTTGATTTCTGAGCTGAAAATGGTCAAACAAGAATATACAAACAGCCAGATGAACAACCGATTACTCAGATCCCTGCCTGAGAGATGGGACACATACACTATTGTCCTACGATCTAGTGCAAATCTGAGCACTCTATCTCTCACCCAACTTCATGGGAAACTGCTGACATTTGAAAGAGAGATAGAACAGAAAACGAAGTTGTCCTTATCTGGAAAGCTCACTGATGACTTTGTATCAGGCAATACTGCACTGATAGGTCAGGAGTCAGAGTATGCTGCATCAGAAAGTGCCTATGATGAGCATATCGATTTCTCTACTAATGTAGAACATGCTTTTGTTGGTGTGGATGGTAGTTCAGGTGGCAGCGGTGATAACTGGTGCTTTTTGATGGAAGATTTGAAGGGCATTCTAGATGATGATCTGGAAGAGATGGATATTTTGAGCCAAATGGCAATGATCAATATCAGATCTCAAAAGTTCTAAAAAAGAACTGGGATGAAATTCCCTGGTCTCTCTGGCAAAACCAAAGTTAGTTTTGACAAAAGCAAGTTGAGGTGTCATAAGTGCCATAGGCTTGGACACTTTGCTAGAGAGTGTAGATCATATGGATCTAACTCATCTGCGCCCTTTGTGACCTTCCCAAGCAATAGCTCACAAAACAAAGGGCAACATTCCACCAGTTCTGGTCATCCATCAAAAGCTCAATCATCACCTGCATATTTTGTTCCTCAAAGTCCTATACCATATCCTTACCCCTACTTCTACATGCCTCAGCCAAGTCGGGTTCAATCACCCATTGCTCAACAACCACATGCACTTCCTGAGCCTCAACCATCACAATCTCATCAACAATCTCAACCTCAACAACATAGCTTTTTCACCCCAGGAGTTGTTGACTGGAGCAGTTTACCAGATGATATGTCTGGTCATGAACAACTGTTTCCTGGTGCTGGTCAACATGGTGGTGACAATCCCTTTGGAAACCTTGCTCTCATGGCCCTGGAGTCTGCTGATGGTTCATCTTCAAATGCTTCATCGCAGGTATCACAGGTATCTTCAGAGGCCAAAGCCAAGTTATGTTCTGAATCATGCATAGCCTCATTTGCATCTATTAGAGAAGCAAATGTAGCTTTAATTAATAAAAATCTTGAGCTAGAGCAAGCACTTTCCAAAAGAAAAGCTGAGTTTGAGTCTGTTTTGCATGATAAAAATGATGAAATTTATAAACTAAAATGCCAAATCACAGATGATAAGGCTAGGGAAGAGGTACTTCTAGAGAAGTATAAGGACCTCAAAGAAACACTTGCAACTACCCAAGTAGAGTGTGAATGCTGGGTAACCTCCTGCAAGGGTTTTGAAATGCTTCTCAGCAAGCAATCAGCTTCAAATGTGAAGTTTGGAATTGGTTATAATCACACTACTCCTCCTATAGATTTTACTCCCAAGGTAGAAGTAGAATTTGAAGGAGAAAGCAATAACCAATCCACCTCATCATGTGATTCATCTTCTGATAAAGCACCAAAGTCAGAGGATGAAGTCAACATTAATTCCTCACAAAACCAATCAGCTAATGCTGAAACAGCTGACGGTTCAAATGCTGACAGTCACATGATCAAAGAGTTGATCACTTCAGGTGTTGTTTCACAAAGTACTGAAAGTACTGAAGCACAAGTTACAACACCTGAAGAACAAACCCAAACTACTACAAGTACTGAAGGGAAGAAAACTGCAAGTAGAAAGGGTTTAAAACTACTGAAGAAGATATCAGGAAAGCAAGTACTGAAAGGAAGAAAACTGCAAGTACTGATAGAAATCGGCTGAAGAACAACTTTCAGTAGTTTCATCTTCTTCAGTAGATGATCAGCTAAAGATGAAGAAGAAGCCATGTGAAATATGCGGCTTATTCAATCATCTTACTGATGATTGCTGGTATAGAAAGGGTTCCAAACTCAATCAAAATCAGAACATTAAAAAGAAGATTAATAAAATGAAAGATGAGTTTGAAACCAAGTTTGTACCAGCAACATCTCAACCTGAAACCCCAAAGTCCTTAAAGAAATCCAAAAAGAAGGAAGGGGTTCATCAGGCAATAGTTGAGGTTTCTCAAAGGAAGATGGTGCAACACAGGAACCCATCATAGCCAAGAGCTGATGTGTCTAATAAGCTGAAAGCTTTAGCAAACAATCAGACACAACTTGTCATGATGGTTCAACATCTATTGGGGAGAGTCAACCAATTAGATGCTCCTGTGCTGAAACCACAGAAAAGGAAAACCAAGCCAAAGGAATCCTTTTCTACACCATCTCCACCACCTCAGAGTGTCAATAATAACAAACAAATTAGTATTAAATCTATTGATGAGAACAGAACCAAAACCAAAAAGGTTTGGGTCTCAAAAACTAACTAATTTGTTGTGATGAATGCAGGGTTCTTCAGCATGCCAAAGAAGCATCTGGTATGTAGACAGTGGAGGATCCATGCATGTGATAGGGAGCAGCTCTCTTCTTAGTGACTACTCTCAAGGAAAGAAAGGATTTGTTTCTTTTGGCAATGATGCTAAGGGTTACATCATCGGCAAAGGCTTTGTTTCCAATGGTGAAATAAGGTTTGATGATGTTAACCATGTAGAGAATCTCAAGTACAACCTCTTGAGTGTCAGTCAAATGTGTGATAAAGGCCATGTTGCACTCTTTACCAGCAAGAACTGCAGGATTCTGTCATCCAAAGTTCTAAGTTTGATTGACAAGGTGTTGGATGAACATACTCTCCTGAAGGATAACAGGACAGGAAGAGTATATGCCTTAGATCTTCAAAGAAAATTGATCTAAAAGGCCATCCTTGCCTTTTCTCCAAGGCTTCTCCTCAGGAATCTGAACTATGGCATAGAAGGCTTGGTCATGTAAATCTCAAAAATATGAACCAGCTGATTCATCATGGTTTAGTAAGAGGGTTGCCTATGAAGGAGTTCAAATGTGATGACAACTGCACTGCCTGCTTAAAAGGGAAGCAACACAAAGTATCATTCCCTCTAATAGAAGAGCCAAAGTCCACTGCCTGCTTGCAATTATTGCATATGGATTTTTTTTGTCCTTTCAGAGTGATGAGCATGGCAAAGAAGAAATACTGTCTGGTAATTATGGATGATTAATCCAGATTTGTATGGATTTTCTTCTTGCACTCCAAAGATGAAGCTGCACAAGCTATTATGAACTTTGTGTTGTATGTTGAGAAACAATATTCCCTTCCAGTCAAGTGTGTGAGGAGTGACAATGGCATTGAATTTAGAAATCACACACTTGATGAATTCTACTTGTCAAAGGGAATCAAGCGGCATTTCAGCATTCCAAGAACTCCTGAGCAAAATGGAGTAGTGGAGAGAAAGAACAGGACACTTGTTGAAGCTGCCAGGTCAATGTTGGCTGATTCAGGCTTGCCATTGACATTTTAGGCTAAAGCTATCAACATAGCTTGCTATGTGCAGAATAGAGTATTAGTAAATCAGAGGTTGATGAAGACTCCTTATGACGTGCTACATCATTTGGCCCCTTTGATTTCATTTTTTAGAGCATTTGGGTGTCCCTGTTATATTCTCAACACAAAGAATCCACTCCAGAAGTTTGAATCAAAGGTGGATGCAGGGTACTTTGTTGGTTATTCATCTACTTACAAGGCATACAGAGTTTTCAACTGCAAAACAAAGATGGTTGAAGAGACTTTGCATGTGAAGTTTAATGAATCTCCAAAGGACAAGATTCCACAAAACCCTGTGGAGTTACTTGATTTGGACATACTGCAATATGTTCCTTATCAGTCTCCAGCTGTTGTTCCTGTCAATAGTTCTCCACCTGGTGGTACTGATGATGATGCTGACAGTACTCACCTTTTCAGGTTTAGTGATCAACTGCCTGAGTCATCTAAACCTGATGCTCCTGTAGCCTCAGCAGCTCCATCCATAACAAATGCTGATGAGATTTCTGAATCATCTACTTCATTTGAGTTGCCATCTCCTATATGGTTTCAAGAATCTCCATCAACATCTGTTGCTGCTGAATCTCCTACAAACACTTGCATAGACCTCATTATTTATCAAGAGCTGAAGGATCTCCCAATGTCTCAAATCAATGGTGATATCAATGCTGGAGTCTCAACCAGAAGTCAATTGTCTAATTTCTGCTTCTATGCTCTCTTCATCAGTCAGCAAGAGCCAAAGAACTATCATGTTGCATTAAGAGACAATGGATGGGTTGAAGCAATGCAGCTTGAGCTTCTTCAGTTCAAAAAGCAGCAAGTGTGGGAGCTTGTTCCTTTACCCCAAGGTAAGTGTGCAATAAGCACTAAATGGGTGTTTAGGAATAAAACATATGAAAAGGGCCAAATTGTTTAGAACAAGGCCAGACTGGTTGTACAGGGGTTTGCACAAGAAGAAGGTATTGATTATGATGAAACCTTTGCCCCTGTAGCCAGACTGGAGGCAATTAGATTGTTCTTAGCTTATGTTGCTTTTCATAATTTTAAAGTTTTTCAAATGGATGTCAAAAGTGCATTTTTATATGGTAAAATAAAAGAAGAGGTTTATGTGTGTCAACCACCAGGTTTTGAGGATAATAAACATCCAGATTGGGTGTATAAGCTTGATAAGGCTGTATATGGGTTGAAACAAGCTCCTAGATCCTGGTATGAAACATTGTCTAACTTTCTTCTTCAAAATAATTTCACTAGAGGCTCCATAGATAAAACTTTATTCATTAAGAATGTAGGACAACATAAGCTACTTGTTCAAATTTATGTTGATGATATTATTTTTGCATCCTTGATCCACAGTTGTGTGATGAATTTACAAAGTTAATGCAAAAGAAGTTTGAAATGAGTGCCATGGGAGAATTACAGTTCTTTCTAGGTTTGCAAATCAAAGAAAGGACTGATGGAACCTTCATTCATCAGTCCAAATATACAAAAGATCTTTTGAATAAGTTTTATTTACAAAACTGTAAGCCCTGTTCTACTCCCATGAGCAACACACACAACTGGATGTTGATCAGAAAGGTAAAGCGGTTGATGAAACCCTTTACAGATGTATGATTGGGTCCTTGATGTACCTTACAGCTTCTAGACCAGACATTATGTTTGCAACATGTGTCTGTGCTAGATTTCAGGCTGCACCTAAAGAATCCCATGTGATTGCAGTCAAAAGGATCTTTAGATACTTGCAAGGTACTCAATCTCTAGGACTTTGGTATTCTACTGGGCATTCTTGCAAATTAGTTGCTTTCTCAGATAGTGACTACGCAGGGTGCAAAGTCACCAGAAAATCAACTTCTGGTGGATGCAATTTCTAGGCAATTGTTTAGTTTCTTGGCAGAGTAAGAAACAAACTTCAATTGCTACATCAACTGCTGAAGCAGAGTACATTGCTGCTGCAAGTTGTACATCCCAGGTACTCTGGCTTCAGAATCAATTATTGGATTATGGCATTACAGAGACTAAGACACCATTACTCATGGATAGTGCTTCAGCTCTTTGTATTGTTAAGAATCCAGTCCAGCATTCTAGGACCAAACATATTAAGATCAGACATCATTTTATTAGGGATTGTTATGAAAAAGGTCTGATTGATCCAAAGTTTGTTCCTAGTGCTGATGAGCTTGTAGATATCTTTACTAAGCCTTTAACAGTGCACATTTTCAAAATCTGGTGCTAAGGCTTGGTATGCTGCAGCTAGAATAATTGACTAATAACTGATGCTCTCAGGTCACAAGTACTGATGAGCATTAGTATACAAAAGTCAAAAATAAGTACTGATGAGTTATTTTGTCTTCATATTTTTCATATCTACTGATGTGAACTACTGAAGGCTAAAATACTTCAAAGTACTGAAGTACATTATTTGTTGAAAAGAACTGATGAAGTACAACTACTAATGTGGTTATAACTACTGATGTCTATTTCTAACAAATAAGTACTGAAGAACAAATTTGTCCATAAGTACTAATGTGTAATCTTACACATAAGTACTGAAGACAACATTTTTTCATAAGCTCTGAAGAATAATTTATTTCATCAGACCTTCTGAACATCTGTTCACAAGAGCTGAAGAATAAATATTCACAAGAGCTGATGACCAATGAAACGTCTGAAAAATCAGACAAAGTCTGATGAGTAAGTGTTGAGGTCAGAATGAAACAACTGAATTGACGACAACAGCTGATGAGTAACTTTACTCTTCAGCTGATTCAAACAACTGATGTTTCATTTCAAAACAACTGAAGGACAAAACCATGTCTTCAGTAGTTTACAACTACTGATGACTAACACCAAGTCCTCAGTTGTTTACAACAACTGAAGGACAAAACCATGTCTTCAGTAGTTTACAACTACTGATGACTAACACCAAGTCCTCAGTTGTTTACAACCTCTGAAGGTTAAAACCATGTCATCAGTCGTTTAAAACAACTGATGACTAACACCAAAATCTTCAGTCGTTTTCTTTCAGCCGTTTCATACCCATACCCTATAAATACCTAACCCTAACTTCAGAGTTTTTCATTCTCTCATAAACCTAACGTTCAAAAACTCTGAAACCTCTCTCCTCACATTAATGGCGACCATGCAGCTCAAACCAAGACACAACTGTGTTGCCTACCTTACCAAATCACCCTTTTGGACCAAGTTTGATAATGCCATTGATCTAATGATCCATTCTCCATATAAAACGGCCTTTCTTCTTAATCCGACCATCTATGCCGAATCCCTAAACCAGTTCTGGACGAACGTCACCCTTACCACTGGGGAGAATGATACCGAGGTCTCTCTCCAGTCGTTCGTCAACAACCAAAAGGTGGTCATCATTTCTGCAATCATTCGCCAAACCCTAAATTTGAATGATGCCACCTTCATTACTGAGTATCCAAAGGGCACAACCGATCTATCTTTTTCCCACCATGGATACCAGGGTGACCTTAGTGCTTCTACCATCCTCAAGAAGCACTTCCATGATGCTGAACGATTGATCTTTCACATGGTCAATGTATGTCTTCCCCCTAAAACTTCTTCATGGGATCAAATGTCATCCAGGTGGCAACAGGTGTTGTATTCCATCCTAGAGCAACAAAGTTTAAATTTTTCTGAAATAATATTTTTAGAACTTAAAGATATGGCTGTGAAACCTTTGGCTAACCGATGGATATTATATCCAAGGTTCATCATGGCCATCATTGAAAACCAGCTTCAAGCTGAGGGACTTGTTGGCCTTGGAGTCCCTGCTCTGGCAGTACTGCCTGAAGTATACTCCAGGCACAACTCCGACCAACAGGTTGCCAAGCTGCTAAAACCGAAGCAGCGGGAACCCACAGCCTCCACCTCCAAATCCAAAGTCCCCACCAAGCCAAGAGCCAAAAAGCCCAAAAAGGCTACTCAGGGAGTTGAGTCCCCTGAGGATGCCCCCGCACAACAAAGGCAGGAAGTAGCTACTGGTATTAATCCCCCAGTAGTTACAAGGACTCTACCAGCCAAAACCACTCAGGCATCCTCTCAACAGGAGCCTGAAGCAACCACTTCCAGGGCAGCCACATCTCTGGAACCTTTCTCACTTGAGAAGGTTACCATTGAAGAGCACCACTCTCCCCAGGTGCAAACAGATTCACCCCAATCTCCCACTGCAACCGCCCCAAAAAGCCCCACATTTATCATAGCAGAAGTGCTGACTCAGCTCAACACTCCATCCTCTCCCCAGGAACCTATTACAACTGGGAAAACCCCAACCAATGAAAGGGAGGAACCAAGTGTTGCTGAGAACCCCCAGCACAGGGATTCCCATGTTCTATCTTCCAGTGTGGCAAAGGAGATAAGAGCATTTGGTGAGGCTGCCACTCTTCCTGATTTAGCACATGAATAGGATGCAGCTGGTTACATCTCTAAGTCCTCACCATAGGCAACTGCCGATGAAGGATCCTCTCCTGAGGCAGGAAATCCCCAGTACCAAGACAAAGGGACACATGTGATTATTGAGCCACACTCATCATATGTACATCCTGATCTAATCAGGAGGTCAGGTGATTCAGCTACAACTGATGATGACCTGAGCTTCTTCTATGATGTTTTAGCTCACAATACCATTCTTGAGGATGAGGTGAGTAGACTCAAAGAGCTACTTGCCAAAATGACTCAAGAATCAAGTCCATCTGCCACCATTCACCAACAGATGGCACCTTCCTCTGAAGGTCTCACAAACATAGAGCCACTTCCAAAATCTCAGCCACCAGCCCCTGCTTCCAGCACTATTTCTTAGGGATAGAACCCCCCTGAGCAAATGGTTGCTATCTTTCAAAATTTCTTACCTCTCATCACACCCATCATCACTGACATAGTGAATAAAACCCTTGATGAGAGGCTTGCCTCAAACATACAAACCCTGGTGGATGATGATGTGACTAAAAGGCTTTCTGACAGTCAAACCCCTGCAACCAATGCAACCAAAAAAGGGGGAGACTCAGTCAGTGAAAGCAATCAAGAGGAAGAGAATGGAGGAAGAGAAAGAGAAAGAAGTAGAGAAGGAGGTAGAAATTGAGAGGGAGATGGTAGAGGAGATTGAGAAAGAGAAGGGGAGTGAGAAGGGAAAAGAAAAAGAAAAAGTGACTGAAAGTGAAAAAGACTTTCATGTCACATATAAAAAGAAGAAGGGTGGAGAAAAGAAGGAAAAGGAGCTAGCAGTCCTTGTCAAGGAAGCTGATGCCCAACAGAGCATGTCAATGGATAAAATCATTGATCAGTTGTTTAGGCAAGGCTTTGACACTACTAAGCTAGATAATCAGATAAGGAAGTTGGAAGTACAGGAGATTGAAAGCCGATGGTCTGGTCATAGTGAACAAGAAAAGGAGAGACTAGAAGCTATGGCCAGATTCATTTCAAAGTATTTGGGGAGATCAGTCCTGGAAGTAAAATCATGGTCCAGGGACAGCATCTTGGAAATAACCATCAAGATCTATTCGTATGAGGTATTCACCAAGGGGCTGATCATAGAAGCACTAAGTGAAACTGGTGCTAGTAGCAGGACTGAACTAGCCAAGCACACCAAAGCCTCACTTACATCTAAATTGCTAGAACAGCCTGCCCAATCTCCCACACCAAAACAATCCACATCACAACCCATAAAACCAACTCCCTTTCCCACAAAACCAATAGCCGATGATGCACCCCAGAAGAGGAAGAGAAGGGTGTTGAGGCTTGAAGAAGAAGAAGAAGAAGATGATGAAGATGAGGACAGGCTGCCAATTTCAGCTGTCATTCCATTGCCGAAGGCCAAAAGTCACCCTCCAACAATTACTCTTGAGATCCAAAGGCAAATTGTTAAAGTGAAGCTAGAAGAAGAAGAGCTTCATAAACAGCATGATGAGGAATTGTTAAGAAGGGTTGACAAAGCTTATGCTGCCACTTCATCAATCATAAATATGAAGAAACATACTCAGAGATTATACACTCTCAGACAAACATTTCAATATCAAAAAGAGAGAGTGAGGATTTGGCCTGATCCCAGGGTGTCTCATAGGATTCATAAGAAAGATATTCAACAGAGATACAAGGGCCAAGAAAAGAAGATCATAGATGAAGTGATCATACTGGCTATTGTAGTATCACCCTGGGAGATCCTAGATGACTTCAAGAAAGCCTATAAAGCTAATCAGCCCCCACAAATGATGCTGGAGAATAAAGTGGTCAAAAAGGGGTTAGTGTATAAGAGGCTTAAGGAAGTTAGGAAGAATGAGCTCCAGTTGTTTCTAGAGGGTAATCAACCTGATGAATTTGCATACAGAGCAATAACAACTGTGGAGTTCAAGAATGGGAACCAGGTCAAATACCTCTCTGAGTACTACGGGCCTGAGTCACTTTTTGAGGGAGAAGCAGAAGAGCTCACCATGGAGGAACAAATAGTCTTCCTTGAGGCCTACACAAGAGAGTCATACAGACTCATAGTTGGGAAGTAGGTTTCATGGATGGGGTAACAGCTCTATGTCCAGTTCCCCAAGATAGAGTTCCCATCCATCCTTTGATAATCATACTTTTTGAAACCTCTTCCCAGGCCTGTGCTGATCTGGGTCACTTCTGAGCTGATCAAGAAGAAAAAGACCAATCTTTCTACCAAATAAGTGGGACATCAAATAAGCTTAAAGGTTTTGGCTGCATTGGTTCAGGGGGAGTTTGTTGGACCAAAAGAACCAATGAGCCAGATCAGAAAAACCTTTAAGTCCCATAGACATCACAACAAGTGCTGAAGACTTCATCAGCTGATGATGACAACAACTGAAGACTTCATCAGCTGAAGTACAAAGACTGAAGATATCAGCTGATGTATAACAACTGAAGACATCAGCTGATGTACAAAGACTGAAGACATCAGCTGAAGTATAAAGACTGAAGACAACAACTGAAGACATCAGCTGAAGACATCAACTAATGACAACAACTGAAGTTCAAGTCTGAAGTTCAAGTACTGAAGACTTCAGAGGTTGTCACAACAGCTGAAGAAGTATTCTTTAGTTGTTGTGATGGTTTTCTTTTTCAGTAGTTTCCTTTCAGTTGTTTCCTTTCAGTAGTTTCTTATCATTAGTTTTCTTTTATGTTTCAGTACTTTGTAAAACGTCTGAAGAGCATGTTCTTCAGACGTTGTAGTTTCAGTAGTTTCTTTTCAGTAGTTGTAATAGTTTACACTTGTCTTTTGTAAGAAGATGTCAGCTGTTAGACATCTTCAATAGTTTAGTCTATTTTTAGTAGGTTGTTGTAATAACGGTTAGATGTCACTGTCAAGTGACATCAGCTGACGTCATCTTTCCTATAAAAGGAAAGATGACCTAATTGTAAATGGGCCGAAGCGTGTGTTGAATGAAAATATATCTTTTGGCAGAAATTCTCTCTCTCTCTATAACCATACTGTTTCATTGATATATCTTGTGTGTTCTTGCTATAATTTGTTCTAATTCGTACGCTATTCCGCTGCAAATCCAATCTAATTGATCAAACTAGATGCTTAGATCCTTTCATGCTCTTACAAGAAGATAGGTTGTGTGCCTCTCTGCTGTGCGATGGCACTGACCTGAGGATAAACACAACCTAAATATTCTAGAATTCATTATGGTTTGCGCCTCTCTGCTGTGCGATGGCACTAACCTGAGGCTTTGCATCTCTTTGAAAGCTCTTAGAATAGTTTCTTTTTGTCTCAATACCCGTAGACCGCTCAAAAATCTCCTGAGGAATGTTGATTACCATATAAGTGTGGGATCCACAAATGCCTGTTGAAATAATACAATCTAATCATCAATGTGAGTCAAAAGTCTGTGTATGGATTTAAGTGGACAACAATACTGATAATCATCATGGCTGCAACTCTCGAAGGTCAAAAATCATTGTGTGACTGTTACAGCCCTAGTATGATTTCCTTTGAGCGCTTGTGACTCTAAGAGTAATAAGGAAAATTAATTTAAAGATATATCCAAGAGTCCCAAATGATTATGATACACCTGTATGATTCCATAAGAATCTCTCCAAAGATGATCCATGAAACTTAAGCCATTCTGCTCAGGGGGGGAGAAATCGGTTAAATGATAATTTAATAGTTTTCAACCCACCTCAAACAAAAACACAAAAATATGTCTTGCTTTGTTTAAGTTTCAAGTTATTTCCATCACTAATTATTGTCTTTTATGTCGGACTATGTAACAAGATGAACTCTATGAATCATACTTTAAAAGGGTCACGTCTGAGGTGACCAGATTATTGCAAAGTTAAAAGGATCAAATCTAAGATGATCAAAGTTTTAAAGGTAAAAGGGTCATGTCTAAGGTGATCAAAGGTTATTATTAAAAGGATCATGTCTGAGGTGATCACATGGTTTTTTGTTAAAAGGATCACGACTGAGGTGATCACATGGTTTTTTGTTAAAAGGATCATGTCTGAGATGATCGGTGCGTATAATGTTTTATCAATCAAAAGTGAAAATTGAATGCTTGAAAAAGTATGAAGTCAACTCATAAGTATGACTCAATCGCACGATTGGATCATAAGTATGAACCAGTCGTACGATTGAATCATAAGTATGAGCCAACCGTACGATTGGACCATGAGAATGGGGTTGGTCATACGATTGGACCATAAGTATGAGGCTTTTATACGATTGGACCACAAGACTGAGCCAGTCATTTGAATGAAAAGAGGAGTATGGTTCATTCGCATGACTGAACCTCAGTCGCACGATTGAGCCATGCGTATGGGTCCAGTCGCACGACTGAAACCCTAATCAGTATAAATAGAGGCTCAGTCGGTCGAAATCCCCACCAGACTTCAAAAATTTCCAAAAACCGCCATCATACTGTTATGCTGCCAAAATTTTGAACTTTTAAGTTTACCTTCTGATTTGAGTTCTAACATTGATAATACTCTTCTACAGGTAACTTGCGAACGATTCAAGGTCAAACAACCAGTTAAAACCAATCTAATGTGACCTAAATTGTTAAATCAAATAACCAAAGATAAACCCTAAAATAGACTACTTAAATGAACAAGATTGTTGATTTAAAGGTGTTTAAGTGATATATCGGGTCCCTGCAAATCTAACGAGACTAAAGTCAACGTTTAACATCAAGTTTTGACCTAGATTCAAGTTCAGAGTGTCGAACAGAGAGTCAGGCGAATAGACACTCCGAATGAACTTCAATCGCACGATTGAGCTGGGAAAATGACTCAATCGACCGAATGAACAAGGCGTATGAGCTCAATCGCACGATTGAACTCAGCCGCATGCTCAATCGCCCGGTTGAACTCAGCCGCATGCTCAATCTCCCGGTTGAACTTAGCCGCATGCTCAATCGCACGACTGAAATCAGTCGTATGGCTCAATCTCACGACTGAACTCAATCGTATGGCTCAATCGCACGATTGAACCAGACTGATCTCAGAACAGTTTAAATTTCAACAGTTTCTGTTATGGACAAATATCATGTTTATGTGTCTTGTGTTACATAAACATGGCAGATAGATGGATCATCAACACTAAGCACAAAATCTGTGCTCACTCGGATGCCACCGCTCAGAATACTGCTGAGTTTGCTGGTATTATTGCATTTCTGAGGAGATCACGGATCTACAGAGCCATATCTTCCCTATGCACACCCTACCGGTCTATACAGCAGACCTTCTGGGAAGGGGCCACTGTTGATAGGTCCACTGAGTCATACTGTATACGGAGCTCGATCTTCGGACCGGAGATCAGCATTACTGTAGCTGATCTCAGGCAAGTCCTGGAGTTGGGTGATGGTGAGGATCACCCAACCAAGCTTCACCCTCTGACGGTTAGGGGGTGCTTTCTACGGATGAAGTACACTGGGGACATCAACGCAGGTGTGCTCAACAAAAGCAATCTGTGTCCCCAGTTCAAGTACTTAGCTCACGTGATTTTGAAGTGCGTTGCTTCGAGGAGAGGGGGATTTGACGAGCTCTCAGATCAAATCCAGAATGCCTATGTGGCTCTGGTGCTGAACCACCCGTTCAGTTTCTCCCAGATGATCTTCTCGTATATGGTCGAGAATATGGAGGCCAAGGGGAAGGAAAGGTTCTGCATGTACCCAAGATTTCTACAAATGATCATAGATCAGAAGCTTCCTTTCCTTCCAAAGGAGAACGACGATGTTGTGGTGCTTGAGGTGATGGATGATACAACCTTGGGCAGGATGAGAGTGTACCAAGGGAAGCAGGTGAAACCCCCGATCAGGAGGCTGTTTGGGCATCTGGCCCGTGAGGATTACGTGGCGCCAGCTAAGAAAAAGTGGCGTCACGATGATAGTGATTCGGATGTTGAGCCGATACTGCTCCGATTGATAATGAGGACGATGACAATGACGACGATCGTCAGGGTGGTGGAGATACAGGCCCGAGTGCACCAAGGGCCACTGAGACAGATACTATGTCTCCACCACCCCCACATGTCAGTTCATCAGCTCCCGATGGATTGGAGCAGGCGCCCATCCATCGGGACTTTCTTCATGATGAGGGAGATGAGGAGTCGGATGAGGAGCCACTCACACAGATTGTGGGCAGTCGTGTGGTGGCTACCGAGAGGGGCATGGAGGCGGTTAGAGCACGTCGGGCTGAGGGAGAGAAGATAGACACTACTGACCCTACGTACTCTCCTCCTAAGCCAAGCCTAGGGGAAGGACAGAGCTTAAGGGGCTCTCGGCTTAAGAGGATGGCTCAGCCATATGGAAAGAAGGCCAAAAGAAGACGTATAGTGCTGATGACCTCCTCTACTACCACAACCACTACACCCATCACACCTACCACCACCACAGCCACCCCATCTATTACACCCATCACATATACCACCACAACTACAGCCACCACCACTCCACCCACTTCATCCATCCCACCACAAACTACAGCCACCACCACTCCACCCACTTTATCCATCCCACCACAAACCACTGCCACCACCATACCACACACTTCAGCCATCCCACCACAAACCACCACCACCACCACTCCCATACATACCACATCCACCACTCCACCCACCACATCCCAGGCCGGACCTTCCACCTCATCCGTACTTCTGAGATCCTCTCTAGCCAACATTGGGCTAGAGGAACAGCTTTCCAGCCTCAACCGTCCAGTTCTCAAATTGCTCGCCACCGATGATATACGAGCGAACCAGATGAATCAGTTGATGGCTGTCGATGCTGCGCAGGGCAAACAGATTGCCCAGCTGACAGAGAAGACGACTGCTTAGAGTCAGCAGATTACACAGCTGATTGAGAGGGAAGGTGAAGTTGAGAGAGCTATGACCCGAGCTCACCGTGCCCTGTCCACACAGAATGATCTTCTGAAGGCATCGGTGAAGCGTATTAAGGAGGTTGAGAGGAAGAACAAGCAGCTACGCCTAAGGCTAAAGGGCACTAAAGTCAAGCCCCTCAAGATTAAAGGGGATGGTGATGATGGTGATGATGATGATGATGACGAGTCATCTGATGATGATGAGTCAGATGATGATGATGAGGTTCAAGGAGAGGGAAGTGGAAAAGATAGGGAAGGTTTGTTGATACATGTCAATGTACCTAGTTTATGAGCTTAAATGTAAATGTCTTTCATGTCTTACACATGTGTAATTGATGTAATGGTTGAATGAATGATATAAAGTGCATTGTGATGTTCGATTTATATTTTTATTATGTCATGATTTCAACATATTGAATGTATTGCACATGTATGAACTAAGTATATAGGTTTGATGTTGTTTGATAGTTCATGCTAATGGCCTATGCTAATGGACCATACGCATGAATTCATCATGCTTATGGACCAGTCGCACGACTGAACCAGGAGACTGGATCAGTCATACGATTGAAACATAAGACTGACTCAGTCGCACGACTGAACCTTCTAATACATTTCCCAGTTCTAACAACAGTCATACTTCTAATATCCAAGCCAAGTATATCCATGATTCTCACAACCACTGTTTACTAAATCTTGAACACTTATAGAACTCTTATAACAAATCTCATATTATCTTCACTATCCAAACATCCACCGTATATCTTTAGCTATCTTAGAAGTGTCTCAAATTGACAAGATGGATGAATCTTTTAACTAAAGAAGACTACTTCTAAAGTGAAGAAAGAAAATGTCACTAGATACAACATATTATCATCCAAGGATATTCATGAATGGTTGAAGATAAACTTCTGATAAGGTGTTTATAAATATGTATGATGACTACATCATAAAAACTCTCAAAAGAAAACATCTAGAAAGAGTACTCAATACTATATGAAAGGAAACACTTCAGGTGTAGCGAGAAAATCTGACAACTTAATGTTTGTAAGAGTTATCTTAGAAGCTGATGCTAAACAAAGATCTCTCAGCATGCATTCTAAAGTACAATGAAGTTACTTCGAATGATTTGATAATGCACAAAGAAAATTCACTTAGTGTCAATCATCTAAAGCCAAACACATAAATCTTTCGAAGCCAAAAGTGAAGTCCTTCAAAGCTTCAAGACAAAGTCTTCTAAAGCTTGAAGACTGGTTTCTTCCGAATATAGAGAAGACATGCTTTCTCTGACATTACTTTTGACAAAAGCTAAACAACTTTTCACTGCCACCTTTGAAGACTCACCAACTTATACAAGTTGGTGATTATCTCCATACATTTGTCAACTATACATTATCGTGTTTGAGTCTGTAACTTTCCACTCTTGCACTTTTCTCCTTTTTATAATAGAATAGGGTGTGTGCTATGGCATGTCATAGTCACTAGTCAAAAGACAATATGTCTTTTGACTCTACATTGATCTTGTTATCTAGATTAATGTCCAGCTTGCCTTCAAAGTATGACCGGCTGTAGGATGTAGTATAAAGTATCTCATGTAACCAGTCTTATGACTAAGCCTTGTAAGAATTGTAAAATACTTGAGAGCAATATAAATCATCCTTGAAAACTAATACTTGTTTGTTCTTGGGTTCTTATTTTTGTTCATTGTTTCTTTTGCCTGGTTTCATATTTGATCTGTTAAGTGTTGTATTCTCCACCTTGTGAAACTGTTGCATAACCATAACTGGTCTTGCAATTGATATTAGAGTTTTTTAGGGTCTTAATTGTAAGATCTCACCATCTTAAATCTCTTCAATTTCACGAAACACTTACTTGCTTAAATGGCAACTCTTACTAAGGTTGATATGGAAACTGACACCATGACTAAGTCTCCACTAATCACTCCTGATGACTTTGATACTTGATGTATAAGGATAGAAGGCTTTATCAAGTCTAAAGACAACAGGATGTGGAGATCTGTAGTCTCAGGACCTCACATGCCAAGTACTACTTTAGCAACTGCTGGAGGTGGGATAATAGCAAAGGAAGCGGCTGACTATTCTGAGGAAGACTGGAAGAAGATTGTTGTAGATCAGAAAGCCATGACCGCTCTTCAAACTGCTATTCCAAACTCCATCTACAAAGGCTTCAAGAAGTGCAAGACCGCAAAAGAACTCTGGGATGTACTGAAGCTGATGTATGAAGGATCTGATGAAGCCAGAGAAAATAAAAAGGACATCATGAAGCAGTAGTTTGAGAACTTCACCTTCAAGATAGGTGAAAATATGACTCAATAATACTTTAGGTATGTTAAGATTATAGATACTCTAATGGATGTTAGAGTTAAACTTGAGAATAGGGACCCTATGAGAAAGTTCATGTTCTCTCTTCTTAGACAATGTACCCATTATTGTATGGCCATTAAGAGAACTAAAAACCTCCCTACCCTTACTCTCACTAAGCTGTATGGTATCCTGAGTAGTTACCAAATGGAGATTAATATGCAAAACCATCTACTAGCTTATCCAACAATCAACTGAGTTAGCCCTTCATGGGGCCAAAAGGGATAGCAGAGAACCATATCATCATCTCATCTGCCACCCTGACAACTCATAAAATGGTCCTTTCATCACCTTCCTGGAGAGACCAAGGGAGAGCTACACTGAAGGAAGCCCATTCCAAGAGCCCAACTCTTATCAAGCCTTTGTGTCTTCAGATGAAAAGTTGTGGTAACTTTATTTTCACTCTTGAAGACATGGACTACATCCATCTAGATGATTTATAGTACATGGAGATAGTTCCGTAGATGGTTCTTCTCACTCACAAAGCCAAGAAGTTCTACAAGAGAATAGGAAGAAAGTTTTCAAGCATGTAACCAGTGGAAAGTTTGGGCTGGATAAAGGAAAAATAGTGTTACAACTATAAACAAATATGCCACTTTGCTAAGGAGGGTAAGGCACCAAGAACAAATGGTGGCCAAACAAAGTCCAGGCCAAACTACACTGATGTAACTCCAAAAACTGAGAAGCCCAACCAACCAAAGTAGCAAGCTGCATTTACAGTTGAAAAATAAGGCTTTTACTAGAGCATTCAGGTAGAAGATGTCCCTCCAAACCAAGCCCTAATGGAAGACCATGATGAAGCTAAGGTATTGGAATATCTTTTTACTCCTAAATGCATTGCTAAAGTAAACATGTACATGTCCTATAACTTAGAAGTAAGATACAATCTTGAGTCCTTAAACATTTTGAAAGCTAACTTCAAAAGATCAGAAAATTACTATAAACTTAAATTAGAGGATTTAAAGAAAACCATTTCTACTCTAAAACATGAGCATACAGGTTACAAGACTCAGATCAAAGATCTTGTTACCAAATTAACTAAATGTGGCTGAGCTTTTGATCAACAATGCAAGTTCATAAAATGTGTTCTTAAAGAAGAAACCTTCAAGAACATCATATCTTCATCCTTGCATGCAAAGATTGTCATCAGAATAGGCAGGTACTGGATCAAGTGAAATAGCTCCTCCACACACATTACTATCAGTCAGATCTCCAAGGTGTGAAACTTGTAAAGATGAGCTGCCTCTTAATAACCCTATTTAGGAAAAGGATGAAGATGAAGAGGATATAGTGAAGGATGAACCAGAAGTGAGTGAAAAGGTTCATCCTAAGAATGGTCATTATATCTCTAGAGAAAAGATGAAACCAGGGATAGCCAAGTCTGCTAGAAAAAATTTGATCAGGGCTGCTAAAAGGAAGTCAAAAAAAAGTCCAAGAGATCAAGTCCACTTTCAATCCTAGGAAAAACTAAGTCTTTATCTCTAATAGGTTTGAGGTAAGAAAGACTACAGACTTAACGAAGGACTCTAGTATCAGGAGTTCTAGTTCAAGTTCAAACCATACTGGTCAAGAGAAGGAGGTTAAACAAGTGTGCATCACTACTGCACAGCTTGAACCTTCTAAATCCAAAGGCAAGCTTCACCCTCAGAAACCTGCTGCATCATCTAGGAAGATAGGAAGATGAAGGAGCTGGAAAGAGATCAAGATCAAACATCTACTCAGAATAAGACCCTCAGAAGTATGCATGTGGAATGCATCATGTGTGGTAGGACAACTTACTTATCTAAGGATTGCGTCTACAATTCTAAGAGTACCATCCACATGACCAAGAAGAAAACTTCTTAGAAGAAGAAGAAAATAGCATCAAAAGGAAAAACACTTGATAGGATCAATTAGAGCAATCTGTATCAATTATATGAACAATTCAAAGCAAAATACAATCAATTGTAATCAAATTATGCAAAATCAACAAAATTCATATTCCATTGATAGCAAAGACGATTACAAGTGATAGAAAGCAGTTCTCAGATCAGAGTTAGATTTGATCTTAGGTGTAGGTGTTATTTTTGTGTTTGTGTTCAAGTCAAAAGTTCCTGCAGACACAAACTTCACAGGTTTAATTTGAGTATTGTTCTGTGACTGATTAGTTGATTCAGTTTTCTTTGCTTTTGCAGCTTTTCTTCGTCTTTGATTTCTCAATCTTGATGAAGTTTTCTTGCTTTGAAGTTTAGTTGAATCTTGAGAAGATTCCTTTTGACATTCTTTCACTTCAGTTAGTTCATTAGAACTAGAATCATCAGAATTATTGTTATCTGATTTAACCTCTTTATATTTTTCTTTCAGTTTGTTATTGACATCAGAATTTTCACTCTTTAGTTCAGTTTGTTCAATAACATTTTCACTTTTTGGTACGAACAACTTCTTTTGTTTTTGTTGAGGTTCATAAGATTTAACTTTGATTGGATGACCATTTTTGATCTTGTTTAAGTCAGTTTCTTCATAAACTTCAACATTTTTCTTTTGAAGGTTCTTTTGATCTTGAAATTCCTTCAGTTTAGCTTTGTTTTCTGGTGAATGATCATGAGTATTGAAATTATCAGGTAATGTTTTTGAGATAGATTCAGGCATAGGTTCATGTGTGAATCCTAGTCCTGTTTTGTCTTTTTCATTCCTTCCATTCACCAGTTGCTCAATAATTTTCTTTGAGCTTTTAACTTTGGCTAAGTCTATTTGAGTTGCTGCATGTGCCAATTTTTCTTTTTCAAGTGTTTTGTTCATCTCTTCAAGTTGTTGTTTGACAAGTTCAAGTTCTTTAATGGTTTTGTTCCATGATGCTTGAAGAGACATGATCTTTTCATCAGCAATTTTGTGATCTGATTTTAGCTTATTGTGTTTTGATTCTTCTTGTTTGAGCTTGTCACAAATTTTAAATGAATATGTTCTGTAGTGTTCAACTAGCTCAAAACATGCTTTTGTGCACATTTTCTCTCTCACTTCTACTGGTATTTCAGGATATGAATGTGAAGATTCAGTATCAGAAGAATTAACAACCTTTGGCTGTTCTGATTGAGCCATAAGAGCAACTTCTTCAGTGGTATCTTTTGGTTCTGATTTGTCGCTCCAATCATACTCTTCTTCTTGATCTGATTCATCATATTTAGGATCTTTAAATTCAGACCAGTCTTCATCATCAACTTCAGCAACTAGTGCCAGATTAGCAGTGAGATCAGCTGTAAATTGCTCTGCATATGCACTCCAGTCATAACCATCTTTGATGTTTACAACCAGTGCCTTCTTAGTTTCCTCACTGTTCTTCTCTTCTTTGGGTTCTGGCATTGGTAGACTTTGGTATGGCTTCTGAAAAGTCTTGTTTGCCTGTTGCTGATACTTTTGACCATTTGAGCTGCCTTGAGTATTTCCTCCTTGGTTTCTTGGAGCTTTACATTCTCTTGAAAAATGACCATAGCTGTTACAGTTAAAGCATCTTGATTTTGATTTATCAAACCCAACAGTTTTGTTTGCACTGGGTTTGTAATTTCTGTTAGTGTAAGCATGCTTTTGAGTTCTGTAAGCTATCATGACCATCTGCCAATTAAGATCCATTTCTTCAACATCATCTGGATCCATTTCAAACAAATCCTGTAGAACTAGCTCCATTTGAGTCAGATGACTGCCTTGATAAGCTTGAAAGCTTGCCATGAAAGCAGTGAAAGCAGTTTTTGACTCTTCATCTTGTAAAATAATGTTGATCACATCTTTCACTTTGCTTGGATTGGGAGAGTTTGAGGAGGATGGCATCTCAGTTGAAGGTTTTGGCATTTGAGCTTTAGGTGAAGACTGTGGTTGTGGTTGAGTGGAGTAAGCAGGTGTACTGGTGAAGAATCCTGCTCCCACAAATAGATCACCTTCATCTTCAGGAGTGGATTGGTCTTTAGCCAAAAATGCATTCTCAACAGTATTTGCTGGTGAAGCAACATACTTATACTGAGTTGTTGATACATGTCTATCATTATTTCTTGAGCTCTCATCAATTTCTACAGATTCAATTTTAGCAATGAGCAGATCAAGATCCATTGGAAACTTCTTAGTATGTTTTAATAAAGTGACAGTTTGTTTCCAAGAAGATGGTAGTGCATTCAGAAGTCTATTGTTTAAGTCCTCAAGATCATTCTTGATTCCCAAAGTAGACATCTCTGTAGTTAATTGCACAAACCTGTTCATCATTTGGTTTATTGTTTCTCCTGAGATGTGCTCAAAAAGTTCCAATTGCCTTTTCAATTTCTGCTTTTTCAGATCTTGAATCTCTTTCCCTCCTTCACATATAATCTTCAAGGCTTTATACATTGTATATCCAGCCTGATAGTTTTCAAGCCTTGAAAGAACTTCCAGTGGTAGTCCTTTACACATGAGAGAATATGCTTTGATGTCATTCTTTACTTTCTTTAAATCATCACCATGAAGATTATCTTCTGGATAAGGCTCTTGTGAATCTTTAGAATACACAAATCCTCTGTCTGGACCATCAGTAGTCACAGGAATGTATGGACCCTTTTCAATTGATTTCCACAGATCAGTGTCTATGGAATTCAAATGATGTTTCAGCCTAAGAGACCAATTTTTAAAATCAGCTCTGTTTTTAAGTTTTGGAACTCTATTCTCAGAATCTTCTGATTTAGCCATTTTTTATATTTTTGTTGTTTTTCTAATCTTTTGAATTAAGAAATAAAAAGAAAAAATATTTTTGGATTTTTGAAATTTTATGAAAAATTTCTAAGTGTTAAGGCTGAAAAGTCTGAAACAGTAGTCAAACGTCCAACAGTGATGATACGACCAGCAGTGAAACGTCCAACAGTGGTAATAAGTCCAACAGTGAAAAGTCCAACAATGGTGATAAGTCCAACAGTGATGAGTCTAAGGGATTGCCTTAGAAAAATTTCCAACACAATGCTGAAACTACCAACAGTAGTTATACGACCACAAGCTGAAACTACCAACAGTAATTATACGACTAACAGTGGTTATACGGCTACTCAGTGGTGATGTGTCTAACCTACAGTGTCCACAGTGGTTATACGGCTAGAGTAAAACGACTGAAACAGTTGAGAAAAGTCCAACAGTTCTCAAACGACCAAACACTTGGTCAAATTTCAGTGTTTTTCAGCCATAATACGCCACATTCATCAGCTTCATATGAATGTAACGAACTCAGAAATCTCAAAAACCTTCAATTGTTGATTAATTGAGCTGAAATTTCACAATTAGTTCATGATTATACCGATAATCAATCCTATAACCTCAATTTCAGTAATCATCAACAAATTTCGATGAATTTCAGAGATTTTAGGTCGAACACTCAAGAGCACATATTCAAACTGTTTTTCACTAATTCACTCGATTTTTATGAGATAAACTGCAAATTGTGATTCAAAACATGTTTCTGATGATGAAACACAGCTTCGATTCACAATATTTCACTTGAATTGTCAATTGATTACAGATTTCAGTGGATTTTTGAAGTTTCTATCTTCGACAGAACCTCAAAAACACTCAACCGAAAGCTCTGATACCAATTGATAGGATCAATTAGAGCAATCTGTATCAATTATATGAACAATTCAAAGCAAAATACAATCAATTGTAATCAAATCATGCAAAATCAACAAAATTCATATTCCATTGATAGCAAAGACGATTACAAGTGATAGAAAGCAGTTCTCATAAAACATATGCAAAAACTTACAATCTATACTACGTCTATGCTATTTATACTAGAACTAAGGAACTAAATTTACACAAAAAGTCCCTACACTAGTATAAAATACAAAATAGACACTAAACAATAAAGACTAAATATTAATCTTTTAAGGGACCTAACAACACTTTCCTTCTGAAGCTCTAAAGTGAACCAAAAGAAGATAGGTGGAAAACAGTCTTTGGAAGCTAATTTGGTTTCGGAAGAAAGGAATGCTTCCGAAGCACTGAAGTCTGTTGTAGTGGATGCAAAAGTTGTCAAAGATTCAGTCTCCAGAACTTCCAAAGTCATAAAAACTTCCGAAGTTCTAAAAGCCAAGTCTAATCATCCCAAGATAGCGTGGTAGATGACGGAAGACCATGTGAATAAAGTTTCTTCATCAACAACAGCAAATGATCCTCAAAGCTTACATATAGGATCAATGACTATTGAACTATCTTTAATTCATTTTAATAAGCCTAAAACCAGCAATGCTTGGGATTCTAAATGTAACTAATAATCTTTTTTTATATGCAAAACAAAAAAACTAAAGACCAAAAGAAATGTATGGATCATTGATAATGGTTGTTCCAGGCACATGACTTGCAATGACTCTTTGCTTCAAGACTTTGAGAAATTTGATGGAGGGCTAGTTGCTTTTGGAGGTGAATCTGGTGGTTACCTTACTGGAAGGGGCAAGGTCACAAATGGTAAATTCAACATTTGAAAGGTAAACTTTGTTAAAGAGCTTGAGTATAATCTCTTGAGTGTATCTCAATTTTGTGCCAAGAGACATAACATGCTCTTCACTGAGCATAAGTGCATTGTTCTCAAGCCTGAGGTGATCATTCCTCAAGGGCATATCCCGCTCAAAGTCCCCAGGGAAGGGAACATGTACAAGATGGATTTGCAGGAAACTTCCCCATCAGAAGAAGTTTCTTGCTTTCTATCTAAAGGCAATAGTGATGACTCTTTCCTTTGGCATAAAAGAATGTGCCATGTAAACTTTAAAAACATGAGTAAATTAATTAAAGATGATCTGGTAATTGAAATGCCAAAGAAAAAGTTTACAAGTGATAACCATTGTGTTGCATGTCCAAAATGAACTCTTTGGCCCTACCCGGGTAATGAGTTCAGGAAGAGCTTTATATTGTCTTGTGAACACAGATGACTTCATAAGATATACGTGGGTCTTCTTTCTTAGAAATAAGGATGGGACTCATGAAATTTTGAGATCTTTTATTCAAAAAATTAAGAATCAATTTGATCATAAGGTTAAGATCATAAGATGCGATCAAGAAGCTGAATTCAAGAACCAAATCCTTGATACATTTTATGATGAAAAGGGTATTTCAAGACAATATAATGCTCCTAGAACTCCTTAACAAAATGGTGTTGCTGAAAGGATCAATAGAACACTTAATAAGGCCGTAAGAACTATGCTATCTGACTCTAAACTGCCCATCATCTTCTGGGTAGAGGCAGTCAACACCGCCTGCTCTATGTAGAATAGTGTTTTAGTAGTCAAAACTCATGGTGAGACTCCTTATGAACTGTGACACAAAAGGAGACCTTTCATTTATTTTCTCGGGTCATTTGGATGTCCATGCACCATCTTGAATACCAAATATCATATAGCCAAATTTTATTAGAAAACAGATGATGGACACCTTATTGGATAATCTTCCCAAGCTAAGTCTTATAGAGTATACAATCTTAGAACTAGAGTAGTTGAGGATTCAGCCAATGTAACCTTCAATGAACACACTCCTAATATGAAAGGTTCTGGTACAGATTGGCTATTTGATCTTGATTTAGTTACCAACTCTTTTAACAAATCATGTGAAGATGTTTCAGGAGCAACAAGTAGTACATCTACAGCAGATCCTGATCCAAGATCGGAGCTGAGAAGGCCAAATTTTGAACTCCTTCAACTCTAGTGGTAACAAACCCTTTAAGTGGAAATCCTGTCAGCCACAACCATGATAAACTCTTCAGCTGATACATCTAAAGTGCCAACCAATTCAAGCAATTAGGCATAAAACTCAAATGAAGGGATTTCCAATATAGGAGGAGATGGAGATGGTGAAAATGATCAAAAATTTTATGATACTGATAACCACTCCTATGAAGATAACATCAATGATGTCACACACTCTCTGGATCAAGTTACACTTGATGGGTATGTTGATGTGGTAGGTGATACTCAATCAAAGGATCAAAATTTCTCTAATTTAGATCTGTCAAATCTACTTGTGATTTCTCAACTAAGAATCCACAAGTCTCATCTTATCACAAACATCATTAGAGATGTTGAGACTGGGTTTGAGAACAAGAGGACAAACCCATGATAAAAATATGTGTCTCCATTCTTGCTTCTTATCCCGTATTGAGCCAAAGAAATTTGATGAGCCTTTGAGAGATGGAAGCTTGATTAAAGCAGTGCAGGAGCAACTGTTTCAATTTTAAAGGCAGGGTGTTTAGAATCTATGTTCTCTTCCACCTCGGAAGATACTAATAGGTACCAAGTGGGTTTTTAGAAACAAGATGGATGATAGAAGACTTATTATCAAGAACAAAGCAAGACGGGTAATCCAAAGGTACATTCAAGAAGAAGGGATTGACTACACGGATGTATTTACTTCTGTAGCAAGACTTGAAGTTGTAAGGATATTCCTTGCTTTTGATGTATCCAAGGATTTCAAGGTCTACCAACTTGATGTCAAGTGTGTATATTTATATGTGGTGATAAATGAAGAAGTGTATGTCAAGTAACCACCTGGCTTTGCAAACCCAGATCATCTTGATATGTCTATAAGCTTGATAAATCTCTATATAGGATGCATCAAGTAAGAAGGAAGTGTTATGAGACATTGTCACGGTACCTTGTTCAACATGGTTATAAAAGTGGTACTATTGACTGCACACTCTTTATTAAAAGAACAAGAAATGACTTGATGCTAGTTCAAGTTTATGTTGATAACATCATCTTTGGGTCAATAAATGAAAAGCTCTACGAAGACTTTGAGAAGATGATGCATAATAGATTTGAACTCAATGCCATGGGATTTCTTTCTAGGAATTCAAGTGAAGCAAGTTCACAATGGCATCTTCATAAACAAGTCAAAGTATGTACAAGACATACTAACCAGATTCCATCTAACTGATTTTAAGGTTGCTAAGACTCCTATAGCTAGAGATCACCCCCAGGACCTGATCTTAAGGGGGGGGGGGGTGTTGATAAACATCTTTACAGGGCTATGATTGGGTCTCTTATGTACCTAATAGTCAGCAGGCCTGATATCATGTTGCCACATGCATATGTGCAAGATAGCAAGCCAACCACAAGATGTCACACCTAGTTCATATTAAAAGAATTCTTAGATACCTCAAAGGAGCTCCCAAACTAGGACTTTGGTATCCAAGAATTCTGGTTTCAATTTGTATGCATGTATAGATAGTGACTATAGTGGTTGCAACATGACTGCAAAGTCTATATCAGGGGGATGTCAATTCCTTAGTAGAAGGATATTATCTTGGCAATGTAAGAAGCAATCCTATGTATCTGTATCAACTGCTGAAGCTGAATACATTGTTGTTGCAAGTTTCTGCGCTCAAGTGCTTTGGATTCAAAATCAAATGCTAGATTATGGATTCAACTTCAAGAAGATTCCTATCCACATAGACAACAACAGTGTTATCTCCATCACAGAGAATCCAGTACAGCACTCAAAGGCAAAGCACATCAACGTCAGCTACCATTTGATCAGAGATAATTTTAAAAAGGGATTGATTAAACTGATCAAAGTTAAAACAAATGAACAACATGTCGACTTGTTCATAAAAGCATTTGATGAACAGAGATTTAAATATCTTGTATCAGCTATTAGGATGATTAACTTTGAGTAGATTTACTTAAATTAACTTTAAAATTGTTTTTTCAAACATGTGTGTCTTTAAAGTTGTCTAATTTATCACTCATATAAGCGCGGTTAATCTTGGAAGAAATTTTTCAAAGAATATATTCCTTATAGTTATAAGAAGTTAGACATATTTTCTCTTAGAAGACATTAAATTGACTTTGAAAGAAAGTTATGTCTTCGAAATTAATAACTACTTACTAAGGGAATTACATTCGGAAGAAATTCTGATATATCTTGAAGCTTAAATCTGCTTTTAAGTACTTATATCTTTTGAAGGGAAATTTTCTTCCAAAAAATTGTCTCAAAAGTTTTATTCTCTTATTGAGCAAAACTTCTAAAATCTAATATCTTCCAAAACCAAATCTATCTCGGAAGAAAAATTACTCCAAGTACATTTTCTTTTCAAGCACTTCTTCTAATACTAAGGAATATCTTCTGAATTTAATTTAGCTTCGTATGTTTTTCTTTAAACTTCTGAAGGCAAATTACCTTATGAAGATTTTTTAATTTCCAAGATAACTACCTTTTTGGGCACTTTTTCAGAGGTGGGATCGACATTCGGATTTCAAAGTTTATCTTATGCAATAACTTTGTCTCACATCCAAGCATATATATAGCCTTTACAACGGTTCTCCCTCTTTCTTCTTCCTCTTCATCTGAAATGTTCTAGCCCTTAATTACCTACAAACCCTTATTGTTCTTCTTCTCTCTCATAAAAGTTTCATAAGATGGCCAACCCTAAACCCCAAAACCAGCCATACTTTGTCATGAACCTTCACAGGCAACACAATCATGTTGCTTTGTTATCATATGAGAAAGACCCGGGTTGCTTTCTATTCCGCTCATCTTACCTCATCGCCCTTACCATTGACCCTCCACTTTATGAAGATCAACTACTTGAGTTCTGGAGGACCTACGAAGAGGTCATTATGGATGGTGAGAAGGCACAATCTGCTATAGTGCATGGGAAGACACTATTAAATCACTCCAGCCACCATCAACCAACATTTGAGGCTGGATGATAAAGAAGGTGAGTTGTCTTTCCCAAAGAGTCAGTCAATAGATCATTCATTAGGATGGGCAATGAAGGTGACTTCTTTATCAGACCTTCAGGAAAGGAAAGGTCTCCTCTCTATGGAAGTACCTCATCCATGTTGTCATCCACTCCCTATCAAACAAGCATGGAGGATGGGATAAAACTTCTAAATACATTTACTTCATAGTCCATGGAATGGTCCAGAGGATCAAGTTCAGGTACTCACAATTTGTATATAGAAATTTACTTGCTAACTTGGTTCCTCAGAATATTACATATTCTCTAGATATGTCCAACATATTCTCAACTGTGATCTGGGCTCATAGTTGAAGGGAAAAGGTAATGTTCTTAAATTAGGACAGATGAGCCTGACATCTTTAAGATAATAAGGAAAACCATAGTTGGTTTTTCCGGGGTAGAAACAACCCTTCCCCTAAAAATGTTAAAGCTCCTTGTTCAAGGTGACAACTTGGTAGACCTAGCCAATATTGAACCCACACCTTTTTCATCTTCAACACCTCAACAGCCATAAATAACCATCACCTACTAAAGAAAATTCAAGTGAACCTCTATCCACTCTATTCAGATTGAGCAGGCTCCCATATACACACCCATGCAGGAGGAAGTGGAACTAAGAGCTCCCACTTCCCCTGATGAGCAGACCACCCCATTCCTTTTATGATTAGTGCTAAAATTCCTCATGCTTAACCTGATAAGCTCATTACCTTAGCCTCAAGCCTTCATCCTAAGTCTCAAAACTCAGATGAACAACCTTTAGGAAAAAGCTACCATCCCCAACCTTTGGACCTCAATCAACCAATTCTCAACCTAGAATTCTATGATGTTAAGGATATGGGATTCAGTGAGTACCATGAGTCTCTCTTCTCCTCCTCTACTCAAGGAGAGATGATTGCTCCTGCTACTCTTATATCTAGCCCACATCATTCACCCATAACTGAGGTGACCTCTCTAAACAAGTTCAATAGGTCCATATGGAAGAGGCTCTTATTTTTGCAAGTGATTACACCTTTAAGACCTCAACCACGACAACCCAGCTCCTTGACACTTCTCTTGAATCTGTCGTTGAGTAGGGAAAATCAAGAGACCAAGAAGCAAGATCTGGTATGAGTGGGATGACTTTGATCACATACTCTCACCCCCCATGATTTTTCTAATAAAGATGAGGGGAGTAAGCAACTATGGGTGCACAAATTGACACAAACCTGCACCTATCTAGTCTCTAATAGAACTTAGGAGCACTTTCTAGAGTATAGACGTTAAGGATTAACCACCCTTACTGCTTGCAATTGTCCAGACTCAACAACCTCCACAGGCTCAAATCAATATGGATACCTTAGTTCAAAGTCTATTTGAGGAGGGTGTACCAAGGTCTATGTCTCCTCCATCCTACCCTACTGATAATCCAATAGTAGGATGGAGGTATGTCACTGATAGAAGAGCCTTAAAGCTTTCTAGATATCAGGGTAAATAAGAAGCTTTCAACTTCCATACCCTGAGATTCTATGAAAGTGTCCCTCTGGCTGACTTGCCACTTATCAATCCAAGCAAAAATAAACACACTTACAGGTTAGCTAAAAGAATACAGATGAGGGTGTTTAAGAAGTTTAAGAGAAGAACCAGCATATATAGATAGAGGCTAGCAGGGAAAAAAGTCGGTCAATTGGATATTGAGGCAGACCCGAAGATTAGTTTCAAAGGGTAAACCTCAGCTGAAGGCCCAGTTGTAGAACTTATAAAACTTGAGACTATAACTCCTTCAGCACCCATTACCCTCAGTGAGACACCAGCTAGTGAAGGTGTCTCTTAGCCTCTCCTTGGCTAGAGCTCAAGTGCAAAACCAGCTCAAGAATGCCAAAGCTCTCTCCTCCCTAAGTCATATAGGCCAGTGCTTGACAAAGGAAAGAAGGTCTATACTTTAGAGGAGATTGAGGTGAAAAAGAGTGAGAGAGTGGTGACCAAGTGATCTTCATGGCCTTACTAAGAGGATGGCAAGGGAAGAGAGGATGAGAGAGACCATAAGCTTCATGCAGGCTATAATAAGGCCTGCCCCTAGGCCAAACACTCAAGAAGATAAGTTAAGGGCAGCCAGATTAAACTATCTGGGGTCTAGGAATTATAATATACATGAAGTGATCTCTCTTCCCTTGGAAGAATTAAATGAACTGGCTGATACTGAAGTGTCAAAAGAGAGGAAAAAGGTTGAGGCTGCTGAATTGCTCCTCAAGATCAAAGAAGAAAGGAAAAGAATAAAATTGTATAAAGCCCTTATCATATTTCTAGTTCAGGAAAGGTCTGAAGTAGAGTATATGGCTGTTGAGTAATAAACTCAAGTGGGTAGGGAACAAGACAGACATAACATGATTACCTACTTGAATGCCACAAGTCCTTATCAGGTAACAGCTCTACTCCCTCTATCATACTAGTACAATGAATTTGAATATCTCAAGTAGCTTGAAGAAGAAGTCCAAAAAGAAAAGAAAGTTGCTAAGAGAAAGATGAGTAAAGAAGCTGTAAAGTCAAGAACCACCATCAAAGCTAATAAGAAGAAGTCTAAGGACAGACAGAAGATGGTGAGTTTCTTGAAGCTATATGGGTTCTTTGGAAGGAGACTTGGTCTAATGTCTCTATCCATAATGGATGAGCACATTAGAGTGATCAAGTAAGAGATCAAAAGAGGTAAGCTTCAAGACTTGCATTCTCCACCAAGTCAAGCTGCACATGAAGCTGAGGTCGAGGTTGAACCTTAATAGACAACACGATCTGGACATAGTGCTGATCCACAACCAGCTTTATCTTTTGACCCACAGTAGGGTCCTGAACCTTTTTCTGAACCTGTAAAGGGGAAGGACCAAACTAAGAAGGATAAAGAATGAATACAAGATGATTAAGACAAACCTTCTCAGTTAAAGTACAGAAAGAGGAAGAGGATGGTCATTAGAAGGGAATTAAACTCAAAGAAAAAGAAGACGTCCAAGGTATCCACCTTTGCACCTCAGGATGAGTCAGAATATCCTGAGGGTGAACCAAAAGAGGATGCTCAACCAAATCCATCATAACTAGAGCCTCTTGCTACTAAGAGACTCATCTTGACTTAGGTATACTCTCCAAACCTAGACAGATTGTCTTGGGTATACTCTCCAAACCCAGACAGATGGTATGTCATAAGAGATTACTGAGGTCCTCAAGTGTTCTTCATAACATACTTGACCTCCCTACTCATGATCCCTTGGACATCAAAAGGTACTAAGAGAGCCTAAGGAATCCAAACCAACTAATGAAGGAAGGAATGGCTCTGGTTCTCATGATAGCTATACATAAGTAGAAGATCAAGACTCATAGTAATCTGTAAGTTTTAGTAGCATCATCCTAGGGGGAGTTTGTAAAAGTTATCTTAAAGGTTAATGCTAACCAAAGATCTCTCAGCATGCATTCTGAAGTACAAGGAAGTTACTTCGGAAGATTTGACAATACACAAAGAAAATTCACTAAGTGTCAAATCTTCTGAAACCAATCACACAAATCTTCCGAAGCCAAAAGTGAAGTCTTTCTAAGCTTCAAGACAAAGTTTTTTGAATCTTAAAGACGGATTTCTTCTGAAGACAAAGAAGACATGCTTTCTCTGACATTACTTTTGACAAAAGCTGAACAACTTTCTGCTGCCAGCTCTAAAGACTCACAAACTTATACAAGTTGGTGATTATCTCCATACTTCTATCAACTATACATTATGATGTTAAGTCTGTAACTTTCCACTTTTATAATATTATTCTTTTTAATTTGAATAGGATGTGAGCTATGGCATGTCATAGTCACTAGTCAAAAGGCAACCTGTCTTTTGACTCTACATTGATCTTGTTTCTAGATTAATATCCAGCTAGCCTTTAAAGTATTGCCAGTTGTAGGATGTAGCATAAAGTATCTCATGTAACCAATCTTAGGACTAAGCCTTGTAATAATTACAAAACACTTAAGAGCAATATGCATCTTTCTTGAAAACCAATACTTGTTTGTTCTTGTGTTCTTACTTTTGTTCATTGTTTCTTTTACCTAGTTCCCTATTTGATCTAGTAAGTGTTGTATTCTTCATCTTGTGAAACTGTTGTATAACCACAACCGATCCTTCAATGTTACATTAGCATATGCCATAAGAATTATGAATCGATTCCAACAAAATTCTTTATCAAAGTGGCATCATAGAAGAAAAGTGATTGCCCTGGTGAACAACTAAAGAATGTCATTCATATGATGTTTTGTGAGCACTATAAATAAATTTCATTCATAAACATGATTGAAATTTAATTAAAGGCAAGCCAAATTAGGATGCAAATACAAACCTCAACCATGATACTCCCTTCTGATGGATGACTATGAAGTGGTTACCATATTGTCTTGTTCATAGACAAATAAATCTTAGTTTTAGATGTATTTGAATGGGATAAAGAAAGATGTTGAAAAAAAATTAGTAAATTATATTTTTATAATAAAGATATTTGATTTTTAATTGGATAAGTTACTTAAAAATAAAATAAAATGAATTAATACAATCAATTTCTTTATAAATTAAAGACAATTGACTCAGAAAATGCTTAAATTCATGAAAATTATGTGAGTATTATTTTATTAAATAAAATTAGAAAAATGTATAATAGTATAGTTTATATAGTATTTAGTAATATACTGTTTAGATGTTTGAATTCCATATTAATAATTTTCTCATAATTAGAGTTTTTGCATATATTTTATTATTCATTTATTTTAAATTATTATATTTAACCATAATTTATTATATCTATCCATATTAAGAAAAGACTAACTTGGATGTCATATGCTTTTTCTAGGGTGTCCACCTAGGATTTATCTACATGTCATTAACACAATAAATCTATTGCATGATCGGTGTTTGTCTCTCAACACAATATTTTCTCTCAAACTCACTAACTTTCACTATTGATAATGAAGAATCTCAAACTAAGTTGATGATAATATACTAAGTCAATGAACACAAGAAATGATTTTTCAAGATACATGTATATATTACTTCTCAAATCAGTATTTACAAGACTTTTACAAAGCGTGCATAATAAGTTACACTGAGAAACTATATATACTACTATCTACAGTTGGTTATACTTTGAAAACCAGCCAGAACTTACATATAAACAAATACTACATTGCTAGACATAAGGTATCTAAGATAAAATACTATCCTAGATTAGGTAGTCATGATAGGTCCATGACTTACCTTTTGTTACCTACTAAAGTTGATAACTATACTAACTGATAAAGGTGAACAGTGGAATAAAGAATGGTCAACTATATGGGCATGAGAAAATGCCATGTAGTATGTCAGACTTATCAGTCAGACCATACTTATGTCCACTGGTCCATAGTTAGTTCTTCCAAAGGTGAAATGGCTTAGCAAGAATAAAGTCTTCCGAAACCATTTATACTTCAGAAGAATTAACTTCTTCCGAGACTTCAGCAAGTCTTCATGACCTTTTCCTTCAAAAGGCTTTTGTCTTGAATCTTCTAAGTGTTGTACTTCCGGAAGGAGAACTACTTAGTCTCGGAAGACTTAGTTCCTCCTTCGGAAGTTCTTCATCCTTAAGCTTCAGAAGATCTTTAACTTTGCTTTAGAAGTGCATCTTTGTCATTGGAAGCCTTTGCTCAGTTGCACTCAAAACTTTCTAAGTGTAGTTTTGGTTGCACCAGCCTCATGTGATCCAACAAACTCCCCTAGGCTGATGCTACCAAAACTTCACTCTCCTCTTCTTCTCAAAACTTTTAACACCAAGTAAAGAAGATACTTGTTAGTTTCTTTGTTCTTTCCAGAAGTAGTGCTAAGAAAGCTTGTACAAGTCACTGGTGGATAGGAGATCAAGTCTGTTATGGTTAGTGACGTGTAGCCTTTGTTGTGGCCCTCTGAAGAGAGTTAGTTGATGGGAATTATAGTCATATTCCCATCTAACTATGGACTCTAAAGTAGTGCCTTGAATGATCTAAAGGAATTATCTTCCTTCAGTAGTGGCACTTTCTTCTTTATCCTTTCTCAGCTTCAACTCCTCTTCTATTCTTGCCTTCTTTGTTAACTCAGCAAGATGAAGACCACCTAGATGACTTCTGATATGATTGGCTTCTTTGGAGTTTAAGGGGTTGGAGAATGGCTTCTCTGCTAACTCAGCAATGTCAAATCTGCTTAAGTGTAGTAGAGATGTTGTGTCAAGTCTATTGACTTCACCATTCTCTCTTTCCACAACAAAGTTGTAAGAAAAGTCATCAAACCTCCACTGGATAATCTTCTTCCTAGGAAGGAGGGATTTGTTTGGTAGTTTGTCCCCTCTCCTGGTATCTAGTAGAGTCACCAGTCTTCTTTTCAGCTTCTTCTCTTCTTCTTTAAGGGAATTAGAGTTTGTAGCCAAGAGTTGAAGAGCTTGGTCCAGTGTTCCTCTAGGCAGATCAAGGAATGCATCTCTTGTGAGGGAACATGAAGAGCCATCAATGTATCTTAGAGTTATGGACTCTACCTCATAAGAGATCTCACTCAAGGTTATGCAATTGATGAGCTTTCCTTCTAAGGTCAGAAGTTTAGATGGTTCAGAGGATGGCTTAGGTAGTTGTTGGGTTTTGGGTTGTGTTTTGAGTTTTACGATGAGTAGTGGTGATGGTTGTTGAGTGAAAGTGGATGATAATGGAATTAGGGTTGATGGTGTAGGCTCAGGGGTGTAGGGTTCAGTAGTGGGTTCGGTTTTGATGGGAAAAGGAAGAGGTGTGGACTCAGGTTTTATTGGTTATGTTTTAGGTTTTGGCTTGGGTACCATCCTTTGTATACTCTGAGTTTGGTGCACCTCTTTCCTTCTTCCTAAGCGAATGTCAGCTTTGATATCGCTAACATGTCGCTGTAGGGTTCTCTCTGACATGGGTCCTAATTGCCTGCCAGTTAAGCCATAGGCCCTAAGAAAAGCCTTCATCTAGGCTTTGTCTCCCACCTTCTTGGTAGCCACAAGTTTGGCCTCTTCTTCCTTCTTTTTATTTTCTTTCACCTTGTCCCTTGCAGCCTTCTTCCTCTCCTTGTTGAATAGATTTTGTTCTTTGTTGAAAAGGAACAAGATCGTCTCATTTTCATGAGGAGTCAGCTCTTCCTGAGAATAGACTCTTGAGTATAAGAAGGATATCCTCCGCACCCTTTGCATGTGCTCATCTTCTTCCTTCTTCCTTCTCTTCTTTTCTTCCACACCCAACCTTGTTGCTTCCTCCTTCTCCTTTTGCAGCAGGGTTGCATTTTCTAGTTTAATAAGCTCATCAGGTGGGAGTAGGAGAATTTCCTCATTGCCTACTCCTAGATTGATGAGCCTATCAATCACCTCCACTCTTCTTTTATTATTGATAGACTCTTGAGCTGTTGTTGTTGCCTTGCTGCTTGTAGCCAGCAGCTTCCTAGAGGTGAGTTTACCTTTTCTCTTTAGCTTTTTCAACCTTTGTTCTTCTAAAATCTCTTTAGCAGTCATCTTCCTTTTTCCTCTGGGATCTGAGGAAGGTTTAGCTTTTGGAGATTCTGGCTTGGATGATTCAGGTTGGGGACAGTGAGGTTGAACTTGTGGTGTTAGAGAGAGCGGGGTTTTGAGGAAGTCCTTACTGTTTACCCTGAGGCTAGATCAAGAATGGTCTCTGCAATATGTAAGGCCCCAATCTCGGGCACCTCACAGTTGGTCATTCATTGCATCATAGTTACCTATTAATATTCATTTCATAATATACACAACGGAATTTCATGTAATAAAACCATTCATTTACTTTTAACTACTGTTGTTAAGCAATACAATGTTGTTCATGAGTTACAAAAAGGTTGTTCAATTGCATTACAAAACAACAATAGAATCAAAATACGGATGGATGTCAGCCTTGTCTTGCCGAGTAGCTTCGTCCTCGTGCCATCCTCAGCAATATTTACCTGCCAACTGAAAATGTATAAAAGTCAGCGTTGCTGAGTGAGTTCTAGTTTTATACGTAATAAAATCCTTTCTATATGTTGTATATAAAAATACTCTTTTCTGTAAAATACAACTCCGTACTGTGTATGCGAGCACGCATTAACTTTATGAACAAATATTGTTCGTTCTCTGTACTATATGCCTTGTCTGTAAACTTTTTAACTTTATGTTCCACTGTCTATGTGGACCAGTGCGCAATGGCCCAACTATGTGCGTGATGGAAAACGGGTGATGGGCCATCTATATTCCCTCGAAAGGGTCAACTGTATCCCTCAAAAGGGCCAACTATGTTCCCCGAAGGGTCAACTGTATCCCTCGAAAGGGCCAACTATGTTCCCCGAAGGGTCAACTGTATCCCTCGAAAGGGCTATGTGTACTATGTACAAGGCCGACCCAATCACACAGGGCACGCTACAAAGGTCCTGCCAATCTCAATCGATTGACCCTGTGTGCATAAAAGGGTAGCTAACCCGCAACATAGTTGAGCTAACGACAACACGGTCGTGTCCCTCCTATGTGCTTGCAAGACTTATTAACATTTTATTTATGTTCCACTTCTTCTCTTTGTTGCTCTTTTACTTTATTATTACATTTGACTTTACGTTACGATAATAACATACCATGTAAAGTCACATACTATAAGTAGTAATAATAATAGCAATAACTATAATATGGAACAATCATAGTAGTCATATCATGCATGAAACATTATCATTAATAGGCCCTTGGTCAACCTCGGTCAAACCCTAAAGCATAGACTCCCAGAAAATTCTGTAAAATTTTCTAAGTGTTTGGGCGCAAGAGCCCTGTTTGGGCGCATGAGCCCTGTTCAGGCTTTTCACCACTATGTAGGCTCACCAGCCTACATTTAGAAACTTTTTCACTTTAGGCGTATGAGCTATTCAGGCGTATGAGCACTGTTTAGGCTCATTACCCTGTACTTAGAAAAATCTCAGGCGTATGAGTACTATTCAGGCATATTACCCTATACTTAGTTTTCTAAGTCATTATTTTAGGCACAAGAGTATTGTTTAGACTCATTACCCTACACTTAGGCTTTAAGCCTATTTTTCAGGCGTAAGAGCCCTGTTTGGGCATATCACCTTACACTTAACTTTTTCTAAGTCATTTTCAAGCACATGAGCACTGTTGAGGCTTATGAGCCTTAGGCGTATTAGGTACTGTTTGGGCATATGAGAACTATTTGGACTCATGACCCTACTTAGAACATTTCTAAGGCAATCCTGGGAGTAAGAGGTTACTGTGTAGGCTCATCAACCTTCTGTCCAGCTTATTACTATGGTATTTCCAAACCCAAACATCAGGCCTAAATGTTCTAAGCTTTCTAAGCATGAACTACACATAACCATCTAATAAACATCATCAAAAATGCCAAAACACATACGGGTATCAATAGATAAACATGGTAAAAATCGTTTAATACATTTTCAGCCCCAAAAGAGTTTAAAACAAGTAAAAACCGGGGTCTAGAACTCACCTTAGCAGTCTCTCGGGTATGACTTCTTCAAAAACCCGTTTGCTACAAATTCAACACCTATAAAACCCAAATGAACACACCCGAACACAAAAACACACACATAAGAACATGCATTCTAGGTTTCTTAGCCAAAACACAACTTGAAAACACTAATTCTTACCTTGAATTCGATTTCTTCTTCTTTCTCTCTCTAAAAACGAAGCCTCTGCTGTTTCTCTTTCTAAAAAACCGAATGAGAGTGTTTGACAGGCCAAAATGGGCGGCCATACCCCTTTATTCACCAACTTTTATTTTCTTTGTCCTTTTGGCACTTTTTACCCCTCAACTTTAGGTTGACTTTCATTTCTTCCTTTTTCTTTCTCTTTTATTCTTTTATTTCTTTAAAAAGAAAATACGGGTGTTACAAGTCCACCCCCCTTATATAGGTTTCGTCCCCGAAACCTGTATATTCCTCAAACAGATGAGGATAATGCTGCCTCATCTCTTCCTCAGTCTCCCATGTGGATTCGGATCCCTTTCTGTGCTTCCACTGTACACGCACAAGAGGAACCACTTTATTCCTTAACTTCTTTTCTTTACGATCGATGATTGCCACTGGTTGCTCAACGTAATTGAGCCGTTCATCTACTTCAATATCCTCCAGTGGAACAATCATATCTTCATCAGTTAAGCACTTTCTCAGATGAGATACATGGAATGTGGGATGAATTCCACTTAGCTCATCTGGCAGTTCAAGTCGATAGGCTACCTCTCCTACTCGTGCGATGATTCGGAAAAGGGCCTATGTATCTTGGGCTTAACTTACCTCGTTTCCTGAATCGGATAATTCCTTTCCAAGGTGAGACCTTCAACATGACTCGGTCTCCAACCTTGAATTCTATTGGTCTTCGCCTCTTGTCAGCATACGACTTTTGTCTATCTTTCGCCGCCTTCATAAAGGCTTTGATCTTTTCCAACTTCTCAGTCGTAGATTCGATCACCTCAATACCTCCTAACTCTTTCTGCCCAATGTCTCCCCAACACACGGGCGTCCTACATCTCCTACCGTATAGCATCTCATAGGGTGGCATGCCAATACTGGCATGATAACTGTTGTTGTACGAGAATTCTGCTAACGGCAGGTGATCATCCCAACTTCCTCCAAAATCGATCACGCACGCCCGAAGCATATCCTCGAGCGTCTGTATCGTCCTCTCAGACTGACCGTCCGTCTGAGGATGATAGGCTGTACTAATATGTAGCCTCGTCCCCATTGCATCATGGAATCTTCTCTAAAACTTTTATGTAAACCGGGTGTCACGATCCGATACGATAGACACCGGCACGCCATGACGAGCTACGATTTCCTTGATGAACAGATCCGCCAATCTTTCGGATGAATACGTCTCGCGGATCGGTAGGAAGTGGGCACTCTTTGTTAGTCGGTCGACAATCACCCAAATAGTATCGCATCCCCTCGATGTGCGAGGTAGCTTAGTAATGAAGTCCACGGTGATATGCTCCCACTTCCATTCGGGTATATCCAACGGTTGGATCTTCCCGTACGGTTTCTGGTGTTCCGCCTTCACTTGGAGACAAGTGAGGCACTTACTCACGTACTCCACTACATCGCGTTTCATACCTGGCCACCAATAATCTTTCTTCATATCGTGATACATCTTGGTAGCACCGGGATGAATGGAGTATCGAGTCTTATAGGCTTCGTCCATAATCTTTCCACGTAGATCCCCATATCGAGGAATCCACATTCGCCCGAATCGGGTCTTAACACCAAGATTGTTCTCACCCAATTCAGTAACTAGACCACTCATCCTTTTGGAGTTAAGACGATCTTCTTTCAAAGCCTCGTTTTGGAACTCCTTAATCTGTGCCATCACATCGGAGGTCATAATCAGCTGATAAGCCTTCATCCGGATCGGATCGGGCCTTTCTTTTCGGCTAAGGGCATCTGCCAACATGTTGGCCTTGCCCGGATGGTAGTGGATTTCGCAGTCATAGTCCTTTATGAGTTCCAACCATCGCCTCTGCCTCATGTTCAGGTCCTTTTGCTCGAAAAAGTACTTCAAGCTTTTGTGGTCTGTGAAGATGGTGCACTTAGTCCCGTATAGATAGTGCCGCTAAATCTTCAACGCAAAAACCACCGCAGCTAGTTCTAGATCGTGTGTGGGATAGTTGACTTCGTGGGTTTTTAGTTGTCGGGATGCGTAGGCTATTACCCTTCCATTTGCATCAATACACAACCTAGCCCAGAGTAGGATGCATCCAAATATACCACTACGTCTTCATTTCCCTCGGGCAATGTCAAGACAGGAGCTTGTGTTAGTCTCGTCTTCAACTCCTCAAAGGCACTCTCCTGCTCTCGACCCCACACGAACTTCACGTCCTTGCGGGTCAATTTAGTCAAAGGTGAGGCTATCTTGGAGAAGTCTTGAATAAATCTCCTGTAGTAGCCCGCCAATCCCAAGAAGCTACGAATCTCGGATGGCGTCTTTGGTGACTTCCATTGCATCACAGCCTCAACCTTTGCTGGGTCCACCTTGATTCCCTCTGCATTTACCACGTGACCAAGAAATTGCACCTCGCGTAGCCAAAAAGCACACTTGGAGAACTTAGCATACAGTTTCTCCTTTCTCAAAGTCTCCAACACTTCCCGAATGTGACCGGCATGCTCTTCCTCTCTCCTTGAATAAATCAAGATATCATCGATGAATACAATCACTGATTTATCCAACATCGGCCGGCACACCCGATTCATCAAATCCATAAAAGCAGCTGGCGCATTGGTTAAACCAAAGGACATAACTAGAAACTCATAGTGTCCATAACGCGTACGAAAAGCTGTTTTAGGAATGTCCTGCTCCCTCACTTTCAATTGATGGAAGCCAGATCGAAGATCTATCCTCGAGAACCAACTGGCACCCTGGAGCTGGTCGAACAAGTCGTCAATCCTCGGTAACGGATACCGGTTCTTTATCATCGATTTGTTCAACTCACGGTAGTCGATACACATTCTCATGCTACCGTCCTTCTTTTTCACGAATAAGACCGGAGCACCCCAAGGAGAGATACTCGGTCTGATGAAACCCTTATCGAGCAATTCTTGTAGTTGCTCCATTAACTCCTTTATTTCAGTCGGAGCTAATCAATATGGTGCCTTGGCGACAGGTTGGGCACCGGGTATCAAGTCAATTTGAAATTCGATTTCGCGATCTGGTGGCACACCTGATAAGTCCTCTGGAAATACATCGGAAAGTCACGCACCACCAGCACTTTGGACAATTGGTGTGTCGGCGTGTCCACATCTTTCACGTAGGCTAAATAAGCGCTACATCCACGCCTCATGCACTTTCCTGCCACCGCCATCGAAATCACTTTCGGAATTATCGTAACCCGATCGCCATATATTGTCACCAGACTTCCGTCAGGCGCTGTTAGTCTAATCATCTTCTTACGACACACAATATTCGCTTCATAGGTTGCTAACCAATCCATCCCTAGTACTACATCAAATCCTCCTAGGGGCATCACATGTAATTTAGCAGCAAACCTATGACCTTCTAATTCTATGGCACAATCTTCTATTACATCAGTAACTTTGGTGGACTTACCGATAGCAGTTTCTACATCAAAAGGCTCGATGATACCCCTACTGCTAACAGACAACTTAGCACAAAAGGTAGTAGAAATAAAACTCCTACTAGCACCAGAATCAAATAATACAGAGGCACAAGTTTGATTAACTAGAAACATACCTGACACGACATCAGGATCCACTCTGGCTTCTTTTCGGGTCATGGTGTAAGCTCTAGCACTTGCCCTCTGCCCTCCTTCTTCCGGCTTCTTATTCCCCGCTCCAGAGCTCTCCACCCTCGGCTCTTACAGTCTCTAGCGATATGGCTAGGCTGGCCACACCTGAAGCATACGTTCAGTCCCATCCTACACTCACCAGGATGCTCCCTTCCACACTTACCACATTTCTTTGACCCCGAGCTGGACGACCCCACCCTACGGTCATCCATTCTCATCTTCTTGTTGTTTGGGGTGAAACCAACCCGCCTAAACCTCTTTCCATTCCAACTCCGGTCACCACCACCTACTTTCTTCACTTCCACCACTGTAACTTCCCTTTCATTGTAGAGCCTCCCAGCTAGATCCACTGCCGACCTAAAGGTGCTCGGTCTAGCAGCGATCAAGTGCCTGCGAATGTCAGCTGGCAGTCCCTGAATGTACCGGTTAATCTTTCGAGACACCGGCGTCACTTGATCCGGCACCAGCCTCGCCATTTCATTGAATCTGGTGGTGTACTGCTGGGGGGTCATGGTTCCCGCCTCGAGTTGTAGGAACTCCCACTCGATCTTATCGAGTTCCCTATGAGGACAAAATTCCTCAATCACCAGCTTCTTCAACTCGTTCCATCGCATTTTCCCGATGGCCCTAGAACCTTCAGCTTGGACAATATTGTCCCACCAACACAAGGCCGAGTCGACAAAAGAGTGAGTTGCGAACTTTACCTTTTGATCTTCGTGACATTCACTGATCTCTAGCACTGCCTCCATCTCCCTCACCCAGCGGTGAGCGGCAGCAGCATCGCCATTGCCATCGAAAGTCGGGGGCTTGCACCTCTGGAATGCCCCGTAACTGCATCCCTTGGTCGTCACCCCTACTACATCATCCCCTTCCTCATCAGATACTACTATCTCAGGATCCGGTCGTTCCTCTCCTCCCTTTCTTTCCTTCCCAGTTGACCCTCTCCTGTCCTCCTTCTCCTTTCTCTCCTCGTTCCTCACGGCTCGAATAACATCTGTCACTACAGATGGCATAACTGCATGCAGGACCTGGTGTACCTCATTAGCAATCGCCTCCCTAGCTGAGGCATTCAGGCTGGCATTCTCATTTCCTTCAGTCCGGTCAGGAACCTCAGGGTTCTCATGGGTCTTCTCAGCAGCTTTGGCACTGCTCCTGGTCATACGCGGTCTACCTCTACCTCTAGAAGCTTTAGAAGGTTTCTTCCCAGCCATTTCCTAAGCACTATAAGATTCAAATACTAACACAGTCATTCAAGGTAATGGCTCAGTTTATGTCAAGTATAGTAAGTCCCTAATTACAGTGGCCAGTTGTGATTAGCCACTTACTTTACTTTTCACACCTCAAGCATTTCCTATCCTGACTTCATCAGTATCTAAATCTACTATAATCACATAAGTCAAATAGCACACGCACATAATACCGGTTAACTTTTAAGAAAAGAAATACCTGATGGCACGGAGCTACTCGGGCTGACATCCCTGCTTCCTATCCCATTTTCAGTTTAAGTTTAGGTTTATTTTGAAAATTTACCCGTTTCACTTAAACTATGGCTCTGATACCAACTTGTAAGGCCCCAATCCCAGGCACCTCACAGTTGGTCATTCATTGCATCATAGTTACCTATTAATATTCATTTCATAATATACACAGTGGAATTTCATGTAATAAAACCATTCATTTACTTTTAACTAATGTTGTTAAGCAATACAATGTTGTTCATGAGTTACAAAAAGGTTGTTCAATTGCATTACAAAACAAAAATAGAATCAAAATACGGATGGATGTCAGCCTTGTCTTGCCGAGTAGCTTCGTCCTCGTGCCACCCTCAGCAATATTTACCTGCCAACTGAAAATGTATAAAAGTCAGCGTTGCTGAGTGAGTTCTAGTTTTATACGTAATAAAATACTTTCTATATGTTGTATATAAAAATACTCTTTTCTGTAAAATACAACTCTGTACTGTGTATGCGAGCACGCATTAACTGTATGAACAAATATTGTTCGTTCTCTGTACTGTATGCCTTGTCTGTAAACTTTTTAACTTTATGTTCCACTGTCTATGTGGACCAGTGCGCAATGCCCTAACTATATGCGCGATGGAAAACGGGTGATGGACCATCTATATTCCCTCGAAAGGGTCAACTGTATCCCTCGAAAGGGCCAACTATGTTCCCCGAAGGGTCAACTGTATCCCTCGAAAGGGCCAACTATGTTCCCCGAAGGGTCAACTGTATCCCTCGAAAGGGCTATGTGTACTGTGTACAAGGCCGACCCAATCACCCAGGGCACGCTACAAAGGTCCTGCCAATCTCAATCGATTGACCATGTGTGCATAAAAGGGTAGCTAACCCGCAACACAGTTGAGCTAATGACAACACAGTCGTGTCCCTCCTATGTGCTTGCAAGACTTACTAACATTTTATTTATGTTCCACTTCTTCTCTTTGTTGCTCTTTTACTTTATTATTACATTTGACTTTACGTTACGATAATAACATATCAGGTAAAGTCACATACTATAAGTAATAATAATAGCAATAACTATAATATGGAACAATCATAGTAGTCATATCATGCATGAAACATTATCATTAATAGACCCTTGGTCAACCTCGGTCAAACCCTAAAGCACAGACTCCCAGAAAATTCTGTAAAATTTTCTAAGTGTTTGGGGTGCAAGAGCCCTGTTTGGGCGCATGAGCCCTGTTCAGGCTTTTCACCACTATGTAGGCTCACCAGCCTACACTTAGAAACTTTTTCACTTTAGGAGTATGAGCTATTCAGGCGTATGATCACTATTTAGGCTCATTACCCTGTACTTAGAAAAATCTCAGGCGTATGAGTACTATTCAGGCATATTACCCTATACTTAGTTTTCTACGTTATTATTTTAGGCACAAGAGTACTGTTTAGACTCATTACCCTACACTTAGGCTTTTAAGCCTATTTTCAGGCGTAAGAGCCCTGTTTGGGCATATCACCTTACACTTAACTTTTTCTAAGTCATTTTCAAGCACATGAGCACTGTTAAGGCTTATGAGCCTTAGGAGTATTAGGTACTGTTTGGGAATATGAGAACTATTTGGACTCAGACCCTACTTAGAACATTTCTAAGGCAATCCTGGGCGTAAGAGGTTACTGTGTAGGCTCATCAACCTTCTGTCCAGCTTATGACTATGGTATTTCCAAACCCAAACATCAGGCCTAAATGTTCTAAGCTTTCTAAGCATGAACTACACATAACCATCTAATAAACATCATCAAACATGCCAAAACACATACGGGTATCAATAGATAAACATGGTATAAATCGTTTAATACATTTTCAGCCCCAAAAGAGTTTAAAACAAGTAAAAACCGGGGTCTAGAACTCACCTTAGCAGTCTCTCGGGTATGACTTCTTCAAAAACACGTTTGCTACAAATTCAACACCTATAAAACCCAAATGAACACACCCGAACACAAAAACACACACATAAGAACATGCATTCTCAGTTTCTTAGCCAAAACACAACTTGAAAACACTAATTCTTACCTTGAATTTGATTTCTTCTTCTTTCTCTCTCTAAAAACCAAAGCCTCTGCTGTTTCTCTTTCTAAAAAACCGAATGAGAGTGTTTGACAGGCCAAAATGGGCGGCCATACCCCTTTATTCACCAACTTCTTTGTCCTTTTGGCACTTTTTACCCCTCAACTTTAGGTTGACTTTAATTTCTTCCTTTTTCTTTCTCTTTTATTCTTTTATTTCTTTAAAAAGAAAATACAGGTGTTACACAATAAGCTGATCATCAGACAAAGATGATAATTCAATAATTCTTTTCGCAGCTTGAAATTCTGTTTCGGAAGAGATTTCAATATCGCTACCTGTCCTAACTAATTCAGTTGTTAGGCCATGAGTCCTTATTTCTGCTTCGAAGTCAATCTCAGATTCCATAGGGACCTTAGGTTGACAAACTTCTTTCTCAGTAGTAGGTGGTGCACTCAACCTTTGAAGCTCCTCAGCTCCAAAGTAAGCTACTACTACATAGAGTGGGGGTTGTTCAAGTAAGGAGCTTATAAGAAACTTGGTTAAGAATCTTTGAAGGTCAATAAGCATTCTAGGATCCACTTGAATTTCAATGGGAGGTGGCTGTGGGAAGATAGATGTGCAGTGGTGTGGTGTAGGATAAGTTAAGGATGGAGTTGAGATGGCCAAGGTAAGATCCTCATGTGTTTGTCTCTATACATTCTCCCCCTTTTTAGTAGCATCATCTTGAGAAGTAGATGAGCTAGAGGAAGAACTTAAAGAGACCTGAATTGGTACATGCCTAACAGGCTTCTTAACCTGTGTCTCAGCTAGTCTGGTCTTGAGACTCTCAATCTCAAGTTGCTGAGTGGCAGACCTGTTTCCTAAAGTCCTAACCTTGAATTCAAAATTTGAGACTTTAGAAAGCAGATACTGAATAGTTAGTTTTAGACTTCCCTTAGCTTCTTTAGAAGAATTATGAGGAGATGAGATAACATACCTAGTATGTTCATACTCACCACCAGATATGGTGTCTTGGCGCCCTGGTTTCCCTTGTGAACTGATATCTCTTTCAGAGATGTCAATTGGCAAGGTTGTCATAGACTCAGTCTCATCAATGTTACCACTATCCTTAGAGGTCAATGAGACACTCTCAGTAGTGGCAGCTGAGTCTACATGAGTCCCCTCCACACCTGTGGGACTCACCTTAGTTTGACTTAACTGATGTGGGCTAGAAGTCAGAGGGTTCCCTAGGGCTCAGTTGATATGGAGAGTGGTGTGGTAGATCAACATCATGACCCTGAGGAAACATGAAATCCCCATCAGATTGGGTTAAAAGGTCAGTGAAGGATATATTAGTTAAACCTAATGACCTGGGACCTTGGTCAACATCTAATAGCATTGTGCCAGTAATATGGATGTCCCTTTTTGGCTACTCGGGGGAGTGTTGGCACTCACCCTAAGGGACTGAGGTTTGGGCAACAGGCTCATCAGGTTGAGACTGAGGAGACTCAACACTGATATTAAGGTCAATAGTGGAGGATGGTTGGACCTCTGGCTGAGTGGGAGCCCTGTGTTCCACTCTAGCCTTTTTCACTTAAACCGGAGGGACTTGTTCAATCAAAGTAGATTGAACAAGGGTTCATTTAGAGCGTCTTTGGTAAGTGATTTTGATGGGGTGGAGAAGTTATCGGTTGTGAAGTGGTGGTGTCCGGTGTGGGTTCATCACCTGCTAGGCTTGTAGGGATGTCACCAGGTGCCATAGGCTCAAGCATACCTAGAAGTAGTTAAGTGAACCTTCAAGTGAAGTTAGTGGATACCTTCTTCAGCATTTTGAAGATACCCGGCCTCATGTGAGGAACTACTAGAATATTTGGATATTCTAGTTTGTCCTGATCCAGCTTATAGTTGATTATGTGCTTACTAAATCGGGGATACATGTAAGATGTATTTCTGATGATATTTCCTCTCAAATTATTCAGCATAGATCGAGAGTAGTTGAACCTTAGGTCTTTTACCAACCCATGAATGAGGCAGCCTAGATCATAGGGAATATTTGTTTGACAAACCGTGTAGAATTATATGGGGCAAGTACTTCCAGTTGTAAGAGAAGTTGAATTTGTAAACTATAGACTTGCTCACATCTCTTTCATACCCTATTTGGGTGTAAGTGTCTTCTAAATCAGGTTTTGGAAATTCAGTGGAGGCTCTTACGTCGTGGAGTTCCAGATGTTCTCTTATGGTGGTTTCACTCACAATGATTTCTTGTCCACGGAATCTAGACTGAATAACCCTTTCATTGTTGAGTATGTCATTTTGACCATTGGCCCAGAAGTCAGCCATATGGTTCGAATAAATGGTGGGGTTGTTGGACCAAAAGAACCAATGAGCCAAGATCAGGAAAACCTCTAAGTCCCACATGACATCACAACAACTGCTGAAGACCCTCATCAGTTGTTCTGACAAAGTCTGAAGAATCAACAGCTGAAGTTCAAAGAACTGAAGTACAACAGCTGAAGATCCTAAAGTACTGAAGATAAGTACTGAAGTCTAAAGTACTGATAAACACAAGTACTGAAGACTTCAAGTACTGAAGACAAGTGCTGAAAATCTAAAGTCTGAAGAACTGAAGAACTGATGAACAACTGCTGATGCACAAAGTCTGAAGACAACAACTGAAGACATCAGCTGATGACAACTACTGAAGTCATCAGCTGATGAATCATCTGAAGACCAAAGTCTGAAGACCAAAGTGCTGAAGGTTTAGAGTTTGTCACAACAGCTGAAGAAGTCTTCTTCAGTTGTTGTGATGGTTTATTTTCTTTTCAGTAGTTTTATTTTTTTCATTTCAGTAGTTTGTACAACAGCTGAAGAGTTTGTTCTTCAGCTGTTATAGTTCAGTAGTTGTAAACGACTGAAGAGTTTGTTCTTCAGTCGTTGTAGCTTTTCAGTAGTTTCCTTTTCAGTACTTGTAATAGGTAGAACACTTAGGAAATTTTGTAAGATGATGTCAGCTATTGTGACATCTTCAGTAGTTGTGTTCTATCAGTAGTTAGTTAAATAATCGTTTAATGTCAGTGGAATCTGACAACAGTATGGGTCATTTGCCTATAAAAGGGCAGTGACCTGAATGTATTCCACGCCGAAACATGAAATAAACGAATATTATTCCTTCAAGGCAGAATTATTCTCTCTACATCTACTTTTGGTTTGCATGCAATATTCTTTATGTTCTTGCTTTGATTTCTAATATTCATGCTAAATCCGCTGCGAACACAATCTAATTGATCAAACTAGAGGCTGAGATCCTAACAAATCGTATCAGAGCAGGTTAATCATTGATCGATTTCACAATTGATCATTTGAAACTGCTCTTTTGATCTCTAAGTTTGATCGAATTAGCAATTTGCAAGAATTAGCTGTAGAGAGAGATTCTGTTGTTTCTGGCCAAAAACTTGAGGTTCTCTTGGTGGTTTTGAGCTACATTTGTTTTGTTTAAACTTGAGTTTGACTAATAACTGAGATGACTACACCAACAAACGATCCTCACAATACTGGTTCCTCAACCAAGCCACCGATGCTTGTGAGGAATGAGTACAACATATGGCAAAGACGTATGCTTCACCACTTGTCTGTCAACAGTGCTGGTTGTTGGAAGTCAGTGGTGCATGGACCATACAAGCCTATGGTGAGCGTCCCTGAATCTAATGAACAGGTTCCAAAGAAACCTGAACAATATTCGGACGAAGATCTAAAGCTGTTCGAGATTGATCCTAGAGCCCATGGAATTTTAGCCATGGCTATTCCAAATGAGATTTACTCAGGGCTCTTGCATCATGAAACTGCTCATGACCTATGGGTTGCTCTAAAGGAACAATTTGGAGGAACTGATTCGGTCTTAGCAAACAATAGGGAAATCCTCGCCCAACAATATGAGACATTCTCATATAGAAAGGGTGAGACTCTGACCCAGCAGTTTGAGCGGTTCTCTTGTTTGATATCTGAGCTGAAGATGGTCAAACAAGAGTACTCCAACAGCCAGATGAACAACAGGTTCCTCAGATCACTGCCTGAGAGATGGGACACTTATACCATTGTCCTACGCTCCGGTGCAAATCTGGAAACTCTATCTCTCACCCAACTTCATGGGAAACTGCTCACTTTTGAGAGAGAGATAGAGCAAAAGAGGAAGTTATCCACTTCTGGCAAGCTCGCTGATGACTTTGTTCAAGGCAATGCTGCCTTGATAAGTCAGGAGTCAGAATATGCTTCATCAGAAAGTTCTTATGATGAGCATATTGATTTCTCTACCAACTCAGAACAAGCTTTTGTTGGTGTTAGTAGTAGTTCAGGAGGCTGCAGTGATAACTGGTGCTTCTTGATGGAGGATTTGAAGGGCATTCCAGATGATGATCTGGAAGAGATGGATATTTTGAGCCAAATGAAAATGATCAATATCAGATCTCAAAAGTTCTACAAAAGAACTGGCAGGAAATTCCCTGGTCTCTCTGGCAAAACCAAAGTTGGTTTTGACAAGAGCAAGTTGAGGTGTCACAAGTGCCAAAGGCTTGGACACTTTGCTAGAGAGTGTAGATCATCTGGATCTAACTCCTCTGCACCCTTTGTGACTTTTCCAAGCAATAGTTCACAGCACAGAGGGCAACCTTCCTCCAGTTCTGGTCATCCATCACAAGCACAGGCATCACCTGCTTATTTTGTGCCTCAGGGGTATATGCCATACTCATACCCCTGCTACTACGTGCCTCAGTCCAGTCAAACTCATGCATCTTCGGCTCAACCACCACAGGCTCTTCCTGAGCCTCAATCTTCCCCATCTCATCATCAAACACAACCTCAATAACACAGCTTCTTCACCCCAGGAATTGTTGACTGGAGTAGTCTACCAGATGATCTATCTGGACAGGAACAACTACTCCAAGGTGCTGGTCAACATGGTGGTGATAGTCCTTTTGGAAATCTTGCTCTGATGGCCCTTGAGTCTGCTGAGGGGTCATCATCCAATGCCTCATCACAAGTATCATCTGAGGCCAAAGCCAAGCTTTGTTCTGAATCATGCATAGCAGCATTTGCTTCTATTAGAGAAACAAATGTAGCTTTAATAGATAAAAATCTTGAGCTAGAGCACACTATTTCCAAAAGAAAAGCTGAATTTGAGGTTGTACTAAAAAAGAAAAATGATGAGATTTACAAGCTTAAATGCCAAATCAAAGATGGTAAAGCTAGGGAAGATGTACTTCTAGAGAAGTACAGAGACCTCAAGGAAACTCTTGCAAACACCCAAGTAGAGTGTGATCGATGGGTGCAATCATGCAAGGGTTTTGAAATGCTTCTTAAGAAGCAATCAGCTTCCAATGTGAAGTTTGGGATTGGTTATAATCACACTGCTCCTCCTACAGATTTCACTTTAAGAGCAGAAGTTGAATCTGATAGAGAGAGCAATAACCAATCCTTCTCATCATGTGACCTACTATCTTCTGATTCAGCATCATCAGAGATAGAAGTCAGCAACCAATCAGCAGATGCTACAAGAGCTGATGGTTCAAATGCTGACTGTCACATGATCAAAAAGTTGATCAACTCAGGTGTTGTCTCTAGAAGTACTGAAAGTACTAGAGAGCAAGTGATAACACTTGAAGTTCAAACCTCAACTACTTCCAGCACTGAAGAGAAGAAAACTGACAGTAGAAAAGGTTTGAAGACAACTAAAGAAGAGGTCAGGAAAGCAGGTACTAAAGGGAAGAAAACTGCTAGTACTGATAACAAACAGCTGAAGAACAAGTCTTCAGCAGTTTCATCTTCTTTGGTTGATGATCAACACAAGATGAAGAAGAAGCCATGTGAGATATGTGGCTTGTTCAATCATCTTACTGATGATTGCTGGTACAAAAGGGGTTCCAAACTCAAACAACAGGAGGAAATTAAAGAGCAAATAAAGAAAATGAAAAATGAGTTTGAAACCAAGTTTGTACTAGTAACATCAAAGCCTGAAATCCCTAAGCCCAAAGCTAAATCTAAAAAGAAAGTAGGGAATACTCAGGCAATAGCTGAGGTTGCTCAGAAAAAGATGGTACAACATAGGAATCCATCATCAGCAAACTCCAGTGTGTCTGAAGAGCTAAAAGCTTTATCACAAAGTCAGACACAACTGGTGATGATGGTTCAGCATCTAAAGGGAAGAGTCAACCATTTAGATGCTCCTGTGTTGAAACCACAGAAAAGGAAGTCCAAGCCAAAGGGTTCCTCTTCTATACCATCTTCTTCACCTCAGGCTGTTACACATAACACACCTGTTAGTGCTGCACCTATAGTTGAGAACAGACCCAAAACCAAACAGGTTTGGGTCTCTAAAACTAACTAACATGTGGTTATGATTGCAGGGTTCTTCAACATGCCAAAAGAGCATCTGGTATGTAGACAGTGGAGGATCTATGCACATGACAGGAAGCAGCTCCCTTCTTAATGACTACTCTCAAGGAAAGAAGGCATTTGTCTCCTTTGGCAATGATGCAAAGGGTTACATCATCGGAAAAGGCTTTGTTTCCAATGGGGAAATAAGGTTTGATGATGTTAACCATGTGGAGAATTTCAAGTACAACCTCTTGAGTGTTAGTCAAATGTGTGATAAAGGCCATGTTGCCCTTTTTACAAGCCAGAACTGTCGGATTCTGTCATCCAAAGTTCTAAATTTGATTGACAAGGTGTTGGATGAATACACTCTCCTGAAGGCCAACAGGACAGGAAGAGTGTATGCCTTAGATCTTTCTAAAAAGATAGATCTAAAAGGCCATCCTTGCCTATTCTCCAGGGCATCTTCTCAAGAGTCTACTCTATGGCATAGAAGGCTGGGGCATGTTAATTTCAAGAACATGAATCAGTTGATAAGCCATGGTTTAGTAAGAGGATTGCCCTTGAAGGAGTTCAAGTGTGAAGACAACTGCACTGCTTGCTTAAAAGGAAAACAACACAAAGTTTCATTCCCTTCAATAGAAGAACCAAAGTCCACTGCCTGCTTGCAGCTCCTGCACATGGATCTCTTTGGTCCTGTCAGAGTGATGAGCATGGCAAAGAAGAAATACTGCCTGGTAATTGTGGATGATTATTTCAGGTATGTATGGACTTTCTTCTTGCACTCTAAGGATGAAGCAGCCAAGACTATCATGAACTTTGTGTTATTTGTATAAAAGCAGTATTCCCTACAGGTCAAGTGTGTGAGGAGTGATAATAGAACAGAATTTAGAAACCACACACTTGATGACTTCTACCTGTCCAAGGGAATTAAGAGGCAGTTTAGTATTCCTAGAACTCCTAAGCAGAATGGAGTGGTGGAGAGAAAGAACAGGACTCTCATTGAAGCTGCAAGGTCAATGCTGGCTGACTCAGGATTGCCACTGACCTTTTGGGCTGAAGCTATCAATACAGCTTGCTATGTACAAAATAGAACCTTAGTGAATAAGAGGTTGATGAAGACTCCTTATGAAATTCTTCATCATTTGGCTCCTCTAATTTCATTCTTTAGAGCCTTTGGGTGTTCATGTTTTATTCTCAACACTAGCAACCCACTCCAGAAATTTGCTAGTAAGGTGGATGCAGGGTATTTTGTTGGTTATTCATCAACTTGCAAGGCATACAGAGTCTTCAACTGTAGGACAAAAGTGGTTGAAGAAACTCTGCATGTTAAGTTCAATGAATCTCCAAAGGACAAGATTCCACAAAACCCTGTGGAGTTGTTTGATCTGGACATACTGCAATATGTTCCTTATCAGCCTCCAGCTGTTGAGCCTGTCAACAGTTCTCCACCTGGTGGTACTGATGATGATGTAGTCAGTACTCACCTCTTCAGGTTTAGTGACAACCTGCCTGAGCTCACTAAACCTGATGCTCCTGTAGCTTCAGCAGCCCCATCCACAACAAATGCTGATGAGATTTCTGCTCTACTTCTTTTGAGCTGCCATCTCCTACATGGTTTCAAGAATCTCCATCACCATTTGTTGCTGCTGAAAGTCCTACAAACACTTGCACTGACATTATAGTCTATCAAGAGCTGAGGAATCACCCCACATCTCAAATCATTGGTGATATCAATGCTGGAGTTTCAACCAGGAGTCAATTGTCCAATTTCTGCTTCTATGCTCTCTTCATCAGTCAGTAAGAGCCAAAGAAATATCATGTTGCTTTAAGAGACAATGGATGGGTTGAAGCAATGCAGCTTGAGCTTCTTCAGTTCAAGAAACAGCAAGTGTGGGAGCTTGTTCCTTTACCCCAAGGGAAGTGTGCAATAGGCACCAAATGGGTATTCAGGAACAAAACAGATGATAAGGGCCAAATTGTCAAGAACAAGGCCAGGCTGGTTGTCCAAGGATTTGCACAAGAGGAAGGCATCGATTATGATGAGACCTTTGCTCCTGTGGCAAGACTGGAAGCAATCAGACTGTTCTTAGCTTATGCTGCCTTTCACAGTCTTAAGGTTTATCAAATGGATGTCAAAAGTGCCTTCTTATATGGAAAAATAAAAGAAGAAGTTTATGTGTGTCAACCACCAGGCTTTGAGAACAACAAACATCCTGATTGGGTGTACAAGCTTGATAAGGCTCTTTATAGGCTGAAGCAAGCTCCTAGAGCTTGGTATGAGACACTCTCAACTTTTCTTTTAGAGAACAAGTTCACTAGAGGCACCATTTATAAAACCTTATTCATCAAGACTGTGGGACAACATAAGCTCCTTGTTCAAATTTATGTAGATGACATCATCTTTGCATCCTCTGATCTAAAGTTGTGTGATGAATTTACAATGCTCATGAAGCAAAAGTTTGAAATGAGTGCTATGGGGGAATTACAGTTCTTTCTAGGTTTGCAAATCAAACAAAGGGATGATGGAATTTTCATCCATCAGTCCAAATACACCAAAGAGTTGTTGAATAAGTTTGATTTACAAACCTGTAAGCCCTGTTCTACTCCCATGAGCAGCATCACACAACTAGATGTAGATCAGAAAGGTAAAGCGGTTGATGAAACCCTTTACAGATGTATGATTGGGTCCTTGATGTACCTTACAGCTTCTAGACCAGACATCATATTTGCAACATGTGTTTGTGCTAGATTTCAGGCTGCACCTAAAGAATCCCATTTGATTGCAGTCAAAAGGATCTTTAGATATCTGCAAGGTACCCAATCACTAGGTCTTTGGTATTCAACTAGGCATTCTTGCAAATTAGTTGCTTTCTCTGATAGTGACTATGCAGGATGCAAAGTCACCAGAAAATCCACTTCTGGTGGTTGCCAATTCCTAGGCAATTGTTTAGTTTCTTGGCAGAGTAAGAAACAAACATCAATTGCTACATCCACTGCTGAAGCTGAGTACATTGCTGCTGCAAGTTGTACATCTCAGATACTCTGGCTTCAGAACCAACTCTTGGACTACGGCATTACAGAGACTAAGACTCCATTATTAATGGATAGTGCTTCAGCTCTTTGCATTGTCAAAAATCCAGTCCAGCACTCGAGGACCAAACATATAGAGATCAGACATCATTTTATTAGGGATTGCTATGAAAAGGTCTGATTGATCCAAAGTTTGTGCCTAGTGCTGATGAGCTTGCAGATATATTTACTAAGCCTTTAGATAGTGCCACATTTCAAAACTTGGTACTAAGGCTTGGTATGCTGCAGCTCGAATATTTTGACCAATACTGATGCTCTCAGTTCACAAGTACTGATGAGCATTAGTATGCAAAGGTCAAATATAAGTACTGATGAGTAATTTAGTCTTCAGCATTTTCACAACTACTGAAGACTAAAAGGCTTCAAAGTACTGATGTACATTTGTTGAAAACAACTGATGTAGTGAGGTGGATTACAACTACTGATGTATCATTTTCAAACAAATAAGTACTGAAGAACAAATTTTGTTCACAAGTACTGATGTGTAATTTACACAAGTACTGATGTGTAATTTACACAAGTACTGAAGACAAAATTTGTTCACCAGCTCTGAGTATTTCATCAGCACTTGTGAACATCTGATCACAAGAGCTGAAAGCATAAATACTCACAAGAGCTGAAGGGTCAATGAAACATCTGAAAGTCAGCCAAAGAACTGATGAGTAAATGTGGAGGTCAGCATGAAACAACTGATTTGACGGAAACAGCTGATGAGTACTTTTACTCTTCAGCTGATAACAACAGCTGCTGTTTCATACCCAAATAACTGAAGGACAAAACCATGTCTTCAGTAGTTTCACAACTACTGATGACTAACACCAAGTCCTCAGTTGTTTACAACAACTGAAGCAATACCATGTCTTCAGTAGTTCACAACTACTGATATCAGTAGTTCACAACTACTGAAGGCTAACACCAAGTCTTCAGTTGTTACAACGTCTGAAGATGAAAACTAGGTCTTCAGTAGTTTATAACTACTGAAGACTGACAATAAGTCTTCAGCCGTTTACAACATCTGAAGGACAAAACCAAGGCTTCAGTAGTTTTAACTACTGAAGACTAACACCAAGTCCTCAGATGTTACAACCACTGAAGGTTAAAACCACGTCATCAGTAGTTTCAACAACTGATAACTAACACCAAACCTTCAGTAGTTTTCTTTCAGCCTTTGCCATACCCTATAAATACCCAACCTTCAGAGCTTTTCATTCTCACTTGACCTAACTTTTCAAAAACCTCTGAAATTCCCATACATCATTAATGGCGGCCATGCAACTCAAACCTCGACACAACTGTGTCGCTCATCTCACCAAACCGCCATTCTGGGCCAAGTTTCACAATGCCGTCGATCTGATGACCGACTCACAATACCAGACGGCATTCCTCCTTAACCCCACCATATACACCGACTCCTTGGCGGAGTTTTGGACGAATATCATCGTCCAAACCGGAGAGAATAACGGCGAGGTCTCTCTCCGGTCCTCCGTCAACAACCACCCTGTGGTTATTACTCCAGCTACTCTTCGAGAAACCCTAAAGCTGGAGGATGCCACCTACCCAACCTCCTACCCCAAAGGCGCCCTCGATCTATGCTTCACTGCCAATGACTATCAGGGCAACCTTTCAGCCACCACCTTGTTGAAGAAACACTTCCCAGATCCCCAACGACTGATCTTCCATATGGTGAATGTGTGTCTGGCTCCCAAAACTTCTTCATGGGACCAGATGTCAACAAGGTGGCAACAGGTATTGTATTCTATCCTTGAGAAACAACCCCTAAACTTTACTGATATTATTTTTTGGGAACTCAGGGATATGGCCACAAAACCCATTTCTAACCGTTGGATCTTGTATCCTCGATTCATAATGGCCATCATCCAAAGCCAGCTTCAAGCTGAGGGACTTGTTGGCACTGGAGTCCCTGCCATGGCTGTTCTAGCCGAGGTATACTCCAGGCACAACACCGACCACACACTCAAACAGGCTGGCCGGCTGCGAAAACCCACGCAGCAGGAACCCACAGCCTCCACCTCCAAATCCAAAGTCCCCACCAAGCCAAAAGCCAAGAAGCCCAAAAAGGCTACTCAGGGAAATGAGTCCCCTGAGGATGCCCCTGCAACACAAAGGCAGGATGTGGCTGCTGGTTTGATTCTCCCAGCACCTACCATGACTCCACCCACCACAACCGCACAGGTTTCCTCTCAACAGGAGCCTGATACAACCACAACTGGGGCACCTACACATCTGGGGTCTTTCTCACTTGAGGAGACCGCCATTGAAATGCACACTCCTCCCTATGTGCACTCTGCCTCTAGCCCATCTCCCACAGAAGCTGCCCCACAAAGTCCAACCCTAATGATTGCCAAAGTGTTGACCCACCTGAGCACTCCACCCTCTCCCCAGAAACCTATTACAACTGGGGAGACTCCAACAGAAGAGGGGGTGGATACTAGTGCCGGTGGGAGCCCCCAACACAGAGAATCACATGTCCAATCTCCCAGTGTGGCTAGGGAGATAGGACAATCTGGTGAGGCTACCACTTCCCCTGCATCAGCACATGAGCAGGGTGAAGCTGGTACAAGCAATAAGACCTCACCAGAGGCAACTGCCGATGATGGATCCAATCCGGAGGCTGGAAGTCCCCAGTACCAATACAAAGGGGCACATGCTACTACTGAGCCATACTCAGAGCATGTATATCCTGACACAGTCAGGAGGTCAGGTGATTCAGCTCCCACTGATGATGACCTGAGCTTCTTCTATGATGTAGTTGCTCACAACACTATCTTAGAGGACGAGATAAGCAGACTCAAAGAGCTGCTTGCTCAAATGACTCAAGATAGAAGTCCACCTACCACCACCAACCCACAGATGGCACCTTCACCCGAAGGTCTCACATACACTGAGCCACTCCCACAAACTCAGCCACCAGCCCCTGCTTCTGGCACTAGCTCTCAGGGCCAGAACCCCCCGGAGCAGCTAGATGCTATCCTTCAGAAAACCCTGCCTCTCATCACACCCATAATCACAGAAATTGTGATGAAAACCATTGATGAGAGGCTTCCCACACATATCCAACCTCTGGTGGAGGTTGCTGTTGCTAAAGCCCTTGCTGAGAGTCAAACCCCAACCAATGCACCCAAAAAGGGGGAGACCTCAGTGCAAGGTAAGAGGAAGAGGGGAGAGGAGGAGCTAGAGGTAGGTAAAAAGGAGGTGGTTGAGAGGGAGAAGGTTCAGGAGACCAAGGGGAAGGGGAGGGAGAAGGAGGAGAGAGCTGAGAAAGAAGTGACTGGAATCCAAAAGGATTTCAGTGTCACTTATCAAAAGAGAGGAGAGGTGAGGGAGAGTGCTGATCCTGATCTATCAGCCCTTGTCAAGGAGGCTGATGCTGAGCATAGCCGTTAAATGGACTCTGTCATTGAACAGCTGTTCAGGCAAGGCTTTGACAAGGACACTGGCCTGCTGGATCAAGAGATCAGTAATATGGAGAGAAGAGAGATTGAGTATCGATGGACTACTTATAGCCAAGAGGAAAGAAAGAAACTTGAGGCTATGAGTAGGTTCACTTCGAAGTACCTGGGCAGACCAGTCCCTGATGTCAAGGCATGGACCAGGGACAGACTCTTGGCAATAACCACCAAGATCTGTTCGGCTGGTGATTTCACTAAGGGACTGGTCGCTGAGGCCCTCTCTGAAGCAGGTGCTGGGAACAGGACACTGCTAGTAAAACAGACCAAACCAGCCCTTATCTCTAGGTTACTAGCAGTGCCTGCCAACATTCCCACACCAACAACCCAACCACAACCCACTAAACCAACCCCTTCACCATCAAAACCCGCAGCGAATGATCCACCCTTGAAGAAGAAGAGAAGGGTGTTGAGGCTGCAAGAAGAAGAAGAAGAGGAGGATGAGGAGGACAGACTGCCCCTTTCAGCAGTCATTCCTTTACCAAAAGCCAAATCCCAAACCATCACTCCCACCTCACAGATGGACATTGTGAGAGTGAAGATAGAGGAAGAGGCAAAGCAGCAGCTTCATAATGCTGAAATGCTTAAGTCAATTGACCAAGCATATGCTGCCTCTACCTCTATCATGAATATGAAGAAAGAAGCTCTGAGACTCTTCACTCTCAAACAAACCTTCCAATATAACAAAGAGAGAGTGAGGACTTGGCCTGATCCTAGGGTGGCTCACAGGATCAGAAAGAAAGATATTCCTGTGAGATACAAGAGCCAGATGAAGAGGATTGTAGATGAAGTAATCACAGTGGCTCTTGTAGTAACACCCTGGGAAATTGTGGATGAGTTCGAGAAAGCTTATAAGTCTAAGCAACCTCCTAAAATGATGTTGAAGAACAGGATGGTTAGAAAAGGCTTAGTTTATAAGAAGCTTGAGAACTTCCGCAAAGATGAGTTCAACTTGTTGCTAGAAGGCAGACATCCAGATGAATTTGCATATAAGCAAATCACAACAGTTGAGCTCAAAAATGGGAAACAGGTCAAGTATGTCTCAGAGATGTACGGCCGTGAAGGATTGTTCGATGGTGGGGCTAAAGGCATGACCAAAGAAGAACAAATGATCTTTGTCCGAGCCTACACCAGAGAATCCTACAGGCTAGTACATGGGAGGTAGGTTTCATGGATGAGATAACAGCTCTGTGTCCAATTCCCCAAAACAGAGCTCCCATCCATACTTAGCCAAACAAATACCAGAAACCTTCTCCCAGGCCAGTGCTTATCAGGGTCAACTTCTGATCTGATCAAGAAGGAAATAGACCAATCTTTATGCCACCAATAAGTGGGACAACAAATAATTAGAGGTTTTGGCTGCATTGGTTCAGGGAGAGTTTGTTGGACCAAAAGAACCAATGAGCCAAGATCAGGAAAACCTCTAAGTCCCACATGACATCACAACAACTGCTGAAGACCCTCATCAGCTGTTCTGAAAAAGTCTGAAAAATCAACAGCTGAAGTTCAAAGAACTGAAGTACAACAGTTGAAGATCCCAAAGTACTGAAGATAAGTACTGAAGTATAAAGTACTGATAAACACAAATACTGAAGACTTCAAGTACTGAAGACAAGTGCTGAAGATCTAAAGTCTGAAGAACTGAAGAACTGATGAACAACTGCTGATGCACAAAGTCTGAAGACAACAACTGAAGACATCAGCTGATGACAACTACTGAAGTCATCAGCTGATGAATCATCTGAAGACCAAAGTCTGAAGACCAAAGTGCTAAAGGTTCAGAGTTTGTCACAACAGCTGAAGAAGTCTTCTTCAGTTGTTGTGATGGTTTATTTTCTTTTCAGTAGTTTTATGTTTTTCATTTCAGTAGTTTGTACAACAGCTGAAGAGTTTGTTCTTCAGCTGTTATAGTTCAGTAGTTGTAAACGACTGAAGAGTTTGTTCTTCAGTCGTTGTAGCTTTTCAGTAGTTTCCTTTTCAGTACTTGTAATAGGTAGAACACCTAGGAAATTTTGTAAGAAGATGTCAGCTGTTGTGACATCTTCAGTAGTTGTGTTCTATCAGTAGTTAGTTAAATAATCGTTTAATGTCAGTGGAATCTGATAACAGTATGGGTCATTTGCCTATAAAAGGGCAGTGACCTGAATGTATTCCACGCCGAAACATGAAATAAATGAATATTATTCCTTCAAGGCAGAATTATTCTCTCTACATCTACTTTTGGTTTGCATGCAATATTCTTTATGTTTTTGCTTTCATTGCTAATATTCATGCTAAATCCGCTACGAACACAATCTAATTGATCAAACTAGAGGCTGAGATCCTAACAGGGGTTAACTGTTAGAGCGGGAAGATATACAGATTGGGTTAGATATTGGATGATTGGTGCAAAATTGACATCCTTTGAAGAGTCCAGGATGGCGACTAGTTGAGGGTTTAAAGCCATTGTTCTAAGGTACTGTATAAATGAGAGAATTTGAAATTTAAGGGAGATAATGGAAATGGGTATCTAGGGCTTTTACAGTGGTAAAGAAAGTAAAAAAAGTCGGAATCTTTTTATATGTTGGGTGAAAGATCAAACCGATAAGGTGAAGTGACACTATGCAGCTTGATTTGACGGGGGCGGTAAGGATAAGTCATTAAAAATGTTCCAACAATCTTTCATAAAATCTTACTTTTTGTAGAGTGGGGCACAAAGATTTCCGTTACACAGTAAAGTTTTCTTCCAAGAGTAAAATTCCTTCGGATAGAACATTAGAGTTTCTCTTTCCTGATTGTCTTCCGAAGCCACTTTATCTTTCGAAGCAAATTATGTTTTGAAGACCAATTTGCTTTTGAGGGTAAAGTGTTCTTCCGAGAGAAGAGGTTATTAACCTTCGGAAGGAAACTTTTATCTATGTTCAAGTGATCTTCCGAGGCCAAAAACTCTTCGGAAGAGAATAGTTGTACAGAGGAATTTGCCTTCGGAAGAAAAGCAAACTTTTCTTTTGAGGGTAAATATCTCTTCGGAAGAATTTGTACTTAGAAAATTTAGAGAAAACCTTTTGTAACAGGGCATAGATTGTAAATAGACAACTTTGACATAACATACTTTTAAAAGAATTTCAAAAGAGATTTACTAATCAATGTTGATCATTCCAATAGCCGTAATTAAATACTTAAATCTTTGTTCATCAAAGGCGTTGGTAAACAAATTAGCATATTATTCATTTGAATTAACTTTGACTAGTTTGATCAAGTTTTTCTCATTTATATCTCGAATGAGATGAAATGTCAATATGCTTTGTCTTGGAATGATTTACTGGATTTTCTATGATAGAAATAGCACTCTTGTTGTCTATGTGGATAGGAGTCTCCATGAAGTTGAAACCATAGTCTAACATCTGATTTTGAAGCCACAGCAGTTGAGCAGAGCAGCTAGCAGCAGCAATGTATTCAGCTTCAGCAGTTGATGTGGAGACACATGATTGCTTCTTGCATTGCCAAGAGATGATCCTTCCACCAAGAAATTGACATCGTTCTGATGTGGATTTCTTGTTGATGTTGCAAGCACTATAATCACTGTCAATGTAGCTATAAAAATTGAAATCCTAGTTTGGGAGCTCCTTTAAAATATCTAAGAATTCTTTTGACAACAATTAGGTGAGACACCTTAGGAGCATCCTGATATCTTGCACAGATGCAAGTTACAAACATGATATCAGGTCTGCTTGCAGTGAGATACATTAGAGATCCGATACTTGCCCTGTATTAATGCTGATTAGTGTCCTTCCCCTCTGAATTAGGACAAAGATTATGATTTCTTTGTATAGGTGTCTTGGCTGGCTTACAATCTTTCATCTCGAATCTTTCTATGATATCATTGACATACTTAGATTGATTTATGAAGAACCCTTCTTCCATCTGTTTCACCTGAATTCCTAGGAAAAAATCCATCTTGCCCATGGAATTCATTTCAAATTTCTTCCTCATGATGCTTTCAAAGTCTTTGCATATTTGGTCATTGGATGAACCAAATATAATATCATCAACATAGACTTATACAAGCAGCATATCCTTCCCAGACTTACTTATGAATAATGTTTTGTCTATGATGCCTCTGGTATAGCCATTCTTTAGAAGAATTGAGATAATGTCTCATTCCACAGCCTAGGTGCTTGGTGTAAGCCATAAAGAGCTTTATCCAATTTATACACATAGTTGGGGTGTTATGGATCTTCAAATCCAGGTGGCTGACACACATAGACCTCTCTGTCAATATACCCATATAGAAATGAACATTTCATATCAAGTTGATGGACTGTGAAGTTCTTGGATGCTGCAAAAGCAAGAAATATTCTAACAGCTTCAAGTCTTGCAACAGGCACAAAGACGTCAGTGTAATCTATACCTTTTCTTGCGTGTATCCTTGAACTACAAGTCTGGCCTTGTCTTTTATGCTCAAACCTCTATCATCCCTTTTATTTCTGAACACCCACTTGGTGTCAATAGGGACTTGACCGGGTGGCAGTGGACATAGATTCCATACCTTTTGTCTCTTGAATTGAAGCAACTCCTCTTGTATTGCTTCAACCCAACTATTGTCCTTGAGAGCTTCTTCCACCTTCTTGGGTTCCATCTGGGAGAGAAAGCATGAGTACAAACAGACATTCCCATTATGAGTTTGTATTCTAGTTCTCACACCTTCTGAGACATCCCCAATTGATGTTTTTAGTTGGATGGGTGTTATGAATCCTGAGTCTTGGAATCACATCTAATTGCATAGATAGATCCAAGTTTGAAAGATTTTGCTCAGGATTATGAACATTAATTCCAGCTGATGTCTCATACTCATTCAATGAGGACTGATTGAATGAATGAGTGATAATATCAATGTTGTTTTGTTGTGAAACAGTATTAACAGTTGTCTGTTCCTTCAGATTACTGTCTTCATCAACTTGGTGTTGAGAGTTTGAGTTGTCAGCCGATGAATTTTGAGGCTTCGTTGACTGACAACTTATTGAAGCTCCCCCATTTCCTATGATATTCAAGCTATCAAGACTTGCAGTATTGGGAGCTTATTCTTCATGTCTTCTTAGAGAGATTGGAATAGGTTTGGGTAACTCAAATAGTTGATCATCAGAGAAGTCATTTTGAGTTCCTGTTCCAGCTAAAACATTCTCCCAAGATGGTTTAGAATAGTTGGGAAACAATTCTAAGTTAAAAATATGGTTAGAGCCATTACCCTTAACACAAGGAATGTGCTCATTTACAAAAATTTTGGATGATTCCTCAAATTGTTGATTCTTAATGTTGTATACTCTATAAGCTTTAGAGTTTGAAGAGTATCCAACAAAGATAACATCATCCGACTTTTCAGCAAATTTTGCCAAATTGTCTTTTGTGTTAAGTATGGTACACCTGCTGCTAAAGGACCTTAGAAAGCCAATAAACGGTGGCCTCTTGTTCCATAGCTCATAAGGAGTTTTTCCATGGGGCTTAACAACAAGAACTCTATTATGCAAATAGCATGCAGTGCTGACTGCCTCTAACTAGAAAGTTAGAGGCATCTTTGAATCAGCTAACATAGTTCTTATAGCCTCATAAGTGTCTTGTTCCTCCTCTCAGCAACACTATTTTGTTGAGGAGTTCTAAGTGCACTGTATTATCTGGTAATCCCTTTTGAGCTATAAAATGAGTCAAGAACTTGATTCTTAAACGCAGTTGCTTGATCACTTCTGATTTGTCTTTACCTTGTGATCAATTTGATTTCTATTTTAAGAATAAAAGATTTTAATGTTTCAGCAGTTTCATCTTTAGTTCTTAAAAAAATACCCATGTGAATCTTGTAAAATCATCAACTATCACAAGGCATATGATTTCCTTCCCATGCTCATTATACTTATGGGACCAAAAAGATTCATGTGCAATAAGTGTAATAGAGTGGTAATGGAATTAACTTCTTTGGATTTGTGGGTTGCCTTATGTTGCTTTCCTTTAAGATAAGCAATACAGTTGTCTTTACAGAAAAACTCCTTTTTAAGCACTCCATGTAGCAAGTTATTTTTAACTAGTTTATTCATGGTTTTAGAATTAACATGACACTTTCTTTTATGCCAAAGAGTTGATTCATCACCATTTACTTTCGAAAGAAAGCATGAAACTTCTCCCAGTGGGGAAGCATTGTTCATATCCAGCTTATACATACCCCCTTTCCTGGGAGATTTGAGAAGCACTAACTCATGAGGAATTGATATCCCAGGTTTGAGGATAATGCACTCATGTTCTATGAAAAGCATTTGGTGCTTTTGATCACAGAACTGAGAAAAACTCAAGAGATTGTGTTCACGCTGTTTGACAAAGTGTACTTTGTCAGCTTTTAACTTATCATTGGATACATTACCTCTACCAGAGATGTATCCTCCAGCTTCACCTCCAGATTGAACAGGACCTCCATCAAAATGTTGAAATTATTGAAGAAGAGATCTGTTCCCTGTCATGTGCCTGTAGCATCCGCTATCTACAATCCAAATATTTTCATTTTTGTCATGTGGATGTCCGTGCACATAAGGTGAAATGATTAGTTACTATTGGAAGCCCAGGCCTTATTGGTCTTGGGCTCTTCCAATGTTAATGACATAATTAAACCAAAATGTATGCATGAGGGTTCAACTATGGTTTAGGAAGAAGAGGTTTGTGCTGCAGCATCTTGTCTGATCTTCTATTCCATCATATGGTTGATCAATGTAGATAAGCGTGAAGAGGCTTGAGCAGCATGACTATATTCCGAGGCTTCTCTGTTCTTAAAAGAAGTTATCACCACCTTTTCTTCTGAAGCAGTCTTCTTCTCAGAAGATTTCAAAGGATTCCTTTTATTCCTTTACTTGGTCTTAGGCTTGTCTTCCGAAGCTATTTTCCTTTCGGGAGAATGAGTTTCTTCTAAAAGCAACTTGGCTTTGGAAACAAGCTTTCCTTTCTTAATCATTTGAACCATGTGATAAGGTCCAAATGTGAAACATTCCTTGACTTCTTCTTTCTTAACATTATTTGCATAATGTGTGCTTGCAGGATTGTAGTAACAATCTTTGGCCATGTGATTATGCAAGCCACATATTATGCATTCAATGTTAACTTTGGTGGGGTATGAAGGTTTTGTTTCTTATACTTCTTGTGTTCTTCAACAGCCTTACCCTTTAACTTCTGATTCTTCAGATGGACAAGAGTACTGGTACTACACTCCTTTCCTGAATCAGAGTTTTCGGCCACTTGGAATCCAGTTGAAATGAACACACCCTTTTGTCTAGGGTCTATCTTCATCTTAGACTCAGCCATCTTCTTAACAGTTTTCTTAGTTGCTTTGATCTTGTTCTTTTTGTTTTTGGTGGTTAGAGGTTCATCTTCGGGTGTGTGGATTAGGTTCTCTACCTTATCCTTCACTGTGGTGGTCATTATTATTACATCACTCTTCTTCTCAAAGGAGAGTGGATCAGCAGTTGGAACCCCCTGCTCGTTAATTCCACACCTTGGTTGTCTTATAGACATATAAGAGTGTGGTGGAGCAGTTTCATTAATTCCCAGTCCACTCTTATTTTGATAGCACACCTTTGAGTGAGAGGATAATGCAAGAATGGTCTTGAAGTTATGCTCTTGAATAGCATACTTCTCTACTTTAGCCTCAGCTATTACTAGTTGGGCTTGGGCCTCAGTCAACATAGAAACCAAATCTTTTATTTGATTCCTATAGTTTGAGTGTTCATGCTTTAAAGAGGAAATAGTTTTCTTTAACTCATCAATTTTAAGTTTATAGTCAGATTCTACTCTCTTGAAATCAGATTTTAGTATGTTTAAAGACTTAATATTAGATTTGATTTCCATGTTGTAGTCCTGATACATTTTAACCTTAACTACACAAGGAGGAGTACAGAGATGTTCATATACCTTAACATTATCGGTTCCGGCCATAAGAGCTTGAGAAGGGGTTACATCTTGCACCATAAAGCTCCAGTCAACTTCCTGAGCAATAGCTGCAGTTTGCTGCTCAGTTTGCTTGGTTGCAGCCTTTGGGGTAGCATGATGTTGAGAGGCTTGAGCAGCTCCAGGATTAGATCTTGGAGCTTTGCATTCCCTTGCAAAATGACCAAGTTGGTTATAGTTGTAACATTTGACTTTTGACTTATCAAACCCAAACTTGTTGTTAGTTGGGTTCTGGAGGAACTGTCTTCCAGTCTTTTAAAGAACTTCTTTGCTCTGTTGGTTAAAAGAGCCATCTGTTGGACAATAACCATGTATTCAACCTTGTCTGGACTGAAACACTCTAGGTCGTCAAAGCGAATTGAAAATCACTAGAGTATTCATTTCCTGAAACAAAAGCACAACTATCTTGAAAAGGATTTTATTGAGCTTGTTGAGACCTGGGTGTCTCATGAAATATGATGTAAAGCCCAGAGGAGTGAGATGGTTGTTGATTGTTGTTCAGGTACATCGGGGGATAGGGAGTTCTTGACCCTTTAGCAACATATAGGGCATTACTGATAGAAGGGTTTGAGCTTCTATTCATCTGATGGCCCTTTTGAGTCTCCATCTCCATACAATATCCATCAAGGATTCAATACAGTTCAGTCATGGTGAGTGTGTTCAAGTTTTCAGTTCTTTTGATAGAGACACAATAGAAAGTCCACTCATGAGGAAGCGCACTCATAAATTTTCTAACTATGTCTCTTTTTTAAAGAGTCCACCCATAGAGAAGATATGCAATTATGTCCATGTATCTGAAGTATTGTTGGCTTAAGGTCTCACCAACAATGTAAGTGAAGTTTTCAAACTTCTGCTACAGTACATCTTTCTTGGAGTCTTTAGATTCTGAGGAAGCAGAGTACATCAATGTCAAAGCATCAAAGAGTTCTGTGTCCGTAGTCTAATGCTCAAAGCCTACCATTATGGAGTTTGGTATAGCAGTGAGCAATATAGTCATTGCTTTGCTATTGATGTCCATCTTCTTGAAGTATTCATCTAAGTAGTCTTCAATATCCTTTTCAATCATAATACCATTGCCAGTTGATGATGCCACTTTTGGCTTGTAAGGGCCATGAGTGACAGATCTCCACATCCGGCTATCTTGATACTTGATGAATCCTTCAATACGTTGACACCAGCGTTTGAAATTATTAGGAGTGATAATGGGATCCTTAGTTATGGTTCCCATCTCAGTCTTAGAATATTTTTGGTTGAGGGCCATTTGAGTAGAGTGGGTGAGTATGAAGAAATAAGGATGATTTGGGATGGTTAGATCTCACAATCAAGAGCATGGATGCTCTAATACCAATTGCAGGATTGGTGTTTGTCTCTCAACACAATATTTTCTCTCAAACTCACCAAGTTTCACTCTTGATGATAAAAAATCTCAAACTACGTTGATGATAACATACTAAGTCAATGAACACAAGAAATGGTTTTTTAAAATACTTGTATATATTTCTTCTTAACTCAGTGTTTACAAGACTCTTACAAAGCATGCATAATTAGTTATATTGAGAAACTATATATACTACTATCTACAGGCGGTTATACTTTGAAAACCAGCTGGAACTTACATCTAAACAAATACTACATTGCTAGACAGAAGGTATCTAAGATAAAATACTATCTTAGATTAGGTAGTCATGACAGGTCCATGACTTACCTTTTGTTACCTACTAAAGTTGGTAACTATACTAACTGATAAAGGTGAACAGTGGAATAAAGTATGGTAAACTACATGGGCATGGGAAAACGCCATGCAGTATATCAGACTTGTCAGTCAGACCATAGTTATGTCACTGGTCCATAGTTAGTTCTTCCGAAGGTAAAATGGCTTTGGAAGAATAAAGTCTTCCGAAACCATTTATACTTCGGAAGAGTTAACTTCTTTTGAGACTTCAGCAAGTCTTCATGACCTTTTCCTTCAGAAGACATTTGTCTTGAATCTTCTAAGTGTTGTACTTCGGAAGGAGAACTACTTAGTCTCGGAATACTTAGTTCTTCATTCGGATGTTCTTCATCCTTAAGCTTCGGAAGATCTTTAACTTTGCTTTGAAAATGCATTTTTGTCTTCGGAAGCCTTTGCTCAGTTGCACTCAAAATCTTCTAAGTGTAGTTTTGGTTGCACCAGCCTCATATGATCGAACATCTATTATTTTAAATAAAACTCAATTATGTTAAACTTTTCAAACTTAATCTTAATTTTCAGTTTTTATTTCAAACAATATAAATGAAAAATTAATTAAGTCAAAATTTATAAATTTTTAATATTTTTATAAAGTTATAAACTTTTATTTAATATGATAAATAAGAGAAGGCGACGGTTTCCCCGCCATGTTCAGTTCTGTCGGTGGTGGTGGGATCCGTTGTCGCTCTGCCTCCCCTCTGTGTTCGAGGTGGAGGAGGTGGTGTTTCCCCACCATCGACGATGGTGTTGGTGGTCGGTCGTTGTTTAGTCTTCGGGGGTTTGCCTTGGAGTCGATGATGGTCTCTCTACTGGAGGGAGCTGAACGGTCGTCGCCGGCCGTGGGTTTTTCATCGCGTTTGTGACAGCGGTGATGACGATAGGGTCTGAGCAGTGGCGACAATGGTGGTGCAACCATTATTGTTGCCCCTTTTCTTCTTCTACTTCTAAAACCCATTTAGGGTTTTCAAATCTACAGCGGGCCCTGTCAACGGTTGTGGTGCAGCCACCATTGTAGTCCATTTGATGTTGTACCCCGATTGATGTTGTGGCTATGTCGGTATCCCATCCCCTTTGTCTGGTTCTTGCTTTGCTAATTTGTTGTTCTCCATCGTGGGTTACCACTCACAGTGGTATCGTGGGTTACCACTCACAGTGGTTTTGTGACTCTTGTTGTATAATCGGCTTATGCATGTGGTTGGGTATGTGTAATTCATCGATGGAATGTGTTGATGATGATGAGGAACACCTCATTTGAGACTTGGATTTGGCTTAATGTTTATCACTGGTTTCTTTGTTCTCGTTTTGGTTTGTTACTAATATGTTCCAAGGGCTGGTGATGATGATAAAAGGTAGGTGTGACTTCGTTGTTTTGGCGGCAAATGACAATTTGCAGCCACAACGAGCACACATTCTGAGCCTTATGATCAGCTTATGCATGTGGTTGGGTATGTGTAATTCATCGATGGAATGTGTCGATGATGACGAGGAACACCTCATTTGAGACTTGGCTTTGGCTTAATGTTTATCACTGCTTTCTTTGTTCTCTTTGTGGTTTGTTACTAATATGTTCTGAGGGTTGGCGACGATGATAAAAAGTAAGTGTGGCTTCGTTGTTTTGGCGCGGCAAATGACAATTTGCAGCCACAACGAGCACACATTCTGAGCCTTATGATCACCACTGCGTGGTAAGAGGCGCAACGCAGCGGTGGTTATCTACTTAGTTAATATTAATAAACTAGTGAACCCATCCATACCCCATCTTCAACCGAAGGTTAGCCGCCTCCCCATCATAGCCCACCAAGCCTCCGGCAAGACGTTCCAGCAACGCCGGTCACAACTAGGTTTGTTAAATTAGCAATCCATCTTCATTCGCATAGATTCAAGCTCTTGTGGGGATATCCATCTTCATTTTCTCCATATTCACAAACATATCTCCCATCTTTCTTGTTCTCTAGTAGACCACTACACCACCACCACTATCGCCACACCGTTATCGCCGCTCGTCATCTCCAACACCCTAACCTAGCCACACCCCCACCGACGCTCGTCATCTATAACACCACAACCATCTGGTCGCCACCGTCAATCAGACCACATCACCAGCACCACTTCATCTCTATAAGAACTACTAACAGTTGTCGCTTCTCCACTGCTTGAAATACTCCACCACAACACCTATCTCCCCATAATCAGCCACCATCACCCCTTGGTTTCAGGTGATAGTGGTGGTTAGCTGCTGGTTTCAAGTAGTGGTAAGAGGTGGGTTTAGGTGAGTATGTGATGGTGGTGAAAGATGGGTTACGGTGATGATGGAGAAAGGTGGGTTCAGGTGATGGTTGGTGGTGCGGTGTGGTGGTCCGACAGTGGTGCGTAGGATCAGTCTGGCTGGGCTAGTGGAGGTAGTTGTGCGTGGTGGTGTGGGTGTACATCTGTACATCCAAGAAAAAGATTATATCTATATTTTAATATCAAGTGGGCCATAGGTTATTAACTAGATCAAAATTATTTAACTTATTAATATTCAGGAGTATTTTAGTCATTTTATAAGTATTTAACGGAAAAAGATCCAAGTCAAGGACCTTTTTTGTTATGTTTTGTCAAACCTTTGGACCGACCTTGTAATTTTTTAAAATTGAGGACTGAAAGTGAAAACAAGTCTAAACGCAAGTACCTTTCATGTAATTAACTCTACCTAATCCAACTAAATATACTAACATATTTTTCTTTTTTTAACCCGTCATCCAATCCAACTGAATTTTTATAGGTGTTGACCCTAAAACTTGTTTTGTTTTATTAACCGATTCATCTAACCCACATAATTTTACCAACTTATTTAAAAAACATTAATGCTTGATAAAAGTTATATATTTCACACCAATGTTATAACACTTGAGAATATTTTTCCTTAACATAGTAGCGAACGGCACTTCACGAAAACAGCGTATACCCGCATGTACCTAATCTCCCCACCCTCTAAACGGAGATAACATCGCCACCGTCGCCGGAGATCACAACTCCGATCAGATCGCCACCGAGTCGCCACCGTTCCAGATCACCACATGGAGGGCGTTGGGGCTCGACTCGGCCGATCCTCGACTCGGTACGGACCCGCCACCGTGTTCACCGGTCCGGTGAGGAAGTGGAAGAAGAAGTGGGTCCATGTAGCGCCACCGAGCGCCGCCGCGTCGAATAATAATCACCATCACCATGCTGGCGTTAACGGTAACGGAAATTCTTCTTCCAATGGTGGTAGTGAGAACGGATCTCATCTTATGCTGTATAGATGGACTCCTGTTAGTCAAAGTCAAAGCGCCGTCGCGGATAGCGGTGGCAATGGTGATGCGAAGGATGAAGCTGCCGTCGCCGGAGAGGAGGAGGAGCCGCCTCGCAGGAAGATGAAGTATATTCCGGTATCGGTTCTGTCCCTTTTTGTTGATGGTTTGATCTGATTGTTAGGTTTAATAGGTGAACTCTAGAACAAGATCTGTTTAAATTAGGAGAGAAACTACTGCTGATTTGTTTGATAATTTGTGAAGAGTCTGTAGAAAACGTGAAATTAGGGTTTATATTGTCTGATTTGAAATGCTAAAGTTACGAGATCAAGTGTGTAAGGTTTGAACTTGAAGCAATTGATTCATAAATAGTCTGTAGAAGATATCACATTAGGGTTTTTAGTTGAGTTCTGTGTCTATATATGATATTAGAGTGTTTGTGTGTCTGAAGATTTGAATGGGACATTGAGGCATTTGATACGTGAAGGGACTCTTAGTATATTAAAGTTTCGGGGCATTGCATTGTTTATGACCTGATGTTGGTGTTTATTGTATAAAAGAAACTAATCATATGGTAGAATGTCTTTTGGAAAGAACTGAGGTTGAAAACATTAATGCTGCAAGAATGAGCAAGCAACATTAGAAATGTAGATTAGAACACAAGTAGTCTAGGGAAGTATGGTTTCTGTGCACCATATCGTATTATTATTGTTATAGCCACACGTTCTTACTAACTGAAGTAGTATTGCGTTTGGTAAGGTGATTAACTATATCCATTGTGAGGTTCCTAATTTAGGTTTGGCACTAGTGAAATCTTGATCTTGATTTTCATCTAGGTAACGTATAGAGTTTAAGATCAATTTCAAGTTGTCTCCCAAACTTAGAACCAAGGTTGGTGTAAAATTCTTTTGGTATCAAAATATTGATGGCTGCATAATGCATAATTTGTATATTAGATTTGAAATATACATACTTTTCAAGGAATAAATTTGAAACTTGCAAGACATTTTTCAATATATTATATTGATATCATGATTTGCATTTCTAAATTTTACATGGGCACTTTCTTTGTAAAATGGTGCAATGCCGAAACCTCTGAATGACTATTGTTAAAAAAAAGTCTTGAGCTTGAGGGATTCGCACATTTAAAGGGTAACATTGGGAACATGTGTAAATGAATATCGTTTATTTGTCCTTTGAAAATATCAAAAATTACTTGTTTGGTCAAATAGTATTATAGGTGTTTTACTTTTAAGTATTTAACTACCAATTAAACATTTCTTCTGAAAGAAGCGGTCTCTCTGTCTCTCAAGATAGAGGAAAGACTTGTCACCACCTACCCCTCCCAGATCCTGCTTTTTAGTGAGATATATTGGGTATGTTTGTTTGTTTGTTTAAACATTTCTTTTGAAAGTCTCTTCTTTTATGTATGATGGTTTCTTGTGAATGGCTTACATCAGATAGCCCTACTCGAAGAGCAAAAGAAAGAGTCGCCAGAGGAGCATAATGATGAATCCGTGGAGGCAGACCCAAATTTAAAGTTTGACCCAAATTTAAAGGTTGACGACGTTGATGGAAAAGACATAGATGGAAAACCAGACATTAATGATGTTCCCATGGAAGAGAATGAGGTAACTTGGTTCATGTGCTATTTTGTTTTTAAAAGAGCCAATAAACCGCACCATTGACTCACTGACAGTTGGCAAAATGTCTAATCAGTATGTCAAAATCAGTGATTTTCTGATGTGGGTCAACTTGGGTCTGGTTGGGTTGCAATTCCAGCACTTTCTAAACTTCGTTTTTCAGGTTTCTGAGCAGACAGATGCAGGAAGGCAAGATCTCAATGAAAGCAAATTGGATCTGAATGCTCGTGATGGAGATGAAGATGGAGAAGAAACGGGAGATCAAGAGAGATAATCGTTTTTTTTTTTTTTAGTTTCTTTCTTTTTAAACGGGAAAGAATGTGATAGAAATGGTCACTAATTGAATTGTTTCTTTTCTGGACCAAATGGTTGATTGAGAAACATTGTTTCAGATTGTACTGGTGATTTAAGTTTTAAAGTACACTTTTGACTTTTCTAGACAAACATGTTCTGAGAATATTATCTGTGAATCATGTCACTTTTTTATTTTATTTTAATTTCATTTTCTGAATTTAGCAAAATGGATGTTCATGAATGAAAGCATTAAATGCACAAGAAAAAGAACAACAAATGACATTATTTTAGAGCAAGCATCAAGCTCCCAACATTCTTCAGAAAACAAACCTAAAATGACAACACAGAATTTCAATAAAGCAAATTGTTTTATGGCAAGATCTTGATTTTGTTGCCTTGAGTTTCTGATTGTCATTCCTTTACAGCGGCAGTTTCCTCTACGTTAAAATAGTCGTGCCTGCCAGTCAATGCAAACAAGATCATTATCCATAGTAACTATCATCATATTGTAACAAGTTCCATGTCAATTTTGAAATTAAGACTATGAAATTTGACCACAAAAGTCAAATATGGTCCCTATTTCGTACAAAGTCAACTTTGAAGTGCAACAAATTCAGTCTTGAGATTTCTCATGAACCTAATATTAGGAAATTTGCTACTTATAATGCGCAATCTTGAAAGACCCAAAACTGCTGAAATTTTAGTCACAGCTTATAAGATTCCCTTAAAATTTGCATTGATGGATAGTGTAGACATTTGACAAAAAGATAACATTATCCTTGCTTGCCTTGTCAAACTTCAGGTTTTTTTAGCAAGTTTATAAATTTATTCAAAATTTCCCCCGTTCTAACATAATTCCTAGTAACATAGCACCTCTGCACCTGGAAACTGAATGATAGTAATCCCATAGTTTTGACTTACCGGATTTTCCGGGAGAGTTGATACAATCCTGTTCCAGCCATCGCGAGATTTACACTAAAAAGGTTCCAATTTTTCTGTAATAAAATGTATCAAAGATGATCAAGATGACAAAATCAAGAAAACAATGCAAGTCCTGCAAGACAATGAAACACTTTTACCAAGTTTAACAACTAAATTGTCAAGACAATTTGAACAATGATTTAATGACCAATGTAAAGTGTTTAATAATTCAAAGAAATGCCATGTCAGCACATTTACTAATTGAACAGGTTATCATGTGACAGAACGACTAAGATGGGCATATGACACAACTTTATGAGATTGAATGACCAATTCAACACAACAATTTGTACAAATACTAATAGAACTTTGGACAACTTACATTGCTATAATAAGACAAAAAGGGCGTACCTGGTGCTGCAAAGAGCTCCCGCGTTTTCGCAGGGTCCAGGGAGGGTCAGTCCCATTTAAGGGAAGATGTAAGCGGTCTTTCCCCCACATTTTGTGGGAGGCCGTTTCCACGGATCGAACCTGAGACCTTCGGTCCCTTAGGAACAGCTTTTACCGCTGCGCCAAGGCCCGCCCTCTTTTATTGCTATAATAAGACAGAAACCCTTAAAAGATATCCAATGTTCAATGTCACTATTACTACCAAGTCCATGGCATTAATTAGGGTCCAACACTTCATATATTCATCTTTATTGAAGGGTATTGGGCACATAAGATAGATTTCTTCATTGAAATTTCGATGGCACAGATAGACTGATAAATTATAACAATTTGACTTACCGGGGTGATCACCATGCTGTAGCGAGACCAGATTATACCAGTGCAGGTGACAGCTGTAGATAAAATAATAAGAGGTAAGGATAGCAGCAACTGTGTGATCGATGACCCTTCCCTCCCCCTGAGCCCAAACGAAACAATCCATTTTTTATTTTCAAAGATTCAAACTTCTTTCCTCCTAAATCCATTGACATAGATTTTCATTTTCTTTTCAATATTTTATTATCCTGATGTTTTGATAATTTATATAAACTTATAAAGTAAAAAAAAAGGTAAGCAATACCAGAAAGACTCTGGTCAATTCATCATAAAGTGATTGACTTTACATTGGAAATCAAATATGGGAATTTTCTTAAGAAAAGGAAGAGGAACAGATGCAAGAAATAAAACATTTGCAGCAAAAATAAAAAATATACCAAATTGTTGAGGATATGAAAGTTTCTCAGGTGGCTTGGCAAAATCTGCAATATTAGCTATGCTGATTCCCCACTTAAATGTTGGAGCCCAGAAATGAACTACCAAGAACACATTAGTCAATTAATATATAATACATATTCAATACAGAAGTAACTTTAACTAGACAACTACGAGAACCTCAAAAAACACTTGTATCTTTCACTTTAATTGTGATACATAAGACAGTTATATAACCACTTACACCAACCTCCTTCTAACTCTCATTGTATCCGTCAAACACACATACAAGTACATTATGTGGTTCTCGTGGTCATCTACTTAATATTGGTTATCTATCGAACACCCATGTATATATGAGCACATAAAAATGTAATCTCCTTCTCTATAAACTTGTACCATCAAACTTCAACATTTGTTTACAAAAGTCTTAACCACGTGGTCCTCACCTGCATAAACATAATCTAAGACCCCTTAAAGATTCACATGAATTTTCTTATCAATCAATACAAACCCTATTATCAACAAACTCTAATGGTTCTCTCACATTGTTATCCATTGACTTTGGCAGTCAAACAGGTTACCAGTCAACTCTAAATTGTTTGTGGGTTCTGAATATTTCCCACCAAATTTGATATCCAGAGATGAATTGCACAATTGGTACGCATCTGACATAAGAAGTCATATTGTAGCTCATCTATGAAACTCCGTATAACAATTTCAATGATCAAATTCGAAAATAATCACCATCACACGGCGATGATGAAGTACGTCACGAGATGCAAGATAGCTTAATCTTTGTGCAATCGAACAAGATATAAATCAGATCATCAATCCAACCTTAAAGGACTAATATTTCCCTAATTTGACGTGATTATGATGATTATAATCGGAAATGAAAAGGTTTAGAAGAAAGAACTCACTGGTTTTGGGGCCAGCAGGGTGATTCCAGAGAGCTTGTAGCTTCGATGTCGCCATTGATAACTCTAGTTTCTCTCTCTGAACAAATTAAAAAGAATGATGGCCACTATCGGTGAGTATCATCTTCGTACTCTAATAATTTATTAAATTTTCCAAACTCTTCCTCCTATTAAATAATTATCTTAATTACTAATAATACTATTTAACATCTTTTTAAATTTAATAAATTAATAAAGTGATTTATTTATTAATATTATTTCTAAATAAACAATTTTTTATAAAATAATAAATTTATTTAAAGCATAAGACTTTTATTTAAAATACAAAATATTTAAAATTGGCATTTTTAAAAAGTTATTTTTTAAAACCAAAAATAATTAAATTTAAGAGTTATAATTAGAAAATTTTTAAAAATGACATTTTTATGCGGTTTGTTTTAGAACAAAATGTTTATTTTTTTTTAAAATAAAATTTTAAAAAGTTGATATCATTATTTTATAACTTACAGTCATTTCTAATACATAATTTCAGTGATATTATATCTTAGAATATTATTTTATAATTAATAAAATTTATTATAGTAATTTTGTATTTATTCAACTCGTGTAATACACGGGTTACTATAGCTAGTATCATATATAAGAGTCAAGCATATTAAAGCTAAGTAGGAATTAAAAAAAAGTTATTAGTTAAGAGTTATCTATAGCATAAAATAAAAATAAAAGAATGCAATTGGCTGGAGAAGGAGTCGGTAAAAACCTTACCGATTGTGAATATTGCCCCAAATCTAAGGGAGGATTTTTTTTTTTTTCCAGTGGTCCAGGGCTTTAATATGAGCATAAAACTTTGTATCGTACGTTGAATGCCGACGCTTTGCATTGGAATAGAGTATAAATTCCTTACAAATCAAATAGCCGGCCACTTTGAAGTTTATTTGCCAAGGCACAAACGTTATGTTGAGTATTTGACTAAACGGTGCTTGGTTTGTTAAATAGCCAAAAGTTGATCCACTCATCAAGGATTGCACCTTCCTTTACCGCACCAAAACGCCCTTGGCAAGATGTTAGCCTTGACTTGATTACAGAACACGAGGTATGGACTTTAATTATCATGGTTATTGTTGATCGTATTTCTAAAATGGTTAATTTCTTGGCTTGTCATACCACAAACGATGTTGTTAAGATTGCTAATCTTTACTTTAAAGAAGTTCTGCGATTCTAACATATGTAGTGGCCACAAGGGCGTGTGAACGGCAGGCATGGGCATGGTACCATGAGGCCGGGCCGTGTTTGGCTAGTTATGGTAGCATGTTCAGTTTTGGAGCTTCTTTTTGTTTTTAAGTGTGAACCTCGGGGCATACGTTACTAGGCAATCCTCGTGCTTGTTTTATATTTCAACATCTTCTTTGATTTTCTATATATCCTCATCCATGAGTTAAATTAGAAGTCATTCATTTATGCAAATGAAAATAGACGTGATTAAGTATGGAAATAATCATAATTTGGGTGATAATGATATTTAAAGATGTGTATTTCTATGTAAATCAATAATTGGATCTTCTAGAAAGAAAGAAAAGTGTTGAACTACAAAAGAAAGAGATCGAAATGAAAAAACTTGACAACAAAATTACGACTTGGTTTGCAGTTTATCTATGCAAGATCACATTTGCCCATTAGGCCCAACTGCATCCACAAGTTAGTATCATGTTATTATATGAACAAAGTTCATCCGTTGAACGCACATATTGTTGTTCTGTAGTTAGATGTATATAGATTTTTACCTAGAAGAAGGTGGAAAAGTATTCGACCTAGAATTATCATACATAAGTGCCATTGATGTACTTCTCTATCTCACAAAAAAATAAGATATGATTTGCATGCTTGGTACATGTGCTAGTAAAATATAGTTTGAACCTGAACACGTAAACACTCGGATACAAACTACAAAGTATGTATTCTAGTATATTTCTAGGATCAGATGCCAATGAGGGAAATGTATTCACATTCGGCGAGAACAAATCAAGGAGGACTTAACTGCTAAGATACTACAACTTGCATATCTCAGTTCAGAGAATGATACATCAAAACTATTACTTTGAAAATATTTTTCAACGGTAGTTTTATCCCAATTTATACTATTAACAAAAAATTTAATCAACAAATCTATGGATTCCGTGCTAGGGTTATACAAAACAAAATAAGCAGATAAATAGACTAAAATATTAAATATCGCTAACTTGGTGTTGGTATTATTATTATTGAAATGATAAACATTTCTTGAAACTCAGGGGCTGTTTGGTAGACTCTTAATGATTTCATTAAGAGGTTGCCTCTGAATGGTTAAGAGGCTTATATGTTTGTTTCAAAAAAAAGAAACCTCTGAACTGAACCATTCAGTGCTGAATGGTTCAGATTGTAAACAACGCTGAATGAAGTTAGAGACCATATTACCCTCTTCAACTTTCTCCTTCGATTCACCTCCCCTGCGATTCACCTCCCCTGCGATTCACCTCCCCTTCAACTTTCTCCTTCGATTCACCTCCGACAGCCTCCGACAGCCTCCGCGGTTTGCTTACCTCATCTCGATTCACCATCCCCGATTCACCTCCGATTCACCTTCGATTCACCATCCCCGCCCACAGCCTCCGATCTTCAACTTTCTCCTTCGATTCACCTCCCCTGCGAACCAATAAACTCCGGCCGATCGGTGTTTCCGATGTCCGTCATCCGCCGCGGTTTGCTTACCTCATCTCCGGATTTGAATTCAAAGGTCAACAGGGGATGATTTCAGGTGACCGAAGGTCGATTGATCGAAGATGATGGTTGCGGTTGATTTTGATTGCGGCCGAAGGTAGTTGAAGATGGGATCGATTGGTGATTTCGGTCGATGGTGTGTTGATGGTAGTCGATGGTTGATTTTGATGGTTCGACCGAGGATGGTGGTTGTCGGTCGCTAGTCACAGGTGATTTGGGGGAACAAGAGTTCGGTCGATGCTTCTGCAGATGATGATAGTCGATGATTGCAGCAGATGGTGGTGATGTTTATTGGTTCGCAGGTGACCGAGGGTTGTGTTGGATTCGGTGGTGATGGTTGATGGTAGTTGATCGAAGATGATTTGGGTTGTGTTCGGAGATGGTGTAGATTGAAGTGAGTTGAATGGTTTGATAACAAATCAGGTCATCCTTTAAACAGTTTGTTTGGGTGATTTGTTTTCAGCAGTTTGTTTGATTTGTTTGATAACAAAATTATAGTTTGCTATGAATTATAGTTGAATGGTGTAGATTGAAGTGAGTTGAATGGTTTGATAACAAAATTATAGTTTGCTATGAATGTTAATTTTCAGCAGTTTGTTTGATTTGTTTGGGTGTTTGTTCACAATGGGTTTTGGGTGATTTGATTCAACTGTGAATGAATGTGTGTTAGTGAATTGATTTGGATGAATGAGTCAATGAAGATGATGATGGTGAAGATTGGTTTGAATGTGGTGAATGGATGAACGTATGTTGACAGCCTTTAAACAAAGTGTATTTGGATATTAGTATTTTGTATTTGAAATATTTTGATTTTGAATTTTAATATGTTGCATTTTGTTAACCTATTGATCATTCACGTACAGTCATTCAGACATCTAACCAAACAGATACATTTTATTCAGCCCAAAATAATTCAGAGGGGTAAAATTGTCATTTTGTACAGTCATTCAGAGATTCAACCAAACAGCACATTTTGGTTCAGCACTTACTGGTTCAGAGCCTCTTAACCATTCAGACCTCTTAACCATTCAGCACTTAATGATTCAGATCCTACCAAACAGCCCCTCATTTATTAGCAACACACTACTTGCCATGGTAGCAAGCAATGCATGAGGGATTCGACATCAAATCCAGGCTTACCCAAAGCTCTTAACCTAGGAATTTCAACATGGAGCTTTCTTGTTTCGTGAGGTTGGCTCTGTTATAGCTAAAAAATATAAGAAGTCATATTACGCGCATTACAGTTAGAGAACGTAGACGATTGAAACACACCAAATTTTTTTTTTATACTTTCACAATTTATATCAGAGTTTTGGTCCCAGTTCACAACAAAATTTGTCACTTGTAGTGACATGTCATTTCTTAACTTATATAAAAGTATTACATGAAAAATAACGTTTTACAAACTTTTATTACAATATTATTATATTAAGTATTAAACGAGAGTAGGGTTCCTTCGTCAGTCCAGTCTCGTCCGTGAAGCTTTAACCATATATTGGCGCTTTTCCTGAAAACGTTTAAAAATATTTTTATTAGCTTTCGCTAAGTAAGTACACCCCTTTATTTAAAAAAACATATTTTTATTCATTGGAATTTAATATCCAAAATCTTTATTTATTTAATCCTCTTTACTTCTTTGGAATCCAACACCCGAATTCCTTATGGGTTTATTTTTAACCCTTAAGGATTATTAACTCATCTCTTTATATATGTGGAGTTCAACACCCGAACTCCTTGTGATTTCAACACCCGAAATCCTTACATATATTTAACTTCCCTTTAATATATATGTGGAGTTCAACACCCGAACCCCTTGGGATTTCAACACCCGAAATCCTTACATATATTTTACTCCATTTTAAACTAGCAATACACATTCTTGGACCCGTAATCATATAAATCATTTCTCCCATAATCATGTTTATCATAATAAATAAATTTAAATCATATGTAATTGAACACGTTTCATCTCCACATAATACATACAAACTCATAATAAATAACACATATATTATGTAATTAAACGTATAACAAAATTTAGTTACGGGTCAGTGTACTTACTTCGGATGTTACTAAATTGCACAAGATATAACCCACTATTTGTTGTGATCAAAATCGTCAAGAACTCTTGTATACTTTAGCTTAAAATCTCACACCTAAACTCACTATTTGTTTGTCTCTTGAGACCTTCTCTTTTTTTTTCTTTCCAACAGAATGTGAAGTTATGTATATTAACTTAACCGCCCTAAATATCTTCATCATGAAGACTTGATAATTTTTTTATCATAATTTTACTTGATTCTAAATGTCAACATACACTTGTCAATCATTCAAATTTTGTGAATATGATTCATCAAAGTATGAGTAAACGTGTCACTTCAAACATACATGTCTACCTACCATATCTTGATTGTATACTTAACAAATTTATATATATATACACACACATAAGTATGTAAATATATTATTATTATTATTATTATTATTATTATTATTATTATTATTATTATTATTATTAACAAAATCAACATTCGCTTAGACGTAACTTAATTCAATAATCAATAATAATTTTTACTCGTTATAAAATATTTAAAATACATATTTCAGATAATTTATTTTCATCCATAAAACGAGATGTTACAACTCTCACCCACTTATTTAGGTTTTGTCCCGAAACCTTTTTATACATCAAATAATTCGGGGTAATGCTTTCTCATTTCATTCTCGGCTTCCCATGTGGTATCGGAACCACGCCGATGTTTCCACTGTACTTTCAATTGACTTATTTCTTTATTTCGTAGTTGCTTAACCTTACGATCAAGAATCGTCACTGGCTTTTCTATGTAGTTAAGCTTTTCATCCACTTCTATTTCATTTAACGGCACATATGTCTTCATCAGCTAAGCATTTTCGTAAATATGACACATGAAATGTGTTATGGATTCCGTTTAATTCGTCAGGTAATTCCAAACGATACGCCACTTGCCCCACACGAGCAATAATTTTGAACGGACCAATAAAACGTGGACTTAACTTGCCATGTTCGCGAAAACGAATTACACCTTTCCATGGAGAGATCTTCAACATAACATAGTCTCCCACCTGAAATTCAATCGGGCGTCTTCGTTTATCAGCATACGACTTTTGTCGATCTTGAGCCGCTTTTAAATGCGCTCTAATTTGATCAATCTTTTCATTTGTCGCCTCCACTACTTCTTTATTAGCAAGTTCTCTTTGGCCAACTTCTCCCTAACATACAGGAGTGCGGCATTTTCTGCCATACAACATTTCGAAAGGGGACATTCTAATGCTCGAATGATAACTATTATTATAAGAAAACTCTGCTAGAGGTAAATATTTGTCCCAACTGCCACCAAAATCAATAATACATGCACGTAGTATATCTTCGAGAGTTTGAATCGTCCTTTCGCTTTGCTCATCGGTTTGTGGGTGATATGCCGTACTGATTAATAATTTGGTGCCCATTCCTTCTTGAAATTTCCTCCAGAATCTTGAGGTAAAACGTGTGTCTCTGTCAGATACAATAGATAATGGCACACCATGCCTTGACACTACCTCGTTAACATATACTTCTGCCATTCGTTCAGACGAATAGTTTTCACGAATGGGTATAAAGTGAGCACTTTTTGTCAGACGGTCGACAATTACCCATATCGTGTCATATCCTTTTGCAGTTTTTGGAAGTTTCGTTATCAGATCCATCGTAATATGCTCCCACTTCCATGATGGAATTTCTAGTGGTTGTATTTTTCCGTATGGTTTCTGGTGTTCAGCTTTGACTTGTAAGCAAGTCAAGCATTTTTCCATATATTTAGCAATATCTCTTTTCATTCCTGGCCACCAGTACTCTTTCTTCAAATCATTATACATCTTGGTCGTGCCTGGATGAATTGAATATTTTGATTTATGTGCCTCATCAAGAATCATTGTTTTGACCTTACAAGTCCAAGGAATCCAAATTCGTCCAAGACGAGCTTTAATTCCTTTATCATTCTCCTCAAATAGATGGACTTGACTAATGATCCTTTCATGCTTTAAATTTTCTTCTTTTAGTGCCTCCACTTGTGCAACTCTAATTTGATCAAACAAGTCGGAATTCACAATCAGTTTATATGACTTTACTTTAATTGGAGCGTAACTCTCCTTCCGGCTTAAAGCATCAGCTACAACATTAGCTTTACCCGGATGATAAAGTATTTCACAGTCATAATCCTTGACCAGTTCTAACCACCGTCGTTGTCTCATATTCAATTCCTTTTGGTCAAAGAAATATTTCAGACTTTTATGATCAGTATAAATAGTGCACTTCGTTCCATACAAGTAATGCCTCCAGATCTTTAACGCAAATACGACCGCTGCCAATTCAAGATCATGGGTTGGGTAATTTGCTTCATGTGACTTCAATTGCCGTGAAGCATAAGCTATTACCTATCCTCTTTGCATAAGCACACAACCCAATCTAACACATGAGGCATCAGAATAAACTATGAAATCTTCAGTTCCTTCTGGTAGTGCCAGAACATGAGCTTTAGTTAACTTTTCTTTCAAAAGTTGGAACGCCTTTTCTTGTTCTGGATTCCATTCAAATTTGGAATTTTTCCGAGTTAGCTTCGTCAACGGGGAAGCTATCTTTGAGAAATCCTGAATAAAACGCCGATAATAACCGGCTAAACCCAGAAAACTTCTGACTTCAGTTGGAGTCTTAGGAGGTGACCATTTTATAATAGTCTTTATTTTGGAGGGATCCACCAAAATACCCTCCACATTAACCACATGACCTAAGAATTGGACTTCTCGAAGCCAGAATGCATATTTAGAAAATTTTGCATATAACTTTTCTTTTCTTAGCACATTGAGAACCTCAAAAAGATACTGAGCATGATCTTCTTCGGTTCGTGAATAGATAAGAATATCATCGATAAAAACGATGATAGAACGATCAAGCATAGGTTTACATACTCGATTCATAAGGTCCATGAAAACCGCTGGAGCATTTGTTAAACCAAATGGCATCACAACGAATTCATAGTGCCCATAACGAGTACGAAAAGCTGTCTTAGGTACATCTTCTTCTCGTATTTTAACTTGATGGTGTGACAACCCGAATTTTTTGATTAATACTATTAAAAATAACTTTCTCCGTTTAGCAGGAATTAATTTACTTTACTATTTTGGCAATGATAATAATACTAATAATAATAATAATAATAATAATAATAATAATAATAATACTGATAATAACAATAATAATAATAATAATAATAATAATAATAATAATAATAATAATAATAATAATAATAATAATAATAATAATAATAATAATAATATTGTTTTACAAAGGTTTAGGGGGTTAAAATGTAATTTTATAACTTGTTTTAAAAATGTTTCTGCATAAAATGACATAAGTTTAAACCACGGGGACCATTTGTGTAATTAACCAAACCCAATCCCCCTTTTCCCCCCCCGTAATTTCGGCCGACCCTCCGGCCACCGCCGGAGCGGCTCCGGCGACCCTCCAACACCCAAACGGACGCGGTTTTGACCAAACTAAACTTCCCGACACATTCTCGTGGTGGAGTCGAACGTGGGTCACTTTCCAATTTAAAAATACAAGTGCGAATACCATTAAAACCCGACCACCCCCACTTCGGCCGAAAGAAACCACCACGATCACCACTAACACCAATAATCGACAAAATTAACTGACTATAAATGGATCATCATCTGTTTTGAATTAATTGTACCATTTAATTGAAGAGAAAACAATCACAAACACCATATTCGAATACCTCTCTCGGCCGCGATCTGCAACATAGTCGACAGTGGTCATATAGGCATCATAACCCGAAATTGACAGAGGGCTTTGCATCAAGAACCTTATTCGAAGCTTTCCACAAGTTTAATTTGATTTCTATCATCGTTTGCATATCAATCGATCCTCATTGTTGTCGCGACCTGTTCATAATCCATTCATCATCAGTTCATCACCAATCGGGTAATTAGTTACACCTACACACTCGGTTTAACATGGGGAATGAAAGCCCCATGATTGCAGATGCTTTCTAAATCGAATCGAACCTCAATTTGAGTGAGGTTCGAACTAGGGCACGAATGGGAATTGGGATCGATTGTGTTTGTGTTTAAATGATTTAAAAGCTGAGTATAATCGCGGCCACGGCCTTTGGTTCACCGGTTCCCACGCTCTATCCCATCCAACAGGTCCCGGGTTCGACCCCGGGTCACTACAACTATTTTTTTAAAGCCTTTTTGAGCTTCTAAAAATTATACAAAAATTTCTAAAAATCATAAAAATAAATTTTATAAACTATTCTTATTTAAAAGGTTACATGAATATTTCCTGTGAATTTATTTTATTTAAAAAACCTTAATAACTTTTATAAATTATTATCTACAAACAGCCATTTTTATGAAAACGAACACAAGATCGTGTTTAAATAAAGAATAACCGTGGGAATTGTAAAAATCATACAATTTGTAATTTCATAATTATTTACGAGTTACTTCTTATAAAATTATACTTTAGTTAATTAAAATTAAATATATAAATCACAAAGTTTATAATTAAACTTAGATATATAAAACCGATCGTGTGCGTCAAACCCAAATCGACTCAAATCCAACCAAATATATTTATTCGTATTGCACATATCTTAAAGACGTAATTACCATTAATAATAGGTATTGCTCGTGTTTGATCGTGCATTGCCTTATTCTTTGAAGTACTTGTTCATTTCATTACATCAATTCAAGGTGAGTTTACAGCCCCACTTTTACTTATATACTCTTTTTGGGGGAGAGAAACATGCTGTTTTCATAAACGTTACATTATATTGGATTTTTGTAATACTGCATATACTTGATACTATGATGTATACTTGCCCAACGGACCGTTAATATGGACTTAACGAGGTAATTGTTAGTAGTACTACTGGGATTGACATACCCCACCCGGGCTAGTCGCGCTAGCACAACGTTCGTCAAACGGGTGAACGGTTAGCCTAATTACAAGTGTTGTGGTGTGATCCACATCCGGGCCTGGTTTATTATTTGATTACATGTCAGTTCGGCCGCGCCTTCATACAAATCCGGGAATTTCATTATACTTGACGGATTAATAAATCCGGGAATTTCATTATACTTGACGGATTAATAAATCCGGGAATTTCATTATACTTGACGGATTAATAAATCCGGGAATTTCATTATACTTGACGGATTAATAAATCCGGGAATTTCATTATAGTTGACGGATTAATAAATCCGGGAATTTCATTATGCTTGACGGATTAATAAATCCGGGAATTTCATTATGCTTGACGGATTAATAAATCCGGGAATTTCATTATACTTATCGGATTAATAAATCCGGAGATTTCATTATACTTATCGGATTAATAAATCCGGGGATTTCATTATACTTATCGGATTAATAAATCCGGGGATTTCATTATACTTATCGGATTAATAAATCCGGGGATTTTATTATACTTATCGGATTACTAAATCCGGGAAACTACATACTTGACGGATTACATAATCCGGGAATTACATACTTGACGGATTACATAATCCGGGAACTTCATTACTGATAATTACTGTTTTCTGATAAACCTATGAACTCACCAGTCTTGTACTGAGATTTTTGCATGTTTTCTCTCAGGACATTGATGTGGCACGTCTAGGAGCACAACATCCACTGCATGTCATTCCGCGTTCATCTCAAATTATTTTCAGGATTTAATTTGCATTTACTTTACATAAATTGGATTGGACGCGTGTTTACGTGTTCCAAAACTGTTGTTAAATGTTTTCATGTTTTTGCTTCCGCACTACTTAAATATATTTGGTTTATTTCATTAAAATTAAGCAACTTATATGATTTGTAATTATCGAGTCGTTTGGTGTAACTGATGCTTATCTGAGATCCTGGTTGTGTCACACGCCTGACGGTAAAACCCCGTACGTGGAAAATGAGGGTTTGACAGATGGTAACCTGACCTTAAATCGATCTTTGAGAACCAGCTAGCGCCTTGTAGTTGGTCAAAAAAATCATCAATTCTAGGCAAAGGGTACCTATTCTTGATGGTCAGCTTATTCAATTCACGATAATCGATGCACATCCGCATGCTACCGTCCTTCTTTTTAACAAACAATATAGGCGCGCCTAAGGTGAAACACTTGGGCGAATAAAACCTTTATCCAAGAGATCTTGAAGTTGAGACATCAATTCCTTCATCTCGTTGGGTGCTAGTCGATACGGCGATTTAGCAACAGGCTTAGCTCCAGGAACTAAATCAATTTTAAATTCAACTTCTCTTTCTGGTGGAACGCCCGGTAGCTTATCAGGGAATACGTCAGGGAATTCTTTAACTATAGGGACTTCATCAAGTTTCCTTTCTTTCGTTTCTTTAACAGCCACGTCGGCTAGAAACGCTTGATGTCCATGTCATATGTAACTGTTGGCTTTCGCCGTTGAACATACAATTATGTTGCTCTTTCTTTCTCCATAATCCAGATTTGTTCTCCCATTGGCGACATAAATTGAACAATCTTTCGATTGCAGAGTATCGACGCGTGATGCTGGGACAACCAATCCATCCTAATAATCACATCAAATTCCCTTAACTCTATCAGAATTAAGTCGATATCGTATTCCTCTCCTTGAATATTTACTTTACAGTTTCGACATATTTCGGATACGACGAAACTTTTATCACTAGCAATGTCAACTTCTAACACATTTACTAGCTTACTTTTAACAAAAGAACTATGGCAGGCAAACTTTATAGATACAAAGGATTTACTAGCTCTAGAATCAAATAAAACATGTGCAGGAAGGAAGTTGACTAGAAAGGTACCTGTGACGACATCAGGTTCAGCCTTTGCTTCTTCTGCGGTAATTTGAAAAGCCCTGCCTCGTGGTTTTGGAGCTTCCAACTGTTTCATGTTCTCTAAGGCTCTCGATCCTTCTGCAGTCTTGGTAACCCTTGTTCTCAGCTCTGGACAGTCATTCCTCATATGACCCGGCTTATAGCAGTTATAACATAAGTTGACAGGGCTAACACACTGTGGTGCTGTATGCCCTGGTTTCCCACATTTATAACAAATTGGGTTCTTATAACGACACTCCCCAAGATGCCTCTTTCCACAGAATTTACAGTTACCGTACTCTTTGATAGAGCCTGAACTCTTTACAGGCTTTATAAATTTTACTTTCTTTGCAGGTACTGCAGGAACCATAACATCAACCTTTCTCTTCCCGTCTCTTTCTTTCTGTCTCTTCAGTTCCATCTCTCGTTCACGAGCCCAATTAAGAAGCTCCTCAAGACTTCCACATTTTGATGGAGAAATAAATTCTCTAATTTCTGTCTTAAGGATAAGATGGAACCGAGTCATCCACATTTCTTCAGAAGTGAAAAGCGAAGGACAAAACTTCGCTTTATCATAGAAAATTCCAAAGATTTCATCCACCGTCTCGTTGCCTTGACGCATATGAAGAAGTTCTTCAGTGATACGATCAATTGCAACATAAGGACTGAAATGTTTTAGGAAGATTGGTTTGAATTCTTCCCAAGACATATTTTTTATTCTTTCTCTCCCTATCTCCTTCTTCACCATATCCCACCAGTCCTTAGCTCTTTCACAGAACTGGTTTGTTGCAAACATTACTTCATCACACGGGTCGCAATGACACGTATCGAAAATAGTCTCCATGGCTGTTATCCACCTTTGGCTCACCAAAGGGTCAATTTCACCTTTGAATTGCAAAGGTTTACAAGCCATGAAGTCTGTATACGTGTAGTGACGTTTTTCAACTTCAGTTATTGACGTTGCTCCCATATTATTCGTAGGTTTTTCTATGGGTACTTCATTCTTTTTCAATTTTTCTTCTAGCATAATTCCAATAGAATTTTGCATTTCAGCTAGAAGAAATGGGATATTGGCTTCAAATGTCTTTCCCACCTCGATAGCAATCTGTCTACGAATTTCTTCAGGTACAAAAGTTGTATTATTATTAAGACGAGATGAATACACTGATCTTTCTGAAGCATTATCTACATGCTTTTCGGTGTTACGACTTCCCTCGCCTTGTATAGCATTCTCCCCTCTTTCATCCGCCATATTTCTCTAAACAATTTATTAATTTCATGTTATATTTATTCTAATGATTTCTATACTGTAAGCACTTATATAAGGCCTTAATGCTCCATACTTTATTGTCAAGACAAACAATATATCTAAGGCCAAAAGTACTATATATGCATTTATAATATACTACACATACACATCATTTTATGCGTATATACACCCCATCCCCACACTTACTCTTTGACGTTTTTAATACAATATGATCTTTGGAAATTCATAATGATATGATATATTTCCCTCATACCGGCCAGGTATGAAAACAATATACTATACTCATCATAATTTTCCAACTACCATATGATATCTCAAACATACAAATTCCAGTGTACACATATTTTCTCATATGTTTTCATAAAACACCAATACAAACTTCCCATTTATCTGCTTCCCTGGATAGTTTCTGGACTGAACCCTCTCGTTTTAATATCAGTAGCACTTATGGTTCGAGTCTAAGTATTTCTTTTATATATTTAAGTCTCTCAAACCGTGCTCTGATACCAACTTGAAACACGCCAATTTTTTTTATATACTTTCACAATTTATATCAGAGTTTTGGTCACAGTTCACAACAAAATTGTCACTTGTAGTGACATGTCATTTCTTAACTTATATAAAAGTATTACATGAAAAATAACATTTTACAAACTTTTATTACAATATTTATTATATTAAGTATTAAACGAGAGTAGGGTTCCTGCGTCAGTCCAGTCTCGTCTGTGAAGCTTTAACCATTTATTGGCGCTTTTCCTGAAAACGTTTAAAAATATTTTTATTAGCTTTCTCTAAGTAAGTACACCCCTTTATTTAAAAAAACATATTTTTATTCATTGGAATTTAATATCTAAAATCTTTATTTATTTAATCCTCTTTACTTCTTTGGAATCCAACACCCGAATTCCTTATGGGTTTATTTTTAACCCTTGAGGATTATTAACTCATCTCTTTATATATGTGGAGTTCAACACCCGAACTCCTTGTGATTTTAACACCCGAAATCCTTACATATATTTAACTTCCCTTTTATATATATGTGGAGTTCAACACCCGAACCCCTTGGGATTTCAACACCCGAACCCCTTGGGATTTCAACGCCCGAAATCCTTACATATATTTTACTCCATTTTAAACTAGCAATACACATACTTGGACCCGTAATCATATAAATCATTTCTCCCATAATCATGTTTATCATAATAAATTAATTTAAATCATATGTAATTGAACACGTTTCATCTCCACATAATACATACAAACTCATAATAAATAACACATATATCATGTAATTAAACGTATAACAAAATTTAGTTACGGGTCAGTGTACTTACTTCAGATGTTACTAAATTGCACAAGATATAACCCACTCTTTGTTGTGATCAAAATCGTCAAGAACTCTTGTATACTTTAGCTTAAAATCTCACACCTAAACTCACTATTTGTTTGTCTCTTGAGACCTTCTCTTTTTTTTCTTTCCAACAGAATGTGAAGTTATGTAATTAACTTAACCGCCCTAAATATCTTCATCATGAAGACTTGATAATTTTTTTATTATAATTTTACTTGATTCTAAATGTCAACATACACTTGTCAATCATTCAAATTTTATGAATATGATTCATCAAAGTATGAGTAAACGTGTCACTTTAAACATACATGTCTACCTACCATATCTTGATTGTATACTTAACAAGTTTATATATATATGCACACACACATAAGTACGTACATATATTATTATTATTATTATTATTATTATTATTATTATTATTATTATTATTATTATTATTATATTATTATTATTATTATTATTATTATTATTATTATTATTATTAAACAAAATCAACATTCGCTTAAACGTAACTTAATTCAATAATAATATAACCCAAAATTTACTCGTTATACAATATTTAAAATACATATTTCAGATAATTTATTTTCATCCATAAAACGGGATGTTACAACAATGCACACAACCTCTTTCTTGAGGTGAGCCTCGTCTCAAGCGACTCTTGCACATCCATCTACCATGATATATAGGTAATAAAGAAGGTTGTTTTCATAAGTATAAATGCTCCAATTGTCATTGGGATTATATAGATATATGAAAAAAAAAATAAAGAACTAATCATATAAATAATTAAATATGAATTTTAAGTAGATAAATGACGAAATGCTAAATTTATCAACACTCAATTTATGCAGCTTATACTCTATACCTTATGTGAGTAGCCTAATGATATTTATAGAAACATGACCAGCAACATCATCATCAGATAAAGAAAGGCACAAAATAACAACAAATATGAACATAGTGACTATGAGAGAGATGTGGTAACCATCACTAGCTTTAGTGGTAAAGTTTATATAAGAACATAAGCATGTTGTTGTTCTTATAAGTGCAACAACAATAATATCATATGACTTTATTACTTGTAAATAATAATGTCATAGTGGAACATGCATAACACAATATGATTATGGTAGTCACATACACTTTGTAATGGAACTTTATATCAGCCACAATCATTTTTGCAAACGTCATAATACTAATCACAATAACATGCATATGTGAGATTAAAATATATGGGAACGATTTGAATCTTATTAATGAGTAGAAGGATAACATCAAGGAAACTTATCAGATTAAAAACTACAAAAGTAAAAAAAATAATACATTTTCTTTAAGTTCAGAAATTGAAAATTTTCACACTAAATTAAATAGGAAGATATAACAAACACAGAGAAACTTTTACATCTATTCTTTATATACTAAATATGAGATTAGAGTATGTACTTGCAAAGAGTAGCAAATCAGCCAAAAAAACCCACCCTGCTTTACTTGCATGAAAATAAACCATAATCTGTTGTCACAAAGTAAAACTGTTGGACCAAAAGAACCAATGAGCCAAGATCAGGAAAACCTCTAAGTCCCACATGCCACTGCAACAACTGCTGAAGACTCCCATCAGCTATTGTGTTCTCTTGCTTGAATGTCAGACTCGAGAGCATCTTAGCTCCATCAGCTGTTATGACAAAGTCTGAAGAACAAAGTATGAAGATCAAAGAACTGAAGAATATCAGCTGAAGAAGACTCCAAAGTACTGAAGACCAAGTACTAAAGTCTGAAGTACTGATCTTACAAGTACTGAAGACTTCAAGTACTGAAGACAAGTACTGAAGAATCAAAAGCTGAAGAACTAAAGAACTGAAGACCTTCTACTGAAGCACAAAGTCTGAAGAAAAAGACTGAAGACAACAACTGATGATATCTACTGAAGTCATCAGTTGTTATATCATCTGAAGCCAAGTCTGAAGACCAAGTACTGAAGACTCAGAGTTTGTCACAACAACTGAAGAAGTCTTCTTCAGTTGTTGTGGTGGTTTTTCTTTTTCAGTAGTTTATTTTGTTTCAGTAGTTGTACAACAACTGAAGAGCATGTTCTTCAGTGTTATAGTATCAGTAGTTATAAACGACTGAAGAGTTTGTTCTTCAGTCGTTGTAGGATTTCAGTAGTTTACTTTTGTCAGCACTTAGGAACTTTTGTAAGAAGATGTCAGTTGTTGACATCTTCAGTAGTTTTATGTTTTGTCAGTTGTAATTTGAATATTCAGTGATGTCAGAAAAAGGACATCAACCCATCCTTTTGCCGCCTATAAAAGGATGGGTAACCATACAGTTTTAATTGCCGAAACGTGCGACCAATAGAACATTTATTGTTTCGCAGAACTCTTCTCTCTCTATGTTTATGCTTTAATTTGAAATATCTTTTATGTTCTTGCTTTAATTGCTAATTAATGTGCTAAATCCGCTGCAAACATAATCTAATTGATCAACCGAGAGGCTGAGATCCTGTCAAATGGTATCAGAGCAGGTTAATCATTGATCGATTTCACTATTAATCATTTGAAACTGCTCTTTTGATCTCTCAGTTTGATCGAATTAGCAATTTGCAAGAATTAGCCATAGAGAGTGAGTTTCTGCTGTTTCCGGCCAAAATCTTGAGGTCTATTGGTGGTTTTGAGTTACGTTTGTCGTGTTTAAACTTGTTTTTGACCAAAACCTGAGATGACAACACCAACCAATGATCCTCACAATACTGGTTCCGCAACCAAGCCTCCGATGCTGGTTAGGAACGAGTATAACATATGGCAAAGACGTATGCTACACCACTTGGCTGTCAACAGTGCTGGTTGTTGGAAGTCAGTGGTGCATGGGCCATACAAGCCTATGGTGAGCGTCCCGGAATCTAATGAACAGGTTGCCAAGAAACCTGAACAATATTCGGACGAAGATCTAAAGCTATTCGAAATTGATGCTAGAGCCCATGGAATTTTAGCCATGGCCATTCCAAACGAGATATATTCAGGGCTCTTGCATCATGAGTCTGCTCATGACCTATGGGTTGCTCTAAATGAACAATTTGGAGGAACTGATTCGGTCTTAGCAAACAATAGGGAAATCCTTGCCCAACAATATGAGACTTTCTCATATAGAAAGGGTGAGACTCTGACACATCAGTTTGAGCGGTTCTCTTGTTTAATCTCTGAGCTGAAGATGGTTAAACAAGAGTACTCCAAAAGCCAGATGAACAACAGGTTCCTCAGGTCATTGCCTAAGAGATGGGACACATATACCATTGTCCTATGCTCCAGTGCTGACCTTGACACTCTATCTCTCACCCAACTTCATGGGAAATTGCTCACTTTTGAGAGAGAGGTAGAGCAAAAGAGGAAGTTGTCATCTTCTGGCAAGCTTGCTGATGACTTTGTCCAAGGTAATGCTGCCTTGATAAGTCATGAGTCAGAATATGCTTCATCAGAAAGTTCTTATGATGAGCATATCGATTTCTCTACCAACTCAGAACAAGCTTTTGTTGGTGTTAGTAGTTCAGGAGGTGGTGGTGACAACTTGTGTTTTCTGATGGAGGATTTGAAGGGCATTCCAGATGATGATCTGGAAGAGATGGATATTTTGAACCAAATGGCAATGATAAATATCCGCTCTCAGAAGTTCTACAAAAGAACTGGTAGGAAATTCCCAGGACTCTCTGGCAAAACCAAAGTTGGTTTTGACAAGAGCAAGTTGAGGTGTCACAAGTGCCAAAGGCTTGGACACTTTGCAAGAGAGTGTAGATCATCTGGATCTAACTCATCTGCACCCTTTGTGACTTTTCCCAGCAATAGCTCACAGCACAAAGGGCAACCTTCCTACAGTTCTACCCATCCATCTCAGGCACAGGCACCACCTGCTTATTTTGTGCCACAGGGTCATATGCCTTATCCTTACCCCTGTTACTACATGCCTCAGCCTGGTCAAACTCAAGCACCCCCGGCTCAACCACCTCATGCTCTTCCAGAGCCTCATTCTTCCCAATCTCATCACCACACACAACCTCAACAACAAAGCTTTTTCACCCCAACTGCTGTTGACTGGAGTAGTCTACCAGAAGAGCTATCTGGTCAGGAACCACTACTCCAAGGTGCTGGTCAACATGGTGGTGATCAACCTTTTGGAAATCTTGCTCTGATGGCCCTTGATTCTGCTGAAGGGTCATCATCCAATGCCTCATCTCAGGTATCCACTGAGGCAAAAGCCAAGCTTTGTTCAGAATCATGCATAGCAGCATTTGCTTCTATTAGAGAAGCAAATGTAGCTTTAATAGATAAAAATCTTGAGCTTGAGCAAACAATTTCCAAAAGAAAAGCTGATTTTGAGGTTGTTCTAAAAGATAAAAATGATGAGATTTACAAGCTTAAATGCCAAATCAAAGATGATAAAGCTAGGGAAGATGTACTTTTAGAAAAGTACAAAGACCTCAAGGAAACTCTTGCAACCACCCAAGTTGAGTGTGATCGACGGGGTGCAATCATGCAAGGGTTTTGAAATGCTTCTTAGCAAGCAGTCAGCTTCCAATGTGAAGTTTGGCATTGGTTATAATCACACTGCTCCTCCTACAGACTTCATTTCAAGAGCAGAAGTTGAATCTGATGGGGAGAGCAATAACCAATCCTTCTCATCATGTGACTTACTATCCTCTAAATCAGCATCATCAGAGATAGACTGTCACATGACCAAAAGGCTGATCAACTCAGGAGTTGTCACTAGAAGTACTGAAGGTACTGGAGAGCAAGTGACAACATCTGAAGTTCAAACCTCAAATACTGTTAGCACTAAAGAGAAGAAAACTAACAGTAGGAAAGGTTTGAAGACAGCTAGAGAGGATACCAGGAAAGCAGACACTAGGAAGAAAACTGCTAGTACTGATGACAAACAGCTGAAGAACAAGTCTTCAGTAGTTAAATCCTCTTCAGCTGATGATCAGCATAAGATGAAGAAAAAGCCATGTGAGATATGTGGCTTGTTCAATCATCTTACTGATGATTGCTGGTACAAAAGGGGTTCCAAACTCAAACAGAAGGAGAAAATTACTGAGAGCATCAATAAAATGAAGAATGAGTTTGAAACCAAGTTTGTATTGGCAACATCCAAGCCTGAAATCCCTAAGCCCAAAGCTAAATCTAAAAAGAAGGTAGGGATAACTCAGGCAACAGCTGAGATTGCTCAGAAAAAGATGGTACAACATAGGAACTCATCATCAGCAAACTCCAATGTGTCTGAAGAGCTGAAAGCCCTATCACAGAATCAGACACAATTGGTGATGATGGTTCAGCAGCTAGTGGGAAGAGTCAACCACTTAGATGCTCCTGTGTTGAAACCACAGAAAAGGAAGTCCAAGCCAAAGGGTTCCTCTTCTGCACAATCTTCTTCACCTCCAGCTGTCACACACAACACAACTATTAGTGCTGCACCTGTAGCTGAGAACAGACCCAAAACCAACCAGGTTTGGGTCTCCAAGACAAACTAACACATGGTTGTGTTTGCAGGGTTCTTCAACATGCCATAGAAGCATCTGGTATGTAGACAGTGGAGGATCCATGCACATGACAGGAAGTAGCTCCCTTCTTAATGACTACTCTCAAGGAAAGAAGGGATTTGTTTCTTTTGGCAATGATGCAAAGGGTTACATCGTCGGAAAAGGCTTTGTTTCCAATGGAGAAATAAGGTTTGATGATGTTAACCATGTGGAGAATCTCAAGTACAACCTCTTGAGTGTCAGTCAAATGTGTGACAAAGGCCATGTTGCCCTTTTCACAAGCCACAACTGTCGGATTCTGTCATCCAAAGTTCTGAGTTTGATTGACAAGGCATTGGATGAACACACTCTCCTGAAGGCCAACAGGACAGGAAGAGTGTATGCCTTAGATCTTTCCAAAAAGATGGATCTAAAAGGCCATCCCTACCTATTCTCCAAGGCATCCCCTCAAGAGTCTACACTATGGCATAGAAGGCTGGGTCATGTAAATTTCAAGAACATGAATCAGCTTATAAGCCATGGTTTAGTAAGAGGATTGCCTCTGAAGGAGTTCAAGTGTGAAGATGACTGCACTGCTTGCTTAAAAGGAAAACAACACAAAGTTTCATTCCCTTCAATAGAAGAACCAAAGTCCACTGCCTGCTTACAACTTCTGCACATGGATCTCTTTGGTCCTGTCAGAGTAATGAGTATGGCAAAGAAGAAATACTGTCTGGTAATTGTGGATGATTACTCCAGGTTTGTATGGACTTTTTTCTTGCACTCCAAGGATGAAGCAGCAAAGACAATAATGAACTTTGTGTTACAAGTAGAAAAGCAGTATTCCCTACAGGTCAAGTGTGTGAGGAGTGACAATGGAATAGAATTTAGAAACCACACACTTGATGACTTCTACCTATCCAAGGGAATTAGAAGGCAGTTTAGCATTCCTAGAACTCCTGAGCAGAATGGAGTGGTGGAGAGAAAGAACAGGACCCTCATTGAAGCAGCAAGGTCAATGTTGGCTGACTCTGGGTTGCCACTGACCTTTTGGGCTGAAGCTGTCAATACAGCTTGCTATGTACAAAATAGAGCTTTAGTAAATAAGAGGTTGATGAAGACTCCATATGAAGTTCTTCATCATTTGGCTCCTCTTATTTCATTCTTTAGAGCCTTTGGGTGTCCTTGTTTTATTCTCAACACTAGTAACCCACTCCATAAGTTTGCTAGTAAGGTGGATGCAGGGTACTTTGTTGGTTATTCATCAACTTGCAAAGCATACAGAGTCTTCAACTGTAGAACCAAGGGGGTTGAAGAAACTTTGCATGTTAAGTTCAATGAATCTCCAAAGGACAAGATTCCACAAAACCCTGTGGAGTTGTTTGATCTGGACATACTGCAATATGTTCCTTATCAACCTCCATCTGTTGAGCCTGTCAACAGATCTCCACCTGGTGGTACTGATGATGATGAAGTCAGTACTCACCTCTTCAGGTTTAGTGACAACCTGCCTAAGTCCACTGAACCTGATGCTCCTGTAGCCTCAGCAGCTCCATCCACTACAAATGCTGATGAGATTTCTGCTTGCTCTACTTCGTTTGAGCTGCCATCCTCTATATGGTTTCAGGAATCTCCATCACCATCTGTTGCTGCTGATGGGTCTACAAACACTTGCACAGACATTATAGTTTATCAAGAGCTCAAGAATCACCCCACTTCACAAATCATTGGTGATATTCATGCTGGAGTTTCAACCAGGAATCAATTGTCCAACTTCTGCTTCTATGCTCTCTTCATCAGTCAGCAAGAGCCAAAGAACTATCATATTGCTTTAAGAGACAATGGATGGGTGGAAGCTATGCAGCTTGAGCTTCTTCAATTCAAGAAACAGCAAGTGTGGGAGCTTGTTCCATTACCCAAAGATAAGTGTGCTATAGGCACCAAGTGGGTATTCAGGAACAAAACAGATGAGAAGGGCCAAATTGTCAAGAACAAGGCCAGACTGGTTGTCCAAGGGTTTGCACAGGAGGAAGGCATTGATTATGATGAGACCTTTGCACCTGTGGCCAGACTGGAAGCAATCAGACTGTTCTTAGCTTATGCTGCCTTTCACAGTCTCAAGGTTTATCAAATGGATGTCAAAAGTGCCTTCCTATATGGAAAAATAAAAGAAGAGGTTTATGTGTGTCAACCACCAGGCTTTGAGGACAACAAACATCCTGATTGGGTGTACAAGCTTGATAAGGCTCTCTATGGGCTGAAGCAAGCACCTAGAGCCTGGTATGAGACACTTTCAACCTTTCTTCTAGAGAATAAGTTCACTAGAGGCACCATTGATAAAACCTTATTCATCAAGACTGTGGGACAACATAAGCTCCTTGTTCAGATTTATGTTGATGACATCATCTTTGCATCCTCTGATCCAAAGTTGTGTGATGAATTTACAAAGCTTATGAAGCTGAGATTTGAAATGAGTGCTATGGGAGAATTACAGTATTTTCTGGGTTTGCAAATCAAACAACTGGATGATGGAATCTTCATCCATCAGTCCAAGTATACCAAAGAGTTGTTAAATAAGATTGATTTACAATCCTGTAAGCCCTGTTCTACTCCCATGAGCAGCATCACACAACTAGATGTAGATCAGAAAGGTAAAGCGGTTGATGAAACCCTTTACAGATGTATGATTGGGTCCTTGATGTACCTTATAGCTTCTAGACCAGACATCATGTTTCAACATGTGCTTGTGCTAGATTTCAGGCTGCACCTAAAGAATCCCATTTGATTGTAGTTAAAAGGATCTTTAGATATCTGCAAGGTACCCAATCACTAGGTCTTTGGTATTCAGCTGGGCATTCTTGCAAATTAGTTGCTTTCTCTGATAGTGACTATGCAGGATGCAAAGTCACCAGAAAATCCACTTCTGGTGGTTGCCAATTCCTAGGCAATTGTTTAGTTTCTTGGCAGAGTAAGAAACAAACATCCATTGCTACATCCACTGCTGAAGCTGAGTATATTGCTGCTGCAAGTTGTACCTCTCAGATACTCTGGCTTCAGAACCAACTTCTGGATTATGGCATTACTGAGACTAAGACTCCATTATTAATGGATAGTGCTTCAGCTCTCTGTATTGTTAAGAATCCAGTCCAGCACTCAAGGACCAAACATATTGATCAGACATCACTTTATCAGGGATTGCTATGAGAAAGGTCTGATTGATCCTAAGTTTGTGCCTAGTGCTGATGAGCTTGCAGACATTTTTACTAAGCCTCTAGATAGTGCCACATTCCAAAATTTGGTACTAAGGCTTGGTATGCTGCAGCTTGATTGATTTGACCTATGCTGGTACTATTAGTTCACAACTACTGAAAAGCAAAGGTCAAATACAAGTACTGATGAGTAATTTAGTCTTCAGCTCTTTCACAACTACTGAAGACTAAAATGACTCAAAGTACTGATGTACATTATTTATTGAAAAACAACTGATGTAGTGAGGTGGATTACAACTACTGATGTATGATTTTCAAATAAATAAGTACTGAAGAACAAATTTTGCTCATAAGTACTGATGTGTAATCTTACACAAATACTGAAGACAATTTGTTCACCAGCTCTGAAGAATATTTCATCAGCACTTATGAACATCTGATCACAAGAGCTGAAGGCATAAATATTCACAAGAGCTGAAGGGTCGATGAAACATCTGAAAGTCAGCCAAAGAGCTGATGAGTAAGAGTGGAGGCTAGTATGAAACAACTGATTTGACGGAAACAGCTGATGAGTAATTTCTCATCAGCTGATAACAACAGCTGCTGTTTCATACACAAACAACTGAAGGACAAAACCATGTCTTCAGTAGTTCACAACTACTGACATCAGTAGTTTACAACTACTGAAGGCTAACACCAAGTCCTCATTTGTTTACAACAACTGAAGCCATACCATGTCTTCAGTAGTTCACAACTACTGATCTCAGTAGTTTACAACTACTGAAGGCTAACACCAAGTCTTCAGCTGTTCCAACGTCTGAAGAAGAATACTAGGTCATCAGTAGTTCATAACTACTGACGACTGACAGTAACTCTTCAGACGTTCACAACATCTGAAGGACAAAACCAAGGTCTCAGTAGTTTCAACTACTGAAGACTAATACCAAGTCCTCAGATGTTACAACCACTGAAGGTTAAAACCACGTCCTCAGCTGTTACAACACCTGATAACTAACACCAAAACCTTTAGTAGTTTTCTTTCAACCTTTAACCTACCCTATAAATACCCCACCTTCAGAGCATTTACTCCTCACTTGACCTAATCCTTACAAACCTCTGAAATTCCCATACACCATTAATGGCGAACATGCAACTGAAACCTCGACACAACTGTGTCGCCCACCTTACAAAATCGCCATTATGGCCCAAGTTTCACCAAGCCGTCGATATTATGAACGACTCACCCTACAAAACGGCTTTTCTCCTGAACCCTACTATATACACCGACTCGTTGGTGGAGTTTTGGACAAATGTCACCGTCCAAACCGGAGAGCAGAATGGCGAGGTCTCCCTCCGGTCCTCCATCAACGACAAACCCGTGGTTATCACCCCAGCTACCATACGACAAACCCTAGAGCTGGAGGATGCCACTCACCCAACTTCCTACCCCAAAGGTACCCTGGATCTCTCATTCACATCTCATGACTATCAGGGTAACCTCTCCGCCTCCACCTTGTTGAAGAAACACTTTCCTGACCCTCAACGATTGATCTTCCACATGGTGAATGTATGTCTGGATCCCAAGACCTCTTCGTGGGACCAGATGTCCACAAGGTGGAAACAGGTATTGTTCTCTATCCTTGAAAAACAACCGTTAAACTTAACTGATTTAATATTTTTGGAAATAAAGGATATGGCCACAAAACCAATTTCTAACCGATGGATCTTGTATCCTCGGTTCATTATGGCCATAATAGAGAACCAGCTTCAGGCTGAGGGACTAGTTGGCACTGGGGTCCCTGCTATGGCTGTTCAAGCCGAGGTATACTCCAGGCACAACACTTACCACACACTCAAACAGGCTGGACGGCTGCGAAAACCCACACAGTAGGAACCCACAGCCTCCACTTCCAAATCCACAGTCCCCACTAAGCCAAAAGCCAAAAAGAAGCCCAAAAAGGCTACTCAGGGAGATGAGTCCCCTGAGGATGCCCCTGCCACACAAAGGCAGGATGTGCCTGCTGGTTCGATTCTCCCAGCAGGTACCACGACTCCACCTACCACAACCGCACAGGCTTCCTCTCAACAGGAGCCTGATGCAACCAATTTTGGGGCAACCACATTACTGGGGTCTCTCTCACTTGAGGAGACTGCCATTGAAGAGCACAGTCCTCCCCATGTGCACACTGCTTCTAGCCCACATACTGAGGAGACCGCCCCACTAAGCCCAACATTGGTAATAGCCAAAGTGCTGACCGATCTGAGCAATCCACCCTCTCCCCAGAAACCTATTACAACTGGGGAGACTCCAACCGAAGAGGGGGTGGGTACAAGTGCTGATAGGAGCCCACAGCACAGAGAATCAGTTCAATCTCCCAGTGTGGCTAGGGGGATGGAACAATCTGGTGAGGCTGCCACTTCCCCTGCATCAACATCTGAGCAGGGTGAAGCTGGTAACATCACTAAGACCTCACCAGAAGAAATGGCCGATGATGGATCCAATCCGGAGGCCAGAAGTCCCCAGTACCATGAACAAGGGGCACATGTCATTACTGAGCCACACTCAGGACATGTTCATCCTGACAATGTCAGGAGGTCAGGTGATTCAGCTCATGCTGATGATGACCTGAGCTTCTTCTATGATGTAGTAGCTCAAAACACTATCCTTGAGGATGAGATAAGCAGACTCAAAGAGCTGCTTGCTCAAATGACTCAGGATAGAAGTCCATCTGCCACCACTACCCCACAGATGGCACCTTCACCCGAAGGTCTCAAAAACACTGAGCCACTCCCACAAACTCAGCCACCAGCCCCTGCTTCTGGCACTAGCTCTCAGGGTCAGAACCCCCCTGAGCAGCTGGATGCTATCCTCCAGAAATCCCTGCCTCTCATCACACCCATCCTTAAAGATATAGTCATTCAAACCCTGGATGAGAGGCTTCCCACATATATACAACCCATGGTGGAGGTTGCCATATCTAAGGCTCTTGCTGATAGTCAAACCCCAACCAATGCACCCAAAAAGGGGGAGACATCAGTGCAAGACAAGAGGAAGAGGGGAGAGGAGGAGAAAGAGGCAGAAAAAGAGGTGGTGGTAGAGAGGGAGATGGCTGAGGAGAGTAGTAGGGTGAGGGAGAAAGGGAAGAGGAAAGAGAGGGAAGTAGAGCAGATAGAAGTGGCTGAAATCCAAAAGGATTTCAGTATCACTGATAAGAAAAAGGGAGAGGGAAAGAAGGTGGCTGATCCTGATCTAGCAGCCCTTGTCAAGGAGGCTGATGCTGAGCATAGCCGTTCAATGAACTCTGTCATTGAACAGCTGTTCAGGCAAGGCTTTGACAAGGACACTGCCTTGCTAGATCAAGAGATCAGGAACATGGAGAGAAAAGAGATAAACTACCGATGGTCTACTTATAGCCAAGAGGATCAAAAGAAACTCGAGGCTATGAGTAGATTCATTTCGAAGTACCTGGGCAGACCAGTCCTTGATGTCAAGGCATGGACCAGGGACAGAATCTTGGCAATAACCACCAAGATCTGTTCGGCTGGTGATTTTACTAAGGGACTGGTCGCTGAGGCCCTATCTAAAGCCGGTGCTGGGAACAGGACACTGCTAGTAAAACTGACCAAACCAGCACTTATCTCTAGGCTACTAGCAGTGCCTGCCAACATTCCCACACCAACAACCCAACCACAACCCACAAAACCAACTCCTTTACCACCAAAACCCGCAGCCAATGATCCACCCTTGAAGAAGAAGAGAAGGGTGCTGAGGCTGCAAGATGAAGAAGAGGAGGATGAGGAGGATAGCCTGCCACTTTCAGCAGTTATACCTCTACCCAAAGCCAAACCACAAACCATCACTCCCACCTCACAGCAGGACACTGTGAGGGTAAAGTTAGAAGAGGAGGAGCAGCAAAAGAGACATGATGAGGAAATGCTGAAAAGCATTGACAAATGTTATAATGCTACCACCTCTATAATAAACATGCAGAGAGAAGCTCTGAGATTATTCACCCTCAAACAAACCTTTCAATATGACAAGGAGAGGGTGAGAACTTGGCCTGACCCAAGGGTGTCTCACAGGATAGTCAAGAAGGACATGCCTGTGAGGTACAAGAGCCAACTAAAGAAGATCGTAGATGAAGAGATCTCTGTGGCTATTGTAATCACACCCTGGGAAATAGTAGAGGAATTCGAGAAAGCTTATAGAGCCGGCCAATCACCCTTTTCAATGCTAGATAATAGGGTGGTTAGGAAGGGTCTGGTCTATAAGAAGCTTGAGAATTTCCGTAGGAATGAGCTCAATCTGTTGTTGGAGGGTAAACATCCTGATGAGTTTGCATATAGGCAAATCACAACACTTGAGCTCAAAAATGGAAGACAGGTCAAGTTCATCTCAGAGCTGTACGGTCGGGAGGGATTGTTCGAAGGTGAGCCTGAAGATCTGTCCAAAGAAGAACAAATGATCTTTCTTTAGGCCTACTGTCGAGAATCCTACCGGCTTGTACGTGGGAGGTAGATCTCATGGATGGGGCAACAGCTCTGTGTCCAATTCCCCAAGACAGAGCTCCCATCCATACTTAGCCAAACAAACACTTGAGACTACCTCTCTGGCCAGTGCTTATCTGGGTCAACTTCCAATCTGATCTAGAAGGAAATAGACCAATCTTTATGCCACCAATAAGTGGGACATCCAATAATTAGAGGTTTTGGCTGCATTGGTTCAGGGGGAGTTTGTTGGACCAAAAGAACCAATGAGCCAAGATCAGGAAAACCTCTAAGTCCCACATGCCACTGCAACAACTGCTGAAGACTCCCATCAGCTATTGTGTTCTCTTGCTTGAATGTCAGACTCGAGAGCATCTTAGCTCCATCAGCTGTTATGACAAAGTCTGAAGAACAAAGTATGAAGATCAAAGAACTGAAGAATATCAGCTGAAGAAGACTCCAAAGTACTGAAGACCAAGTACTAAAGTCTGAAGTACTGATCTTACAAGTACTGAAGACTTCAAGTACTGAAGACAAGTACTGAAGAATCAAAAGCTGAAGAACTAAAGAACTGAAGACCTTCTACTGAAGCACAAAGTCTGAAGACAAAGACTGAAGACAACAACTGATGATATCTACTGAAGTCATCAGTTGTTATATCATCTGAAGCCAAGTCTGAAGACCAAGTACTGAAGACTCAGAGTTTGTCACAACAACTGAAGAAGTCTTCTTCAGTTGTTGTGGTGGTTTTTCTTTTTCAGTAGTTTATTTTGTTTCAGTAGTTGTACAACAACTGAAGAGCATGTTCTTCAGTTGTTATAGTATCAGTAGTTATAAACGACTGAAGAGTTTGTTCTTCAGTCGTTGTAGGATTTCAGTAGTTTACTTTTGTCAGCACTTAGGAACTTTTGTAAGAAGATGTCAGTTGTTGACATCTTCAGTAGTTTTATGTTTTTGTCAGTTGTAATTTGAATATTCAGTGATGTCAGAAAAAGGACATCAACCCATCCTTTTGCCGCCTATAAAAGGATAGGTAACCATACAGTTTTAATTGCTGAAACGTGCGACCAATAGAACATTTATTGTTTCGCAGAACTCTTCTCTCTCTATGTTTATGCTTTAATTTGAAATATCTTTTATGTTCTTGCTTTAATTGCTAATTAATGTGCTAAATCCGCTGCAAACATAATCTAATTGATCAACCGAGAGGCTGAGATCCTGTCAAAAACAAACAAACAAACAAAGTGTAGCCTAATAATTCAATAAGCCATATGAAAACTTTACAATTAATTTATAATAACTAAAAAGAACATAATTGAAACTTAAATGTGATTAAACAAAGATTTACATAAAGGGATACATGATCCAGAGCATTACATAACCAAAACGCAAAATAGCAACGGTGGAGACATAACTGGAAAAGGGATGAATCATCAAAGAAGTTACCTTGAACAAGTGAAAATGGAGTGAGGTTGAGAATTTTTAACAGTGAAATTAGATTAAGAAACAAAGCAAGAACAAAATAATATTTGTAGATGAAGCGAAGTGAAGCTGGAACCAAATTGTTATGGAAGAAGAAGAGGAACACAGAGAAAGGTATTAAACTTCTCATTAGCTTTTAACATCCATTTAACCAACTTACAATTGATCGTTTAGTTAGTAGAGAACTAACAAGTAACCCCATTTAACTATTAGAAAATAACAAAAGTAAATCTATTATTTATTTATTTATTATTTCACCGCACTTAACAACATTCTTTTCCTCAAGAATGGAAGGAAGGGAAACGAAGCTGCAAGTCTTCCAAATCCTCCCGTGTGGCTTCAATAGGAGACAAGGAATTCCAATGAACTCAGACTTTCATAATAGCTCTGTGACCATGTTTAACCATCTTCCTCTCCGAAATAGCTACTAGATGCAAGTGGAAACAAGGTTATCTTGGCAAGTGAATAACATGAGAAGAAAGACCCTAAGCTTGTTCCACAAGCAACACAAAGAAACTTGTGGTGAACTTGTACATTAGCTGGAAGATCAAAATGATAAGAAACCAATCCCACTTTCTCAACGAGCAAAAATGGACCACAAAACTTAGGTGAAAGCTTAGAGTGCTTTGTGAAGCGTATGGTAGCTTGACAATAGGGATGGATCTTGAAAAATACCCGTGAACCAACTAGAAAGGAACACCCAGTTTGATGTTTGTCTGCCAACTTTTTTTAATCTATTCTTAGCCTAGCCCAAAGATTGTTTTAAGATGTGAATCATTTCTTCCTTGTCACAACATAAATCATCAATTGCAACCCGAGCATTTTTTGTATATAAGGAATAAAAGGAGGAGGAATGTATCCATATAAAGCTTGAAATAGAGTTATTTGAATCCTAGAATGCTTACTGGTTTGTACCAATATGCCACAAGAGACAACCACTTACACCATTTAGTGGTTTTTCCCGTGACCATGCAATACAGGTATAACTGAAACAACAATTAACAACCTCACTCTTTCCATCTGTTTAAGGATTGTACGCAGTGGTATAACTAATTCCACTCCATGTAATTATGTGAATTCCTTCCAAAAAGAGCTTAAGAAAATGGGGTCACGATTGGAGATAATTATATCTAGCCTGTTAGATTAATCTTGATGGGTACGGGTCGTCGGGTCAAGTAAGGCTCCTAAAGATAAATTGGATATGTGAGTCAAGTAGTTCAGTCCTCTCTGGAGTAATTAACCGTAACCGAGTCATACACATGTGATGTTTGCATGTACTTTGTTAGTGGTTTAGTAGTATTTTGTCATGTGGTGATCATGGGATAGTGAGTCCATCTTTGTAGGAGTATTAGTTTTATTATTTTAACTATTTATTTGTGTTTAAGTTAATGAATGAAATAAGAAAGTTAAGAAGTAGAAAATCATCCTCTTCATGAGATTTTTCTGTGTGTTGAGTGTGTGTTTAATTGGAGCCTGATCCAATATTTGGTATCAGAGCGCTCGGGTCGAAGAGGGTGTTTTGAGAGTCGTGTCCCGAGAGGCGGTGCAGCCCTTTGCTGCAGGGCACAAAGGCAGCAGCAGGAAGAACGGGGCTGAAGACGAAGCCGGAGTGGTTCACCGTAATTGTATCTGATCAGATCGAAAGAAGATTGTCTTGAAAGTAAGAAAGAAAGAAAGAAGAAGCACCACAAGAAAGAGAAAGAAAGAGACCGATGCGGTAAGAAAGAAAGAGCAAGCATCGATCAAAGGAAGAAAGAAAGTTGTTGGAATGAGAAAGAAGAAAGACTACGTCGCTGATTAAGAAGAAAAGAACGAAATTGAAAACCGAGTCACCGGAAATTAAGTACCGGTGTAAGAAAGAAAGGGCGACGAGAAGAGACCGAAGCCGTAATAGACCGAATGACTTTAAAGAAAGACCGAAGAACTCGTCTTGACGAGAATAGAGAAAGATCGTGGCCGGAAAGTGAGTTCCGACATGAGACGGAAACTACCGAGAAAGCTGCAAAGACCGGCGGCTTAAAAGTTTAGACCGAAGGCCGAATGAGGTAACCAAGACCGCTGGTTTACCTGAGAAAGATAGACTGGCCAACAGATCGTACAAGCCTTGTCGATCAAAGGGCTAGAGAACGAATGGTATTTTCGTATCAGTAAGACCGAGAAAAAAAAAGAAGAATGTCCGAAAGAAAAAAAAGGTAAGATGGCGATGGTGCAATCCTATGTAGCTGTTTCGGGTGCTTTGATGAAAGTGTTATGCATGAACTAGATTTTATGTGAACTAATTAAAAAAAAGAGATCAAATTAGGTGGCAGAGATAGAGTTTGAGGCGGTGCCTATTTTGTTTGGTTGAAAAGTCAACAAAACAATCAATTTTGATGATTGTGTGATCAGCGTACGAAGAGAGATAAAAAAAAGTAAGAAAGATAACAAGCAAGATGTTTCGAAGTAAGCAAGCAAGAGAGATTCGAATCAAGTAAGAAGATTAGCAAGAAGATCGGTTTTGGTTATAGAAAGAATGAGCAAGACTAACCAAGAAACGTAGCAAGATTAAGCAAGTAACGAGGCATGATAAACAAGAAAAGAAGCAAGTCCAAGATCAAGATTAAAGGGGTGAATGTTAGATTAATCTTGATGGGTACGGGTCGTCGGGTCAAGTAAGGCTCCTAAAGATAAACTGGATATGTGAGTCAAGTAGTTCAGTCCTCTCTGGAGTAATTAACCGTAACCAAGTCATACAAATGTGATGTTTGCATGTACTTTGTTAGTGGTTTAGTAGTATTTTGTCATGTGGTGATCATGGGATAGTGAGTCCATCTTTGTAGGAGTATTAGTTTTATTATTTTAACTATTTATTTGTTTTTAAGTTAATGAATGAAATAAGAAAGTTGAGAAGTAGAAAATCACTCTCTTCATGAGATTTTTCTGTGTGTTGAGTGTTTGTTTAATTGGAGCCTGATCCAACATAGCCACCCATGCAATTTGAATACATTATCATGGAAAGCCCAAGCCGCAATAGCCATAACGTATAAATGAGCAAGATGAATAAAATATGCATTTTTTATAAGCCAATCAATAATGAAAAGATAGTATATTTTCCCTAAGACCGCGGTAAACCTCCCCCCCCTCTCACACACACACACAAAATCCATGAAAATGTTAGACAAAATGAAATTAGGAGTAACTAATGGTTGGAGCGATCCTAAAGGAACGACATTCTCAGGTTTGGAGCATTTTGTCATGGACTCATTTGTTCAGCTCTCGTATGACACTTAGATTGGTTCTAAGTCAGCCTTCTTGGTCTCATAGGGATAGGTTTTGCAGCAAAAGTCTTTTAAGGGAACATTAGGTTTATAGTACACAAGTAAGATGCTTGTGGTGTGTGATTTCTTGGGTGTAATCTTGGGGTGATTTAATCTAGAGCTGTTGGGATCGGGCATCTCAAGTTTTAAATAGGCCCAGTTTAGTTATATTATTAACTAAAGGGATTAACCCTAACTGTAGCCTATAAATCTATCTCACTGTACTTGTAATCTTTATCACTTAGTAAATAAAGAAAACCTTAATTGCCTCTAGAGGACGGAGGTTGCACACCGTGATCGAACCTCTATAAATCTCTCATGTCTCTATTACTATTTATTGTTCTCTATTTTGTGTGTTCGTATCAGTTTAATCCTAACAATTGGTATCAGATATTTAGGCTCTTGTGTACTGTTAAAATCTCCCCCTTGTTTACCGTTAAAAACTGGTTGAAGATTTTGTACGAACTAGAGTTTCTACCGCCGTTTGGATATCAGTCGAACCAGACTTCTGCTGTCGTTTTGCTATGTCGAATAAGGGTTTCTGTCGTCTTCTGGGTCACATGATTGTCTGCTATGATCATAACTCAGGTGCATTATCAAACTCGTTTGCTTTCCATTTTTTGGAAATGTTCTCATAGAATAGTGGTTAATAGAACAACACTCAAGTTTAGGCAATTGGCCACTGTTGTGTTTGTTATTATTCTTGGTTCTAACTCGACTATTAAGCATCTATAGTTTGGAATAATGACTGAGGATAGGAAAACAAAAATTGAAAAATTCGATGGTCATGATTTTGGTTGGTGGAAGATGCAAATTGAGGATTTGCTGGTTCAGAAGGATTTGGAAGCCACCCTGTTTGGTGAGAAACCGAATAAGATTTTGTATGCTGACTAGGCAACTGTTGACAGGAAAGTTGTTTCTATCATCAGAATCTCACTGTAAAAGAATGTTGCTTTCAATATTATAAAGGAAAAGATAACTAAAGGCATCATGGATGCGCTATCAAACATGTATAAGAAGCCGTCTGCTGTAAATAATGTCTTTCTGGTTAGAGAACTAATGAACACGAGATCAAAAGAAAGAGGATCCATTACCACTCATATTAGAAACTTCAACACTATCATGTCTCGATTAGTGTCAGTTAATATAAAATTTGATGATGAGGTTCAGGCATTGTTGCTTCTATTTTCTTTACAAGAAAGTTGGTTAGGGACTGTCACTACAGTTAGTAGTTTATCTGGAACTACTAAGCTTACTACTAATGCAGTTCGGGATCTGATTTTGGCGGAGAATATTAGAAGAAGAGCTTCGGGGGAATCATCAAGTGCTTGTAAGCGCTTAAGGGAGAGGAAGAAGAAAGAAAAGGGTGTTAGTAGAGGAAGGTCAAAATCTAAAAAAATGGGCCAGTCAAAGCCTAAAAACGACATCCAGTGTTGGAACTGTAAAAAAACTGGGCATTTTAGAATCAATTCCCAAACCCGTCTACCTCAAAACAGAAGAAGGAAGTTAATGTAGCTGCTAATGATTCTGATTCTGATACTCTGATACGCAATGTGGAAAACTCAACAGAGTCATGAATTATAGATTCTGGTGCATCTTTCCATGCTACCTTTAGCATGAAGATGACGAAGAATCTGGGAACAGATAACTTTGGTAAAGTTTGTTGGAAAACAACCATACTCTTGATGTCACAGATTGGGAGATATTGTGTAACACCCGGATATTTTCCTTGTAGCCGATGAAAGAAGAAAAGAAATAAAGTCCAAAGTCGGGAGACCAAACTTGCCAAAACGTGAGAAAACTTGGAAGAGAAGGAGAATAAGAGGGGAGGGCAGCCCACACCCTCCCCACATCTCCAAAAGTCAGCCAAAGAAAGAAAAGAAGAGAGAAAGAAGAGGGGAAGAAGAGAAAAAGAGAAAAGTGATGATTCGGGCTCAAAATTCGTCATGTAGCAAGTCCAAACGAAGCTCTTCTTCTTCTTGTTTGTGTGAGTTCTAGGACCCCTCTTTTACACGTTTTTGAATGATTTTGGGGCTGGAACACATCTGAAAACTATTTTCGGGTTTTTGGGTGTTTTACCCATTTATGTATGTATGTGTATGTGTATGATTCGTTTAGGGCTTGATTTCGGGCTTGGATAGGCTTGAATGAGGTCAAGGTATGTTTCCTTATGGATTAGAAGGGTTGATTTGAGCTCAAACAAGGTTTGGAAGGGTTTGGAGGTCGAAAGTCGCGGCTGCAGTTCGGGATGAACTGCAGTCTGCACCCAGTTAGGGCTAGGCGACTGGAGGGCCAATCGGCCGACTGAGGGACGACTGAGGTTCAATCGCACGACTGAGGTTCAACCGCACGACTCGGGGTCCAGTTGCATGACAGGTCATACGACTGAGAGCCCAGTCGCATAGGTGCTCAGTCGCATGGCTGTTCAATCGCACGACTGAGAGCTCAGTCGCATAGGAGGCCATTCGTATAGTGTCCATCGCACGATTAAGGATCCATTTACACTATTGGAGGTTCAGTCGCATAGGAGTGCATTCGCATTGGTCTAGTCGCATGATGTTCAGTTGCATGGAGGCCATGCGACTGAAGGGTGCCCAATCGCCCAAATAGGGCTGTTGTGTACGAGGAGAGACATAGTTTAATTACTGACTGCCGGGGAAAAGAGCAGGGGTAAGTAATGATGTGATAGTTCCCGTAAGTACATGTAAGATAGCCGTCGAGGCTTTAAAAGTTATGTTGGGCACGATGATGATAGTGTTGCATGTTATGCATGATGTATGTTATGTTAAGTATGATGTTGCCATGTATGATGGTGATGACTGATGACTGGTAAATGTCGATATTCCTTGTTTCGATACATGTTTATCTTTCCGTGGCTTTACGTGTTATGATTAATAAATGTAATGAAAGTATTATGTAACGTAAAGTGAAAGATAATGGATAAGGAACATGATGAATGAATGCATGCATTAATAATGAATGAGAGTAATAAAGTCTTGCAAGTAAATACAGGAGGTGAGCAAACTTGTTGTTGCACCAGACTCAAAATGGAATCCCTGTCTTGCGACCTCAGTAATCGTGGTTGTGTGCTACGAGGAGGGTAAAATCCTGACATTGGGATCAACCATTGTATAGAACCATCGCTGCATATCCTACGTGTTATGACCAGGACAGTGCGGTGCGCCGATATAGAAGGTCTATGATATAGACCTAGGTCCAGTACCACGACACAGAAGGATATTGCATGTGGCTATGGTACCCTTAAACTTTACCTTAGGTACTGTGGTCAGGAGGTGCGATGCACCGTTATAGAAGATCTATAATAGGCCTAGGTCCAGTATCATGATACAGAAAGGTAAGGTTTATGGGAGATGTATAGAAAAAAGATAAAGATGAAAGAGTAAGAAAGCTAAAGGCATACAGAGAATGAATGAAAGTTAAAGAACGAATGAATGAAAGTAAAAGAATGAACGAATGAAAGGGAAAGAAATGAAATGATAAAGTATGAAATGGGATCCTTGCCACTCGACCTCCGTAATCATGGCTACGTGCCGTGAAGAGGGTAAAGTGTGACAAGACCCATATAGTTACAAAGATAACGAATGATGAAGATAATAATGATATTATCTATGTGTACGTATCATGTGTGATAGCATAAAAGTAATGAACCGTTTTAAATGAAAAGTAAAGTATGTTTTATTATAAAACTAGAACTCACTCAGCAACGCTGAGTTTTATGTGTTTCTAGTTGGCAGGTAAGGTTGCTGAGGATGGCACGAGGCGGCTACTCAGCTCTTTTGGGATGGCATTCTTTTGTTTAATGCTTTTGTATTGTAATGAAAACAAACGATATTTTTGTAATGAGTGTTGTATTACTTTGCAAAAGTATTTATCCAATTTCCGCTGCATGATTTTAGTAAAGATTATATAATGATGTGTTTTAAGTACGATGGTGACCAGCTGTGAGGTGCCCGGGAACGGGGCCTTACATATTGTGTTGAAAACTTCATTGGGCACCTTATCGACCTTAAAGCATGTTCGGGTCATTTGTGTTGGGTCATGATAAGGCTGGTGCAACCAAAATCACTTCACATAGTCATTTTGGTGCTACATTCAAGGGCTTCCGAAGCTAAGTATGAGATCTTCTGAGAGTCTAAAGAACAACAGCTGAAGACAAAGTCTGAAAGCTTCCGAAGACAAAGTCTGAAGACTTCCGAAGACAAAGTCTAAAAGCTTCCGAAGACAAAGTCTGAAGACTTTCGAAGACAAAGTCTGATGAAAGAGCTGAAGACAAAATCTGCTTCCGAAGACAAAGAAGACTCCAAGCTTCGGAAGAAGCAGTCTTCCGAAGTATAAGTGGCTTCGGAAAAAGTTATTCTTCCGAAGCATTTTTATCCTTCGGAAGACATTGCTATGTCCAGTAGATATAAGTATGGTCCCTGACAGTCCGCTGCAGACCTCTGATACAGCATGGCATCTTCCTAAAGAGCCATGTTGTTGACCATACTTTATTCTACTGTTCACCTTTTTATGATAGTACATGTTACCAACTTTAGTTGGTGACAAAAGGTAAGTCAGGGACATGTCCTGACTACCAACTCTTAGGCAAAATGTCTAAGATACCTCACCTATAGTCTTGTAGTATAGACATTTGGTTAGAGGTTTCCAGCTGGTATCAAAGTATATCCGGCTGCAGGTAGTATTATATATATCTTCTCCTTGTAACTCATTAGACAAGCGATTAGAGTCCAAGAGTCTTGTAATCCTTTGAGTTGAGAAGCAATATATAAAAGTACCTTGAAAATTTACATTCTGTGTTTATTTACTGCTTGTTACTTGTTATATTGTGATCAACTCTTCATAGACTCTTGCTGAGTGTTGATTCAAGGTGAGTTTGAGAGAAAAACCTTCTGTTGAGTGACTACCAAAAACGATCCTGCAATTGGTATCAGAGCACCAGGCTCTTGATTGTGAGATCTTACCATCCAAATCAACCTGTTTTTCACTCCTCACTACAAACCACTCACTCAAATGGCCGCTCTTTCCAAGGCTAATATGGAAACCGGTACCATGACCAAGTCCCCACTGATCACCCTGAAGACTTTGACACATGGTGCACTAGAATGGAAGGCTTCATCAAGTGTCAAGACTCAAGGATGTAGGACTCCATTGTCAATGGTCCCTTCATACCAAGCACTACTTCTGCTACTGGTAATCGCATCATTCCAAAAGATGTTGATGATTACTAAGAAGAAGACAGGAAGAGAATAGAGCTAGATCAAAGGGCTATGACTTCTCTCCAAAGTGCTCTCCCCAATTCCATCTACAGAGGCTTCAAGAAGTGCAAGACAGCCAAAGATTTATGGGATGCATTGAAGCTTATGTATGAAGGATCCAAGGAAACCTAAGAGAACAAGAAGGATCTCTTGAGCAGCAGTTTGAGAACTTTACTTTCAAGGCTGGTGAGACCTTGACTCAACAATACTTCAGGTATGTTGAGATAGTAGATACTCTGGTGGATATTGGAGTAGCTCTTGAGAATGGAGACATAGTTAGGAAGTTCATGTCTTCCCTTCCTAAACTATGGACACACTATTGTGTTGTAATCAAGAGAACTTCGGACCTTAAGACTCTTACTCTCACAGAGTTGTATCGTATCCTAAGTGCATTCCAGATGGAGATGAACATGCAGAACTCCTCTGGTCACTCCAATAACCAACTGAGTTCAGCCCTTCATATGGTTGAAAGGGAAATCACAGAACCACAACATCAGCTGCTGTGTTACCCTGACAACTCACATAATGGACCCTACATTACTCTACCTGAGACTCCAAAGTCTCAAAAGGTTCAACACAATTCCTTTCAGGATAATTGTGCCTTTGTCTCTGGAAGTGGACACTCTGGTGATTTTCAATACTGCTTTGATGATCTTGAGTGCTTCAGTCCAGATGACGTGGAGTATGTGGACATTGTCCAACAGATGGCTCTTTTAACTTACAGAGCGAAGAAGTTCTTCAAGAGAACTGGAAGGCAATTCCCTCAAAACCCAGCCAACAGCAAGTTTGGGTTTGATAAGAGCAAAGCAAAGTGCTACAACTGCAACCAACTAGGTCACTTTGCTAGGGAATGCAAGGCTCCTAAGAACAACCCGGGAACCCCACAGGCCTCCACACATCCCACTGCTTCAAAGCATGAAGAGAAGTCAACTGAAACAGCTGCAGTAGCCCAAGAAGTTGATCGGAGCTTCATGGTACAGGATGTGACTCCCGCTCAAGCACTCATGGCCGGAACAGATGATGATCAGGTATATGAACATCTTTGTACTGCTGCCTGTATTTCTAAAGTTAAACTCTATAAGGATTACATTTCGGAAATCAGATCTGAGGTTGAGTCTTTAAATGTGTTAAAATCTGATTTTAAAAGAGCTGAATCTAACTATCAAAAGAAAATTGAAGAGTTAGAGAAAACTGTGTCTCTTTTAAAACATGAAAAGACTAATTATAAGACTCAAATTAAAGATCTGATTTCTAAACTAGCTGAAGTTCAAGCCCAGTTGGTCACTGCTGAGGCTCAGGCCAGGAAGCAAGCTATTGCTGAGCAAAACTTCCAAACTATTCTTGCATCATCCTCTCATTCCAAAATGTTTTATCAAAACAAAGAAGGGTTGGGAACCAATGAAATAGCTCCACCACACTCTTATGAGTCTATTAGACTACCTAGATGTGATACTGAAGAGCAAGAGGTTCCAACTGCTGACCCTTCTCCATTGGAACTAGAGGAGGAGGCAAAAATAGTGGCCACCACAGGGGAGAAACAGGAGGATACACTCATCTCCACCTGTGAAGACCAAATCCTAACCACCAAGGCAAGAAGAAGCAGAGCTAAAGCTGCTAGAAGGACTGCCAAGAAGGTTGCAGAGTCCAAGCTTAAGATTGACCCAAAGCAAAAGGGTGTCTTCGTCTCTGCTGGATTCCAGGTGGTAGGTACTTCTGATTCAGGAAAGGAGTGTAATACCAGCACTCCTGTCCTACCAAAGGATCAGAGGTTGAAAGGGAAAATTGCTGATGAAGAGAAGAAATCCAAGAAACAGCAACCTGCAAATTCCCAGAAAGCTAATATTGCATGCATAATGTGTGGTCTGCACAACCACATGGCTAAAGATTGTTACTACAATCCAGCAAGCACACATTATGCAAATAATGTTAGAAAAGAAGGAGTCAGAGAAGGTTTCTCAGTTGGACCATTTCAAACGGTCCAAATGATGAAGAAGGGAAAGTTGGTCTCGGAAGCCAAGTTTCTTTCGGAAGAAAGTACTCCTTCCGAAGGGAAAATGGCTTCGGAAGCCAAAGCTTCTAAGGTTCGGAAGAATAAGAAGGCTCCCTTGAAACCATCTCAGAAGAAGACTACTTCGGAAGAAAAGGTGGTGAAGGCTTCTTCCGAAAAGGAAGCTTCGGAAGAAGACCATGCTGCAAAAGCTTCAACAAGCTCATCCTCAAAGATCAACCAAGGGATGGATTGGAAGATCAAGGAAGATGCTACAGCCCAAACCTCTTCTTCAACGACCTCTATTGAACCCCAATGCATATCTTTTGGTTTAATTATGTCACTATCTTTGGAAGAGCCCAAGACCAGCAAGGCTTGGGCTTCCAAACAAAACTTACCATCTCATCTTATGTGCAGGGACATCCATTTGACAAGAACAACAATATCTGGATTGTAGATAGTGGATGCTCCAGGCACATGACAGGGAACAGATCTCTCCTTCAACCATTCCAGAACTTTGATGGAGGGCCTGTCCAATTTGGAGGTGAGGCCGGAGGATATATTTCTGGCAGAGGAAGTATATCCAATGGCAGAATAAGCATTGACAAAGTTCACTTTGTCAAGCAGCTTGAACACAATCTTCTAAGTGTTTCTCAATTCTGTGACCAGAAGCATCAGATGCTTTTCACAGAACATGAGTGCATTATCCTCAAACCAGGGATGACAATTGCTCCGGAATTGGTGCTTCTTAGATCTCCCAGGAAAAGGGATATGTACAAGCTGAATATGAACAATGCTTCTCCTATGGGTGAGGTATCATGCTTTCTTTCCAAAGCTGATAGTGATGAGTCAACACTATGGCATAAACGCATGTGTCATGTGAATTTTAAAACAGTGAATAAATTGGCTAAAAATAACTTGATACATGGCTTGCCTAAAAAGGAATTTTTCTGCAAAGATAACTGTGTTGCATGCCTGAAAAGGAAACAACACAGATCATCTCATAAATCCAAATGGGTTAACTCTATCACTACTCCATTACACTTATTGCACATGGATCTCTTTGGTCCCACAAGTATAATGAGCATTGGAAGGAAATCATACTGCCTTGTGATTGTTGATGATTTTACAAGATTTACATGGGTATTCTTTTTAAGAAGTAAAGATGAAACTACTGAAACGTTAAAATCTTTTATTCTTAAAATAGAAAATCAAATTGATCACAAGGTAAAGACAATCAGAAGTTATCAAGCAACTGCGTTTAAGATCATTAGAAGTGATCAAGGGACTGAGTTTAAGAACTTTGTTCTTGACTCATTCGGTAACTCAAAAGGGATTGCTAGACAATATAGCGCTCCCAGAACTCCTCAACAAAATGGTGTTGCTGAGAGGAGGAATAGAACACTTATTGAGGCTGCTCGGACCATGTTAGCTGATTCAAAGCTGCCTCTAACATTCTGGGCAGAGGCAGTCAGCACTGCATGCTATGTGCAGAACAGGGTTCTTATAGTTAAGCCCCATGGAAAAACCCCTTATGAGTTATGGAACAAGAGGCCACCGTTCATTGGCTTTCTAAGGTCCTTTGGCTGCAGGTGTACCATACTTAACACAAAGGACAACTTAGCAAAATTTGTTGAGAAGTCGGATGATGCTATCTTTGTTGGATACTCTTCTAGCTCCAAAGCTTATAGAGTATACAACATCAAGAATCAACAATTTGAGGAGTCATCCAATATAATTGTTAATGAGCACACTCCTTGTGTTAGGGGGAATGGACCTGATTATATCTTTGATTTAGAATTGTTTCCAAACTATTCTAAACAATCTTGTGAGAATGTTTCAGCTGGAACAGGTGCTCAAGGTGATGCTGATGCTGATGCTGATGCTGATCAACTATTTGAGCTTCCCAGACCTCTTCCAAATTCTCCAAGAGCTGAAAGGCAACAAGCTTCAACCATTCACAGATCTGATAGTGTAACTATCTCCAGGAATAGTGAAGCTTTAACAAGTGAATCACCTGATGAACCCCAAAGCTCTTCAGATGATCCATTACAACACCAGGTTGAGGGAAGTAGTATTCTGAAGGAACAGGCAACTGTTAATACTACTTCATAACCAACCATTGATGATGTTTCTCAATCATTCAATCAGTCCTCAGTGAATGATTTTGAAACAGCAGCTGGACAGAGTGATCCAGTTCCTGATCAGAATATGTCAAACCTAGACTTATCTCTGCAACTGGAAGTGATTCCTCGCCTTAGGATTCACAACTCTCATCCAACTGAGAACATCATAGGGAATGTCTCTGAGGGCGTGAGAACAAGAAGGCAAACTCATCATGGGAATGTCTGCTTGTACTCATGCTTCTTGTCTCAGATGGAACCAAAGAAGGTGGAAGATGCCTTAAAGGATAGTAGTTGGCTTGAATCGATGCAGGAGGAGCTGCTTCAATTCATAAGACAAAAGGTCTGGAATCTATGCCCACTACCAAAATCACTTCACATAGTCATTTTGGTGCTACATTCAAGGGCTTCCGAAGCTAAGTATGAGATCTTCCGAGAGTCTAAAGAACAACAGCTGAAGACAAAGTCTGAAAGCTTCCGAAGACAAAGTCTGAAGGCTTCCGAAGACAAAGTCTGATGAAAGAGCTGAAGACAAAGTCTGCTTCCAAAGACAAAGAAGACTCCAAGCCTCGGAAGAAGCAGTCTTCCGAAGTATAAGTGGCTTCGGAAGAAGTTATTCTTCCGAAGCATTTTTATCCTTCGGAAGACATTGCTATGTCCAGTAGATATAAGTATGGTCCCTGACAGTCCGCTGCAGACCTCTGATACAGCATGGCATCTTCCTAAAGAGCCATGTTGTTGACCATACTTTATTCTACTGTTCACCTTTTTATGATAGTACATGTTACCAACTTTAGTTGGTGACAAAAGGTAAGTCAGGGACATGTCCTGACTACCAACTCTTAGGTAAAATGTCTAAGATACCTCACCTATAGTTTTGTAGTATAGACATTTGGTTAGAGGTTTCCAGCTGGTATCAAAGTATATCCGGCTGCAGGTAGTATTATATATATCTTCTCCTTGTAACTCATTAGACAAGCGATTAGAGTCCAAGAGTCTTGTAATCCTTTGAGTTGAGAAGCAATATATAAAAGTACCTTAAAAATTTACATTCTGTGTTTATTTACTGCTTGTTACTTGTTATATTGTGATCAACTCTTTATAGACTCTTGCTGAGTGTTGATTCAAGGTGAGTTTGAGAGAAAAACCTTCTGTTGAGTGACCACCAAAAATGATCCTGCAATTTGTAACATCCGGCCCATTTTCGAACCCAAACCTGAACTAATATTGAACTTTCATACGATGTGAATTTCTGTATTTAACTTATTTTATTTATATTAATGAATTATATGGATAAGAAGTGTAGTTTAAACAATATTATGAATTGATTTATTCAATTTATCATTTAAACAACTTATAATAATTCATCGATTTATAAATAATTCTTTTTCGTAAAGTTATAAAGTTTATTAATTATTTTACAATAAATAACTAAATAGAAAAGTCTTATTAAAATTATAAAGTTTAATAAATTTATGAAGTCTATTGGTCAATTATGAGTTTTAATAATTAAACTAAAACAAATAATTAATATACAAAGTTTATTATTCTTACAAATATATAAAGTCTATAAAAATTTTTATAAATTAGTTATTGATTTAATGAAATTATAAATAAATAATTTGAATTATTTTAAAACTTGTGTTTTAATAAGTTTGGGGTCAAACTTGTAATTTTTGAAACTTATCATAAAAGTTTCTTACATGAAATCATAAACTATTAAAGTTCAGGGACCAAATTGCAAAAAGACCCAAACCAACCCCCCTCCCCCGTCGGCTCCCTGTCTTCGGCCACCAGTTCCGGCACACTCTGGCGACACTAAAACCACTCAAATTAGTCGATTTAAATTCCAAATAATCATTCCTTATCAATCGCGCATCAGTTTCGAACATAAAGTCGATTTAAATTCCAAATAATCATTCCTTAATTATTTAATAAATTTATTCATCTTTATGGAAATAAAATATAATTGGCTATATTATTTTATTTACCCTAATTATCAAAACCCCAAATTCCAAATAAAACTCTAATTCATACTTATTCTTGAATCTTATCTATATCCTAATTCTGAGACATCAACCATTAGGTTGAATCGTGAAGAAATCGTTGGAACCATCTTATCTTCTTATTGTTATCTTAAGTGCAACTTATAGCATGTAAGTTTTCTTGCCGCTTTTTACATTATTTCACATCGTTTTGGGGTGAAACATGTTAATCTTATCAACATACACTTGTAAACGTTTAAATCTTGTAAGCATTTGTAAGTCATACTTTTATTTGTCATGGTTATTTGTGTTATTGTAAGTCTTATATGAGATAGATATTTTGTTTACAATCATTAACTATTGTTAGCCTGGTGATGTCTTAGATCTTTAGGCCTGACAAGCCTATTTGGTGCTAAAGCCGATGTATTGACGGCTCCTGATGACGTATGACTTGTTCATCATGGGAACTAAATACACCTAACCAATCATATAAACTTGTAATTCAGTCGAGGTTTGATTGTAGCTATATGTGTGCTATAAACTTGCTAACTTATAATCTATGACATGAATTGCTAGTTGTAACCTTTGATATATTATGTATATAAAACCCTTGAAAATTCACCAACTTTATAGTTGACCCTTTATTTTTAACATGTTTCAGGTTTGCTTCTTGAGGAATTCTTCTTGCTCATATAGGACTTGGACTTAGTTAATTAAATATCTTATGTTGTTGTTTAAATCTTTATTGTACTGTAATGACTTGATTGTCTAGTGTTATTCAATGAAAAATGGCATTTTATATTATTTCAACGTATTCAACTCCATGAGCTATGAACAATCGTTTCACATTCATCCGCCCCGATGATTCCGCCGTCGGTCAAGGTGTGACAGATTGGTATCAGAGCCAGGTTATAGGGAATTAGGTTATTAGAAATGGAATGACCTAGACTATAACTAAGTACCCTTACACATGTGTCCTCTCATGTATTTTGTATGCTTAGATAGGATTTTATGTGCCTTATATGTTTATACTTGATTATTTGATTATATGTCTTATGTGCTTATTCTTATACTTTAAATCTTATCAATGCATACACGAATCTTAAATCATATTCTAAGGAATTATGTGCCTAAATCAAACGGTTTTCAAAATGAGCTTTGAGTCGTTATTCGTGATTTTCAAGTCTCGTCAAAGTCTATGTCCTATAACTTGGAACATGTAATGCTGGAAGAGCGTGATGCCTGTATCTCGAGGTATTTTGTCTAGGCAAGATATTTATATAAATCCAAATCAACCGATGGATCCGTTTATCTTACCTGGGAACCCTTGGGGTGAGTGTCCGCTTATAGGTACGTGTAACACCCGGACATTTCTAAAGAAATGAATAAGAAAATAAAAGAGAAATAAAAAGGGAGAAATGGAAGTCATCCGAAAGTTGAGGGGTCAAAAGTTTAAAAAGGACAAAATCTTTGAAAAGTTGGGGTAAAAGAGGGTATGGCCGCCCATAACCCTCTGCACACTCTTTCTTGTTCGGTTTTTAGAGAGAGAAACAGCGGAGACTTCGAGCTTTAGAAAGAGAAATAAGAAGAATTCGAAGTTTGATGTAAGATTAAGTGTTTTAAGTCGTTTTTGGTCTATCTAGTCTCGGTTGTATGCTCATATGTGTCATTGCATGTTCGGGTTGTGTGTTTCAGCGGGTTGTAGGTGTTAAAAACATCTGAGAAATTCAAGTTTTAGAGTTTGAAGGTTTAAAACAGCAAAGGTGAGTTTCTAGACCCCGGTTTCTACTTGTTTTAAACCTTTTTGGGGCTGAAAATGTATTTAACGATTTTTACTATGATTATGTATGTAAACCCGTATGTATTTTGCATGCCTGATGATGTTTATGAGATGTTTCTATGAAGTTTATGCTTAGAAAGAACTTGGTAAGCTTAGAACAATTAGGCTTGATGTTTGGGTTTGGAAATTTCATAGTAATAAGTTGGACAGAAGGTTGATGAGCCTAAATATAGCTCATACGCCTAAAAAATTTGCCTTAGGAATGTTCTAAGTAGGGTCATGAGTCCAAATAGTTCTCATGTGCCTAAACAGCACCTAATACGCCTAAGACTCATGAGCCTCAACAGTGCTCATGTGTCCGAAAATAAGTTAAGTATAAGGTGATGAGCCCAAACAGGGCTCTTACGCCTGAAAAATAGGCTTAAAAGTCAAGTGTGAGATGATAAGCCTAAACAGTGGCCTTATAAGTCTGAACTGTGGTCATATGCCTAGAAAAGTTAGCCGGATGACTAAGTGTAGTGTCATGAGTCCCAACAGTGCTCATGCGCCCAAATAGCTTGTACGCCCAAAGTGAAAATATTTCTAAGTGTAGGATGGTGAGCCTACATAGTGATGAAAAGTCTGAACAGGGCTCATGCGCCCAAACAGGGCTCTTACGCCCAAACACTTAGAATTTTTACAGAAATGTTTCTGGGAGTCTGTGCCTTAGGGGTTGACCGAGGTTGACTAAGGACATATAAATGATGATGTTTTATGCATAATATGATTACTATGATTGTTCTATATTATAATTATTGCTACTATTATTATTACTTATAGTATGTGGCTTTACGTGGTATGTTATTATCGTAACGTAAAGTATATTGTAATAATAAAGTGAAAGAGCAATAAAGAAAAGAAGTGGAACATAAATAAAATGTTAATAAGTCTTGCAAGCACATAGGAGGGACACGACCATGTTGTCGTTAGCTCAACTGTGTTGCGGGTTAGCTACCCTTTATGCACACAGGGTCAATCAATTGAGATTGGCAGGACCTTTGTAGCGTACCCTGGGTGATTGGGTCGGCCTTATACATAGTTCACATAGCCCTTTCGAGGGATACAGTTGAACCCTTCGGGGGGATACCCATAGCCCTTTCGAGGGATACAGTTGAACCCTTCGGGGGGATACCCATAGCCCTTTCGAGGGATACAGTTGAACCTTTCAGGGGGATACCCATAGCCATTTCGAGGGATACAGTTGATGAAGGAATTGATCTGCCCAAGATTTATATTAAATTGATGTGGCTAGTGTGATATGATCCAAGTCGGGTCATACCCAATAACAAGCCAAACAAACACCGAAAGATAATTTATTTGTTGATAAAATCATACAAGTAAGTAGTGACACCAATTTAGAAAATTGGATTTTCTAAATTATTACTTTTGTATATGAACATCATTAAATGTTAATTTGTTCATGAGGGATTACTTGTTCATTGTTTAAATTAATTAAACAATGACAAATGACAATTTGTATGTGTTATAAAATTAAAATGGGTTAATTTTATAAAAGGTGAAAGAAAGAGAATGTTTTATAAAAATGGTTTTATAAAAAAATTGAAGTGTGTGGGGACATATGGAGGCAATTTGGCCGCCCATATATTCCCTTGGGAACATCTTATGCATGCTTTTATGACATGCTTTAAAGACCATCACTCTTTGTCTAAAAGATTCTCTTTGAAAACCAACACAAATATATCTCTCATATCTCTCTTTCTCCTTCGCTATTCACGGTTTTTCTTGAAGAGAAGAAGCTGATTTTCAGCTTTAAAACAAACGATTTTCAGCTTCTAAAGAGAGGTTCTTGGCTGAAGATTCACACAAGAAAGAGGGAATACAAGGTGGTGTTCAAAGCCTAGCAAAGCAAGGTGTTTGTACAAGGCTTGGGGTATGCTATCTTGAGAGCTTCTACTTTGAAGTTTCAGCCATCAAGACATCTTTCACAGCCCTCATTTTCGAGATTAGGAAGCTACAAAGGTTGTGGTTCTTTTATTATCTAGTGTTTTACATTTGTATGCATTGTATATGTAGATCCATGGCTTGGGGTTGTTATAAAATGGTTTTATAATCAAATCTTAACATGTTTTAAATCTTTTATTCCGCTGCGTTTTTCATATAATCAGGTTGTATGAAGCTTTGATAAACATGTTAAACCCCAACAATGGTATCAGAGCCACTTATACATATGCATACATGTTTTACACTTGGTCTTTCATTTTTGAAAGCACCAAAACCGTGGGATTAGGGCTGTTTTTGGGTAACCCCTTTTGATTTCTTAAAGATGTTACTTATGCATGTAATGGTCTTTAAAAATCAAGGTTATAAAATGCTTGTTTGTTTGGACAAAACCCATATGTTCTTGGTTAATGTTGGCCAAGAAAGTGGGTTAAAAGGGGCTGCCAAACCGTGAACTATGATGTGGTTTAGTATATTATTTGTTGATTATGCATAACAAAGCCTTGACCATATGGATTGTTTGGTTGATTGGTTGTGTAGTTATATTAATTTGGGCATGTAATAATTTATCTTTGGTTTTAAGTTTTGTTTTGTAATTTATTTATTCATATGGCATGTAATAAATAGATTAGGAGTTCTTTCTTTACTAGAAAATTGTATTAGGATACATATTTTGTAAGGATGCTCAAGATCAAGACTTGAAGAAAGGATAAGACAAAGCGGATGCTTGAAGATGTGGTTTCAAGTGGGAGTCCCTTTGGTCAACCATGTGTCATGATTCATAACCCTTAGGACATGACCATTTGACACACTTGTTTTGGCTAAACAAGTGTGATCAACTTAGTATGCTTTGTTATGCATATATGACTTGTTTTGTTTATGTTTGGTTGAATGCATATGATGATGTTTGTTTTGAATATTTGGATGTGATTAACAAACCATCAACTAAAACAACAATAAACAAGTAATTGGTTCTCAAATCATTAAACATAAATAGAATAGTTCTATAAAAGGAGTTAATGGTTTACAAAATAAAATGGGTTTTATTTAAAAGAACCAATAGGGTACCATATGGTTGAATGCATACAATCATATGGCACATAGACTTTTCTAAACAAGAATTGTGAAATTGTAAATCCCTTTTGAAAAACAAGTTAAACACCACCCTTTTTCACAACACTTAGGTTACTTGCTAACTCTTAGTGGGATAAAGGTCACCTAACCACTTTGAGGGAACTTGTAACTTGAGGTGAGAATACCATGTTTGTGGGATAAAGGTCACCTAACCACTTATGTAGTAAACTCACACGTATGTGTAAGTAGGACAACTTGATTTGTAAAATATTGAATGGATCACCTAAAATATGTTTTACAAAAGGTGTTGATGGATAAACATGTCGTTATAAACATAAGATGTTCAAACGATCCCATACCACTAGAAGTTACAATAGGTTGTAATTGTCATTTATGACTACCTTGTTTTATTTAAATAATGGGATAAAGGTCACCTAACCAATATTTAAATATAACGTTGGATTCTAAAATTTTATTTATTAATGATCTATGAGACATAAAGGGTATTGATAAATAAAATATAATTATATCAACGATTACTAATGGAACTTTGTAAAATCTTGTAGATGGCCGACAACAACAACGCTAATAATGATGTACCAAACCAAAACAACCAATCCCTAAGGGCGATCCTTCAAAGGGATCGTCTAACACCTAACAATTTCATGGATTGGTACCGCAACTTGAGATTGTTCTCAAACAAGAAAAGCGGGCCTACATCCTTGATGACCCCATCCCCGATGATCCTGACGAGGAAGATGTGGAAGCGTATAATGATTGGGTTAGATATGTGGAAGACTCCGTCCAAGTCTCTTGCCTAATGTTAGCAAGTATGACACCCGAACTCCAAAAGGAGTATGAGCTCCATGCAGCTTATGACATGATCACTCAGTTGCGGGAAACGTTCCAGCAACAAGCTAGAGTGGAGCGCTACGAAACGGTTCAAGCGCTTAATGCATGTCGGATGGAGGAATCCCAATCAGTTTCATCTTATGTTCTTAAGATGAAAAGCCACATCGACCGCCTTGAAAGGCTGAACTGTCCCGTCTCAAAAGAGTTGGCCACGGATTTGATCCTTAATGGCCTAACTAAAAGGTTTGAGGCATTCGTCATGAACTACAACATGAACGGATGGGACAAGAGCATAAATGAACTTCATTCTATGCTCAAATCAGCTGAGGCGGGAATGGGTAAGAGGGTTTTACCCGTTCTCACCATAAGTGAAGGTGGGAAAAAGAGAAAATCTCTACCCCCTCCTAAGGCAACTGTTGCCAAAGGAAAGGGTCATGTTAAGGGAAAGGGAAAGATGGCTGTTAGGGCGCAACCTCCGAAGCCCAAGGAGAAGAAGCAAAAGGTTGCCGCGAACGACCCATGCTTCAAATGTGGTGAGATAGGGCATTGGATGAGAAATTGTCCAGTCTATCTAAAAGAGTTGAGAGAAAAGAGGGATGCGGGGCAAACCTCAGGTATAATTTACATGATACATGTTGAGCTGAATGTTATTTCTTCTAACACATGGGTATTAGATACCGGATGTGGAACTCACATTTGTAATTTGTTGCAGGGGTTCAGAAGAAATGAGCATTATGCTAAAGGGGAAATAAGTCTCTTCATGGGCAATGGTGCAAAGGTTCATGTGGAAGCCCAAGGAGACTACATTTTGAAGCTTCCAAGTGGTTTGGAAGTTATTTTAAGCAATGTATTATATGCTCCTAGCTTGACTAGGAACATAATTTCTGTTTCCCGTTTAAGACAATATGATTATGATTTCAAGTTTGTTGACAATGATATTCATGTTTCTTTAAATCATGTATTTTATTTTAAAGCTATACCTTGTAATGGCATTTATGAATTGGTTCATGAAAACACAACATATGATAGCTCAATATACCAAGCAACCACCAAAAGACTTAAATTGGATTTGAGTGATACCTACCTTTGGCATTGTCGTCTTGGTCATATAAACAAGAAACGCATACACACACTTCAAAAGAATGGTCTTTTAAAAACAAATGAATGTGATTCATTTGATGTATGTGAATCTTGTTTACAAGGAAAAATGACTAAGACACCCTTTAGTGGAACTAACGAAAGGGCAAAAGATTTATTAGGCATCATACATTCGGATGTATGTGGTCCTTTTAAGCCAATGACTAGGAATGGTGAGAGATACTTCATTACCTTCACCGACGATTATAGTCGCTATGGGTATGTGTACTTATTAAGGCACAAAGATGAAGCTTTTGAAATGTTCAAAATCTTCAAAATGAAGTAGAAAATCAACTCAACAAATCAATTAAAGTTCTCCGCACCGATAGAGGCGGTGAATACCTAAGTGATGTTTTTCAAGATCATCTTAGGAGCTGTGGGATTGTCTCACAACTCACTCCACCTGGAACACCACAACATAATGGTGTGTCTGAGAGGAGGAATCGAACCCTATTGGATATGGTTCGATCTATGATGGCTAGAAGCACATTGCCTCTATCATTTTGGGGTTTCGCTTTGCTCTCCGCGGCCCGTATTTTGAATATGGCCCCAACCAAAAAGGTGGAAAAGACACCTTTTGAGATATGGCATGGAAAGTTCCATCCCTATCATACTTAAGGGTCTGGGGTTGTGAGGCTTATGTTAAGACTCCCACCCCAAACAAATTAGATGTCCGATCCACCAAGTGTATCTTTGTTGGATATCCTAGAGATTCTATGGGATATTATTTCTATGATCCACTGGAACAAAAGGTATTTGTTGCCAGAAAGGGCGAGTTCTTAGAAACAAAGTTCCTTATGGAAGGAACTAGCAGTAGAACAGTGGATCTTGAGGAGGATAAAGATTCACAGCCCGATGCACGATTGGTTGAAACTAGCACTCAACATGAGGATGTTGAGAATGATCAAGCGGTTGATCAATACACACAAAACGTTCGCAGAAGTGGTAGAACTAGTAATCCACCTGAAAGATACGGATTTTTCATGGATGGATGCTACGTGGTAGATTCAGATGAACCAACCACATATCATGATGCAGTGTCCAATTTGGATTGTGACAAATGGCTTGAAGCCATGAACGTTGAGATGCAATCCATGTATGACAATCAAGTTTGGGAACTTGTCGTACCACCTCTTAATTCCAAAGTAGTTGGAAGTAAGTGGGTTTTCAAGAAGAAAACTGATATGCATGGAAACTTGGATACTTACAAAGCTAGACTTGTAGCAAAGGGTTTCACTCAAACTCAAGGGGTTGATTATGATGAAACCTTCTCACCTGTTGCAATGCTAAAGTCTATAAGGATACTATTTGCCATAGCTGCTCATTATGACTATGAGATTTGGCAAATGGATGTCAAAACCGCTTTCCTAAATGGATATCTTGAGGAAGATGTCTATATGGTTCAGCCTGAAGGTTTTGTCGATCCAAAACATCCTGATAAAGTATGCAAGTTAAAGAAATCAATCTATGGATTGAAGCAAGCATCGAGAAGCTGGAATCACCGTTTTGATGAGGAGATAAAGAAATTTGGCTTCATCAAAAACGCTGATGAGGCATGTGTGTATAAGAAGGCTAGTGGGAGCATAATAACCTTCCTAGTATTGTATGTTGATGACATACTACTATTTGGAAACGACATTCCAACCTTGGAAGGTGTAAAAAACTGGCTTGGAAGTTGCTTTTCCATCAAGGATCTTGGTGAAGCTGCCTATATTCTGGGAATAAAGATCTATAGGGATAGATCAAGGCGGCTGATTGGTTTGAATCAAAGTGCATACATTGACAAAATCTTGAAAAGGTTCAAGATGGAAAACTCTAAGAAAGGTAGTGTACCTATTCAAAGAGGGACAATATTGAGTACGACTCAATGTCCAAGCTCAAAGGAGGAGCAAAATAGAATGAAGGCAATCCCATATGCATCTGCTATAGGATCCATCATGTATGCAATGATATGCACTAGACCAGACGTGTCATGCGCTTTAAGCATGACAAGTAGATACCAGCAAAATCCTGGTGATAGTCATTGGATGGCTGTCAAGAACATTCTGAAGTACCTAAGGAGGACCAAGGATATGTTCTTGATCTACGGGTCTGGTGAAGAGGATCTCGTTGTAAGAGGTTACACGGACGCGAGTTTCCAAACCGATCGAGATGATTCACGATCTCAATCGGGGTACATCTTTATTCTGAATGGCGGAGCTGTTTCTTGGAAAAGCTCAAAGCAAGAAGTCGTAGCATTGTCCACTACAGAGTCTGAATACGTCGCCGCTTCAATGGCAGCACAGGAAGCTGCATGGCTGAAGAAATTCATAGCCGATCTAGGGGTAGTCCCCTCCATTCAGGATCCCCTAGAGATCTTTTGTGACAACGAGGGTGCGATTGCTCAAATCAAGGAACCTCGTGCTCATCAAAAGACTCGGCACATTGAACGGAGATTCAACTACATAAGGGATGAAGTTGAAAAAGGAAAGATATGTATTCGCAAAGTCCACACTGATAAAAACATTGCGGATCCACTCACAAAGCTCCTTGAAAGGGCAAAACATGAAGGCCATGCTTGTGCCATGGGACTTAGATATTCAAGTGACTGGGTTTGATGTTGTATTTTGTATTTAGATATTAGAACTTATGTTATTTGACTTAATTATATGATAATTATTATCATTTGTTCTTCTATTTTAGCATGTTTAAATCCGTGAATAAATAAGTTATTCTAAACGTCCGTAGTCGATCATACTTGTGGGAACAATTATGAATGTAAGACTATAATGAAATTGGATTGGTTGATATTCATAAGGTATGAATATAAAGCAAGAGGTTGCTACCAAGGTTCATTGATATCTATGGGATATAGATATTGGACTGACCCGCTCTCAATTATTTCTGCATGGAATCTTTGTGATTAGTCATAAGAGATATTGAGTAAAGGCGAATATCATTGTATCCTCAGACCTGAGATACATATTGGGTCTTGATATTCACCAAGTATTGTACTTTGACTTAGTACTTTGCTGTTCTGAAAAATTGGCAGTACATAAGGCTAAGTTCAGGTATGATATGAGGTGATTGTGAGAGACGTATGTAGTCAAGATGGAATTTGTTCCTCTTATTCGTTGAGAGTTAGATGTCTAAGGCCTATTAAAGTTAAATCATCGGAGAATGACGATTCTATGTCTCTTGGATTTAACATGACATCTGAAACAAAAGGATAGATGATTAATTCACCTAAAACATATTCAAGTAAGGAACTTGAAATGGATGATGTTATTGAATGGCACTTAGTCATATACATTAGGGGTAGCAAACCGTTGCTAGGCGTTATTTGCTGCTTGCATCAATCTTCTATAAATCTTGTGCAAGTGGGAGATTGAAGGAATTGATCTGCCCAAGATTTATATTAAATTGATGTGGCTAGTGTGATATGATCCAAGTCGGGTCATACCCAATAACAAGCCAAACAAACACCGAAAGATAATTTATTTGTTGATAAAATCATACAAGTAAGTAGTGACACCAATTTAGAAAATTGGATTTTCTAAATTATTACTTTTGTATATGAACATCATTAAATGTTAATTTGTTCATGAGGGATTACTTGTTCATTGTTTAAATTAATTAAACAATGACAAATGACAATTTGTATGTGTTATAAAATTAAAATGGTTAATTTTATAAAAGGTGAAAGAAAGAGAATGTTTTATAAAAATGGTTTTATAAAAAATTGAAGTGTGTGGGGACATATGGAGGCAATTTGGCCGCCCATATATTCCCTTGGGAACATCTTATGCATGCTTTTATGACATGCTTTAAAGACCATCACTCTTTGTCTAAAAGATTCTCTTTGAAAACCAACACAAATATATCTCTCATATCTCTCTTTCTCCTTCGCTATTCACGGTTTTTCTTGAAGAGAAGAAGCTGATTTTCAGCTTTAAAACAAACGAATTTTCAGCTTCTAAAGAGAGGTTCTTGGCTGAAGATTCACACAAGAAAGAGGGAATACAAGGTGGTGTTCAAAGCCTAGCAAAGCAAGGTGTTTGTACAAGGCTTGGGGTATGCTATCTTGAGAGCTTCTACTTTGAAGTTTCAGCCATCAAGACATCTTTCACAGCCCTCATTTTCGAGATTAGGAAGCTACAAAGGTTGTGGTTCTTTTATTATCTAGTGTTTTACATTTGTATGCATTGTATATGTAGATCCATGGCTTGGGGTTGTTATAAAATGGGTTTTATAATCAAATCTTAACATGTTTTAAATCTTTTATTCCGCTGCGTTTTTCATATAATCAGGTTGTATGAAGCTTTGATAAACATGTTAAACCCCAACAGTTGAACCCTTCGGGGGAATACCCATAGCCCTTTCGAGAGATACAGTTGAACCCTTCGAGGGGATACCCATAGCCCTTTCAAGGGATACAGTTGACCCTTTTGAGGGATATAGATGGCCCATCACCCGTTTTCCATCGCGCACATAGTTGGGGCATTGCGCACTGGTCCACATAGACAGTGAAACATAAAGTTAAAAAGTTTACAGACAAGGCATACAGTACAGAGAACGAACACTGTTTGTTCATACAGTTAATGTGTGCTCGCATACACAGTACAGAGTTGTAATTTACAGAAAAGAGTATTTTCATATACAACATATAGAAAGTATTTTATTATGTATAAAACTAGAGCTCACTCAGCAACGCTGACTTTTATACATTTTCAGTTGGCAGGTAATTATTGTTGAGGATGGCACGAGGGCGAAGCTACTCGGCAGGAAAAGACTGACATCCATTCTTAACAGAAGTCGTTGTTGTTTTGTAATGCAGTTAAACTATTCTTTTGTAACTGATTAAACCAGGGTGTATTGCTTAGCAACAGTGTTATTAATGAAATGAATGGCTTTTGTTAAAATTAATTCCGCTGCTAGAATATATAATATGTAATATTTTATGCTGTGAATGACCAACTGTGAGGTGCCCGAGATCGGGGCCTTACAAGTTGGTATCAGAGCCATCGTTTAAGTGAAACGGATAAATTTTCAAATTAAACCTAAACTTAAACTGAAAATGGGACAGAAAGAGGGATGTCAGCCCGAGTAGCTCCGTGCCATCAGGTATTTCTTTTCTTAAAAGTTAACCGGTATTATGTGCGTGTGCTATTTGACTTATGTGATCATAGTAGATTTAGATACTGATGAAGTCAGGATAGAAAATGCTTGGGGTGTGAAAAGTAAAGTAAGTGGCTAATCACAACTGGCCACTGTAATTAGGGACTTACTATACTTGACATAAACTGAGCCATTACCTTGAATGAGTGTGTTAGTGTTTGAATCTTATAGTGCTTAGGAAATGGCTGGGAAGAGACCTTCTAAGAATACTAGAGGCAGAGGTCGACCGCGTGCGTCTAGGAGCAGCGCTAAAGCTCCTAAGACGACCCCTGTGAACCCCGAGATTCCTGACCGGAATAAAGAAACTGAGAATGCGAGCCTGAATGCCTCAGCCAGGGAGGCGATTGCCGATGAGGTACATCAGGTCTTGCAGGCAATTATGCCGTCTGTAGTGACCGATGTTATTCGAGCTGTGCGGAACAAGGAAAGAAAAGAGAAAGAGGACAGGAAGGAGCCGACGGGGAAGGAAAGCAATAGAGAGGAGGGACGGCCAGAGTCGGAGACGGTAGTGTCTAACGAGGAGGAGGATGTTGTAGTAGGGGTGACAACCAAGGGATGCAGTTATGGGGCATTCCAAAGGTGCAAGCCCCCGACTTTTGATGGTAATGGCGATGCTGCTGCTGCTCACCGCTGGGTGAGGGAGATGGAGGCAGTGCTAGAGATCAATGAGTGTCGCGAAGATCAAAAGGTGAAGTTTGCGACTCACTCTTTTTCCGACTCGGCATTGTGTTGGTGGGACAATATTGTCCAAGCTGGGGGTACTAGAGCCATCGGGAAGATGCGATGGAAGGAATTGAGGCAACTAGTGATGGAGGAGTTTTGTCCTCATAGGGAACTCAACAGGATTGAGAGGGAGTTCCTGCAACTTGAGGCAGGGACCATGACCCATCAATAGTATACCACAAAATTTAATGAGATGGCGAGACTGGTGCCGGATCAGGTGACGCCGGTATCTCGAAAGATCAACCGTTATATTCAAGGACTGCCAGCCGACATTCGCAGGCACATGATCGCTGCTAGACCGAGCACCTTTAGGTCGGCGGTGGATTTGGCTGGGAGGCTCTATAATGAAAGGGAAGTGACGGTGGTGGAAGTGAAGAAAACTGGTGGTGATGACCGGAATTGGAAGGGAAAGAGGTCTGGGTGTGGTGGTTTCACCTCAAACAACAAGAGGATGAGGATAGATTGTAGGGTGTCTTCCAACTCGGGATCAAAGAAGTGTGGCAAATGTGAAAGGGAGCATCCTGGTGAGTGTAGGATGGGACTGAACGTATGCTTCCGGTGTGGCCAGCCTGGCCATATCACCAGAGACTGTAAGAAGCCTAGGGCGGAGAGCTCTGGAGCGGGGAATAAGAAACCGGAAGAAGGAGGGCCGAGGGCAAGTGCTAGAGCTTACACCATGACCCGGGAAGAAGCCAGAGTGGATCCCGATGTCGTGTCAGGTATGTTTCTAGTTAATCAAACTTGTGCCTCTGTATTATTTGATTCCGGTGCTAGTAGGAGTTTTATTTCTACTACCTTTTGTCTTAAGTTGTCTGTTAGTAGTAGGGGTATTAGCGAGCCTTTTGATGTAGAAACTGCTATCGGTAAGTCCACCAGAGTTACTGATGTAATAGAAGATTGTGCCATAGAATTAGAAGGTCATAGGTTTGCTGCTAAATTACATGTGATGCCCCTAGGTGGATTTGATGTAGTACTAGGGATGGATTGGTTAGCAACCTATAAAGCGAATATTATGTGTTGTAAGAAGATGATTAGACTAACAGCGCCTGACGGAAGTCCGGTGACAATATATGACGATCGGGTTACGACGATTCTGAAAGTGATTTCGATGGCGGTGGCAGGAAAGTGCATGAGGCGTGGATGTAGAGCTTATTTGGCCTACGTGAAAGATGTGGACACGCCGACACCCCAATTATCCGATGTACTGGTGGTGTGTGACTTTCCCAATGTATTTCCAGAGGACCTATCAAGTGTGCCACCAGATCGCGAAATCAAATTTCAAATCGACTTGATACCTGGTGCCCAACCCGTCGCCAAGGCACCGTATCGATTAGCTCCGACTGAAATGAAGGAGTTAATGGAGCAACTACAAGAATTGCTCGATAAGGGTTTCATCAGACCGAGTATCTCTCCTTGGGGTGCTCCGGTCTTATTCGTGAAAAAAAGGACGGTAGCATGAGAATGTGTATCGACTACCGTGAGTTGAACAAATTGACGATAAAGAACCGGTATCCGTTACCGAGGATTGACGACTTGTTCGACCAGCTCCAGGGTGCCAGTTGGTTCTCGAGGATAGATCTTCGATCTGGCTACCATCAATTGAAAGTGAGGGAGCAGGACATTCCTAAAACAACTTTTCTTACGCGTTATGGACACTATGAGCTTCTAGTTATGTCCTTTGGTTTAACCAACGCGCCAGCTGCTTTTATGGATTTGATGAATCGGGTGTGCCGGACGATGTTGGATAAATCAGTGATTGTATTCATCGATGATATCTTGATTTATTCAAGGAGTGAGGAAGAGCATGCCGGTCACATTCGGGAAGTGTTGGAGACTTTGAGAAAGGAGAAACTGTATGCTAAGTTCTCCAAGTGTGCTTTCTGGCTACGCGAGGTGCAATTTCTGGGTCACGTGGTAAATGCAGGAGGAATTATGGTGGAAACGGCAAAGGTTGAGGCTGTGATGCAATGAAAATCACCAAAGACGCCATCTGAAATTCGTAGCTTCTTGGGATTGGCGGGCTACTACAGGATATTTATTCAAGACTTCTCCAAGATAGCCTCACCTTTGACTAAGTTGACCCGCAAGGACGTGATGTTCGTGTGGGGTCGAGAGCAGGAGAGTGCCTTTGAAGAGTTGAAGACGAGACTAACACAAGCTCCTGTCTTGACATTGCCCGAGGGAAGTGAAGACTTAATGGTATATTCGGATGCATCCTACTCTGGGCTAGGTTGTGTATTGATGCAACGTGGAAGGGTAATAGCCTACGCATCCCGACAACTGAAAACCCACGAAGTCAACTATCCCACACATGATCTAGAATTAGCCGCGGTGGTTTTCGCATTGAAGATTTGGCGGCACTATCTATACGGGACTAAGTGCACCATCTTCACAGACCACAAAAGCTTGAAGTACTTTTTCGAGCAAAAGGACCTGAACATGAGGCAGAGGCGATGGTTGGAACTCATAAAGGACTATGACTACGAAATCCATTACCATCCGGGCAAGGCCAATGTGGTGGCAGATGCCCTTAGCCGGAAGGAGAGACCCGAGCCGATTCGGGTGAAGGCTTATCAGTTAATCATGACCCCCGACGTGATGACACAGGTTAAGGAGTTTCAAGACGAGGCTTTGAAAGAAGATCGTCTTAACTCCGAAAGGATGAGAGGTCTAGTTACGGAATTGGGTGAGAACACTCTTGGTGTTAAGACCCGATTCGGGCGAATTTGGATTCCTCGATACGGGGATCTACGAGGAAAGATCATGGACAAGGACCATAAGACTCGATACTCCATTCATCCTGGTGCTACCAAGATGTATCACGATATGAAGAAAGATACTGGTGGCCGGGTATGAAACGTGATGTAGTGGAGTACGTGAGTAAGTGCCTCACTTGTCTCCAAGTGAAGGCGGAACATCAGAAACCGTACGGGAAAATCCAACCGTTGGACGTACCCGAGTGGAAGTGGGAACACATCACCATGGACTTCATTACTAAGCTACCTCGCACATCGAGGGGATGCGATACTATTTGGGTGATTGTCGACCGACTAACAAAGAGTGCCCACTTCCTACCGATCCGCGAGACATATTCATCCGAAAGATTGTTGGATCCGTTCATCAAGGAAATCGTAGCTCGTCATGGCATGCCGGTGTCTATCGTATCGGATCGTGACACCCGGTTTACATCAAAGTTTTGGAGAAGATTCCATGATGCAATGGGGACGAGGCTACACATTAGTACAGCCTATCATCCTCAGACGGACGGTCAGTCTGAGAGGACGATACAGACGCTCGAGGATATGCTTCGGGCGTGCGTGATCGATTTTGGAGGAAATTAGGACGACCACCTGCCATTAGCAGAATTCTCGTACAACAACAGTTATCATGCCAGTATTGGCATGCCACCCTACGAGATGCTATACGGTAGGAGATGTAGGACGCCCGTATGTTGGGGAGACATTGGGCAGAAAGAGCTAGGAGGTGTCGAGGTAATCGAAGCTATGACTGAGAAGTTGGAAAAGATCAAAGCCTTCATGAGGGTAGCGAAAGATAGACAAAAGTCGTATGCTAACAAGAGGCGAAGACCGATAGAATTCCAGGTTGGCGACCGAGTGATGTTGAAGGTCTCACCTTGGAAAGGAATTATCCGATTCAGGAAACGAGGTAAGTTAAGCCCAAGATACATAGGCCCTTTCCGAATCATTGCACGAGTAGGATAGGTAGTCTATCGACTTGAACTGCCAGATGAGCTAAGGGGAATTCATCCCACCTTCCATGTATCGCATCTGAGAAAGTGCTTAGCTGATGAAGATATAATTGTTCCACTGGAGGATATTGAAGTAGACGAACGGCTCAATTACGTTGAGCAACCAGTGGCAATCATTGATCGTAAGGAAAAAAAGTTAAGGAATAAAGTGGTTCCTCTTGTGCGTGTACAGTGGAAGCACAGAAAGGGATCCGAATCCACATGGGAGACTGAGGAAGAGATGAGGCAGCATTATCCTCATCTGTTTGAGGAATAACAGGTTTCGGGGACGAAACCTATATAAGGGGGGTGGACTTGTAACACCCGGACATTTCTAAAGAAATGAATAAGAAAATAAAAGAGAAATAAAAAGGGAGAAATGGAAGTCATCCCAAAGTTGAAGGGTCAAAAGTGTAAAAAGGACAAAATCTTTGAAAAGTTGGGGTAAAAGAGGGTATGGCCGCCCATAACCCTCTGCACACTCTTTCTTGTTCGGTTTTTAGAGAGAGAAACAGCGGAGACTTCGAGCTTTAGAGAGAGAAAGAAGAAGAATTCGAACTTTGAGGTAAGATTAAGTGTTTTAAGTCGTTTTTGGTCTATCTAGTCTCGGTTGTATGCTCATATGTGTCATTGCATGTTCGGGTTGTGTGTTTCAGCGGGTTGTAGGTGTTAAAAACATCTGAGAAATTCAAGTTTTAGAGTTTGAAGGTTTAAAACTGCAAAGGTGAGTTTCTAGACCCCGGTTTCTACTTGTTTTAAACCTTTTTGGGGCTGAAAATGTATTTAACGATTTTTACTATGATTATGTATGTAAACCCGTATGTATTTTGCATGCCTGATGATGTTTATGAGATGTTTCTGTGAAGTTCATGCTTAGAAAGACCTTGGTAAGCTTATAACAATTAGGCTTGATGTTTGGGTTTGGAAATTTCATAGTAATAAGTTGGACAGAAGGTTGATGAGCCTAAATAGTGCTCATACGCCTAAAAAATTTGCCTTAGGAATGTTCTAAGTAGGGTCATGAGTCCAAATAGTTCTCATGTGCCTAAACAACACCTAATACGCCTAAGACTCATGAGCCTCAACAGTGCTCATGTGAGGCTCATGTGTCTGAAAATAAGTTAAGTATAAGGTGATGAGCCCAAACAGGGCTCTTACGCCTGAAAAATAGGCTTAAAAGTCAAGTGTGAGATGATAAGCCTAAACAGTGGCCTTATGAGTCTAAACAGTGGTCATATGCCTAGAAAAGTTAGCCGGATGACTAAGTGTAAGGTCATGAGTCCCAACAGTGCTCATGTGCCCAAATAGCTTATACGCCCAAAGTGAAAATATTTCTAAGTGTGGGCTGGTGAGCCTACATAGTGATGAAAAGTCTGAACAGGGCTCATGCGCCCAAACAGGGCTCTTACGCCCAAACACTTAGAATTTTTACAGAAATGTTTCTGGGAGTTTGTGCCTTAGGGGTTGACCGAGGTTGACTAAGTACTTATAAATGATGATGTTTTATGCATAATATGATTACTATGATTGTTCCATATTATAATTATTGCTACTATTATTATTACTTATAGTATGTGGCTTTAAGTGGTATGTTATTATCGTAACGTAAAGTATATTGTAATAATAAAGTGAAAGAGCAATAAAGAAAAGAAGTGGAACATAAATAAAATGTTAATAAGTCTTGCAAGCACATAGGAGGGACACGACCGTGTTGTCGTTAGCTCAACTGTGTTGCGGGTTAGCTACCCTTTATGCACACAGGGTCAATCAATTGAGATTGGCAGGACCTTTGTAGCGTGTCCTGGGTGATTGGGTCGGCCTTGTACATAGTTCACATAGCCCTTTCGAGGGATACAGTTGAACCCTTCGGGGGGATACCCATAGCCCTTTCGAGGGATACAGTTGAACCCTTCGGGGGGATACCCATAGCCCTTTCGAGGGATACAGTTGAACCTTTCAGGGGGATACCCATAGCCATTTCGAGGGATACAGTTGAACCCTTCGGGGGAATACCCATAGCCCTTTCGAGAGATACAGTTGAACCCTTCGAGGGGATACCCATAGCCCTTTTGAGGGATACAGTTGACCCTTTTGAGGGATATAGATGGCCCATCACCCGTTTTCCATCGCGCACATAGTTGGGGCATTACGCACTGGTCCACATAGACAGTGAAACATAAAGTTAAAAAGTTTACAGACAAGGCATACAGTACAGAGAACGAACACTGTTTGTTCATACAGTTAATGTGTGCTCGCATACACAGTACAGAGTTGTAATTTACAGAAAAGAGTATTTTCATATACAACATATAGAAAGTATTTTATTATGTATAAAACTAGAGCTCACTCAGCAACGCTGACTTTTATACATTTTCAGTTGGCAGGTAATTATTGCTGAGGATGGCACGAGGGCGAAGCTACTCGGCAGGAAAAGACTGACATCCATTCTTAATAGAAGTCGCTGTTGTTTTGTAATGCAGTTAAACTATTCTTTTGTAAACTGATTAAACCAGGGTGTATTGCTTAGCAACAGTGTTATTAATGAAATGAATGGCTTTTGTTAAAATTAATTCCGCTCCTAGAATATATAATATGTAATATTTTATGCTGTGAATGACCAACTGTGAGGTGCCCGGGATCGGGTCCTTACAGTACGCATATCTTTATTAAGGTTGTAGTTGACCTAATACTTTGATAAGACAACGTATTGCTTTGGTTAGTAAACCAAACGTTACACTTGAAACATCTTGTTATTTTGAACCATGTTATCATTGATCTGGTCTTCTTGGATCTTAAAACTCATTACCCAATTCTCATAACGACTTTTAATAATCTTTTCGAATGTCCTCCCCTCAAACCTGCATTTATTCTAAAATCTCATTTCAATGATACTCTTATTCTGAACTGAACCATTAATCTTAACAAACACGATTCCCGTATCAATTTTAAACTAATGTAACTTTGAAACCTCAATGACATAGTAAACAAGAATCAATCATCTAAGAACCATGTCAAAGTTATTTGCTTGAGAAGCTCCTATGAATTCACATCTCTTCCAAAAGTGTCTTAAAAATATTTCTCGTGTTCGTCAAGAAGACTATCGTATTGATCTAAAACTTAGTGATGTATTCGTGACAAAACCTTTCTAATCGTCTTGCACTGTTTGAATACAAAAGCTTATCAGCTAAAATTCTAAATTGATGACATATCCATTTTGTCAAGAAACACATGAAATCTCGAATTATGAAATTGAACAAACCTAAGCGTACGAAAACACAATAATCAAACTCATTGAGTTTAAACGTTCCCAAGCGCTCACTAGAGAACACGAAATGAAGTCCAAGTGTCCTCATAACTTTGAAATAAATTTTCTTGTGATTAAATTTCGGGACTAAATTTCTTAAACTAGGGGAGACTGTAACACCCGGTGTAACACCCTCAAAATTTATAACAATAATATAGTAAGGAGGGTGCTACTAGTTGGGTTATTATAACAATTCAGAGACTACAAACGCAGCGGAATTTTATATATATTAAAAACTGTTTACATCATTAACAATATTTACAAGACTTTAACTGACATTTCAAAATTTTGTTAAACTTCAAGTACTTCATTCCCAAAACCCAACATTGGTGGCCAGTATCATACACCATAACCGGAAGCTAACTCTGTGGGGGACCATCACGAGCACCTCTATTACTACCTGGCATGCATTAGAAAACAAACACAAAATCAGATAAACTGGTGAGTTCTAACATACACCACATTTCAGTTATAATAACCCATCAACTGTTACCACACCGAATGATTCACACACACATTCATCAGTCCATTTATTTATCCCAGTATTGATATGCATATCGAATACCCACAAGGTATTTATGGACTTCTTTTATCATTTTAATTTGGTGGGTGAAACCTCCACCTCGCGCGTTGACGGGTCAAACCTCCGTCTATAGTTTGGTGGGTCAAACCTCCACCTCGCGCGTTGACGGGTCAAACCTCCGTCTATAATTGGCGTTGACGGGTCAAACCACCGTCTATAGTTTGGTGGGTCAAACCTCCACCTCGCCATTCACCACAATTTACCACTTTCAACTCTTATTCACATTTTGTATTTATTTATATGCATGCCAGTGCCCGATTTTATCAAACAACATTTATCAAACGGCATTAACACATAAAAAGGGCAATTAGAACTCACCTTAATGTTCTCAGCAAGTGGTTATCAATCCAATACACTAGGCAGCTAAAACTTCTCCTTCTCAAAGCAAATCTAAAACAACAACCCTAGCTTAGTCAAATCACCCCTAACTGACCACTTCATACAACTAAGGCTATGCGACTGGACTCATTCGTACGACTGAACATGCGACTGAGCTTAGTCGTACGAATGGACCATACGACAGAGGTGCGAATGAGCTATAACAGGGTTTGTGCGAATGACCTCCATTTGTGCAATTGGTTCATGCGACTGAACTTTAGTCGCACGTTTGAACAATGCGATTGACTCAGTCGCACGAATGGGTCATGCGACTGGGCTCATTCGCCTGAAACGGATCAGCAGCTGTGTTCTTAACATATTTGATCCAAAAACTCGAGTTTTAACCGTTCAGATTACACCATGTTCACAACAGAACATATATACTTCATTTACAACCGTTTCGGGTCCTTATTCATCAAATTTTACAAAAACTTAGGATCCGAACCCTCACTTTTCAGCTTAACAGAAAGATTGAACAGAAACCCCGATTTAAACATGTTTTTAGATCAATTTCCACCACCCACACAACTTAACATATTCAAGAATCGATCCGTACCAAGCAAAACTTACCAAAACGGAGCTAGTTCAGTCAATTTGGCAAGAACAGGGGTGTTTGGGTTCGAAGGGAATAAGGGGGTGAGGTTACAGCAGATAGAATCTACTTTTAACACCCTTAACCGCCCTACTTATCCTTCATGCCTATTTTTGGGCGACATACTCAATCGCACGACTGGCTTATTCGCACGACTCAATCGTACGACTGAGCCCATACGCCCGTTAATCGTGCGATGGGGCCTCATTCGGACGCATGGCGTGCGACTGAACACTAATCCTAATTAAATAAATAAATATTGAACTTTTGGATGTTACACCCGGCCCATTTTCGAACCCAAACCCGAACTAATATTGAACTTTCATACGATGTGAATTTCTTTATTCAACTTATTTTATTTATATTAATGAATTATATGGATAAGAAGTGTAGTTTAAACAATATTGTGAATTGATTTATTCAATTTATCATTTAAACAACTTATAATAATTTATTGATTTATAAATAATTCTTTTTCATTAAGTTATAAAGTTTATTAAACATTTTATAATAAATAACTAAATAGAAAAGTCTTATTAAAATTTATAAAGTTTAATAAATTTATGAAGTCTATTGGTCAATTATGAGTTTTAATAATTAAACTAAAACAAATAATTAATATATAAAGTTTATTATTCTTACAAATATATAAAGTCTATAAAAATTTTTATAAATTAGTTATTGATTTAATGAAATTATAAATAAATAATTTGAATTATTTAAAAACTTGGCTTTTAATAAGTTTGGGGTCAAACTTGCAATTTTTGAAACTTATTTTAAAAGTTTCTTACATGAAATAATAAACTATTAAAGTTCAGGGACCAAATTGCAAAAAGACCCAAACCACCCCCCCTTTTCCCCGTCGGCTCCCTGTCTCCGGCCACCAGTTCCGGCACACTCCGGTGACACTAAAACCACTCAAATTAGTCGATTTTAATTCCAAATAATCATTCCTTATCAATCGTGCATCAGTTTCGAACTTAAAGTCAGTTTTAATTGAACTAATTCGGTTGTTAAGGCTGTGCACTAGAAACCGAAACCTGCAATCAAAGCGTGAACTCGTTCGACTCGAAACGGATCAAATGATGCCTTTTTGATCGAGGGCAAATCATAAAAACAACACTCTTAAACTATTTGAACTCCCAATTGCATCTGAAACACACGCAGACCTCGAGTTCATTGATCTCGTATCTGTCGACCTGCAACCCTACTATTATCGATCTTCTAAGCATCCTTAAACAGAATTGAAAGAGGGCTTTGAATCTTAATCAGCTACAGAAGCTTCATACAAACTTAATTTGATTATCATCAACGTTTGCATCTTGAACCATACTCACAACAGGCGAACTCATTAACCATATGTTCATCCTCCATTTCGATTCAATAAAGGTAATTAAACACATCTTTATACTTGATTTCACTTGGGGATTAAAGGCCCTAATGTTGATTTCATGATCATGTACGAATTAGTGTTCAATCAGATCGATTTGAATTCTAGGGTTTATGAGATTTGAGGATTTGTTTAAACTAAATGTTTTAGTAATTTAAAACCAAACAAAACACAGATCATGAGCTCTGGCCCAATGGTAAACACACATGATATGCAGTCAACCAAACCGGGTTCGACCCCGGTCCACTGCAAATCTTTTTAAACAACTATCTTAATCATTTTTAAATTTTAGAAATTATTAAAATATTATTAGATTAATATAAAATAATCATTTTAATACTAATTCAAGATTGAATTATTAATTTCTAAAATATTTCAGAAATTATAGTTTGATCCTTACTTTATTTTTAAAGATGTCAAATGTTATAAAAATATATAATTTATTTACAAGTTTAAATAGTTATATAAATTATTTTTTTCAAAATCTTTATTTAATTTCTAAAAATTCTAAATCATATAATTTCCTAGTTCTTTATTTTTGAAAGGTTTTAATATTATGAAACCTTTATAAGAATTACTCAAAAGTTTAAAAACATTATAAATCAAACCTAAATACTTTTAAGCTATTTTACAAGTCATTTAAATAATTAATTATCCAATTAATTATGTTGATCAAGTTTTAGATTATTTTTTTGATTAATTATTTCTTTTCACATTTTATACTCAACCATTACTTAATCAATTATTATTAATATTTAAGTAATACTTATTGTTTAATTTCACTAATGATTATTATTATTTTATCTTAATTATTTATAAATTTATTCATTTTTATGGAAATAAAATATAATTGGCTATATTATTTTATTTACCCTAATTATCAAAACCCCAAATTCCAAATGAAACTCTAATTCATACTTATTCTTGAATCTTATCTATATCCTAATTCTGAGACATCAACCATTAGGTTGAATCGTGAAGAAATCGTTGGAACCATCTTATCTTCTTATTGTTATCTTAAGTGCAACTTATAGCATGTGAGTTTCCTTGCCCCTTTTTACATTATTTCACCCCGTTTTGGGGTGAAACATGTTAATATTATAACATACACTTGTAAAAGTTTAAATCTTGTAAGCACTTGCAATTAATACTTTTATTTGTCATGGTTATTTGTGTTATTGTAAGTCTTATATGAGATAGATATTTTGTTTACAATCATTAACTATTGCTAGTCTTGCGACGTCTTAGATCTTTGGGCCTGACAAGCCTATTTGGTGCTAAAACCAATATATTGTCAGCTCCTGATGACGTATGACTTGTTCATCACGGGAACCAAATACACTTAGCCAATCATATAAACTTGTAATTAAGTCGAGGTTTGATTGTAGCTATATGTGTTCTATAAACTTGCTAACTCATAACCTATAACATGAATTGCTACTTGTAACCTTTGATATATTATGTATATAAAACCCTTGGAAACTCACTAACTTTATAGTTGACCCTTTGTTTTTAACATGTTTCAGGTTTGCGTTTTGAGGAATTCTTCTTGCTCATATAGGACTTGGACTTAGTTAATTAAATATCTTATGTTGTTGTTTAAATCTTTGTTGTACTGTAATTGTGACATCCGTCACCAAAGGTCCGTCAATTGATGACTTTCTGTTATCTTTTCTTTAATTGGTCAATCCTCATCTTTATAAACTATACGTGCGGATATCATACTTGCTTGGTTATCTTTTAAACTTGTATTGTCATTGTTTGCAATCGTTATCACCTAAGACGTTTACAAATATCGCCACCGTCATCATTAAATATATTATCACGATATAATATTAATGTCATTAATAACATCATTTTAAGATACAGATATCATTAAATACATCCCTATCATTAATATAACTAGCCTATTTACGTCGTTTTCAACCGAACAAATTTGGGAACTCGGGGGCTAAGTGCAGGGACCAAACATGGTATTTTGCCAAACTAGGGCTGGGTATATAAACCCCTTACCAGCCCTAGCCACTACATTCACCTTCTTCTTCATCTTCTTCTTCTTCCACTTTTCTCCTCCTCCTTGCACCAAAACCGCCCCGTTTCTTCGCGTTTTCGCCGGTTAAACCTCGACAACAGCTGAGACTACTCATATCTAGCAGGTAGTCGACCTTGGTTGTCCGTTTCTTGCTCGTTTTACTGCTGCGATTTAGGGTTTCGGGTGCTCGGGTTCAACCCGAGCACATGAGGTCGTGTGGGTGCGTGTGTTGGCTTTCTGCATGTGCATCTTGTCTAGATAGGTTAGATAAGTGTTTCTGGAAGTCCTTGTGGTGTGAAACTCATACATGGAGTAGCCGGAAGCTGCTCTGCACTTCCAGCAGTCGCGAATCTGCTATTTTCGCGACTGAGTCTGTCGTGCAACTGAACTGAACCGTGCGACTGGGTGTGTCGTGCGATTGAGTCCATGCGACTGAGTCTGTCGTGCGACTGAACCGTGTGACTGGGTGTGTCGTGTGATTGAGTCCATGCGACTGGGTGTGTCATGCGATTGAGTCTATGCGATTGTGTGAGTCGTGTGATTGAGTCTACACGATTGTGTGAGTCGTGAACTGAGTCTATGCGAATGAATGTGTGCGATTGTGCGTGTATCGCACGACTGAATGCCTAGCCGCACGAGTGGAGGTTAATTCATATGAATGAAGCTAATTCATACGAATGAAGGTTGAATCGTGCGAATGGATGTTGGGTCGTGCGATTGGGTGCTGTGTGGTACGACTAAATGCTGAGTCGCACGAATGAAGGTTCAATCCTACGAATGAAGATGATTCGTACGAATAAGGGTTGATTCGTGCGAATGGAGAGTTGAGTCGTGCGTCAGTTCCAGTCGTGCGACTGGAGTTGATGTGTATGATTTCCTCTTGTGTGCGGTGTGTTTGTCGTGTGATGTTAAGGTGATATCGACACGGTTGCCATTGCTAATGACAATCTTTAAATTAACACTATCAAATACACTGACGTTAAACCAAATCGAATCAAGGTAGCATTTTACAATTAACAACAATCGGTTTGTAACACTAGTGCTTACTAAGTATTTCTCTAACAACAATGACACTTTTACACAAATATCATTGACGATGGCAACGTTTCTGGTACTTTGATCTACATAAGATCCATTGCGTGTGTTTGCGTGTGTGTGTTACCCGCGACCGACCCGACCCGACCCGACCCGACTAAACATTACTATTAACATTAGGCACATCATTAATGCTTAACATAACTGTCAATAGGTGTTTGACCGTTCATTTCATACAACGTTTGGGAAGCTTACATCATACATACTTACCACTTAACAAGTGAGTTTCGTGGCCCCTTTTTATGCTTATACAATATTTCAACGTTTACAAACATGGGGGAAAAGTATGCTTACCCGTTTTCTATGCTGTACAACTTATATACAATTTACATACTTGGAATCAACGTGATACTGTTTTATGAGTACTTATCTGATACATGCATGAGTTGCTGTGGGTTCTTTCTTACAACCATTTAATTCCGGTGTTGGAACCGACGGATAGGTATTGGTAGTACTACTGGATTGACACCCCCACCCTTGTCAGATGGTTTACTAGTTGGTACCATCACTTTGTGTAACACCCGGAAGTTTGACTTTTTGGTAGGCTATGCGACTGAGCCTCAGTCGCCTGTGATTTATGCGACTGGAGGTCAACCGCATGGCTATTCGGCCGATTGAAGCTCAACCGCACGATAGGAGTTCAACCGCCCGAATGAAGTATGAGCCGCATGGAACACGTGCGATTGGGGTCCAATCGCATAGTGTTGATGCGACTGAAGGTCCAGTCGCCCCTGGACCAGATGCGAATGGGCTATGGGTATAAAAGGGGGGTAGCTCCATTCTCCTTCCCAAATTTCAGTCGGGAAAGGAGCAGAGAGCGACAGAGAGCAGAGAAGAAAAGAGGGAAAGTGCTGCCGAGTTCAAGATCTGTCGAGAAGCTAGCCAAATCGAAGCTCATCAACTTCTACCTGTTAATGTGAGTTCTAGGACCCCTCATTTACATGTTTTCTAACGATTTTGGGGCTGGAATCACATCAAAACCCTATTTTTGAAATAGTGTAAGTTTGACCCATTTGGGTAAATTTTGAGTAATATGTTTATAGTAAGAATTAGGACTAGAATACGCTTGTATGATGTCCTAGTATGAACCCCTGAGACTAGGGAGGGTCGATTTGGGCTAAAAATGGGTCTAAGACGAGTTTGGGGTGGGGGTTCGCGACTGCTGTTCATGAAGAACTCCAGTCGCTGCCCAGTTAGGGTTATGCGACTGAAGGGCCATTCGGCCGAATGAGTGTTAGTTGATGTCCAATCGCCCGACTGAGGCTCAGACGCCCGATTGAGCCTCAATCGCACGATAGGTGATGCGACTGAGGGTTTCGGTCGCATAAGTTCAATCGCAGAATAGTTCAGTCGGACGGTTAAGAGTTAGTTGCATATAGCCCAATCGCATAGTGTCTAGTCGTACGGAAGGAGGTTCAATCGCACGTTTGAGTACCCATTCGCATGATAGCCCAATCGCATGGCCCAGTCGCATGGAGGACATGCGACTGGTATAAGTTCAGTCGCCCGAACAGGGCTGATGTGAGTGAATGTAGAAGTGTATGTATGATGAATGTATGTTAGTATGATGTTGCCATGATAGATGGTGAATACTGATGATATGTAAGTATTTATGTTCCTTATGTATATGTGTCTTATCTTTTAATAACTTTACGTGAATGAATGAACGAATATAACAAATGTATCAAGAACGTAAAGTGAAAGATAATGAAAGAAGGAACATGATGAATGAATGCATGCATTAACGAATGAAAGTAAGAAAGGCTTGCAAGCAAATGAAAGGAGGTGCACACCCCTGGCAGGTGTTAGCTCAACGGTGTGCGGGTTAGCTACCCCGAAGGATGCACATCGGGGTCAGTCTTTGTGATTGACCAGAAGTATGTATGGGATCCTTGCCGCTCGCCCTAGGTGACTGGATCAGCATTAGTGCACAACGTTCGTGATTGATCATCACAGGTCCAGCACCCGCATTTGTGCACAACGTTCGGGGTATAGCATATGGCATTGATCCAGAAGTAAAGTGAAAAGATAAGTGGTGCATGTACTTACCCCAGGTGACTGGATCAGCATTTGTGCACAACGTTCGTGGTTAACCACCACAGGTCCAACACCAGTAGTATGTATGATGAAAGGGGGTATTGTACATGTCACCGAATGTAATGAACGTTCGAACGAAAGTAATGAAAGTATGAATGAATGTAATGAATGTTCGAACGTAGGTAATGAATGTATGAATGAAAGTAAAGTACGTACGAAAGTATGTAAAGTATGTATGTATGAAAGTAAACAAGAATGATGAAGTGTACACGAATGAAAGTAAGTAATGAATGATGAGATAATAATAATATTATCTACGTTTACTTATGATGTGTGAACACATGTATGGAAGGACAGTTAATGAGAATGAAAGTATGTTTTATTATAAAACTAGAACTCACTCAGCAACGCTGACTTTTATGTGTTTTCCAGTTGGCAGGTAGTGTTGCTGAGGATGGCATGAGGCGACTACTTAGCTCTTTTGGGATGGCATTCACTTTTTGATTATGCTGCCACATCATGTGTTGTGGGCCCGTAATGCACGCAACACATCGTGTTGCATGCAAGTGCAAGATTTCTTGATAATCCTGATAAACAGGATTATTTAAGAAATCTTCTTTATGAAGAAAAATATATATTTGAATTTAATATCTTCTTAACGAAGAAGAATATATTTTCTTTTTATTATTTTCTTTCGGTAGAGGTCGCTGTATGACCCTATGATTGCTGCGGAATATGCATCAGCAGCAATCATAGTATAGTTAAGCAATGTAAGGAAAAGCTTGTATTTTGTAACCAAGACAATGATGTAAAAGCTTTTATGATGAAATGAGAATGTATATTTTATAAATTCCGCTGCGTTACTTCATTATGTTTACATCAAATGCATGTTTTACGAGTGATGATGACCAACCGTAAGGTGCCCGGGATCGGGGCCTTACACTTTGCCAGGAACGGGCCTTGGGTGAATATATTCTGACAAGTTGCTGTGTGTACGTCATTAGGTTTGGTTGTAAAACTCATGGTTATGTGATTTTGCTTACTTATAACTGTATGCACGGTATTCCGTAACAAATACTATACAGCATCAATTACATATTTACAATTTAAACCTGCGAGCTCACCAACAATTTTGTTGACCATTTTGAGCATATCTTTTCAGGTGACAATGATAACTGAAGATCTAGAAGTGCTGCCTTAGTGGAGACCCTAGGATGCATTTTTGAGACTGAACATACTTGACAAACAATCATTTTGAAACATCGTTGTAGTCTATTAAACAGTTATCATTCGTTTGGATACTTGTTCCCGGGTTGTGGGAATTACATTACAAGGATACAATATTTGGTTATGTGAATCATTTACAAGTTAATGCTTATGGCTATGCTGTCGTGAATATTGACTAAACACGACACAAGTCTCCTTTGTGTCGGGTGTCGTCATGACACGCTTTTACCATCAATTACATATATTGCATCTCTATTGTTAACAATGTGTTATGAAGATCCCGTCTCGTTTACATCCCTATGTTTCCGCTCTCAGCGGGGGTGTGACAGTAGTGACTTGATTGTCTAGTGTTATTCAATGAAAAATGACATTTAATATTATTTCAACTTATTCAACTCCATGAGCTATGAACAATCGTTTCACATTCATCCGCCTCGATGATTACACCGTCGCTCGGGGTGTGACATCATTCCTAGCCTGAAAAAGAAACTAATCTCTATAGGGCAGTTGGATGATCATGGATACGATGTGATGTTTGATAGGGGACAGTGGAAGGTAGTAAAGGGGAATCTTGTAATCTCCAGAGGTAAAAAGAGGGGCAGTCTTTATATGGCTGAAGTTCCAGTCGATGTGGTAAACTCAAGGACCAGTGGACCGTATCAATCCAGTCTGTAGCACCAATGACTTGGTCACATGAGTGAAAAAAGAATGAAGAAGCTCATTGCAAAAGGTAACCTTCTAGAACTCAAAAAGGTTGAATCTCAAAAACAGGTCTTTAATTTATTAAATTATACCTTTTCTAAATTTGAAAATATCATGAGTAATATTATTAGTATTTATATAATTATTAATAATAGAAAGAACTGTAAGGTTTAATAAAAAGACTGATGCAACCAAAGCAACCAAAGGTTTCCTGCATGCATGCACTCAGTATAAGGTAGAAGTTGCTTCGGAAGATTTACACTATACTAAAAAATACTCCAAGTGTAAAATCTTCCGAAACCAAAGACCAAATCTTACGAAGCTAAAAGATGAAGTCTTCCGAAGGTTCAAAGACAAAGTCTTCCGAAGGTTCAAAGACAAAGTCTTCCGAAGGTTCAAAGACAAAGTCTTCCGAAGCCAAATGAAGTGAAGACTGATTTCTTCTAAAGATAGATGAGAACATGCTTTTCTCGGATGTACTTTTGCATAAAGCTGACCCACTTTCCGTTGCAACTCTGAAGACTCACCAACTTGCATGAGTTTATGAAAAGGTCTATGCTTTTGCAACCGTACATTAAGGTCTTGAGTCTGTAACTTTCTACTTTATGTACTTTTATCATTTTTGTAATATATTAGGATGTGAGCTATGACATGTCATAGTCACTAGTCAAAAGACAATCTGCCTTTTGACTCTACATTGATTTTGTTGTCTTTCAATATTCCAACTGGCTTTCCAAGTATAGCCGGTTGTAGGATGTAGTATAAAGTATCTTAGAGTCTTGTATTCTATTTAACTTATACATTATAACTCTTGTAAGAGAACTTGAGATTAATATACAACATTCTTGAAAACCATATATATTGTTATTGAGCTCTGTCTCATTATTACTTGTGTTCTTTGCATTTTGTTCTTAAATCTGGTTCCCTATTTGAACTGTTAAGTGTTCTAACACTCTCCTCATTGTGAGACTGATTGTATTGACTATCCCTTAATCGGTCATGCAAGAAATGATAAAGTTAATATGATGTGGCTTTATGTCACGTCTTATCTTATTTTTTTTCTCGATAGATAGATAGATAGATAGATAGATAGATAGATAGATAGATAGGTAGGTAGGTAAATAGATGTATAGATAGATAGACTAGAAACTCATTCATTAAACGAATTATAGTTAGTAATAAAAACGTAGAGTTACAGTACGATATTTAATATAAGATATGATTAAAATTATATATACAAAATAGTTCAAGAAATAATACAATTATTTTTTTAAAACTCTCTTATCTAAATAGTTTTAGTTTTGAACATTTCTTTTAAGATTTTTTATAATAAATTTAGATTTTATAAATATCTTGTTTATTAAAAACTTTAATTTGTAATTATTCTGGTTTTATAATAAAACTGTATAATTTTTTGAAAAAGGATCGATATATAATATTTTGTTATAAAAAGGTTTAGTGTTTAAAAATTACATCTTTTTATTATTTTTATTTTAATAAAAAGATATGGTTTTTAATCTCCTTAATAAAATTTATTTTTAATAAGATAGCTTGGTCTTAAAAAATCTAGACGAGAGATAGGGAAATATAACAATTCATAAAAATTAATTTTTAATAACAGAGAAAAAAGAGTTTGAGGAGAGAAATTATGTAAGAATGTCAGGAAATAAGAACATGCCACAAAAAGTTGAGTAAAAAGAATAAAATGTAAGAAAGTAATCTTATTTTATTAGATAAAATAAATAAGTCGGTTATAAGCATGATCAAATTAAATAGCATAAAAGAATAAAAGAAAAAGAAAAAATCAACACTAATCGTTCTTTATGTAAATCCCCTATGCGATAACAAGTGGCCAAGACTAAAACGTTGTTTGGGATTGCTTATTTTAAACAACTTTTGACTTTTGGAGAGATGAAAAGATTAAAATGCCCCTCTAAAAGTCACTAGAAATTAAAATTTTTAATTTTTGATGATTTTTAGAGGGGTATTTTGGTCTTTTCACCCCTTCAAAAATTAAAAGTCGTTTAAAATAAGCCGTGACAAACAACTAAGAAAAAAAAGAAAATGAAGGCTTCTTCCATATTACAAGTCGCTATAAAACCACTCGCACTACTCGCATTCACCCTCTTTATCACCATTTTCATATTATTCTCGTCTTCTCCTTCTTCATCAACTGTTAGCTCCACTTCAATGGCGTCTCGAAGCTTCATCCTATGGCTACACGGTTTAGGTGACTCCGGTCCAGCCAATGAACCCATCAAAACCCTCTTCACCTCCCCTCAGTTCGCCAACGCTTGTTGGTCTTTCCCATCGGCTCCATCTCAACCTGTTACTTGTAATCGTAAGTCCCCATTGTTAATTAGCAAACTTATCATGAGTTTTGTGTTTGATTTGTGGTTTTGGGTAATCGATCGTATGTGGGCTAAATGTGTATTTGCAGGATTCGGGATTAGGGTTTTGGTTTTGTTAATCTTATGGTGAATTTCATATTGGTGGGTGTTTATGCTCTGTGATATGGTGTGGAAAAAAGAAAACTTGATAAATCTTTTGATGATGTTAACAAAAGCTTGGCATTTTGAAATAGAGTGCTAAAAGCTATAAGATGTAAGTGCATATGAAAGTAGGTAAAGCTTAATTGGAGTTCATATTATTATCTTTCAGTTGGTTAATGGTTATTGAATATTATTCTTGTGATTGAGGGTGTTTTTTTTGGGATATTGGAAGAGTAGTATGATTCATATCTAGAGTAATTAGACATGCGATCTGTTTGAGTTTTGAGGGATGCTGCTTATGGGCTGTAAGATTAGGAGGCTATGATGCACAAAATCAGAAATTTGAGGGAAGTTGTATGGTATAAGGAACCTTAAGGATTGGCATTGCATAGTGCAAGCATCCAAAATCATTTTTTGATGTTATGATCAATTGATCACAGAAAAAATGTGTTGTTAGGTGATATTATTGGTCTACCATCATTTACTCTTCCAGTGGTTTGTTAGCACTATCTTTTTTGAACTTGTATGATTATGATATCTTAACCACCGGCTGTTGCAGATGGTGCTGTGATGCCTTCGTGGTTCGACATACGTGAGATACCTATAACTGCTGTAAGCTATTTTCCTTTATTGATCTTGGTCTCCTAGTTTAATGGAATCCATGTATCATTTAAACTTCTGAACACTGCCAAAGATATGTTACTCCCTTTGTTTTGAAGAAAGAGTTCTATTCAGTGATGAAGATGCATATGATGTTCCTTAGTTGTCCTTGTTCTTTTATACATGATATATCATCATTTTGTTTATCTGCCTTTATTCCTGTTTGCAAGTTTCCTGAAATAAAAGTTGTCTGAAAACTTTGTCTAGATTTTTAATTGTAAATATTGGGGAATTTTAAATTGACCATGAAGGCCAAGTTGCATGAGTAATAACTTCTTATGTTAGCAATTTTGCATGGAACCAGCGAACCACAATTATTTACAAAACCAACTATAATTTGAAGCTGTTTGTTTGGTGTCCAATGTTGATATGTAGCAATACTATTTTATTAATAATATTTGGGCATGACGGAATAAACATGACTAGTTTGACTAACATTTAGCTGCTATTCTGTGGTAAAACTGGAAACAACAGAAAAGTAGAAATCAATATGCCTAAAAGATTCTTATATATGATTTGCATAAGTAATTTAACCAATAGCGGATATGTTGCTATTTTTGTGGTACGGAAAGATTAAAAACTGTACAAACTGTTGAAATGTATAGAGTTCTCCCGCGGATGAAAGTTCGTTGCTTAAAGCAGTTCAAAATGTGCATTCAATGATTGACAAGGAGTTGGCTGCTGGAATTGACCCAAAAAATGTGTTTCTATGTGGATTTAGTCAAGGAGGTCACTGTCTCTCTCTTTCTAACTCTCTCTATCTCTTTCCCCCCCCCTCCTCTTCTCTTTCTCTCTCTTATACACACACACAAACACACGTAGCATGTGTTTACATCTGATGTTTGAAATCTGAACAGCACTAACTTCATTGTGAATGTGGCAGGTGCATTGACCTTGGCTAGTACTCTATTATATCCAAAAACTCTTGGTGGGGGTGCAGTCTTTAGTGGATGGGTACCTTTTAACTCAACTAGTTCTGTAATAGAACAGATCACTCCAGAAGCAAAAAGGGTATGTTTGAACAAAAAAACTAGTTATCTAGAGTCTAGACATGCAGGTATATTTGCATATATCAGCCATATTAGATACAAACATAAACAAATTCTCTTTTCATCTCGCTAAAGTTGAAACTTTATATGTGTAGGTAATCCTATAAATCATTTGATTACTTTTGAATTCTAAATTATCCTTTGGTAAACAAAACAAGGCATTCTTGTGGACTAAGATTGATCTTATCAGGCTTTCTTTCAAATTAACAAGTTTCAAGTGCCATATACCAGGTCATTCAAAGTTAAATGGGCTTAAACTTACCGACATGTCAGCTGCCACCATATCTTTTTGACATGGTAACTGTGAGATTACCTTGAGTCAAATATTTTGGAACTTGGTTATACCTTGAATGAATGGATTTGAATCTTGAAAAAAAAATTTGCCCTAAAATTATGGTAGTGTTGCCTAAAAAAAATTTAACCGAAGTTAGTTACCTTATTCTGTGATTAGCCCAATCCCAAAACGGAAAATTTCTGTTGCATGGGATGGAGAGATAACTGTAACTAGCTTGCACTTCTAATGAGCCTTTGGTTGCATGCGCAGACACCGATATTGTGGTCTCATGGTACCGCTGACGGAACAGTGTTATTTGAAGCTGGACAAGCGGGCCCACCACTCCTTCAACAACTAGGCATAAACTGTGAATTTAAGGTAACTATTCACTTTCTAATTTGTAATGGCATTGAGGATTTCAACTTTTCCCACATTTGGGTGGCTTCAAAATCTGAACGTCTAATTTGCTAATTTTGATTAAATGAAATAAATTGACTCTCTTGACCTTGTTAAGGGCATTTTAGATAAATCTATATAGTTTTTTTATAAGAATGGGTTGTTCCAAATCACAGGCGTATCCAGGTCTTGGCCATTCTATAAACAATCAGGAACTCAAACACCTGGAATCATGGATCAAATCACGTCTAGAAAGTTCTTCGTGAAGCTTCGACTATTCTTGAAATTTTACGCGTATGCCATGAATATTGAACTTAGTTTCTACTTGGGAAACTTTGATTTATGAGGTCAGTTAAATTGACTTGGGCATGAGCTCTATGATCATTGGAAGATAATATGTAGATGTAACAATATGATAAACGCATTAGATATTGAATTTGAAATAAAAGCTAAAGTGTACTTTGTTCGTCTACAGGGACAAGAAAGATAAGCTGGTAAGAGTATGTTTGTTAGATCTTTTTTCTTTTCATATTTAGAACCTCTCATAACACCAAAAACCATCACCTAGAACAATTTAACGCATCAATATCATTCACAAACCTAACTCTCATCATATCAGCCACCATCATAAACGTCAAACATTTCACAACGCTAACACTCTCGTGTGGGAGGAGAGAGGGTTGTGATGTGGTGTGAGGTGGAACGCGGATGGTGTCATGGTAGTTATGCATATATAATAAAGGATGTGTTGAGTAAAACATTATAGATGAGTTTTCTTTTGAGAACCAATAGAGTAAAATGTTATTTTTGACGTTTTGTTGAATTGCTATTTCAATTCAAATTTTTTTTGTCATTTCAGTCACTGTAGTTTATCAAATATTGTCATTTTCATCCACTTCACTAACTCCGTTAAGATTTCCTTTAAAATATGAGGGTATTTTAGTATTTTTAAAACTTTAATTATCCAACTAAAACAAATTAATCAATTAATATTCAATTAAAATTAAAAAAAACATATGAAGAGACTAGTAAGATCAGACGATTCGATTTAAAATATTCGATTAACTCTAACTCATGTTTTACGATTGGGGTATATTTTTGAAATTCAGTTAAACTTCATATTTTGTTCTAACATGTATATTTATTCGATTGAGATCTATTATGGGATTGAGGTCTGCTGTTTTCACGCTTTGTTTGATTGGGATATGATATTGTCATGTTACGTGACAACAATAGACCTCAATCAAACAAAATATGACAACAATAGATATCAATCGAACAACGGTGCACTTTTGAACAAAACATTAAATATCAATTGAAATGTCACAGCAGACCTCAATTGAACAACATAATTTAGAGTTAATCGAAACTTTTAAATCGAAACGTCTGGTCTCACTAGTCGCTTCAAATGTTTTTTTTGTTTTAATTAAATATTAATTGATTATTTTATTAAAATTAGATAATTACAACGTTGAAAAAGACTAAATAACCATCATATTTAACTGAGAATTTAACGGAGTTAGTTGAGTGGATGCAACTGGCAACATTTTATAAACTATAGTGACTGAAATGACAAAAAAAAGTTTTTGGATTTAAATGGTAAATTCAACAAAACATCAGAAACGAAAATGACATTTTACTCGAACCAATATTATGCTGAGAATAGCAAAAGTCACATAAAACCAATATTATGATGAGAATATCGAAATCACATAAAACACATGTATGTTTCATTTAAATGTATGGTATGAGGTTGTGTAACCAACTATTCGTCAACTTTCTCTCTTGTTAAGTCATCCTTGCATTAAGTACAAGTGTTGTTTTTATATGGTTTTCGTAATTCTCAAATTAATAGGGTTTTGAAAAGAATATGTTATATTAGAGTACCTTCTTTTGATTAACTATCTAAGGATCACATATTAAGCTATATGCTTAAGTAGTTTTTTTATTATTCTTTACGGTGTTAAGATTACAAACTACATTTAACTATAAAACCAAAAGAATCATTGATTTACATAACTATAA